>CP139502.1:15440294-16114364 GCA_021014915.2 Artemisia tridentata subsp. tridentata
TTATCTCACTTTCATTTTAGAGTGGTTTCTTTGTTCTCTTATTTGGATTGAAAGAAAAAACTTCCCTTTCTTTCTCTTCTTTTTTTTCCTTCGACGAATTTCAGCTATGACCAATGGCCCCCTAGCTGAATAGGCGTAAGAAAGCTACCTGAAAAAAGGCAAGGTGCACCTTGGATTGAACTCGACGAATTGCGTTTTGCCAGATAGATTTTTTTAGAAGGATTCCCCATTGGTAAGTAAAAAATAGAAAGAATAAAAATCTAAACTAAATACTAAATAAAGGCGCATACGCGGGAAGGGGGCCTTACTACTTCTTCATTCAGGGGGGGGGGAGACTAGCCTCATTACTTCCCACTGGGCGAGAGGTGCACCTAACCCACCTACCCACTCATCAATCACGGTGTTCAGCTAACTTGCACTGATAGACCCCTATTGTATTGGAATTAGGCGCCCATCTTTTGACTGTTGTCAACTAATCTCTTCAATGTTAGATTCTACTCTATGTTAGAACATTTCTGTGAATGCTATTCTGATCTAAGTGGTCTTATTCTGTGTCCCGTGCTAGGAAGCATTACTCCTCTTTTCATTCCAAATTCAAGAATACGACCGATACGATTGATTGGTCTGTGCGCCTCTCTTATTACTTTTTTGTATTCCCTTGTTCTTCGGATACAATTCGATCCTTCTACGGCCAAATCTCAATTTGTGGAAAGCCTTCGATGGCTTCCTTATGAAAACATCCATTTTTATTTGGGTATAGACGGTATCTCTTTATTCTTCGTGATATTGACCACATTTCTGATCCCTATTTGCATTTTAGTGGGTTGGTCTGGTATGAGAAGTTATGGGAAAGAGTATATTACAGCATCTCTAATTCGTGAATTTCTAATGATCGCCGTGTTCCGCATGCTGGATCCTCTACTATTCTATGTTCTTCCCGAAAGCGTGCTAATCCCTATGTTGTGCGGAGCTGAGCATCTTATATTCGCTGGGATAAAGCTTTTCCTCTGCAGGGGCCTTGTGCAGTAAACCCCCTACGGGCGGTCGTCCGTCGTCGTAAAGTAGTCCCCGCGAAGCTTTCGGGAAGAGGGGTAGTCTTGTGTGTAAGCATAGCATTTCTGGTCGAACCCGCCTAACCCAACTAAGAAGAACCGAACCTGACAAACACATCTTTTTCCTTTGGGGAGGGTACTCCGAGTAGTGGGTACCTCGTAGGACCTCGACCCGCCTACTCGGGTCTTGTATGGATATGCAGGGAGGGGTGCTCCTAGGTGTGTGTAGGGGTTGTGTTTGTTCGCGAGAATGGATTCCTCGTCAAGTCAGTTTGGGGGGTGTGGACACACTTGCGCGAATTCGGGTAACGGCTACAAGGGAGAAAGAAAAAGGAAACTGTACCCGACCAGGGATGGACGTAAACTCGTAAGCTACCGAGGGTAGGGATAATCGTCCAGGTCTTATTATGAAAGAAAAAAGCCGCCCCGCCACAGCAGGCGGGTTGCTTCCTCTGTCGTCGCCGGGGAGCTCTTGGCGAGGAGACCTTAGGATAAGTTGCTAAAACAAACGGGGGGGGGGGGGGGGGAGGATCGACCCGTTCAGTAGAATTCCGAAGAAAGACTGTTGGCAGCAGGTGGAGACATTTCTTTTGCCCCTTCAAAAAAAAAGAAATGCGGGCAGGGTGGAGCTCGGCAGAGGGTTCGAGAATAGGGTAGGGTCCTGTTCTTAAGATTCAGATAAGAAAAAAGTTCCAAACCTTTATGCATGCACCTCCGTACAAGTGCTGCGTACAAGTTTCGGCCAGGATGATTGGGAAAGATCAAAGCAATTTGAACCGCTCACATCACAGTAGTAGTAGCGTAAAGGCCGTAAGCCGGTGGGCGGCCATAACATAAAGCTATTACTTTCACACCTCTCTCTCTTTTTAGATATCTAAAAAGAGAGAGATCCGCTGCGTGAGCAACCCGACTGTGCGTTACATGTGCTCTACAGGCTGCACTCCATCTTTCTTCCCCCTTTTTCTTTTGATTTGGAAGACGGGCGTTGCATTTGGTTCGAAAGGCATGGTTTTCAGTATGTCTCCAGATAGGCCCCCCACTAGTCCGGCTAGCTAGTGAGTGGTTCTTTCGGGCGGGAAGCAGGCCGGGCCCTACGGGCGGGCATCTCCCGCAACGCAAGCAGCATTGTTCGCCACCACCCGAGAAGCAAAAGATTATAGAGTCCAGGCTGAAAATACATGCATAGATAGTGGTCTAATGACAAGGCCGACGACGGAAGCTCGGGACGGAGCCGTATGATGCGGAAGTCTCACGTACGGTTCCCTGAGAAGGAAGTGGCTACCTACTGGAGCTTCGACCAATCACCACCGGTCAATTCCGCTTTGGGGCCACCCCTTACTCTACCATTATTATAGGGGTATGGGGTTCGAGACAAAGAAAGATCAAGGCAGCATATCAGCTTTTCCTTTATACTTTACTTGGATCTGTTTTTATGCTATTAGCTATTCTGTTGATTCTTTTCCAAACAGGAACCACCGATTTACAAATTTTATTAACCACAGAATTTAGTGAGCGGCGCCAAATCTTTCTATGGATTGCTTTTTTCGCCTCTTTCGCCGTCAAAGTGCCTATGGTACCAGTTCATATTTGGTTACCCGAAGCTCATGTAGAGGCACCTACGGCAGGATCCGTCATCTTGGCGGGAATTCTTTTAAAATTGGGAACCTATGGCTTTTTAAGATTTTCAATACCCATGTTTCCTGAAGCGACACTTTGTTTCACTCCTTTCATTTATACTTTAAGCGCGATTGCTATAATATATACCTCCTTGACCACTTTAAGACAGATCGATCTTAAGAAGATCATTGCTTACTCCTCAGTAGCTCATATGAATCTGGTGACTATTGGTATGTTTAGTCTGAACATACAGGGAATTGGAGGTAGCATTCTACTGATGTTAAGTCATGGACTGGTTTCTTCAGCCCTTTTTCTATGTGTTGGTGTTCTATATGACCGACATAAGACTCGACTTGTTAGATATTACGGAGGTTTAGTGAGCACCATGCCGAATTTCTCTACCATTTTCTTCTTTTTCACTTTGGCCAATATGAGTTTACCTGGTACTAGCAGCTTTATCGGGGAATTTCTCATCTTAGTAGGAGCTTTCCAAAGAAATAGCTTAGTAGCCACATTAGCAGCGCTTGGGATGATTTTAGGCGCGGCGTATTCCCTTTGGCTATATAATCGTGTGGTTTCTGGGAATTTAAAACCGGATTTCCTCCATAAATTCTCCGATCTAAATGGTAGAGAAGTTTTCATATTTATACCTTTTCTTGTTGGAGTTGTTTGGATGGGTGTTTACCCCAAAGTGTTCCCGGACTGCATGCATACATCCGTAAGTAACTTAGTGCAACATGGAAAATTTCATTGAGAGGAATCAGCAAAGAAAAGAAAAAGGGTCAACATCTTAATGTGTATTTGAGAGATTGTCCTCGGGCTGAGGAGTGCCCACATCTAAATAAAGTATGAAAAAAATTAGAAAAATAAGCGAGAACTTCTTTTTCATTTTGGCAAAAAAAAGAAAGCTAAATATAGGAATTTTTTTTGGGGGGGGGGGGGGTGGTCCACCGACAGGGGCAACTGCCAGCAATTGAAAGAAAGTTGCGAACAGACAAAATGAGGATGTTTGACACCTCGATTGTCCCGAAGCCCTCTCATGCGAATTAAATCAACTTAGTCAATGTTTTGTCCGATTTTACTGAAGGCAAAAAGAGCCTTCAATTGTCCGGCACCTTCGCGCGCATATGTACATTCCGTCGTTAAAGTGCTCCTACCTGTACACCCCAACCCAGCAAGGGTAGAAGTATCACACTAATGGCTCCATATCAGATCAAACAAAGCATACAATCAATAGTAATACAATGATTCTCAAAGGTTACAAATGAAATCTTGCAATACAAAGGGTTACAAAGGAAAATAAAAGCTGCCTATCAAATCCATAAGTACATCTCTTCTAATGGCTTCTACTCAAAGTCTTCTAAGTCCAAAGTCTCTTTACTCATACCCAGCTTCCAAACTAAAACCTGCCGCACACGAAAAGAAAACGTGCGGCTGAGCTTAAAAAGCCCAGTGAACAGATATAACGTAACAAGCAGTAGTATACTGTATAATTTACATGAGTAAAAGAGTGTGGAAGCATGAATACATGGTATCAAGATGAAAGGTAAGAGTACATGGTATCATAATGAAAGGTATAAGGGTACATGGTAAAGAAAGGTCAGTAATCCACTACGAGCCCATAACATGAAATCATAAGCATAATCATAATCATAAACATGTAGAGGGGAGACCTCTTAGTATCCTGTAAATATGAGGGGTGTCCTCATCATGGGTATCCTGTAAATATGAGGGGTGTCCTCAATCATGGGTTGGAGTAGCTAGCTCCCGGAGTGTGAAAGACGTGTATCGCACACACCATCAGTCACCATGAATAACATAACATAACATGTACATGAACAAATCTAGGATGCATCCATACGCCCCAGGTGGCCATAATCTGCCTCTACGTAAACATAACATGCAGGGACGGGACAGGTCATCACTCTCCTGCCCTAGAGTCATGCCATCGGTGCATCGACTGACATGGACATGAAACCCTCATGCCTAGTGAGTGGCTCGTAGTATCAAACTGAGGGTAAAGGTCAAGTATCATGAATCATGTTTTAAGTTTACTTGCATAGGTCAATATCATGTTTCATAAGTTCATAATCATGGTCCATAATCATGGTTCATAAGCATGGTTCATAAGTAAAGGTTCATAAGCAAAGGTTCATAAGTAAAGGTTCATAAGCAAAGGTTCACAATCATAAAAGGTTCAATATCATGATGGTTCAATAATCGAAGTTCATGAATGAAGGGAAACATAGCAATGGTATAGGGAAACCCTAACATGAGTCATAATCAGAGAACGAAGGCCTCTTAATAAAGAAGCAGAATATCTGTACCTTATTGCTTGACAAGGATCACACTGAATAAGATGATAAAGAGCACAGGACTACTCCCTCTTCACACCTAGAGGAGTAAAGACATGATTACTAAAGATCCCATTTCCATATTAAGTAACTTTCTATTTTTAGCAGGTTTCCATTTTTAGAAAGTTTCCATATTTAGTAAGTTTCCATATCTAGAAAGTTGGATCAACATTCTTAGTTAAATCATTATTTCTGGAATTAGGGTATCTTTTATCACATTTACATATTAGGTCCTTAAGAATTCACCATTTACACTTTACACCCTTTAGTTTCAAAAGTTACACTTTAGACCCTTAATTTATCAAAGTTTCACAATGGTCACTTATTTTATCATATTATAAGAATGTATCCTCAATTTTATAGAATTTACACAATAGGTCCCTCTAGTTTACAAAGTTACATATTTAGTCCTTTAATTTATAATTTCAACTTTATATTAATAATAATTACATATTAACCCATTAAATCACCAAATTAACACATAACCCCCTGAATGTATTATTTTACTCAAAACAGCACTAACTTTCCAGAAATTACAAGTTTAGTCCCTCTATTTAATTATTTTATAATTCGAACTATAATTAAACCCTAAAAACATTTTAATCCCTTAAATACAAAAATGACACTAGACCCCCTCCTTTTATATTTTATACAGTAAGTACATGTTCTAAAATAAGTTTTAAAAATGACCCAAGAGTTTTAGAAATTACATAATCTACCCTAGACTTTTTAAAACCACACGGTATGACTTTTAACTTCACAAAATCAAACCCTAACCTTCTCTAATCATTTTTAATCATTACTTCATCATATAACATCATTTATTAATCCAAGAACAAACCCTAATTCATCCCAAATCAGATCGTATAGTTTTTATATACTTTTATACGCTTTTAATTTTTAAACCCTAATCACAAAATAAATTCTTAAAACCCATATTCAAGCCATGACAAATCATCTAATCATTTTTCCAGACTTCATATGATTATAATACACGAAAATAAAATATATACACAGCCCTTATAATTCGTTAGGTATTTTTAAGGATTTACGCTTTGTTTTATTGATTTAAAACCCAAATAATTCATATAACATGCATGGATCGAATTACACATTTTATTTGATGTTCTTAACATGTATAGGGTCTGAGAAAAATACCAAATCAAGATTCGAACGTGTAGAACGAGACGCACGATTTAATATGTACGCGAATAGCCAAAATGCACCGAAAATCATCACGACTTCAAAAATGATCTTCTGACCTTGCAATCATTTTTCCCACACCATACACGACATGAGGATCATGAGAAAAATCACAAACGAATTTTATGGAAGTCGTACGAATTAATAACGAGATACCTTATATATAGGCGTACGAAAAGAAATAATCTCTCAAAAATAGAAAACGGATGAGAACAGCTCCAATCCAATTTTTCCTAGGTTAAACTTGATATAAGGAGCATGAGAAAATTGAGAAACGAATTTTTTAAAGGGTCGAATGATTTTATACAAATTGCTACCTTTCGTATGCATAAAATGGAAGAAAATTCGACAAGGCTTGATCTAGGCTCCTACAATTCGAATGGCCAATTTTCCAAGCTTCTTTGCAATGTGTTGGACTCCAGAAAAATGCTCCTTGGTCTTAGAAAATTCGGAATGAATTTTTAGAGAGGCTTGTGAATTTTCGGCTAGGGTTTTTTTTAGTTTTAAAAAGGAGAGTAAATCACATATTGATATAGGGATGATTTGTGCCGAGTCAAAGGGGAGGATAATGGCCAAAATTTCGGAATTTTGGTCAAGGGAATTTATGGCTTGATTATCTCTTTTAATTTCCCATTTAATTCCATTTAATTACCCTTATTTAAATCATAAATTTGAATTTAAACTATATTAGGCGCCCAAGGGCATTTTGGTAATTTCATGGCTTGTATAAATGTTAAATGGTGTTGTTAAAATTATTTGGGATCATAGCTTGTTCATTGCTAGAAGTTTGGGATTAATTTGATACTTTATAAGCCTTTAAATAATTTTTCAAACTTGTAGGGGCAATTTGGTCATTTTACATGTTATAGATTTTCGGGTATTACAGTTGGGACAAAAGCTCCTACCTTTACTTTTCAAGGAGAAGCGGTTGAGAGCAATCGAGAAGAGCTACTCGACTCAAAGACGAGAGGAAGCGAGTGAAAAGAAAGGATAGGGGGAGGAAGATGACTATCTAAAGCCGATAGTCCAGTAGGTCCTTGTAAGGCGAGTGGAAGGAAGTGACTCGACCGATAGGTTGAGGAAGTCGGGCAGGTCTGGAGGTAGTGCCTCCTAAGAGATATGATAACTGCACCATTCAAGATCAATGCTTGCATCCGGAGATAGATGGACGAAAGCCCTTGAGGAACTGATTCTTATCTGGTTGTTCAAAGCCTGCCTACTTTTGATGACATGAGATTCAAGACCCCCCTTAAATAAAGTAAAGGCAGCTGATCCCGATTTCCTTGATCCTTCATCTGGCCGGGCTGTCGATAGAGTAAGCTGGATGTGCTAGTCGATCTTGTAACCCACGAAAGCTCAAGAAAGAGAATGTCCTCTCAAGGCCGGTCTTTCAAGCGCCTCCTTGAAAAATCACCTGACATTCCTCTAGTTAATCTGTCGCGGGGTAGGGAGGTCCCTCTCTAGTTCAGAACCTTTCTTCCAAAGCCTCCCCCGATTCCACTTTTGGCAGGCCATGGTGCGGATAAATGTGGGTTTTTTCCTGCTTATTCATTAGGGCGAGTGGATGTCAAGGGAGGGGATCATAGTCTTTCAACTCATCTGGAATATCACGGAGCAGCTTCGTGTCCCTGTTCCGGTCCCCGATGCAGCCCCGTCATCAGTAGCTAAAACCAAGGTCGGTCCTCCCCCATAAGGCCCCGGAAGTTTTATCTTATCGAGTGGACTTATCAGCATCACGCTTCAAAAAAAGTGTCCAACTCCGCGCGTGACTCGCATTGGCAACTTTATCCCACCCTACATCAGCCGGTGTGTGTGAGCTTCGCTCCTTATAGCTATAGCTCTACACCGCCGCCGGCCACTTTCTCCTCTACCGTATCCATTGATGGGATTTCTTCTCGACTGGCGTATTACGTACTCGGGCCAATCTACTACACGCTAATAATGGTCTTTTGGATTGAATATCCTACAAAAATGGAAAGTGGTTGGCCGTTCGATCGAGTCCATCCCTTGAAGTCGTACCCTCCCAGGATGCATGAGTCTTCCGCCGATTGACAGAAATGCCGATGAAGCAATTCCTCTCATCCCGATAAAGGGAGTCACCCGTGATTCGATAGTTCCATTTTTCGCTGATGCAGGCCTATTGGGCAGTCAAACCACTGTCTTCGTTCCTCACCCTCCTTCCAATCAAATCTATTCTAAGGTGCCCGGAGGCAGGGGAAACAAAGGAGGGATTGATCGACCAACTTGAACAGATCCATAACCTGGTTCCATCTGTCCTGAATGAGGGAATTAAGGCGGGTATAGTCGAACTGGTTGATTCTAAGGTGGGTGATAAGCAGCTGTATCCGTATCAAGCCTACCATCTCTTCTCACGAAAGTCTTTCCATCCCGTCTCCGTTTTGAAATATCTGTGGCCCTGCTTCAAAGCCCATCTACACACTCCAGCTGCCTCCTTTTGAGCTAGTCAAGCAGGCGTTGAACACGGACGGAGACTCTCCCGCCCCTTCGACAGCAATTCCTGCACTTGACGTCGGATCTCCTCATTCCCAAATGGGGATAAGCGAGAAGCCGCTTTGCAGGGTAGACTCACTCCTACCTGCAACTAAATCTGCTTCTATATCCTCCTCTTAGGGGGTTATCAAGCCGGAAGAGTGTTACATAAGCTCACTGTGTTTAGCTGTGATAAAACCTTTTGAACCTGCATTAGGCTGCGTCCGGGGACGAGCGTTTAGAATATAATGACAATGGAATTTTACCATTTGGATTTTGTAAAAACACTAATGAAAGAAGCGTTTAGCTTTATGACATTTTATACTTGATAATTACTGATAAAAGCTGCTACTTCAGTCTGCAGCTACTAATTTTGCCAAACACGGACTTAAAAATTGCTTCTGTTACTAGCGTTTCAGCAAAATCCAAGTGTGTAGAATAAACTAGTGTAGCATAAGCAATTAAGCACAATTCTCACCTGTTTGCTTACAAGACGAGATAGAATCTCCATTATAAAATCCACCTGTATTACATTGTCACTGTCAGATCTTTTCTATAGAGAAATTATTATAACTTCATGCAACAGAAGGATATCTAAACACTATCTCCAGCACACTGTTCAATCACACTTGATTATTTAGTTACGATAATTGGAATATCACACTCGCTTTCTAAGCGCACATTCACTGATCTACACAACCCCATTTCACAACTCCATTTTATCTTATAAGAATAAAAACCTTACATATGAAAGAGATTGTAACTTTGTATAATCTTACCAGGGCGGGAAATGCACCAATTGTCTGTATTACTGTCCGCATAAACAGCATCGGAAGAGGAATCTGCTCAACCTGTAAAAGATAGTATAAAAATAAGTGTTAGATTAAACCAAACCATTTTGACACATTAATCATCCCACGCATTATACTGCACAGTGAAAGGTCGAACGTACCAGTTGATTTAAAACCTTTGCGAGAACTTGTTGGGTAAATATTTGCCGTTGCTGAAAGCAAGTATTACATGCATCTGTAACCTGCTTAAGAAAAAAAAGGAGCTCTTTAGTTGCATACTTAAATGTAAAACAGAAAATGGGAAGAAAAGATAAAAGAACTTGCCTTCTTAAGAGGAATCCTGTCTTTCTCTGGATCAATGCTATGGATACCAATCAGCACTTCAGCTGGTGTAAGAATTGAGCCACCCTGAGATGATTCCTGTATAATAAGGTTTCAAAAGGGCCCATATCAGGAGATGCATATTTAGTTTAGAAAGATGAGCGTATCGGGCCGGCTGAGTTGAGCAATAGGTCAAAGTGTCAAACAGGTTTAGTGTGAAACACATATTTATAAATACCTTTTCATAACATTTACCGTGTTCATTGTGATTAAAAAAAAAAAAAAAAAAAAAAAAAAAAAAAAATGATACTAATACAAAATAAATAAATAAATCTACAGTTTTGATAAGAAGATTTGGGAGGTTGCATACATTCAAACCATTTGAAAAGAAGACTCTGGGCGGTTTTCAACCCATTTGGCATGTGCCCTTCTAGCTAGTTTTCTATCATAACTACTTAAGACAAACAGGCCCATTCATAAGTAAACGTGTTCATAACAATCAAAGCAGATATTATGCTTTGAGGTGACTATAACTTTATATTTGTCCACTTCACGAGAGGCACCATCCCGTACACAATACCAAGTCTGAAAAGATAAACAAACAAACAAACATAAAGAACAAAGTTACCTGTAAGATACGGGCAAGTGCAGCCTGGAATTTATCAGAGGGGAGATTTACAAAACGCGGAAAGATCTGAAGTAGCTGTGAAAACAAATATTAACAATTGTTAGCAAAATTACTACAACATTCACTCTATAAGAGCGCATGGGTCACAAGACTCAGAAACTGACATCAAAAACATGAACTCTTTAAATCGAAGTTGCATATATATAAGAAAAGGTAGAAGGCCAGACACATCAAACACTTAGATTCTTAAAAAGAAAAATCCTAAATCCTTGCTAGAAATTTTTATTTTGTTAAAATTATGGCATACCAAAACTAAAATCATAAAAAGAACATGACCAGCCATCAACTGGACAACACTTGCATAGATAGAAAATCAAAGAAGCAAACCTCGTCTTTTGGTAGGAAGGGTAATATAGGAATTAGAATCTCCGTATCCTGTTATGTGACAGAAGGTAAACAAATCAGTGTGATGATATATGCCGTTCTACCATGCAAAAAAATATTTAGAATTTACCCTCAATTTTGTGTCATACAACTTTCTAATGGTAGCTATCAAGTTAGGAGAAGGAACTGCCCCATCTGTTAATGTTTGCACCACCTATTGAAAAAAGAAAATGGAGAAAAAAAGTCAAGCACATCACACATCTGTTAAGAGAAAACGGAAACACAAAAACCTGCATCAGAAGGTTCTCGTTTCCAGCAGGTGAGTCTGCAATAATTTCAAGAAGCTGAGGAGATGCTCCAATGGTGCGAACTAGTTTGGGGATTTGAACAGAAATTGCCTGCACCAAAAGGGGAAAGAATGGTATAAACTTAATACTAGCGCATGTTACTTTATAAATAATGAAGGAAAATCGGTAAACTAAAAACTACCCAACCTGCTTTGCTGCTTTTGACATGTTCTTGTAGACGATTAACAGTTGACGGAAAAGAGAGTGTTTCTGTAAGTTAGAAAGATTTTATAATTAGTGAAACTTAATAATCTTAAAAATCAGATTGTGCAACGAATTATATGCTGATATACCTTTGTACATAGGGCGAAATACAGTGACATGCATCGTTGTGCATCGATTATTGAAGTGGATGGATTGTTATTAGATGTACTAGGTTGACCAGCCTCAGATGAACTGTCCTTGATGATTGCACTTACTGATTCAGTCAAAGATTTTCCCATCTCCTTGTCCTACATTTATTAAAATAGAATAAAATAAATAAATAAATAAGTGATATATTAAATTCCATAGTTGATACTTGATTTCATCATCATATTAAGCTCAAACCTTTGCTACTTCAGCATTAGATCCATCAGTATCCATCAAATGATCATCGTTCACTGCAGATAATAACATATCCTTTGCAAAATCTTCAATTTGCTGAGAAATAGCTGGTATAGGATAAAGCCTGTTTGCCACCTGTAATTGGACAATGAACTACTAAAAACCAAGAAAAAACCTTAAACTTTTTAAGAATAAAAATTACTAAATCAGGACATACCAGACGTATCGCTTTTGTTTGCACTTCCTCCAAGTGGTGCACTGCACTCTATTCAAAATGCCCAATATGGTTAAAAGTCAATCTAAGGATTGGAGTATTAGTATAGAAAGGATCTGACCCGGACTGAAACCACATATTTAGTCAATTACTAAGCTTAACTTCCTAATCTAGTATCATTGCTTAAGAATTTGTATGTTTCCACTATATGTACCTTATATGGTAAAAACATGAGAGAAAATTTAATACCTGTAAAGCAATTTTTAAGCAAACATCTCTAGTGGGAGGTCTAAGCAGAATTAAGCTCCAAACAATGCTGAGACCTTGATGCACTCTCTCTCCACTATGCAACTCCGCATCTTTTTCACTATTTCCAGGAACACACAAGCTCTCCAACAATTTAAGAACTGGTTTTGGTAGGTAAGGAACTTCACTTAGCAATCTAGTCAAAGATTTGTCATTTGGTGGAAACGAATCTCTGAGTGTTTCTGCCTGCAATAAGAATTTAATTTGTTATACTTTTTGTCTCATAAACAAAATAGAAACTGAAAATATTTACGAACCACTTTCAGAAGAAACATCTCATATACTGAGGTAGCTGTTGTTGAAGAAAAGAAGTCGTGATCTGCTTCTGCCTCTCCAAATAATCTATACAGGACACGCAAGGTTAACTCATGTCCCTGAAAAAAAAATACTCTGTTACTATAATAGACAATATAACAACCTTATACTAAAATAGGTTCAGCCGGGCCGATTCAAACTAGGTTTGGATAATAAGTACAGAAGCTTGTATGAAAATATAAGCAAAAATAAACTGCTTACCTCGTGACTTGTATAATCTGACAGTATGTGCGTGTGCAGATGACTCCAAGGGTCCAACTCCAAAGGAAACTGCCAGATGATGCAAGTAGTCAAAAACATAACCAACAAAATTATTTGCAAAATAATTTAAGGTTAAAACATGAAACCAAGTAATTAGTATTTTTTGCTAGTGGGATATTACCTCAACTCCTAAATATGAGAGTAAAGAAAATCGAAGCTGTGAACCTCCAGCAACTGCAATATGCTTATAAGCTTCAATGATACGTGTAAAAGCCAATTTTTGTATGTGATCCTTCTGCTCATCAGTGAGACTGATAACAGGGGCAGCCATTTTTGGCAGGATGACTTTGGAAGTTAACTGAACAGAAGTTGCGGTTGAGGAATTTATATTGTTTGCTTCTGCCACGGCAGCTTGACTAAGTTCCTCAGACCTGTCTGTAGAAATCGAAGGAACTATATCCATTGAAGGAACTATATCCATTGATGATGTGCCCATTTTGGTAATTTGCTCCTGGTTATTTTCTTCCATATCAGCAGAAATCATTTCAGCATCAACCTGAATTTCAGGCATCCCATCATCCCGGGCTGACGAGTCTAGACCGGGTATACCGTCCTCAAGTTCCCCTATATCGGTATCTTCAGACGGAATAGCTAAACTAACATTCGTTACAGTTACAGATGGTATATTAACAGAAACTGGTGGGCCCGCAGGCACCAAGTCTTCTTCCATGGGTTAAGCTTGAGGAGAATGTACTACATCACTATCTTTTGTCGTAGGTTGTTCGCCTTCCACTTCAGGCTTCTGTAGCATTTCCTAGATTGTCAGACAGGACATGAAAATTATCATATTACTTTCAAGGTAGTTACACGATAATAAGATGCAATAGCAAACTGCAAATACTAGAACTAGAGCAGAGCATGTGTCAAGGTTTTCATGATTAATTCGATCTCGAACTCGATTCGGTCTTGATCAAGTTGAACTTTATCGAGTTTGTGTTTGAATACAATTGTGAGCTCAAAACACATTATAACAAGCCAAACTCAGAACACATGATACTCCCTCCGTTCCAAAAGAAGTGTCCACTAGACAAAGTTCACACAATTTCAGAAAAGTGTAATATTTACACTGTTTAGTAGTCCAATCTTATCTATAACCTCTACACAGTTTTATAGATAAATCGTAGCAAGTTTTTGATTGGGTGCCTTTTAGGACAGATTAGGAAGCTTGATAAATAGCTGAGGATGTAGACATTTAATTTAGGACAATCCAAAATAAAGATGCTGACACTTATTTTGAGACAGAGTGAGTATGAATTATCGTCAAATATTGGTGTACAATTTTATTCGAGCTCGAAATGACCTTGTTTGATCAAAAGTAATTGTAATACATACTTTGAGCTTTCAATACTAATCATGACGAGCTCAAGCCTGCGTCAACAAGACTAGTGAAGCTATCAAATTGAGTTCTATATTAGGCAAAAACAGCTGAGTCAGGCTAAAGCTCATCGTGTTATGCAGCCCTAACTAAAATCCATAATAAAAGCAACATCAGAGATTATGTTCAAAATTATATAGTGTACCTCGTCGGTGTGTGTTTCCAAAGTAGAATCTGTAAGCTGAGAATTGGTGGAGCGTGATATTATGTCAGCTAGATATGCAGACAGATTATCAGCTTGTGTAGTAGCAGGATGGGACCTGGTGTTGACCAACTCTTCATTGCCATATTCTATAGGCCGAACTAAAGGAAGATTTGGCATATTGGCCATTACTACTTGAGCAAGTAAATCAGCAGATATACTGCTAATGAGAATTTCTAACATTCCAGCAGATTGTTCACCCTGTGCAACCAACAAACTAAACATAGAAACAAGCTGCTGTACCCGTCCATTGTCTGCATTTACTTTTTGGCTTGAAGAATTCCCAACTACATTCGGCGAACGAATCGGCGAACGGGACTAGAGCGATCAGTATAAATGAAATAAAATATATAATTTACTCTGCGACGAATCGGCGAACGGGACTAGAGCGATCAGTATGGAAATCAATAAGCACATTCGCAATCAAAGGAGGATAGTTGTTATCCACTAATAATAATTCATCTTTCAATTTTTGCAAGTCAGTTGAGAATTTAGCCGACTGAATCAGTCCGGTGAACTTATCTGTTGGAACTGAAGCTGTCATTATTCCAGCCATTTGTAACTGAATTTGAAAGTGTTGTTTGTGTGTGTAGTGAAACAAGGTTTTTGGGGGTTGAATGAATGGGGTGTTTGTTTGATGGGTTTTGGGGTAGGGATTAGTTGATTAAGCTCAACTTTTATATAATTTGTCAAAAGAGTGTTATTGTTTTACGGTTGCTATTGGCTTTTGTAACACCCCGTGCCCGTTTAAACAAAAAATTAAAACTTTTTGCGTAGAAACGCTTGACTTTTACGGACATCCTGTTACTCTTTTGACCATTTATAAAAATCTATAAACATTCAGACCTTGAGACTATTTTTAAATGAAATAGACTCAATTACCTTCAAAACGACGGGTGGCGCGACCCCTAACAACTTACGGATTAAAAGATATGATTTTTCAAAGTTTACCAAAATCTTTACCAAGCCGCCCATCCGATCGGTATCACCTCTATCCGATCGGATGGGCTGAAACCGATCGGTATCACCTCCATCCGATTCGGATGGAGGCTACTGATCACCCGGATCAGTTTTCAAGTTCCGTACTTAAAAACCCGACCTCCCGAACCCGACATTTCACCAAACCTTCCATATTTACTTGATACATCAATAAGCTCATTTTCATGTAAAAACATTCACCATTTGACTCTCGGAAACTTATCTAACGGCGACAACAAGGGTGGCTGGTGAAAAGTGGTCGTGGTGATCAAACAAAAAAATTTGTTAGCTTTGGTTATTTCTAACTTGATTAGGAGCATTTAGTCCTAATATCACATTTTGACTAATATTGTAACCCAAATACAATAAGATATTCATGTTTTGATCAAATATATTATAGACAAGAAAATTTCGACATTAGACGAGTCGCTCAACTTTTATACCTTTTGTAGAACAAAAAAAGTGTTATTCCCCAACTAGACCGAGCGACTTGCGACTTAATAAACACAAACTTTATATTTTAACTAAAATATGCATTTAATACATATTAAATAAACTAATAAATTACCATATTTGAACATAATTTACACTTAAATGAACGAAAAACATTCCTCTTATTAATCCGTTAATATGTGCTCACTGGGCATTGGTTAGCAAAGCCCTTAATAATAAACATATATTAAAAAACTTTTGTAAACTGACAAATAATAAAGCTTAAACAAACAGCCGTATGACATGCTTTGTCTTTGGGCTTGTTCAAATGAGGCTTTAAGTCATAAGATAACAACAAACTTTCTTAAATGTCTTGTTTTAGTGCGTAAATTTTACGGTACTAGGAGTCATGATTCTCACTATTCCATTCCTCTCAAATTCAACCAATAAGCTTCAGCCAACTCATACCCATAAATTTCCATACCTCCCAACCTAAATCACTGGCGGCCCATAAATTCTCATACCTCCCAATTTTTTTTTTTTTTTTTTTTTTTTTTTTTTTTTATAATTAAACTAAAATCAATTTAATTAAAAACATAAACATTTTATTAAAAACATAACATTTCACTACAAACTAAAAAAGGAAACTACATTGCAACATTATTTAAAAAAAAAAAAAAAAAAAAAAAAAAAAAAAAAACAAAAACAACTACATAACACTAAATTAAGTCATCAATCGGTTGTGGTTGAGCCGTTGGGTCATCGAGATATGCCAGGTCTAGACCCGCTACGTGCTCCATAAGATCATATTGGAGACGATGATGGACGTTTTCGTCATGTAACTCCGGTAGTACACTTGGGTCATAAGATACCGGCACCGGTTGGTCCATTATATGAACCGGTGATATTGCCCTGTTGTCGTCCTTTATGATCATGTTGTGCAATATACAACACGTTTCGACGACTTTTCCAATCTTTTCTTTCTCGAAAAACTGGAGAGGATGATCCAAAATCCTCCATTTTCCCTTAAGCACACCAAAAGTTCGTTTGACATCTTTTCTTGCCGCCTCTTGTAGTCGCTTGAATTTCTTTTCTTTCGGGTCAACTGGATGCGGATACGCTTTAACAAACGTAGACCACTTAGGATAAATCCCATCGGTAAGATAATAGCCACGTTTGTAATAGCGCCCGCGTAAAACAAATGAACTATTTGGAGCCGTTCCATTTCGGGCAGTAAGATACAACGGAGACTGATTCAACACATTGATATCGCTGTTTGACCCGGGAGGACCAAAAAACGAATGCCAAATCCGCAGATCCTGCGAAGCAACACATTCAATCATAATAGTCGGCACTTTATGATCACCTCGCGTATATTGGCCTGGCAAATGCCTAGGACAATTCCTCCATTCAATATGTGTACAATCTAGGCTACCAAGCATCCCCGAAATGTGATGTCTTTCTTCATGCGCCATTTGGATCATTGCGACGTCATGGGAAGTCGGCTTACGTAAGAACTCTCGACGATATAAATGAATGACCGCATCACAAAAATATGTAAGGCACTCGCGTGATGTTCTATCGGTCATGCCTAAATATTCATCAAAGTTATCCGGGGTATCACCCGTTGAGAGTTGTTTAATTGCCGAAGTGCATTTTTGTATCGCCGTGAAGCTTTTTTTACCCCGCCCGTCGAAGCTTTCTTGAAAATACGGGAAAGACGCTTCAATGTCACCAACAATCTTCAAAAACAACCTTTGACTCATACGATACCGATGCCTAAAAAATTGCTCGCCGAACTTCGGGTCTTCGACGAAGTAGTCACGCATTAGTATTTCGTTAGCTTTTTCCCGGTGTCGCTCAATATAAGTGCATGAATCATTAGAGCTACCCTAGTTTTCTAAGGCTTCAATATCTTTTAACGCGTCTGGAAAAAAGGGCCATGAACTACCCGTGGAAAAATCGAGTAGCGTAGATGGGATGATGATTTCGTCGGAAGATGAAGAAATTATTTTTTTGGTGTAGTGTATATGAAAATGGGTGTGTTTTGATTAAATTTTTGTTGATGTATTTGAAATGGAAGTAATAAGTGTGTATATATAAGTGAAAATGGGTAAGGTTTAATTTTTTTTTTTTTTTTTTTAAAGAGCCCAACGTCTCTTTTGTTTGACCCCAACGTCTCTTTTTTTCTTCCACTTGAATTTCTCACCAACGGGTTGCCAAACCGTGCTCCAAAGATTTTTGGCATAAATTTGGAACCGGCGACGGTGTTACCGCCGGTTTCGTGCATACCGCTGGCCAAACCGTGCTCCACTCCGAGTAGCCTTAGTAAACATGAGTAAATGTAGCGAACTTTCGCAAAATGTTATAATATGCTCATTTTGATGTACTGTCATACCTGAAATTTGACACCTGTCACCACTTATGATGTGACAACATATCAAAATACTTTATGAAAGTTTGTTACATTTACTTGTATTTTTTAAATTTAGGTACAAAACAAGATAATTGAGAAAGTTTAAGGGGTGTTTGTTTAAGTTTATATACGACTTATATAACATAAACCACGATTTGTGGCTTATTTTGAGACTTGTGGGCTTATATAACATTGACAATGTTATATAATCCCATAAGTGTAGGGATGGTAATGGGTGAGAAAAAAATCATAACCCACGGGTACCCGTACGTAAATGGGTGGGTAACGCCGTTAGATTTCACCCACGGGTGGGTCGTTGGTGTTAGAGTTAAATGGAAAAATATTAATGTGTATGTCTAGATTCGAACACGGGACCGAGGGATTGCACACTTTACGTATGATGATCAAGTAAATAATTAATATGTATAATTATTGTATATATTAATTATTTGGACACGAAATGATACATAACGGACATTATGTAGTTAACGGTATTGACTAACGACCGTTAAGTTAATAGTGGAAGGACTATAAGTGAAAATAGATGTTTGGAAGGATCTAGAAACCCAACCTATGGGTTTAGGCCGATCGGCTCAATGGGTTTAAAACCCTAATTGGTTAGCTTATCCTCTAAGATACCCAAACACTATAAATACACATCAAGGGTTATTAGTTATGTTACCTTGTGCACTTGCTATAACCCTAATTGTGTTTTCTCTCCTCCTTAATCCCTAAAACCGGTCGACATACTCCACAAGTAGTCGAACCATATTTTTTGTGTAGCAAAAAATTGTTTTTGGTTTTACGTGTCTAATCACTAGCATCATTGCTTGATCGGTTATAGTACGTGTGTACAAGAGTTCGGTAACAACTCACTTTAGTTGTTAATCTTGGATTATGGAACAAAACGGTAAGGGGTTCCACGCTAATCCTATTTGTTGATCTTGTGATTAGAAGAGAAGACCGATCCTTGTTCTTGCTAGGATCTTGAGGTAATTCTAATTTACTTTTCGGTAATTCATTATATGTGTTAAATACGATCTTGCTTCCTGATGAGTGTCTAAATACTCATCATTTTATTCCCATCTGAACTGCAAAAACATTTAAAAACACTCAGAAATGCTTCAAAATACAGAAAATATCTTTGAATTGTGGTTTTATCTGTTTCATGTGCAAAAGGTTTAAAAACGGGACGAAAACGAACATTTTTGGATTGACTCGGAAATAATTGTGCATTTAATCAAGTGAAGACGAAAGTCAAAGACGGAGTCAAAGTCATCCCCCAAAATCCCAAAATGACACAAATGGTCCCTGGAAATAGTTTTGATTTTTGGCAGCTTTAGTCCTTGGATTTTCAGCATTATTACAACTTTGGTCCCTAAAGTTAAAATAAAATCCAATTCTAATCCTAACCATACTAAACCCAGCTGCTAAAATAATAAACCCAACCCACTAAATAATAAACCCAACTACATACCCAGCCCACTACCTAAACTTTACCCAAGCCCAATCCCAAAACAACCCAACCCGACCTTTTTAGTTAAACAGAAGGTTTGACTTCGGTCAAACCTTCTTCTTCAATACCACCATCCCGCCAAACCAATACCACCATCTCCACCGCCTTATCTCTGACAAACCCACCACCTTCCACCTTCCCAACACTCTACCTAACAAACCAAAAGGCATTAAATGCCTCTTCCCCATCACCTCAGACCAGTACTAGTGGTATTTTCCCACTATCTCGTTTTGGCGCCAAAAATCCATATGAAGGGCTGAGATCAGTTGAAGACTATCCAAGGGCTCAGAAAGATTCAGAGGAAGAGATAGGACTAATCCCACTTTATTTTTTTATAAATAGGTCACAATGTAAGCCTTAATGGCTAAGTAGTTAAAAGTAGCATAATCGTATTTTACTTTCAGTAGCCATAATTTGTAATTGCAAGTTTCAGTAATCAATACAAGTTAAATTAAGTCTGTTTGTTAACAATCTTTGTACAATTTCCATTAGCTAATGATAATTCTAAGTTTTTACATTTCCATGTTGTACTGAGAATTCGAATCAAGTTAAGTAATAATTGAAATAGCTTCTTAGTTGTTTCTATAAGCTTATACAAGCTTATAATAGCTTGTTGTAAGTTTATATTAGTTTAAATCAGTTCTATTCAAGAATGATGAAGAAAGTCAACAAAAGTCAACCTGGAGGCTAATAAGCACTTCTGGTAAAATAAGCTATTCAGGAAGGCTTATATTTGGTTTCTAGCTTGTTGACAACAAGCTAGAATTGTTCTGATCTTGTTCTTTCTGTTTCATAAGCCTCAGCAGTTGTAAGCTTTTTCTCAATTTTAGCATAATTTCTATTTCCACTGTATAACTGCTTAATATTAGCTTATTATTGTTCTTTCATGCTTATTACTAGTTTCTAAGTGTATTTCATCATTATAATCAGTTAAAAATAGTCATTGTCTTTATTTTACTTAAAAACCTTTAAAAAGCCAAAAATAGCCAAATAAGGCATAGCTTAATCTATTGCTTATTTACCTGTTAAAAGTTGCTCATTAGAGTTTAATTAAGTTAGTTAATCAGTAAAATCAGAACTTATAGTTTAAAATAGTGTGTTTCACTTGAAAAATCATCACAGACCCTTAATAAGGGGTGTTTGGCATAAGCTTATCCATAGTAGTTTTTACTGTGCATTTGCCATTTTGCTAATTTCAAATCAGCATATCCTGGTTATAATAAGCTATCTGTAAGATATTTTAAGCAATTTAGATAGATACTATGGTTTTGCATGGTCTGTGGTAATCCTAGGCTTTTAACTGTCCAAATAAGCACTCCACTGCAATAAGCAGTTAGAGCCCTTATTGTTGGTGTTTTTAGACTCCTTGTGGTCCATTTGGTGATTGCAAAAGGAGTTTGTGTAGTCTCTGTGGTGTTGTGCACCTTTGCACACCTCTGCACACCAAGTCTGCACACACAGACTCAGTATATACTGAGCAGACCAACTGTTTATCTCAGCTTATTTGTGGCTTATCTAGATAAGCTGAGGCCTTGATTTTTGGTTTGCAAGTAGTTCACCTAGCTAGCTTTAAGATTCTGTGCTTGGATTCCATTTCTGAGCTTATTTAATAGCTTAAAATAAGCCTGCAAATTCCCCATTTTCACTGATTCTGACCCTGCATAGCTTATTCAGTTTTTCACCACCTGATCTAGTGCTTAATTGGAGTTCAATTGGGCAGTTAGATTTGGGGATTTTTGGTTTTTAGTATACCCAGTAGTACTAGCAAGGTTTTGCCCCCATATTATTCCACTTTTCAGCTTAATTAAGTGCTTAAAATTGCTCTGCAAGTTGGCTGATTAGCCCATAGTTTCTGCATAATTTGCTACTACTGTTCAAGTGCTTATCTGCTTATTTTCTTAGCTAATTTGATCATATTAAGTTGTTTTAAGCTTCCACTAGTGTATTGAACTAGTCCTGAACCTTTGGTAAATTTTTGTGCTTTTTAGCTTATTTTTGGGCTTATTCCCAAACTGCTTATTAGCCCAACTGCTTATTAGTGTTTAGATAACTTTTGATTTTAATTTTCCTATATTAAGAATATTATTTTAGACTTAACTTGAATTTTTCAGATTTTTCCTAAGTCATTTACTATTTTTAAACCTTTTAATAAGTTTTAATAGTTTTTAATTCATAATAAAAAATATAAAAATCAGAAAAATATAAATCTTTTTTCTAAAATTTTCTTTTATTATTTAGGATTTAAGAAAAATAATTTTACACTTGTAGGATTAGTTTTCTAATATTTCACTTTTTAGTCCCGTTTTTAGATTTCTCGTTTCGCTTTTTTAGTTTAATTAAATCGCGTTTAATTTTCTTTTGGATATTTGTTTCTCATTTGTTAATTAGATATAAAAAATCAAAATCCAAAATATCTAATCATCAGTCACTCTAATCCAAAACCTTAAACAATTTGCCCATTCCAGCCTCGTTGGGAAACGATCTGGGTAATCACTTACCTGGTTTCACTCTACACACACAAACGTGAGTCTTTGCAAAGATCCTTTTTCACAAAGGGGTGATTTTCATTTATTCACGTGTATCCGCTCTCTGCATTTATTTATAAGTGTATTCAGCACGGATCACTTCCGCTACGTTCTCTTGATGTGTTTATTTAATTAGATGTTGATCATGGTATTTAAATTCCAACAGTGGCATCATGAGCCAATTTAACATGTTAATAATATTACCTAAACGCATAATAAAAATCAATACTTGATTTATACATACATGTTGGTCGATTTTTATTTTTTAGTGTTATGTTTTTGTAGAAAACATACTAATAAAAATCGAATAGAATTTAGGGTTAGGGTTTCGGTTTCGACCCTAGTTTAACTAATTAATTAGTTTGTAACCCTAAATTAAGAACATGATGTGCTATGTGTTTATTTGAGTAATTAGGGTTACGTTCCTAATTGATCCATAATTCTTCATGCAAGGAATTATGGATTAGGTTTTGTTTATGTGCTACATGTTTTTAGATAAATCTAAAATTAGGGAAGACCTAATTATATATATTAATAAATCAGTTATGTGCAATGTGGTATGTAATTATTAAAACTTACGCGGTCAATTTATTGGCGTCTGTGGTCCATTGGGTACAATGAGCTCAAAAACCAATGGGAGTTTTATTAATTATATACATTAAAAAATTCACATAAAGATTATTAATAGGGTTTATCAAAAGGTTTGCATGTGGCTATATGATTTATATCATATATGTGTTATTATGTGTTTATTTATTTTTTGAATTACTTGATCTTTGTGTTTTAATTATGATGGATTGTAAACATCAAAGAGGGTAATTTTTGAATAAAAAAATAAAATAAATGAACCTAATAACTATGAAACCTTTGTGGTAAATTATTTATTGCCAAGTCTTATGTGCCAATAGTGGTTCGCTTCGCACGGTAATTTGCTCCCAGGCGAGACTAGCAATTTAATAATTTACTACATAAATGTTTTAAGCTGTAAAATCTTAAAGTTTTTAATTGATTGATGTGACTGTGCATAATGGTCGAAGCGGCGGACCTAATGTTGGCAAACTATTAAGTGGGTATAAGGTTGGTTTCGCATTAAATTGTGGCCTTAAAGAGACTCCATTCTGTCTCTCCGCTCACCTGTGCGTCACATTAGACTTACCAAGTACACCATTATACATGTACGAAGCATCTTAAGGCAAAGTTGTAAGTTTCTCAACGCCATCAATTAAAATTTTGTTGATTTTAAGCTGCGAATGAGTAAATAGTTTTGTAGAAAATATATGATACAAGATGAATGCATGACATCTTGTACATATTTTTTGATTTACATCAAAATAAAATACCCTTAAAAATTTAAGTTATATGCCACCCAATGAAACAGAAACACCTGAGATTAGATGCCCTCATTACTAGCAGCCAAAGCTGATGTAATGATCAAGGGATGGTAATCAAAGGGTAAATTGAGTACTTTTATTACTAGCAGCCAAAGCTGATGTGATGAAACGACGTCAATTTGCAGTTTCATAAGTTGGTTAACTTAATTGAGCACTTTCATTCTAGCAGCCAAAGCTGATGTAATGAAACGGCGTCAAGGCATAAAGATTTGGGGATGAAACATGCTTACATTTGCAACTGAGGTTGGCAAAATATGTAAGTCCCGTGATTCTAGGAATTGCAATTGGATATTGGCAATTGAGTCTCACTCTACCTTATTGAGTACTTTCATTGCTAGCAGCCAAAGCTGATGTGATGAAATGACGTCAATTTGGATCCTAGTTTTCAATGAAAATTAAATGGTGAATGTAGTTTAACATGGGTGTTTAGTTTTCTTGAAAAATTAATTATCGAAAGTACTAACTTTTGAACTTTTTCTGTAGAAATGGCCCAACCCGACAACAACATGAATAACATGACTTCTGCTTTCAAAACTATGATTGAAAGAGAAAAGTTGACTGGGACTAAAAATTTTAATGATTGGTACCATTCTTTGAGGATTGTTCTTAGAATGGCCAAAAGACTTGATATTCTTAGTGAGCCTCTTCCTATAGCCCCTGCTGCCAACTCATCTAATGAGGTGCTGAAAGAGTATAACGACAATTATGAGAAGCACAATGATGTGGCTTGTCTAATGTTGTCTGGCATGGATACTCAATTGCAAAAGAAATTTGAGAATTATGGCCCTATGGACATGATCAACGAACTCAAACGCATGTTTGAGAAGCCACCTATGGCTGAGTTGTATGATGTCTTAGACTCTTTGCAAAAGTGCAAGCAGGAAGCTGGTAAACCCGTGAGTGCCCATGTATTAGAGATGAAAGGATATCTGGACCAATTGGATACACTCGGATGCGGTTACGTGCAAGATGTGCAAGTTGGCCTCATAAATCGATCCCTCAACAAGGAATTGCATGGTGAGTTTGTGCGCAACTTCAATATGCATTGCAGGGGGAAGACAATAAGTGATTTGCATGCAATGCTTATTGACTTTGAGAAGGGACTTTCGAAGAAGGCACCTACACCTGCTGTAATGGTTGTTCAAGGTGGTAGGATCACTAAGCCCAATAAGCCGCGACATGTGAACAAGAAGGGCAAAGGTAAAGCTGACAAAGGAAAACAGGTTGTGATCCATCAGCAGAAGCCTAAGAAGCAGAATCCTCCTGTAAATAAGGATTATCCCAAGAAGGATACGGCTTCTTGTCACCACTGCAACACTCCTGGACATTGGAAGAGGGACTGTCCATTGCTGCTTGAGGAGTGTCGCAAGAATAAAAATGCCAAGGCTGCAAATGGCGCGAGCACTTCAGGTATTTTTATGATTGAATTATTTTTTTTCCTCGTAAGCATAATTCCTTGATATATGATACAGGATGTGGTACTCACATATGTAATACATCGCAGGAACTTAAATGAGCGAAGAAGCTGAACTATGGGGAATGCTACTTGTATGTGGGCAATGGCATACGTGCGGCAGTTGAAGCCATAGGGACATTTGACTTAGTTTTACCTTCGGGTTTAATTTTAGTATTGAACAATTGTCATTATGCACCGTCTATTATTAGAGGTGTTGTTTCAGTTTCCTTATTGTTGGATAATGGTTTTGATCACACATTTAATAAAAATGGAATTTCGGTTTCTTTAAATTCTGTTTTTTACTTTGATGCAATTCCTATAAATGGTGTGTTTGAAATTGATCCGTGCTAAATAGTGTATATAAATATTATGCAGACGGATACACGTGAATAAAGACAAATTAACCTTTTAGGAAAAAGGCTAACTTGCAAAAACTCACGTTTGTGATATGTGTGATACCAGGTAAGTGATTACCCGGGTCGTGTCCCAGCGAGGATGGAATGGACAATCGTGTAAGGTTTGGATTAGAGTGACAGATGATATGGAATTTTTGCTTTTTTATGATGTTCTAATTAAATAATGAGAAACAAATTCTCAAAATACAATTAAGGTTAACGAAATATATTTAAAACGCGTTACGGGAATTAAATAAAACGCGATTAAAAAGTGAAATCTTTAAAATTAAACCCTACAAGTGCTAAATTATTTTTCCTAAGTTAATAATGACAAAAAAAAAAAAAACTTTAGAAAAAAGATTTATATTTTTTTGATTTTTATATTTTTTATTATGAATTAAAAACTGATTTAAAAAGAAAAATAGATTAAAAATACTAAAACTATTCCAAAAATTCTGAAACTTTTTGTAAAATTACTTAGCACTAAAACAATCCTAGGAAAAATATAAAAGAGGTGTCAGCTTATTTTAATAAGCTGCTATAAGCTAAAAAGTTACGGATAGCTTAAATGGAAACAAGTGTTAAATAAAAAAAGGTGCAAAGGTTTAATGAAAAAGACCCTAGGGCAGATGGTTGAGTGTGTGTGTGTTTATCTGAGAGACCAGGGTTCGAATCCCACCCCTGACCTTTTTGCTTTTATTTTATTTTTTTTTATTTTTATTGATGAAACAGATTAAGCACAAGTTAATAAGCAAATTTTATAACTACCACTTTTTATGAAACCCACAGATAAGCCCTGAATAAGCCAATGAATGGCTGATCAGTGGGCAAAAATTGGAATAAGCCCAAGGATTTGATAAAAAACAGATAAGCTTTTAAATAAGCTAAGCAAAGATGAAATAAGCAAAACAACACCTGTAATAAGCTAGGATGATTACTGACAAAGCAAAAGAACTCAGAAACAAGCACAAAATAAGCAAGAATAAGCACTAAGATTGCTGATCTACCCTTATGGTGCAGGGCAGCTTTTTAGATTCTAGGGAACTTTGGGCTTAAATATAAGCACTTATATAAGCACTAAACACCACATGACTGATGAAACCTAAAGAAGACCTAGCAAGGATCTTAAAAACCAAAGATCAGACCAAATAGAGCTTATTTAGAGCTTGTGAAGAAGCTGAGAAAGTGGCTTGTTCACAACAAGTGTGCACTGATTGACTCAGTGTATGCTAGTTGGAATAGCAGACTTTTGAGCTTATTCTAAGACTCAAATAAGCTGAGAAAGGGTCTGGTCTTGGGAGTAAGAAAAGATGGACTAGCAAACTACTGGAAACCAATAACTTAAGCCAAGATTTACACTAATAAGAACTTATATGGAACAAGAAAATGTTGTGCAGAAGGCATAAAGGTCTGTGATATGCAGACTTGTGCAGAGTTGTGCAGAAGGCACAAACCCAATAGAGGCTTAACTAGGCTTTAATATTATGACTATATGGATCAAAAGGGACTCAGAAAAGCCAGAGTTGAAGTCCAAAAGGGCTTGTAACTTAATATGGCTTATTTGGTCTGCTTATGGTCTGAAATTACGACAGACTACTCAAAACAATTTTTTCTATTGAAATGGCTAAACAGAACCTAGAAACAACTTATATAGGACAATTTAAGCTAGATTAAATTTGGACTTATTGCAAATGAACAGTAACAAGCTAGTTTGAACCTGGAAATGAATTTAAACCAAACAGCCCTTTATAAGGTCTGTCTTGGTTTTGAACTAGCACAGACCTATATAAGCTAGGTTTCTAGGTTTTTACCTATCAACTGCCTTATTTCTACTATAATAAGCAACTTTCAAAAGTTAAATAAGCACTACAATAAGTTATACTAAATATGGCTATTTTTGGCTTTTTTATTAACTTTTTAAGAAAAATGAAACAAGTGCTATTAAAAACTGATACAACTGATGAAATACTCTTATAAACTAATAATAAGCATAAAATTATAATAATAAGCTATTTTTAAGCTATTGAACAGTGAACTAAGAAATTATGCAAAATTATAGAAATTGCTTACAACTGACTTGGTTTAAGGACAATGAACTAAATGATCAGAACTTTCCTAGCTTATCAACCACAAGCTAGAAACCCTATTAAAGCCTTCCTGAATTGCTTATTCCTTCAGAAGAGCTTATTGTGAGCTTATGTTGACTTTGTTGACTTTCTTCATCATTTCTTGAATTGAGACTGTGAGACTTATCACAAGCTCATTATAAGCTATGTAGAGCTTGAATGAGCTTGTATAAACAGGTAACAAGCTTATACAAACACCAAAATACCAATTCGAATTAACAGTTAACCATGGAAACTTGAAAATATTGAATTTTCATTAACTTTTGGAAATTACACATAGATAAATACTAAACAACCTTACAATAACATGGAATGATAATTAAAAACTAAATTTTATTAAGCTTTGACAATTAAAATACAAAACGACTTAAAAATAAAACTAACTGCCAATTAAGGCTACATTGTGGTCCTATATATACAAAACTAAGATGGGAAAGGTCCTATCTTCTTCTCTGGTTCCTTCTGCACCCTTGGATGGACTTGAAATGATCTCAGTCGTCAAAACTGATTTTGGCGCCAAAATTGAGATAGTGGAAAAATCCACTATCTCTGGTTGAGTGTACTGAGGAAGAAGCATTTAATGTATTTTGGTTTGTTAGGTGGAGTGTTGAGAGGAAGAGGGGGGTGGAGGGTGTCAGGATAAGGCGGTGGGGATTGGTGGTTTCTGGTATGGTTTTGGCGGGTTGGGTGGTATGGAAGAAGAGTTTGACTGGGGTCAAACTTTGGGTGTTAGCTAAGGGTCGGGTTGGTTTGTTGTGTGGGCTGGGTATGGTTTGTGTTGGGCTTGGGTATATAACTGGGTTTAGTAATTAGGATTTACTTTGGATTTGGATTTAATTTTGAGGGACCAAAGTTGTAACATTCTAAAAATCCAAGGACCATTGTTGTCTTATTCTGAAAATCCAAGGACCATAACTGCCAAAAATCAAAACTATTTCCAGGGACCATTTGTGAATTTCCATTTTTGAATGCCCAGGGACTATTTTTGCCATTTATGAAACTTTGCTCATTTTTCAACTGTTTTCAATTCTTTTGCACATGAAACAGATAAAAACACAATTCAAGGATATTTTCTGTATTTTGAAGCATTTCTGAGTGTTTTTAAATGTTTTTGCAGTTCAGATGGGACAAAAATGATGAGTATTTACACACTCATCAATCCCCCACACTAAACTATTGCTAGTCCCTAGCAATCCTTTTTGAAAATTTAATGGATTTTATGTCTCTTTACCAGATAGCCATTACTTCTAGAGTAGCCAATGTTTTAGTATGATACTATGGTACATTGATAACCAAATGATTTTAAGCAAATCATCAGCTGTCAACGGATTTGATTTGTCTTTACCAAAAGCCGTTTGCTTTTGGACTAGCCAACTCTTTGATAGAATACAGTTATTATCTTGGTGAGCTGATTACCAATTATGGTTTTCTACTGCCTTAACCACAAGCCATAACCTTGTGGGCTAGCCAACTCTTCGCTATCAAAGATATGGTGAGTTGAATACCATACAATTTTTGGCAAATTGTCAGCCATAAACGGATTTGAGATATCTTTACCAAGAGCCGTTTGCTCTCGGATCAGCCAGTCCTTATGTGGGTTAGACATGGTGGACTGATAACCATTTGTTGTGTTAGTGCAAAGCACTTCCACTAAATGAAAAAAAATTTAAAATTTTGGCCAAAACGGGGGACTAGGGCACTAGAAGGTACACATTTGATCAAATTCGCTACAATATTCCCCCACACTTAGAATTGAATATTCCCCTCAATATTCAAAGTACCGGCTATTATGCCGCCACTTAGAACGTAAAAAGGTAATACTACTAGCCAAGAGTGGAAACACAACAATTATTATTTATTATTATTATTATTATTATTATTATTATTTTGGATATGATATACAACAGCAGGGGCAACTCCCCCACACTTAGGTGTTAGAAAAGAGAAAGAAGACAGAAATATGGGTGAAAACCCATATGGTGTGCTAATATTTTTGTTCACCGAGTCACTTAGCTTGACTCGACCCCGAATTCATTTGTTCTTGGGGGAGCATGTGGAAAAGAAAATCTCCATCGGACTTTCATTCAAAATGCTTGGATTAGCATTGAAGTTTTTAAAACTATAAGGGAGGATACCGGGGTCAAAGATAGTGTCCTCATTCCCATAGGAGAAAAGGGAAAGAGAAATCACGCAATATGTGAAGAATGGTAAAAAGGTGTGTATCACAATGAGAATCCATTCTTCATCCATAAAAGGAAAATCACCATTTGTTTGAACTTGTAGCTTAACCTTGAAGCTTGGATGGTAATTTTCAACAAAATTTCCGGGAGGGAGGGTTGGGGACGGTTCTTCGTTCAATAAATTTTCAAGAAAAAGGATGTCCCCCTCTGAATCAAAGTAAGTATCATCAATCCTTGTCGGAATTGAATCATCACTTGCAAGAAAAGCATCGACCTCATCCCAAAAGGGATCACTTCCCTCAACCGGTGTGAGAGAAGGGTAGGAAGAGAGAGCAATGGTAGGATCATCCACAGAATTAACCATTTCAACACGATAAACCATTTCCGGAGGTGGGACAAGTGGTGTGCTCTTAGAGCTAGCAGTATTCACCACTTCCGACGTGAACTCCGATTCTTGTTCATCGTAGTCAAAGACACTCTTAACTTCTGTGGTACAAATTTCAAACCATTTGTTTGAACCAGGGGTAATTCCCCTGGTTTTTAGCTCAGCACGTTTTTGTGAAAGACTCCCAACCATAAATTCTGAGAGCATCGAATCACTTCTTTTGGAAGCAATTACGCAATTAGATTTTTGATTAACCACAGCAACGTTGCCTTTGGTGGTTAGAGATTTAGAGTTCGCATTGATGTTAAACGTGACTGCTTCGTTATCAACCCGAAGTGTTATTTCTTCGCCATAAACGTCGATCAAAGCACGACCGGTCCTTAAAAAGGATCTCCCGAGAATGAGAGGTACTCGGGGATCGCATTCAAAATCCACTACTACAAAATCGGCGGGGAAATGAAACTTTCCTACTTTGACAAAAACGTCTTCAGCAACGCCTTCAAGAGTAGTAACAGTGCGGTCCGCCAATTCAAGAGTCATCCTTGTGGGAGTAAGTTTCGGGAGTGAAAGCTTTTTCCACACGGAAAGCGGCATCAAGTTGATGCTAGCACCAAGATCGGCCAAGGCGTAGCATTCAACCATCCCCGGGAGATCACAAGGGATGAGAAATTTGCCGGGGTCACCTAGTTTTTCGGGTAACTTTTTAAGAATCACCGCCGAACAAATTTCATTCAATGGAGTCTTTGCTAATTCCAACAATTTTTCCTTATTGCTAAGGAGACTCTTGAATGTAGAGGCAAACTTTGGCATATAGAGAAGAGCATCCGCAAAACTTATGTCAAAATGTAATTCTTGAAAGATTTGAAAGAAGTTATCCATTTGTTGACTAGCCTTTTCGCGGAGCTTTTGCTCATTTAAACGTGATGGGTAAGGAATAGAAGGTTTGGATTTAGGGTTTTCAACAGGGATTTCATGCGGTTCAAAGACAACTCCAGGTTTAGTCTTTGGTTTCGGGACAACTTGAGGTTGGACGTTGTCGGTACCTCCGTTATTAGTAGGAAGTACCTTGTCCTTAGTCACCTCAGGTTCACTTTCCACTACCTTGGGAGGAGGAGAAGAAGAGGTAGTAGGAATAGTGGGTCCATCATAAGCTTTACCACTGCGTGTGGTGACAGCTTTGAGTTCACCCTTTGGGTTGACAACAGTGTTACCAGGGAGACCTCCCGAGGAAGAAGGTGGATTGAGATAGTTCATGAGACTGGCAAGCATATTCTTAACTTTGCTTTGAGAGTGATCAATTTTGTTTGAAAGCTCATTCTTTAGCTCAGTTCCTTGCTTGTGTATTGAAGATTGAAATTCATTCTTCAAATTAGAGATTTGATTTTGCATTGCCCTCATTTTGGTCTCATTAACCTTGATGTAGTTATCAAGTTCATTTGAGAGAGGTCCTTGGTAATTAGGAGCTGAATACCCTTGATTACCCCTTTGGGGTGGGTATTGATTGTTTGGGGCATGAAATTGATTTTGCATGTTTTGCCCTTTTTGTTGATTAGGATTAATCCTATTTGGATTGTTGGGTGGAGGAAATCCGGGTGGTCCAATTTGGTTGCTAGCACGGTAGTTTGGTTCCACTTGAGGACGGTATTGATTACCTCCTTGATTGGAAGTTCCTGCTATAGCATTAACATCAAATGGAGTGCCATCGGTGGCAGTACAATTGTAGTAAGCGTGAGGACCACCACAAGTAACACAAACTTCTATCTTTTTGACTTCAGCAGTGTGAGAAGTTTGTGGAGAAGAAACTTTCTTTTGTTTGGCTAAAACCAAAGTTTGAATAGCCTTCGTGAGTTCAGCAAGCTGAGTATCAGTACTGGAAGAACTCACGGGAGATGAAGTGGAAGGACCAGCACTATCCTGAGAATTATATGGCCTAGTTCGTGCAGTGCGGACCTTAGACTTATTTTCAATGAGTGCTAAAGCTTCTTTTGTGGATTTGCTCAGAAAATTACCTCCAGCTGAGGCATTGAGAGAATCTTGGTCAAATGGGTTTAAACCATTGTAGAAAATGTCCATTTGCATCAACTCGGTGAAACCATGATGAGGACATTTGCGAAGCAATCCTTTGAAACGATCCCATGCCTCACCAAATGATTCATCAAATTTCTGTGTGAATTTCATGATTTCATTTTTAAGATGCGTGGTTTTAGAAGGAGGAAAGAATTCATTTACGAGCTTCTGAACCAAATCTTCCCATGTTTTAATTGATCGAGGGGGTTGTTTGTCAAGCCAATTCTTGGCAGCCCCATCGATGGAAAACGGGAAAAGAAGAAGTTTGATTGCCTCTTCAGGGACATTTTTGCATTTGATGGTGGACGTGATTTTATTGAACCATCGAATGTGATCTTGAGGATCGTCCCTTTCAAAACCATAGAATTGACGCGATGTTACAAGGTTTATCAACCCGGTTTTAAGCTCAAAATTCTCAGCCACGATGGCTGGAACAACAATGGCATCTCCATAGCCCTCGGTGGGAGCTTGGAGAAGCTCATTCATAGGACGGTCTTCTGCCATGATGACAGTGGGAATAGCACGAATCTCGGGTTCGACTATTCGGGCAGCACGTCTACGATTACGTCTTCTCGGAATATCTACGAGTTCACGTAAAGGACTTGTCGACGTGGAAGAACGAGTGCGCATGCACTAAATAAAATATTTCAATTAAATCAAGATCGAAGCAAAACACAAGGAACTTAAACCTTAAATCAACCAGCGTACAGTAGCTCTCTGACTGAAAAATGCACAGAGTGGCGGAGAAGCAAAGGTGGGCAATAAATGCTCCTTAAAAACCCGCTTCTTTCGGTTCGACAATTTAATGTCAAACCCTCCTTAAACCTCCGTTAGAGTTTGTTTATCAATCAAAGGTGAGCCGAATTCGCAAGCGACAAAAAGGCAAGTTTTAATCTTTGGTTTGGGAACTTATTATGATAATACCCAAGTTGAGGAATATTATATTAATTTTGCTTTTATCTTTTATTTTACAATAAAACGGAAAATGTTTTTGGGTTTTTATTTTTATATGATATTATATATATAAAAGAAAAGAAAAATATTATTGTATTTTATATGGGTTTATGAAAGTGGAAACTTATGAAAGAAGGATCTCAAGTCACTAATCGTTTAAACTTTAAACAATATTGTCGCAACACAACCTCCCCGGCAGCGGCGCCAAAATTTTGATCCGTGGTGAATAGATATATAAATATTATGCAGACGGATACACGTGAATAAAGACAAATTAACCCTTTAGGAAAAAGGCTAACTTGCAAAAACTCACGTTTGTGATATGTGTGATACCAGGTAAGTGATTACCCGGGTCGTGTCCCAGCGAGGATGGAATGGACAATCGTGTAAGGTTTGGATTAGAGTGACAGATGATATGGAATTTTTGCTTTTTTATGATGTTCTAATTAAATAATGAGAAACAAATTCTCAAAATACAATTAAGGTTAACGAATTATATTTAAAACGCGTTACGGGAATTAAATAAAACGCGATTAAAAAGTGAAATCTATAAAATTAAACCCTACAAGTGCTAAATTATTTTTCCTAAGTTAATAATGACAAAAGAAAATTTTAGAAAAAAAATTTATATTTTTCTGATTTTTATATTTTTTATTATGAATTAAAAACTGATTTAAAAAGAAAAATAGATTAAAAATACTAAAACTATTCCAAAAATTCTGAAACTTTTTGTAAAATTACTTAGCACTAAAACAATCCTAGGAAAAATATAAAAGAGGTGTCAGCTTATTTTAATAAGCTGCTATAAGCTAAAAAGCTACGGATAGCTTAAATGGAAACAAGTGTTAAATAAAAAAGGGTTTAAAGGTTTAATGAAAAAGACCCTAGGGCAGATGGTTGAGTGTGTGTGTGTGTTTATCTGAGAGACCAGGGTTCGAATCCCACCCCTGACCTTTTTGCTTTTATTTTATTTATTTTATTTTTATTGATGAAACAGATTAAGCACAAGTTAATAAGCAAATTTTATAACTACCACTTTTTATGAAACCCACAGATAAGCCCTGAATAAGCCAATGAATGGCTGATCAGTGGGCAAAAATTGGAATAAGCCCAAGGATTTGATAAAAAGCTGATAAGCTTTTAAATAAGCTAAGCAAAGATGAAATAAGCAAAACAACACCTGTAATAAGCTAGGATGATTACTGACAAAGAAAAAGAACTCAGAAACAAGCATAAAATAAGCAAGAATAAGCATTAAGACTGCTGATCTACCCTTATGGTGCAAGGCAACTTTTTAGATTCTAGGCAACTTTGGGCTTAAATATAAGCACTTATATAAGCACTAAACACCACAAGACTGATGAAACCTAAAGAAGACCTAGCAAGGATCTTAAAAACCAAAGATCAGACCAAATAGAGCTTATTTAGGGCTTGTAAAGAAGCTGAGAAAGTGGCTTGTTCACAACAAGTGTGCACTGATTGACTCAATGTATGCTAGTTGGAATATCAGACTTTTGAGCTTATTCTAAGACTCAAATAAGCTGAGAAAGGGTCTGGTCTTGGGAGTAAGCAAAGATGGACTAGCAAACTACTGGAAACCAAGAACTTAAGCCAAGATTTACACTAATAAGCACTTATATGGAACAAGAAAATGTTGTGCAGAAGGCACAAAGGTCTGTGATATGCAGAGTTGTGCAGAAGGCACAAACCCAATAGAGGCTTAACTAGGCTTTAAGATTATGACTATATGGATCAAAAGGGACTCAGAAAAGCCGGAGTTGAAGTCCAAAAGGGCTTGTAGCTTAATATGGCTTATTTGGTCTGCTTATGGTCTGAAATTACCACAGACTACTCAACACAATTTTTTCTATTGAAATGGCTAAACAGAACCTAGAAACAACTTATATAGGACAATTTAAGCTAGATTAAATTTGGACTTATTGCAAATGAACAGTAACAAGCTAGTTTGAACCTGGAAATGAATTTAAACCAAACAGCCCTTTATAAGGTCTGTCTTGGTTTTGAACTAGCACAGACTTATATAAGCTAGGTTTCTTGGTTTTTACCTATCAACTGACTTATTTCTACTATAATAAGCAACTTTCAAAAGTTAAATAAGCACTACAATAAGTTATACTAAATATGGCTATTTTTGGCTTTTTTATTAACTTTTTAAGAAAAATGAAACAAGTGCTATTAAAAACAGATACAACTGATGAAATACTCTTATAAACTAATAATAAGCATAAAATTATAATAATAAGCTATTTTTAAGCTATTGAACAGTGAACTAAGAAATTATGCAAAATTATAGAAATTGCTTACAACTGACTTGGTTTAAGGACAATGAACTAAATGATCAGAACTTTCCTAGCTTATCAACCACAAGCTAGAAACCCTATTAAAGCCTTCCTGAATTGCTTATTCCTTCAGAAGAGCTTATTGTGAGCTTATGTTGACTTTGTTGACTTTCTTCATCATTTCTTGAATTGAGACTGTGAGACTTATCACAAGCTCATTATAAGCTATGTAGAGCTTGAATGAGCTTGTATAAACAGGTAACAAGCTTATACAAACACCAAAATACCAATTCGAATTAATAGTTAACCATGGAAACTTGAAAATATTGAATTTTCATTAACTTTTGGAAATTACACATAGATAAATACTAAACAACCTTACAATAACATGGAATGATAATTAAAAACTAAATTTTATTAAGCTTAGACAATTAAAATACAAAACGACTTAAAAATAAAACTAACTGCCAATTAAGGCTACATTGTGGTCCTATATATACAAAACTAAGATGGGAAAGGTCCTATCTTCTTCTCTGGTTCCTTCTGCACCCTTGGATGGACTTGAAATGATCTCAGTCGTCAAAACTGATTTTGGCGCCAAAATTGAGATAGTGGAAAAATCCACTATCTCTGGTTGAGTATACTGAGGAAGAAGCATTTAATGTATTTTTGTTTGTTAGGTGGAGTGTTGAGAGGAAGAGGGGGGTGGAGGGTGTCAGGATAAGGCGATGGGGATTGGTGGTTTCTGGTATGGTTTTGGCGGGTTGGGTGGTATGGAAGAAGAGTTTGACTGGGGTCAAACTTTGGGTGTTAGCTAAGGTTCGGGTTGGTTTGTTGTGTGGGCTGGGTATGGTTTGTGTTGGGCTTGGGTATGTAACTGGGTTTAGTAATTAGGATTTACTTTGGATTTGGATTTAGTTTTGAGGGACCAAAGTTGTAACATTCTGAAAATCCAAGGAACATTGTTGTCTTATTCTGAAAATCCAAGGATCATAACTGCCAAAAATCAAAACTATTTCCAGGGACCATTTGTGAATTTCCATTTTTGAATGCCCATGGCCTATTTTTGCCATTTATGAAACTTTGCTCATTTTTCAACTGTTTTTAATTCTTTCGCACATGAAACAGATAAAAACACAATTCAAGGATATTTTCTGTATTTTGAAGCATTTCTGAGTGTTTTTAAATGTTTTTGCAGTTCAGATGGGACAAAAATGATGAGTATTTACACACTCATCAGAAATCGACATGGATAATCATGTATCCAATGGAAATAATTCTATGTATAGCATTGGCAATAAGAGAATCAAGTCTAACTTGGATTCGTCTTATCTTTGGCAGTGTCGTCTTGCTCACATAGGCAAGAAACGCATGGAAAAGCTGCAACATGATGGGCTTTTGCAAAATATCAATGATGATTCAGTTGATAAATGCGAATCTTGCATATCTGGGAAGATGAAAAGGAAACCTTTTTCACATCATGTGGAAAGGGCTACGGATCTACTTGGATTAATACACACTAATGTGTGTGGTACATTTAGACATGTGTCAAAACGCGGTGCTAGCTACTTCCTAACCTTTACGGATGACTATAGTCGTTATGGTTATGTTTATTTACTTAAACATAAACATGAAGTCTTTGAGACATTCAAAGTGTTTAAAAGTGTTAGACCCGTTTCCCGGGTAGTGGGACCCCACCCTAGATGAAATGGACCGAGTCTAAAAGTGGTTGTTAAGGGCAAATGGTTATAGTGTTAACTGTTAAGTGTTAATCTGTTATAGCCTAGATGCGGCGCATCTAGGAAGTACATGCGGCGTATGGTAAGAAGGGAAAGTAGAACCGACCTATTATTGTCCATGCGCATATTGGAGAAAGGGATACGGCGTATTGTGGATGCGGCGCATCTAAAATATAGATGCGGCGCATCGACCTTAAATAAGCAGAATGGACAGAATTGCCCTTGTAGCTAGAAACTTCCCTATTATTCTATAAGATACCACACTCTCCTGTAAAAGAGAGTGTGTTTCTGTGGGTGTCGAACCAAAGGAGAAAGAAAGGAAGAGATGATGAGATGATGATGGTTTAATGGTGATAATTCAAGAATGAAGTCTATAGCTTGTCCTAGCATGGTTATCAAGTAAGTAATGATGCTTAATTAGTGTTTAATTGATGATTAAGAATCTAGGGTTTGTGAACCCTAATTTGGGATTAAAGGGTAAATGGTGTTTTAAGATAATTAAGAAGTAAAGATGATTATGTGATGAGTTTTTAATGGGTATAAGTTGGTAAATGATGGGATTGATTATCATATAATCAATATATGATTATATGATAATTAGAAGTGTTTAGAGGTTAGTTATGGTTGTATTAACCATGATTATAGTTAATGATTATGTATTATATGTTATGATGATAATGGTTTAGGATGTAATGATGATGATGATAAAGATGAAGATGATGAAGATGATGTTAGTGATAGTCTTGGCTTGGACTCAAGGTAAGTAAACCGGCTATAAAATGATGTTATGATGACTTCTATGCATTATGTGTCTAGATGATCATATGTGCTAAGATTAATGAATGTTTGTGTGATGTTGTTATGTGTTAGTAAGTGTAAGGTAGTGATGGATTAGGCAAGGTTGGATTAAGGTATGTGTTTATGTTCGATGTATTGAAGGAATTAGGGTTATGATGTGTAATGTGAGAATGAATTGTAATGTTATGTTATACCCGTTTTACTTACTAAGCATTCGTGCTTACGGTTTAAGTGTTTAATGTTTTGTAGGCGGAAGTATTGAGATGAAGGCTTGGATAAGGATTAATGAGGGATATGCAATTGGTAGAAGGAATTGGTAAGAGAATAGAGCTAGGTAGATACCGAGCTCAAGTGAATGAGTTTGTACCCCCGCGAGTCAAGTGTTGTTTTGTAACGAGTAAACAAATGTCAAAATGTATGTCAATAGTTGTTTGACGGTTTGGTGGTCAAATGGTGTATCAAAGTGTAGTTTATATGTTATGGTCAACGTTTAAGGGGTGTTTGGCATAAGCTTGTTTATACCCATTTTGAGTAGTAAACGGGTCAAGTGTTATCGTAATATGTTTGATGTGTTAAATGAATGATTTCTGTAATGTTTATAGAGTGGAAAGGGTGTCAAAGTGTATTTGTGGTGTGTTGAGTTATGCAGGTCTTCCTGCTGAGATTCTGTGTCAAATTGGTCGATGCGGCGTATCTAATATATTAGATGCGACGCATCAGAAGTTTAAGGTAGATACGGCGTATCTACTACATTAGATGCGGCGTATCAGAAGTTCAAGGTAATGCGGCGTATCACTTTAAGTGGATACGGCGCATGGTCTGATACGGCGTATCCCTCAAGGGATGCGGCGTATCGTCAGTCAGAAGGATTGTCCTGTTATGATATAAAGCTAAATGTGAAATGTTTTGAAAGGTGTTCGAGTATATGTCTTTGCAAAGTACATTTAAAGGGTTTAAATGTTATAAGTTATGGTTAATTAAATGAAGATTTGTATGAGTCCGGTAAAGTCAAGCGTTTCCGCGTCAAAAGTCAAGGTTTTTAGTATAAGTGGGCATGGGGCGTTACAAAAAGTGAAGTAGAATTACAACTCGGTAAGAAGATTAAGGCTTTTCGATCCGATAGAGGTGGTGAGTATTTAAGCCAAGAGTTTAAAGATTATCTAGCTGAGTGTGGAATTGTCCAGCAACTCATATCTCCTTATACTCCACAGCAAAATGGTGTTTCTGAAAGGAGAAATCGTACATTGCTTGATATGGTACGATCTATGTTTAATCTGACAACTCTTTCCTTATCCTTTTGGGACTATGCCCTTGAAACTGCTGTTCACGTATTGAATAGGATTCCAACTAAGAAGGTTGATAAGACTCCATATGAAGTATGGACTGGAAAGGCTCCCAACTTGTCTTACTTAAAGGTCTGGGGTTGTGAGGCGTTTGTTAAACGTGACTCACCTGATAAACTCTAACAAAGATCTGTTAAGTGTATCTTCGTAGGATACCCTAAGGAAACGAAGGGTTACTATTTTTACTTCCCACCTGAGAATAAAGTCATTGTGGCTAGGTATGGAGATTTCCTTGAGGAGAATCTCATATCTTAAGAATTCAGTGGGAGGGTTTATGATCTTGAAAATGATCAAGAAGATACGTCACCTTCTGAGAACACTAGCACACTTCCTGTGGAACCTGAAAGTATAGGTCCTCCACCTGAAGTTGAAGTGGTTCCCATTCGCAGATCTACAAGATCTGTAAAAGCTCCTGAACGTCTATGTTTAAACGTAGAGTGCGAGGAAACTATACTAGGGGATCTTGATGAACCTACTAGTTATAGGGCTGCCATTAATAGTCCTGAGAAGGATAAATGGCAGGTTGCTATGAATGGGGAAATGCAATCCATGAGAGACAATGAAGTCTGGATTGAAGTAGACCTTCCTCCTAATGCTAAAGTTGTTGGGAGTAAGTGGCTCTTCAAAAAGAAAACGGACATGGATGGCAATGTACACACCTATAAAGCTCGTTTGGTGGCTAAAGGCTTTACCCAAACATATGGTGTTGACTATGAGGAGACCTTTTCTCCTGTAGCTAACATTAGAGCTATTAGGATTCTCATAGCCATAGCTGCCACTGGTACAGATTTCACCTTTCGTCACACCCAAAATGCGTGACTATATGCATATAGTCACACACGTTTTTTTGGGTGTGTGTGACAAAAAGTCGCTCCACCGTAGGTATCATATGGTCACATTGCTTAGTTTGTGGCCGTTTTCACTGAAAAAGAGTGACCAAAACCCGAATATGTGTGACTAATTAGGCACAAGTTTTGTTGGATTCATCAGTATGTGTGACTATTTCCCATCCTATGGCCACATGAAAATATAATAAATGTGACGTTTGTGATGATTTAGTCACACAACGTGTGTTGTTTTTTTTCGAGTTAGTCACATACAATTTAAAAAACAGTGGCCAAAAGTGTGAATAAGTGTGACCATATGCTGTTTAAAGTGAAGAAATGTGTATTTTGTGTGACTATTCATCATCCAATGGTCACATGAATTTTTAGTTTGTGTGGCCTTTTGTAATATTTAGTCACACAAAGCATGTTTGTTTTGGGTATTTAGTCACATACAATTAAGCATAAAGTGGCCAAAAGTGTGACCATATGCTGTTTTAAGTGAAGAAATGTGTATTTTGTGTGACTATTGATCATCCAATGGTCACATGAATTTTTAGTTTGTGTGGCCTTTTGTAATATTTAGTCACACAAAGCATGTTTGTTTTGGGTATTTAGTCACATACAATTAAGCATAAAGTGGCCAAAAGTGTTAATAAGTGTGACCATATGCTGTTTAAAGTGAAGAAATGTGTATTTTGTGTGACTATTGATCATCCAATGGTCACATGAATTTTTAGTTTGTGTGGCCTTTTGTAATATTTAGTCACACAAAGCATGTTTTTTTTTGGTATTTAGTCACATACAAGTGTTGATAAGTGTGACCATATGATGTTTAAAGTGAAGAAATGTGTATTTTGTGTGACTATTGATCATCCAATGGTCACATGAATTTTTAGCTTGTGTGGCCTTTTGTAATATTTAGTCACACAAAGCATGTTTTTTTTGGGTATTTAGTCACATACAATTAAGCATAAAGTGGGCAAAAGTGTTGATAAGTGTGACCATATGCTGTTTAAAGTGAAGAAATGTGTATTTTGCGTGACAATTGTTCATCCAATGGTCACATGAATTTTTAGTTTGTGTGGCCTTTGGTAATATTTAGTCACACATCGAATTAAACAAAAAGAGACCAATAATGTTGATAAGCGTGACCATATTATGTGACTGCATCTTTTAGTCACATGGTTACTATACTGTTGGAGCAGAGTTGCTACTGCTAGTACTAAGGTAGTCCTGCTGAAGCAGAGTTACTACTGCTAGTACTATGCTAGTGCTGCTGGAATGAGTATATATATTATATATAAAACAATATTCAAAACCACAAGAAATTTTAAATTGAATTAAACTCGAATGTATATAACTGGACAGGATATACAATTGTAATGTCGTACTTAATTAATCAAATTCTCAATAATCTAAAGACTTTTGAACCTTCACCGCCTTATTAGCAGTTTGTCTTAAGTCGTTAGCAGATATATATTGTTTCTTCAATGGTGTCGGTGGTACACATTTAGTCACATGGTTTGTTGGTGTAACCTATAGTAAACAAAAGACGCTTCTATCAAACATTGAATTACATATGAATAATTATATATATGTAGGTTGAAAAAACACATGTATCTACCTCGGCCTCTTCAAAAATAACTTGATCCTTTGGCCATGCAACGAAACTACCTTCGACTTTCTTAACTGTTTTTAACCCATTATGTGCTACGTCCGGTATGCATGCTGCATCAACTAACGATTCATCAATTGACACTTTGTAGCAATCACTTGGGAGTGGTCGGTTATGCAGCAATTGCTTTCCAAGAGACTGGTATACGGTACCCAAAGCAACAATATTTGTTTGCTTTATAATCCACAGTTTGCACTTAAGTGTCTACAAAAAAAGAATTTTTGCATGTATATATCAAAAATTATTTAAACAAAAGAATAACAAGAAACATGTTGAAATACATACTGTTGGCAGTGCTTGTGTTGGAGACACATCTTGTTGCGATTGGGAATCCGGAGACCCGTTTTTTCGCTTCTTTTGCTTTGTCTTGGGTCCGACAGTTTTAGCAAGTTCCTATATGTATATATATATATATATATATATATATATATATATATATATATATAATATATATATATAAAACACGTTACATTATTTAAACAAAAGAGTAACAAGAAACATGTTGAAATACATACTGTTGGCAGTGGTTGTGTTGGAGACGACACATTTTGTAGCGATTGGGAATCTGGAGACCCGTTTCGTCGTGACTTAAGGTTATGCTTAGGCCTGACAGTTTTAGCAGGTTCCTATACGTATATATATAAAACATGGTACATTAGTCGATCATGTATGTAAAATTCAAAAATCAAAGGGGGATGTTTTATTACTATACTTAATTACCATTGTTTCCGTTACCTTTTTAGAAGTTTCAAGGCCATTGGACTTCTCCTCAATTCCCGCATCTTTAGCACTTACAACATCACTTGTCTGAGTGTCGTCCACCTCATTAGCGCTACTCTCTATATTGTCAATGGCGGCCATTGGAGTCACCTGCAATATAAATTAAGAAATACAGTCACTCATCAATTTATGTTCAATGCCTGGTATCATTAGCATCAGTGGTGTTAGCATTAGAAAATGAAATTGGTAACAACATAAAAAATAGCTTACAACTGAGGCTATTGGCGATGGTTCAGATGGCAAACTTATATTCATCCCTTGATCATTCAACTGTTTAATAATTTGAGCAAGCACTTTATTTGTGTGTTCCACCTCACCGGATAATTTCTTGACCTGCACATCTTTTTCGGTCATCTCGGCGGACAATTTCTTGACCAATTTATCTTTTTCTTCACGCTCGTGTCTCTCATTATCCATTTGAGTTTGAAGTAACGCAAGTTTTTCATCGGTTTCTTGTCTTCTTCGAGGAAGGTCAAAATACTCTTTGTATGTTACTCCACCTCCCACTCCTCTGGCATAACCGCCCTTTTTCTTACCAAATACAACTGTCATGGCATCAGTGCCATCATCAACACTCGAGGTTCCTTCCTTGATATTGTCATCAGCTTCTTTTTGCACAAAAAATATAGGAAATGTTGGGATTAAAAGTCTTTCTTGATGCTGTTAGAGTAACTGCTGCTCATATTTGTGTCAATGCTGCTCAGCTGGAGTTAGTTTTGCTCATGAACTTCAATGAAAAATATGCTAGTACATAGTTACTGCTGGTATACAAGCTATTACTGCTAGTACACAGTTAATGTTGCTGCTATATAAGCATAATAATAGAATTAGCAGTCAAACTTACAAGTTCATCTCCCTTTGATTTAATATCATCATTTAGGTATTCGCCGTCTTTGTTTACCCTTCCTTTCACCCACATTACATCACGCGGGGGTTCTTCATCCGCTTCAATCTCTTTATTTTGGATCTAATAAACATCAAATGCATACACATGTAAAGTTAAACCAAGATAAACGAAAATATGAGGGTATTAATGCAAATGTGCAAATTGGGCAATCTAAACAGATTCATTTCTCATGGGCAATTTGTAAAACAAACATTATGTAATCTTACCATTTTCTCTTTGACATAAGCATATCCACCTCGTCCCATTTTATGCTGATAAATATTTTGGGAACGCGCCATTTTACCTTTCTCAGATTTCTCCTAAAAACACAAAATCATAAGGCGTTTAGATGCGGTAATGCTGCAAACTGAAAATAATAAAATGACATATACACTTAATTAAAGATGACTAATTAAAACCTTGTATGCTTCGGTGGTCGTGTATTTAACATACTCGACCCAGTCTTCTGATTTCATTATTGTATTATACAAGTCCGGGACTTCATTCAGTTTGGAAGGTGTATTTAGGTTGGGCAAAATGTAGTTGAATTTGAGCTTCCTTCTGTAATTCCTTAGCATTTTACCAAGACGAATCATTATCAATTTTCTGTATTTCACGTCAACATCAAAAAATTTCTGCAAAGATTAACACAATGTTGTTAATTAGTTGCACATAATGTAACTGCATACATAAACTTATGTAGTACTAGTGATTTCATCCCATAGTTTATCTCTTGATTCTTTATTCACCTTCTTCCAGTGTAGAATCTTCACACCTATCTGCTCACGAGCCACATCTCCTAAAAAACTCACAAACACTGCTCTGTTTTCCCCTGTTACCCTACCGAATGCATCGAAGGTTACCTTGAGCTTTATTGCACCAGGTTTGTCATGCTTCGCGCGAAACTTTACTAGCCTGGTTGAGCCCCTCTTAGCTAGTATCTCTGCTTGGTTGGTTCCAGTCGCATCTATATCTTCATCATCAGAATAGTGTTCGGATTCATATTCTAAGACGTTATCATCAACTACAACATCATGATCAAGAGGAAGCAAACTTTGATTATCAGCAATGGGTTCAATATCCATGACTCTTGAGAAACAAAGAGTAAAAGAAAATGATTATGGCTTAGCTTGGAGAGTAATGGTGATAGAAGATTTGATTTTTGTTTTTTCTTTGCAGTCTTTTTTTTAAGGAGAGAAAAGAGGCTATACACCAAGAATATGAATCGTTGTGATTCAAAAAATTTCGATCCAAAAATTTGCCTCCAAGTTGTAATTTGAAATTTACATTTGAATTATTTGAAAATTTTGCCTTTGAACCTATTAATTAAAGCATAATCTTGAATAAATCAAAATTTTGGCTCCAAATGTTATATATCATTATCTTAATAATCGCAAATGTACCATACTGTGCAACCATCACATCAACAGTACAAACTACTACCCTTTTAACAAACCAAAATACTTACATAATTACCAGTTATTGTACCCTTACTAATTACATTTACAAAACACAAATTGCTACAATATATATATATATATATTTTTTTTTAAACATTGAAGACTTTTTATTAAGTAAGTAATACTCTATTGAAAACAAAAACCAGCAAGTTACTGGGGAATACAGAAAGGAGAATATTTAAAACATAATACAGTACATACATAAGGGAAAATCAGTGTCCTAATTAAATGTCAGAATTGAACCAAATACCATTTACAAAACACAAAAGCTGTTAATGTATATCCTAAACCCCTAAACCATCTTAGTTTTGCCTTTCCCATGGCTGCTAAAAGATGCTCCAAAACCTATAGGATTCTTCTTACACGGCCTTCCCAAGACAATATCCTGAGTAAATTTCTTTTTGTGTGCCTTTTCAACTCGTATTTGAACTTGCACAGGGAGAGCCAGGACAGGAGCTTGAGATGGGAGTTCCTCTAGAGGTTCAATGGCTTGGATATGTTCCACTTCCCAAGTATCAATACTTGCATCAGAATGTTGCTCTGGATAATACCAAGCAAGGAGGCCAGGAAGGATGTTGAGAGCACCGTTATTTGATTCTGAACTGCTTGAATCAGAAGAAATTTGTATGACATCTACAAATAACAATTGTTAGATCAGTTTTATTGATTCAAATGTTAAACTATATCACAATCAAAGAAAAACCTTTTGATGGTTTACCATTGCAGAAGAATCCATTGTACTATGTTCTAAAATTTTGGTCCTCTTTTGTGGTATCCCAAACAATGAAGCAATGTTGCACAAACTAGGCTGCATTTCAAGTATCATTGGTGGCCAACTAGGCTGCAATTGAAGTCTCAATTGGACCTCTGAGGGTACTCACAAACAGTTCAAAATACTGTATTTGTAGTCTCAATGGACATGTCAGTGTACTCTAATAGGCTGCATTTGGACCTCTCATTGGTGGCCAAGCACAAACAAGTCTGCTAGGTACTCTCATTACTGGCCAATCACAAACTAGACACATTCCAATGCTCTCATTGATTTAGACCTCTCAGTGTACTCACAAACAGGCAACAAAAAATACTCAGACACAAAACACTTAATTAGACATAGCATAACAACCATTATAAAATACAAAACAACCCCATTTTACAATAGAATCGATCGGTAACAACCACTAACATCACCATTTATAGATCAAAAGCCTGATATTAATTATTGTACAATCAATCATCAACTGATATGTGAAAACATTTAAAAACATACCTTTGTTGTTATTTGGATTCATCGTTTGCGTGCTTGTGTTTGCCAGAAGAATGTGTGTGTTGATTAGGGTTTATTGATTATTGTGTGTGTTTACAAATGATAGGGTACTAAAGGGATTAATTGCCGGTTTAACTATAGCTGACTTGGCAAGATTTGTAAAAAAAAAAAAAAAAAAAAAAAAAAAGGCTAATGGTGATGACGTGGCGGTGAAATCCGGCTATAGCCGGTAAATAGGGATGGCAACGGTTCAGGTTCGGGGCGGGTTTTAGTGTACCCGTAACCGAACCCATTTATAATATACCCGTACCCGCCCCATATCCCACCGGATACCCGATTAATATTATCCATCGGTTTTTTCGGGTTTCCCCGTGGGTATCAGTTATCCGTAGTTGAATATTATATGGACAAAATTGGCGGTATTAAGATTAAGTCACGCTAAAATCCACCGACAAAACAAAAGAAAATACTCTAACCACTCCCAACAATAACTCAGCTTTAAACTTTAACACACTGTCATGTCTGCTTTAACACACTCACCCTTAACTCAGCTTTAACATACCTAACCGGTGTGGTAAAAATCGTGGCTCGCCGTGGTAAAATAGATATTATTTGTAATTAGAAATGTAAAGTTTATTTTAAAACTTGTAATGTTGAAGATCTTGAAAATTGAAACTACATTAAACATCAAGTAGAATACATTAAACATCAAATTGAACCTACATTAAACAGCCACTTGAAAAAACAACAAACGATTAACGTAAACAACGAACGATTAACATAAACAACATACGATTAACATAAACAACCACAGAATAATGAAATGTATCATCTGAGTCTAGGTAACCATCTTCAGAGGATTCGGAAGGTGTGAAAAACCCAAACTCCCACCTTTTCCTACGTTCTTCATCCTCCCTAGCTTGCTGCTCCAAACGAGCAGCTTCCTCTTCTATTTCAAGTGCTTCCATTTCCAGTAAGACTTGCATATCTTGGTCCATTTGGCGAAGTTGTTCCTCAGTTAACCCAAACGGATTTGGGTCTTGGTTGGCAACCGGTGGATTGTGTACCGGTTCATTTTCCGGTTGATTATTCACCGAAAAATTTTCCGGTTGATTATTCACCGGAAAATTTTTCGGTTGGAAAACCGGAAAGATATGCTCGGGTGGAGTATGGAATTCTTCATTTTTGCGAGGTGGGCTTGGAAATTGTTGCCCGAAATCCCCTTGGCGAGGTGGGCTTGGAAATTGTTGCCCGAAATCCCTTTGGCGAGGTAGGCTTGGAAATTGTTGCCCGAAATCCCTTTGGCGAGGTGGGCTTGGAAATTGTTTCCCGAAATCTTTTCTGGAAGACATGTTGAATTTGAGATGTTTGGATCTTGAATTTGAAAAGTTTGGATGTTGAATGTGTTTGTGTGTGACATTTGTTTCAGAGGCCATGCTATTTATAGTGGACAATAATTAGCAAATTTAAAAGTTTGAAATTTGAAATATATCCCGCCCTCCAATTTGAATTTGAATTTTGAAATATATCCCGCCCTCCAGTTTGAATTTGAATTTCAAATTTTATGTTTTGAATATCCCGCTCGTTAATTAAATTCGAATTTTGAATTTAAAAGTTCAAACGGTTATAAATACCATACCGTTCTTGGGTGTTCAACAAATCTGAAATGAATAATCGTTTGTCTAAAGAGGAAGAGAAGTTGCTAGCTGAAATTTGGGTGGCAGTTTCCCAAAGTCAAAGTTTGGGAGGAGAAGTCGGATCTCATCGACAACTACAACTATATATAAAATTTCGTATCGTATTAGTATTTGTTGTATCGTTATTTTTAATTCCCGTATCGTTTTTTTTTTTTTTTTTTGTATCGTAACTTTATAAATTAGTGTGTTAATCAATTTGAGTTCTTTTTCTTGTTCATTGCGTAATCGCGTGAGGATAGCCTTTTGCACCTCTGCTGGTTAATTCGTTAGCCGTTGGAGCCTATTTTAACAATCCACCGAAAAATGAACCGGTGCACAATCCACCGATTGTCGAGCAAGACCCAAATCCGTTTGGTTTGACAAAGGAACAACTCAGACAAATGGACCAAGATATGCAAGTCGAACAACTCAGACAAATGGACCAAGATATGCAAGTCTTCCTGGAAATGGAACAACTTGAAAGATATGCAAGTCTTCATTCGTAGTTTCTTTTTAATTTCCTTATCGTATTTTCATTTGTAGTTTGGTTTTAATTTCCGTATCATAGTTTAATGTAATTTCTATTTGACGTTTAATGTATTCTTTCTATTTGATGTTTAATGTATTTCTATTTGATACTTTAATTTAGAAAACGTTGCAATTTTTTATAAAACATTACATACCATATCAAAGAGGCAAATAAAACATTACAATTTTTTACAAACCCTAAAAACCCTAAACCCTAAACCCTTAAAGCTAAACCAATCCGTAACTCAAACAATAACCAAACGAATAGTCCAATAAATCCAAATATGTTAGTCTACGGGTAGCATGTCTCGAATAGTCTACGGGTATAATGTCATTTAAAGAGTATTAACATTTTTTTTTTTTTTATTTTTTTTTTAATTCTACAAAATACATTCCATACTTTTTTAGTTTGCGGTTCAAACAATAACCAAACGAATAGTCCAATAAATCCGAATATATTAGTTCTTAAGATCCTATGGTAAAGATCGGGATCCTATAAGATCTTAAACACACTGCCACGTCAGCTTTAACCTTTTCACCTTTAACTCAAAAAAAATACCCGCAATCATAACTCACCCTTAACTCACCTTTAACTCAAATATTTTCAAACCATATAAACTTATTTAATATCATTAATAATTTAATATATAAAATATCATTAATATATAAAATGTCAATTACCCTAATCAAAAAGTCAATTAGTCAATCCAACACCAAAAACACTTCCAAATCAACTAAACTAGTCGATCCAAACCAAACACAAACCAAATCCTATTATCCATCTGTTTAATTTTAGCGCATTTCGATGGTCCCTCTTCCCGCCTAAAGTATTGGGAACCGTTCATATACCGTCTGCAGCCTATTTATACCTATGGACATGGAAAACCGTTCATAATCAACACCTTTGATATTTTCATTAGAAAATAAATTTCAAATTTCAATGGCTGAATCCTCTTCAACTCCTTCTTCAAACAAAAACAAACGCCCAAGGGATGATTCTCCTCCTCCAATGCCTGAAGAATATAAAAAATTAGGCATATCCCAACATATTTGGGAGAAATGTAGGGAAGGCGAGTATGGTACTCAAAACGCATTGATAGAAATTTACAACAAGCGTATAAAGATGTTTGAAGAAAGGAACAAGAAAGATTTAGAGGCCATTGAGGAGTATCAGAAGAAAATTGATGAGAGGAACAAAAAAATAGAAGAAGCAAGAGAGCAAATTGTTGAAGTTTTCAAAAGTATTCAAGCTAGTATATATATGTCTTAATGTATCTTTTGTTTATATATTTTGCCTATGTAAATGTAAACTTATTTTGACTTTGTTTAATATATGAATGCAGTTATTATTACAAGTTTATGATATTTGAATGCAGTTATTATTATTGTACTGCTAGGCAAACCGTTGTACTGCTAGCGAAACGTTGTACTGCTGGGTATCCTTTTAGCAGTGGTTGGGAGTGCAGGGTAGTTTGTATCACTTTTTACTTAAAGGGTAAAAATCCCCAATTGCGGCACACAAGCACATTCACGCACACATTAATCTCTCTCTTCCACTCCCTAATCGAATTTTAATCGTCATATTGCAAAACCCCCAAATCAAATCATAATGTCGAACCTAACTTTTACCGAACCTCATAATAATGTTGCCTTTTTAGAAAAATCCAACGAGTCTGTAGATTTTACTGAGATCATTGATTTCTTTAATGCAAGCTATATTAAGTTTGCATTAACAGTAAAACCTACTATATATACTTCCAACATTATCCAGTTTTGGTCGTCTGCTAAGGTCAAAACTATTAATGGGGAAGCACAAATCCATGCCCTTGTAGATGGGCAGATGATTATCATTACAGAGGCGTCTATTCGAAGCGATCTTCTCCTAGATGATGCTAACGGAGTTGAGAATCTTCCAAATACTACAATCTTTGAAAAACTTTCACTGATGGGCTATGATAGAAATACAGATGCTTTAAAGTTTGAAAAAGGTAATTTTTCTCCTCAGTGGAAATTCTTAATTCATACTGTCTTAGTGTGTCTAAGTCCAAAGACAACTGCGTGGAATGAATTTAGCAGTAATTTAGCTTCTGCTATAATTTGTTTGGCTGAAAATACTCAACGATTTAATTTCTCGAAATTAATTTTTGATAGTATAGTTAAGAACTTGGAAAGTTCTTCGGCTAAATATTTTCTATATCCAAGGTTTTTGCAACTCTTTTTGGACAACCAATTTAAAAAAAAAAAAAAAAAAAAAAAAAAAAAGTCACAAAAATGTTTATCCCACTCCCTGCCTTACCAAAAAGGTTTTTGCTAATATGAGGAGGGTTGGAAAAGTTTTTGCAGGGACAGTGACACCTTTGTTTCCAACAATGGTGGCACTAGCCCAAACCCAAATGGGTGAAGGTTCAGCAATCCCAGCTGGTACCCATCACACACCCACAGAACAACAACAACAGACCTATAAACGTAGGACTAACACCAAGAACACTGAGCTACCTCAGGCTAGTGGTTCTATACCAACTGTTGCAGATGAGGATGTCACTGGGGGGAGAGTGACATGTTGGCAAGGGCTGCCACTACTGTGTCTAGCTTAGCAGCAGCACAGGACAGTGGTGAGGATAGTATGCAACGTTTGAATGAATTGAAGGATACCTGTGCCAAGCTGTCTGCACAAATTGGTGATCTGCGAGCAATAGCTTCTTCCCAAGATGGAGTCATCAAAGCTCAAGGTGGGGAGATAAAGGCTTTGAAGAGAAGGGTTAGGTATTTAGAAGGAGTCAAAGGATCAAGAATTCCCAAACAAAAGGTTAAATCTTCTGAAGCTTCTAAGGATGCTCCCAAACAGGGAGGGAATGAAGGCAAAGTTTCAGGGGAGGATAACCAAGGGAATCAAGTGGTGATTGATCATCGTCTGGGCAAGGTTACAAATGCTGATAGTGCTAGTGAGCCAATTACAGCTGGTACTACAAAAGCTAGTACTGCTACACCAAAGGTTTTTGCAACTGCTGTTAGTGTACTTGCTGAGCTGAAGACAACAAAACCAGTAACCAAAGGTGTTGTGATACAAGAGCCATCATCCTCTCCAAAAGCTAAACAATCAACTCCACAGGTACAAGGCAAAGGTAAAGGGATTCTTACTGAAGAGCCTGTGGAGAAACCATTATCAAAAGAAGAGCAATTAAAAGTTGATGCTGAAATTGCTATGAAATTATCACAAAAGTATGATGCAGAACATCAGACAATTTTGGAACAAAGGAGAATACAAGAAGAAAAAGATGCAGAGTTAATAGCTTCATGGGATGAGGAAAGGGCTCAGGTTGCAGCTGATTCTGAGCTTGCTAAGAAACTACATAAACAAGAGCAAGATAAGTACTCAGTAGATGAAAAAGCCAGGATGCTGAAAGAAATTTTTTATGCAAAAAAGAAGTTGTATGCAGAACAAAGATATGCAGCTAAGAAGAACAAGCCACCCACTCAAAAACAAAGAAGAGATCTCATGTGCAAGTTTTTTTTTTTTTTTTTTTTTTTTTTGCAAAGGTAAATTTATATTAATATCAACAACACCCAATATGTACATCATAAACATCTACTCATGTGCAGGTATTTGAAGAATGTGGCCAGTTGGAAACTAAAGGATTTGAAATTCTTGGATGATAAAAGAATTGAAGAATTATATGCAATTGCCAAGAGAAACAATGAACTCTTCTTGAATGACAGTTCAAAGAGAGCAGGTGAACAGTTGGAAATAGAAAGCAGTAAAAAGAGAAAACAAGAACAAACTGAGCAAGCTGTTGCTAAAGAACAAATGCAAGCTCACACTGAACTTGCAGTTGACTCTGTAGGAGAAGCCATGGATGCACAACCTTTAACTGTCAAATATCCCATTGTTGATTATAAGTCTGGATCTCATGGGGAAACAGTTTATTACGATATTAAGAGGCATGATGGTTCTTCTAGAAGGTTTGTAAGCTTTCTTCACATGGTTCATGATTTTGATAGACGAGATATGATAGCTCTATGGAAATTACTCAAACAAAGATTTGGTAATAAGACACCAGAACAAGCTTATGATAGAGACGTCTGGAATTATTTGAAGGAAATGTTTGAACCAAATCATGAAGATGAATGTTGGAGAAGACTAACGCATAATACTGTTAAAGAATGGAAAAATTTTCAACGATGTGGAGTACATGCTTTAACTGTGAATGAGTTGGTGATCTACATACTTGTAGAAAAGGATTACCCTTTAAAGTTTCACAAAGACATTCTACATCAGATGTTGCGTGGGAAGAAAATACTCAAGCTTCAGCTTAATTATGATGACATGGCATATGAACTGCTCAGGAAAATGGAAGAGTATCTAGGACCCAAGGACAAGAAATAGAATGTATAGTTATTACTGCTAGAATGTATAGTTTGACTTAAACATGTATAGTTATTACTGCTTATGAGATAAACATGTGTAGTTATTACTGCTAGAATGTATAGTTATTACTGCTAGAATGTATAGTTATTACTGCTAGAATGTATAGTCTGACAAAATATGCTTACATAAATGCTTACAATGGAGCCAAAACATTGATATTTTTAAATTTTTGACTATTGCATAAGTTATCAGAAATGTGTGACCATATGTATCGAATTGTGACTACACTTAAATAATGTGTGACAAAATTTGACTATTGCCTATAGTCACATGATTGTGCTACAATTAAATGTGACCATACACATTAGGAATTGGCAGGCAAACACACACTTAACTTTAGACACACATATTAACTTACGTGACTATTTGTATCGAATTTTGGTCACACTTAATCATGTATGTCTATGGTTTAGTGTGACCATATATGACATTTGGTCACACATCTCAAGTGTGTGACATATATTTGTCACTTTTAAATGCATATCGTGACTATGCTTCAAACTTACTTTTTAGTTGTCACACATTTCAAATTCATATGTGGCTAAATTTTCAACAAAAACTAGCAGTCACGCTTAAATAATGTGTGACAAACTTGAGCATATGATTTAGCCACATACACAATTACTTCGTGTGACCATATATGGATTTTGGTCACACTTTTCAATTGTGTGACATATATTTGTCACATATTTATATATATAGTGTGACTAATGTTTCAACCTTATTTGTATCCGTCACACGTTCCAAATTATAAGTGACTAAAAAATCAAAAAAAAAATTACCAGATACGTATAGTCACGAAAATATTCAAATGTGTGGCTGTAGCCTCGGATGTAATTCCGAAATGGTCACACAAGTCAGATCAAGTGTGGTTGTTTATTTTATTCTGGTACATTTAGTCACATAAAAAGGTAACTGTGTGGCTGTTCGAAAAACAGCATGTGTGACTAAATCCCATTTTTGTACTAGTGTGCACACTATGATTATGAGATTTGGCAGATGGATGTCAAAACCGCCTTCTTGAATGGTCGTCTAGATGAAGACATCTATATGGTGCAACCTGAGGGGTTTTGAATCCAAAATTCCCTAATCGTGTATGCAAGCTTCAAAGATCCATTTATGGATTGAAGCAAGCGTCACGTCAATGGAATAAAAGATTTGATGTGGAAATCAAAAGATTTGGATTTACTCAAAATCTTGATGAGCCGTGTGTATACCACAAAGCTAGTGGGAGTGATGTTATTTTCCTAGTTCTTTATGTTGATGACATATTGATCATGGGTAAAAACATTCCAAGTTTACATGACGTGAAAGCCTATCTTGGGAAGTGCTTTTCCATGAAAGATCTAGGAGAAGCAGCATACATTCTTGGAATCAAGATCTATAGAGACAGATCTAGGCGGTTGATTGGTTTAAGCCAAAGTGCTTACATTGACAAGATATTGAAGAGATTCAATATGCAAAATTCTAAGAAGGGATTTTTGCCAATGCAAGTAGAACATGGCTTGAGTAGCAAAGCTTGTGCTTCGACACCTGAAGAGGTGGAACGCATGAAGAGAATTCCTTATGCTTCGGCTGTGGGATCGATTATGTATGTGGTTCGATGTACAAGGCCCGATGTGGCATTTGCTCAAAATATTACCAGTCGTTATCAGCAGAATCCAGGTGAACTCCACTGGACTGCTGTGAAACATATTCTCAAGTATTTAAGATCTACGAGAGAAATGTTTTTAGTGTACGGGGGAAATCCAAATGCAGAACTGTGTGTTACAGGTTACTGCGATGCATCCTGGAAGTGTGATAAAGATGATACGAAGTCGCAGACGGGGTATGTCTTTGTCGTCAATGGAGTTGCAGTGGATTGGAAGAGCAAGAAGCAGAGTACTATAGCGATGTCTGCAACAGAAAGTGAGTATATTGCTGCCTCAGAAGCCGCAATGGAAGCTGTTTGGATTAGGAAGTTCGTTTCAGGGCTTGGAGTTATGCCCTCAATCGAGAGACCTATAAAAATGTATTGTGACAACTCAGCCGCAATTACATTTGCCAATGAGCCTGGAATAATGAAGGGCACCAGACATTTCCCGATCCGGTACCACTATGTTAGAGAGCAAGTGGAGATAGGCGAGATCGAATTACTCAAAGTTCACACAGATGACAACTTAGCAGATCCATTAACGAAAGCTCTACCTGGTGGAAAGCTTAAACAACTTTCAGAGGGTATAGGACTTCGTTTAGCTGATAGTTTCATGCATATCTGTGATTAGTATTTGGATAATGGGATGTTGTAAAACAGTTATTATTTTAATGAAATAAAATACGGAGTTATGTTTATTTATCATTATCTTAATAATATATCCTATATTTGCATGTTTATATCCGTGAATATATGAATATATTCTAAATTGTCCGTTGTCGATTAATGATATGGGAATATCATTAAATAAAGACAAATGTGAGGATTGGTAGAATATACTTGAAGGTATATTGATGTGTTGAGATGCCAATATTACATGATATTCAATGATTTGAATATAGGACTTATCCCGACTTCATGAGTTTACTTTATGGATCTTGTCATTAAGTAAATCATGTATATATTTATCATCATAATTGAGATACCAGATAACCGTTCATGCATGTAGTGCATTTCTGTGATTCAATTTAACGCTATACATAACTGGTAGCTATACGGATTGTTTTCGGAAGTGTTGCAAAGTGTATGAGTTATGCTCGTAGTCAAAATGGGATTTGTTCCTTCAAATTTTATTTGAAGTTTAATACTACTGGGCCCCTCGTGGGATTAATAAGATGTTTGTGTGGCCACACCCAAAGTCTCCCCTGATGATTCAGAAGATTTGGTAATCTTAGTTAATCGTAAATAACGAGAAACAAAATTGTTAATAAAGAATGACTTAGATCCATATCTTTATTAATGTGGTATTAGAAACAAAAGGATAAGTATGATGAGTTATCATCAAGTGGTTTTTCCAGGAGACCACACACCCGAGTTGTTCTAGGGGCATTGGCGTGTTGCTAGACGCTAACCAATGTCATTACACTTTTAATAGATTTCCAAGTGGGAGCTGTTAGAGTTAAATGGAAAAATATTAATGTGTATGTCTAGATTCGAACACGGGACCGAGGGATTGCACACTTTACGTATGATGATCAAGTAAATAATTAATATGTATAATTATTGTATATATTAATTATTTGGACACGAAATGATACATAACGGACGTTATGTAGTTAACGGTGTTGACTAACGACTGTTAAGTTAATAGTGGATGGACTATAAGTGAAAATAGATGTTTGAAAGGATCTAGAAACCCAACCTATGGGTTTAGGCCGATCGGCTCAATGGGTTTAAAACCCTAATCGGTTATCTTTTCCTCCAAGATACCCAAACACTATAAATACACATCAAGGGTTATTAGTTATGTTACCTTGTGCACTTGCTATAACCCTAATTGTGTTTTCTCTCCTCCCTAATCCCTAAAACCGGTCAACATACTCCACAAGTAGTCGAACCATATTTTTTTTGTGCAGCAAAAAATTGTTTTTGGTTTTACGTGTCTAATCACTAGCATCATTGCTTGATCGGTTATAGTACGTGTGTTGATGCGCGTGATGTGTCGTTGCGGTTTAGCAGTTTTAATGCCTACTCAAGTTTTAAATTTATATTTAGCCGACTTATCAATAACACACACACTTAACGAGCAGTGTACCCGGTCAGTATGAAGATAATGGTAAGTAGAGTGTCGATCACTAAGAGTGGAACGTATAATCTCGTTAATCTAATCAGTATTTTAATATCCTAACGCAAGGGGGTTTCAGCCTGAGAGACTGGCACAGTTTTGTTTGCAATTAAATAGTAAAATAAACAATAGGCACGAATCAGCAAGTAGCACACACGTACACAGATAGATACTTGAGACAATAAGAGGGCTGTCCTTATGATTAAGTAGATTGTCACTTGTTTTATTGATAGCTTTATATGAAGTGTATGTAATTAACCCTTTCTCGTTGGTCCTATTCTTATCGGCGAGTAAACCCTTAATGATTACTTATGTCTAAAAGTCATTCCTAAGTGATCAATTTAGAAACAACCGTGGGAGCCACATCTTGTCCCGCAGTCAAATGCCCGCAAGCCACTAATAAACACAGAGGTTATCAATGCACTAATAAGTAGTAACCAAAGACATCAACATATAAACTTTAATTAATGAGAAAGCAGTTTTAAGGGAGTGCAATCTTTCCGTTGCCACATTACACAAGCCACCAATCTTGATGAATTAAAGTTTGCTAAAACAATAAAACAAAACTACTTAATGAATTAAATACATGCAGCACCTTCTTACAGCTCTTGTATCTTCGATTTGGGTGTGTCTTGTGCTGCCTCTTGACTGAATTCGTCCTTTTGCTCTGCTGTCCGAACTTCGGTTTTTAGGGTTTTCGAACTCTTTGATCTCGTCTGGTCTACGGGGTATTTATAGTTTGTGTCTGAGGGAAGATGCGGCGCATCTACTAAGTAGATGCGGCGTATGTACGTAACTTCGCGTGGGGTCCAAGATTATAATATTCAGGAATATTCGTACACCGCCAGAAGATGCGGCGTAACTCTTGATTAGATGCGGCGCATGTCCTCTTGTATCTTGGATCGTATCTGGTGACATCTTGATAGAGATGCGGCGCATGTTGATAGTGAGATGCGGCGCATCTGGAGCAGATTAGTCTTGATCTTCTTCATTTCAGTAGACTCTTCACTTTATGCACGTTTTGCTCCATTATTAGTCCAAAATCGCCAAGTTTCATCAAATGCTTGTTTTTACCTGAGAATTACAAAAGTAAACGATTAAGTATCAATCCTCATACATAATATAGTAAAACAAGTCAAATTAATAGGATAAATGATAGTAATAAAATGTACTTATTTGAGTTCATCAAATATCCCCCCACTTGAACTTTACTTGTCCCCAAGTAAACCTTAGATTAAATCTCATGAAAATGTATCCTAAAAGATGTTAGGATTTATTTTTATATTTAAGCATGTATTCGTTTATTTCATAATCACACAACTAAACATTTAACGAATTAGAAGTAAAATAAAATAAGTCGATAAAAGCAAATCTAATCGTTTAACTGTCCAGTCGCGACGAATATTCTATCATAAGCTTGGCAAGTATACACATCTCCACCACTAAAGCTAAGGAATAACAAGTCTAAAGCGGTAAAAAGGGTTTTTAGGCTTAAGGGTTAATTATTCTTATTTCACTATCGATCTCAAATTCCAGAAAAGGCGACAAAATCACAAATACATGATCGAATTCCACGAACACGATACTTGCAATTGCTCAAATCCTTAACTCGAATAGGCTAAAGATAGGTCCAAACTTCACCAATAATAATATATCAAAAAGGGCGACAAAATCATAAATACATAGCCGAATCCACGACTACGATACTTAAGATTGCTCAAATCCCTAATCTCAATAAATCAAAGGTTCGGTTGGATAAAGAATAATATAGGGTATGGATAATATTTGGGATATAAATTGGTGTAAAATAAAAATAAACAAAACAAATAAATTAAAATCCTAAGTGTGGTTAATCACTATCCCAACCATCCCATGAATAAGACTCATATCATTGAATAACTCACGCTTTAACACTTGAAACACACGCTTTAGGTAGACACGAATTATACTCAACAAGATCTTAATCAAAGAATAAACCTTAATTGGCGTTCCCATAACTGCCAATTCCCATTCAATCCATAGATATAGTACAACAAATAGTGGCCATATGAACCACTTACATAACTTTACATCGTTGGCTTAAAATAAACATCCAACTCTTTTTTCTTTCTTTTTCTTTTCTCATTTTTTCTAATTTTTTTTTTTTTTTTTTTTTTTTTTTTTTTTTTTTTTTTTTTTTTTTTTTGACATAAACATAGATGTGTAAAATTTCACCACATCACTACAACTTTCTTTCCGGATAATTTTTTCATACTTTTCATAACTTCAGAAATAATGGTAATAGTGAAAGTAGTAAACACACGAAAAATAAACTCTAAAATATACAATATTTACTTTCACTCCAATTGCATTGTGCAATTTCCCGACCTAACCAAAGATAATGAATTACGCACGCGAACACAGGTAATGTAAGGAAACACACTCTGCCTATAGCAATTAACCAACCACGGACTTTAATCTACAGGGTAGGCTAAGGTGTAAGGGTGTAACGAAACATTTTAAACATAGGTGTAAGAAACGAAAGGAATGGCTCTGAGTGTTTTTCTAGGGGTATCTTACTCTAAAAATGAGAGTAACAAAAGGGTTTATACGGGGGTTAACTAACCAGTGTAGTTAGTTAATAACACATAACATATAAAGGCTATTTGGTTGTAATCCTAGAATTTTACCAAGTTAGACAAGTCATTCCAATTAAATAAATAATACTCATTATGGTGGTCTCGAATAGTATACAAGCCAAGTTCTAAAGTCTACAAGTCACCGGCACACTCATAGATTTGTGAATTTTGGAAAAATCACAATTTTTGAAAATAACGTCATGTGTGCAGTTATGTAACTTAGATCTTAAACAAAAACATGCTAAAAAATTTTTTAAGTTTGATATATTAAGCACATTTTAAGCATAATTTTTGAAAAAGTTTAGGACAAGTAAGTGTTAAGTGTTCTAATTCTCCTATCCCCCCACTTAAGTTAAACAACGTCCTCGTTGTTTGTATAAAAGGTTAAAAACTGGAAAATAAAAAGAATTAGAACAGAAAAACTCCCCTGAGATTTGCTCGGTATGATCCTCCATTAGTGTAAGAGCAAAAATCATCTTTCTTGTGGATTAGAACGTTAAAGCTTCATACTTGATGTATCCACAGGAAATTCAGAAAACTATAATACCACCAACACTTTAAAACACACCTAAGATAAGAAAGGTTCAACTTGCATAATACATTAGTAGTTAGGAAAAATAAAACTTAAAAATTAAAACTGAAAATCATCAGGTCAGTCGATGCGCCGTATCTTATTGAAGAAGATGCGCCGTATCGAGCCTGGAATTAATACAGATCAGAATAAAGATGCGCCGCATCCTTAACCAGGGATGCGCCGCATTAAAATAAACTGATAAATAGTTTTAAAGTCGAAAATTAAAATGCAGAAAAATAAAATAAGATATGACCGTTGCAGGAGATGCGTCGCATCTCATGATTGAGATGCGCCGTATCTTCGTGCGGCCTGGACTGACTCGACACAGAAAACAGAATAATAAATGATAAATCCGGGTTGTCTCCCGGTCAGCACTTGTCTTTATTCCAGAGTCTTCAAGTTAGACTCACGTTCAGCTCTTTAATTGGTCCTTGTCACGGTCCATCCTTCTTCCTTCATCCGAAAGATTTTCCCGTATATCTCTGCGACGTTTTCCTCCGTTCGACTTAATCTAATATAACTTTTGGTCATCACAGCAGTATATTCTTCATCAGGACCCAAAGAATATTTGATGATTTTAAATTTTTCAGAAATAATCATGGGTGGCTCATTGTATGGAATCCCAAGTAGTTGACACTTTCTTTTGGTGAACTCTTCTTCGTCCTTGTCAACAAACTTAAAATAAGGATCCTTAATCAAATAGTCATCTAGTTCCTCAATCAACGACTCATTATTATTATCATCTTGAATCGCCTCCCATTCTCTTTCCAAATCATATTGTAACCGTCGACTAAGCTTTGTGAAAATCATCAAACTGTTTATGCACCCATTCCCAGAAAGTAGTATCCGATGTCCCCTTAAGTCCTTTCAAGCGTTCAATCCTGCCCTTTTCTTGTAAAGCCTCCGATTTTCGTGGGCAGTCTTCAACATTATCGTACCACTCATAATCTTCAAAGGTTACATCCTTTCCAACTCTTTTCATCCCAATTATACTTCCCCCATTACAGGTTCCATCACTTTTATAATCACAGGTTGGCCAAACACTACTCCCGTCCTTGAAAACGAAGGGTGTACAGGTATGATTAATGTGCTCAAATTCCCATGGTTTATCCGATACCCATGGTACTTGGTCATTCCATTCATAGTACCAGGTGTTTTTGAAATCATCATAAGTCTTAAATCCTGGTAGATCCCCAGTAAGCACATCATCATCGACTCGAAGAAGGTAGTTAAATTCCTTGAACTGCTTGCACAAGGGTGTCTCATACTCTAACAAATCAATGTCAATTCTGAAAAGTTCTTCAATGCCTTCATTGATTGTTGAATCATGAAGTGACGACCCATAATTGCTTTCTACTTCTTCGTCTTCTCCTCTCATCCAATATACCCATAATGCATCCTTAGTAGCTCGATCCATGCTCTTATGGTTATTAAACTTACTAGCTAACCATTCTGAAAAATCAACATCGTTAGGGTCATGGTTAACGTCAAAGCAAACCTTTCCAATCATATTCTTTTTTATCTCCATGAACTCGTTAAATTGCTTCTTAAAACTCCGAGTCAACCATGAAGTCATAATCTCCTTGACTTCGTTTGCAGGGGCAAATTCCGGACTACCATATTTGAGTTCTAACCAATCATTGAGGGAGAGGTCTATCAATCTTACTATCCTGCCATGAAATAGTAATTCCGCCAAAGCATAATTCATGTCATTATCCTGATAGTTCTCATTTAATCCCAAGTACCACTCGAAATAAGGCATATAAGAGTTTTGGGTATTGTCTCCACCACAGTTGTTGTTGCTTGAGTCCATGTATGCAAGAGAGAATTTCCCATCATCTTCTTCGATAGTAGTCCAGTTCAATCCTTCGGCTTCAATGCTAGGCCATAAGAGCGATAATTCTTCTCCAGTGTACCTCACAAATACATCATAAGAGAATACCTCTTTGTCAATGTTGCATAAACGCATAAATTCCTTAAAAGCAGCTTCAAGAGGAGTCTCCCAGGAGAATAAATCTGCATCGATCATGAGTACATTGAATGAATCTGAAAACAAGCATTCCTTAGCAAGATATCCGTTAACTGACATGTCTTCCATAGCAAAATCTGTCATCCAAGGTAAAATCATCAGTAGGATTTGTTCGCTAGGAGAGAAATTAATGAATATAGAAACGGATATAAGAATACAAATAGCTGATATCTGCAGACGATGCGCCGTATCCAAAAAGTTGGATACGCCGTATCTTATAATCGTTAAAATTTAATCAGACTTGTTCAGAAAATAGATACGCCGCTTTGAATTTATGAATGCGCCGTATCGAATTAATTAATCAAAAATCAACTTATCTAATTAAAATTAAATGCGTCGTATTAACGAAAGTTAATGCGCCGTATTTTCGTTACGTTTAAAAATAAAAGATTTTAGATTCAGTAAGATGCGCCGTATCGACGGAAATCGATACGCCGTATTTGTTTAATAATTCGCAAACTGTTTTTAATTAAAATAATAGATACGCCGTATCTGCGAAAGCAGATGCGTCGTATGGCGTTAACGTTTAGAAAATTTTTTATCAAAACAGATACGCCGTATCTACAAAAGCAGATGCGTCGTATTACTTTATCGCTTAGAAAAATTTTCTTGTTAAAAACAGATACGCCGTATCTTGTGGAAAAGATGCGTCGTATCGAATTAATTAAACGCGTTGTATATAAAAATTAAACGCAATACGCCGTATCTGAGAGATCAGATGCGCCGTATCGTTTGATTTAGCACAGTACAACGATAGCAGAACAGAAAAATACGAAAAATAAAAATAAAAATTAAACACACGAAACAAAAATAAAACACACAAAAATAAAAACAAAAGCAAACAAATAACACACAATACAACAAATATGCAAAATAGTACAATGATGCAATTAATCTAACAAAAAGAAAAACCTAATTAAAATACTAATCAAATTAACAGAAAATAACAATTCACTCCCCGGCAGCGGCGCCAAAAACTTGATGCGCGTGATGTGTCGTTGCGGTTTAGCAGTTTTAATGCCTACTCAAGTTTTAAATTTATATTTAGCCGACTTATCAATAACACACACACTTAACGAGCAGTGTACCCGGTCAGTATGAAGATAATGGTAAGTAGAGTGTCGATCACTAAGAGTGGAACGTATAATCTCGTTAATCTAATCAGTATTTTAATATCCTAACGCAAGGGGGTTTCAGCCTGAGAGACTGGCACAGTTTTGTTTGCAATTAAATAGTAAAATAAACAATAGGCACGAATCAGCAAGTAGCACACACGTACACAGATAGATACTTGAGACAATAAGAGGGCTGTCCTTATGATTAAGTAGATTGTCACTTGTTTTATTGATAGCTTTATATGAAGTGTATGTAATTAACCCTTTCTCGTTGGTCCTATTCTTATCGGCGAGTAAACCCTTAATGATTACTTATGTCTAAAAGTCATTCCTAAGTGATCAATTTAGAAACAACCGTGGGAGCCACATCTTGTCCCGCAGTCAAATGCCCGCAAGCCACTAATAAACACAGAGGTTATCAATGCACTAATAAGTAGTAACCAAAGACATCAACATATAAACTTTAATTAATGAGAAAGCAGTTTTAAGGGAGTGCAATCTTTCCGTTGCCACATTACACAAGCCACCAATCTTGATGAATTAAAGTTTGCTAAAACAATAAAACAAAACTACTTAATGAATTAAATACATGCAGCACCTTCTTACAGCTCTTGTATCTTCGATTTGGGTGTGTCTTGTGCTGCCTCTTGACTGAATTCGTCCTTTTGCTCTGCTGTCCGAACTTCGGTTTTTAGGGTTTTCGAACTCTTTGATCTCGTCTGGTCTACGGGGTATTTATAGTTTGTGTCTGAGGGAAGATGCGGCGCATCTACTAAGTAGATGCGGCGTATGTACGTAACTTCGCGTGGGGTCCAAGATTATAATATTCAGGAATATTCGTACACCGCCAGAAGATGCGGCGTAACTCTTGATTAGATGCGGCGCATGTCCTCTTGTATCTTGGATCGTATCTGGTGACATCTTGATAGAGATGCGGCGCATGTTGATAGTGAGATGCGGCGCATCTGGAGCAGATTAGTCTTGATCTTCTTCATTTCAGTAGACTCTTCACTTTATGCACGTTTTGCTCCATTATTAGTCCAAAATCGCCAAGTTTCATCAAATGCTTGTTTTTACCTGAGAATTACAAAAGTAAACGATTAAGTATCAATCCTCATACATAATATAGTAAAACAAGTCAAATTAATAGGATAAATGATAGTAATAAAATGTACTTATTTGAGTTCATCATGTGTACAAGAGTTCGGTAACAACTCACTTTAGTTGTTAATCTTGGATTGTGGAACAAAACGGTAAGGGGTTCCACGCTAATCCTATTTGTTGATCTTGTGATTAGAAGAGAAGACCGATCCTTGTTTTTGCTAGGATCTTGAGGTAATTCTAATTTACTTTTCGGTAATTTATTATATGTGTTAAATACGATCTTGCTTCCGCTACGTTCTCTTGATGTGTTTGTTTAATTAGATGTTGATCATGCTATTTAAATTCCAACAGTTGGTGAAAATTTGTACATATCGGTGGGTGGTGGGCGAGTGACGGGTAATGTATACCCGTCACGGGTAAACACATGATACTCAGTTAAAATACCCACGGGTGTACCAATCAAAATACCCGTGGGTGTACCCGTAAACCCATTTGTGTTACACTAAAATTTATTATATTGCTTAAAGATTTGTGAGGTTCTAGGTATATATTTAATAACTACAACTCTCTAAAAAAACATGGTACGCTAACAGTTTATTTGAGTTACAAGACCAAAATGTATGAAATATCAAATTATCAAAGATATCTACTATATTAATAAAAACATGGTTTTGAAAATCAATATCTCCCCCAAAATACCTTAAAACTTGACACCTGGAAATTCATTTGATCGAATGGCCCTTATTCATTTCCCCCCACAAAGCATTAACTGCTCAACAAACCCTCCCAAAACACGCTAATCCAAAATCACACCACCACAAATCATCATCCAGTATCTAAAAAAAAAAAGGCACCAAAAACATCTCCAAACAAAAAACCCTAATAAAAAATCCCCAAATCAACTTACATACTTTGGGCGGGATTTCATTGATGGATTCATTCGGTATTCTTATAAAAAAAAAAACCGAACCAAAAATCCCCAAACTAACATCTCGAAACAAGAAACCCTGAAAATTAGTTAACAGTTTTTATTGATTGAATAAGGTTTTCAATCCATTTTGTGCTTGTGATTTGATTGGTTTTGTCGACTTTATTGGTGTAAAGATGATGTTTTATATATGAATATATTTGTTTTGGGATAGTGATCAATAAGTGATTGTGAAAATGTCTGAAATTAGATTAATGATTTTTTTTTTGGACATGTTTGTGTGTGTATGGATTCATTGTCTTTTTTATTGTTTGAAGTCTGATGTTAAATTGTTCGTAATGACAATGAATTGCTTAAATATGATTTTGGAAATTTTTTGTTCTTGATTGTGTGTAGGATGGAGATGATGAAGCATCATTAGTTGTTTACGGGAGGTGTTTCATATACCAATCATTGTTGTAAAGGTTAGTGTCTGTAATTTTATTTAATTTTATTGTAAAGTTTTGGATTTTGATTATAGGTCGAACAAGTGAATCTCTATTGCCATAATCCTTATGCAATGGTATGGATTTTTTATCATTAGTTTTGATACTTGAATGAATTATCTGAATTATTTGCCAACCAAAGGTTATTGGATTAACAAAAACAATGGACCTGTTTTTATAGCATACCACCAACTACTGATCTCATGTGAGTTATTTTCTTTGAGGTATACTCTTATTGTGAAGTTGAATGTGTATAATGACCATTATTTTGCATTTAGTATCTTTAGGGTAACAAAATCATTATTTGTGTCATTGATGGCATCCTATAGGTTATAATTTTTTATCATTTGTGGGTTTAAAAAGTCATAGGTATCAAAACAGAGTGTGGGTTGGACAACGGATAAGAAATAGGTAATTCTTTGCGATAAGAAGCTTTATAATGGGTATAAGCCAAACGTAAACCCATTTATTTCAATGATGTTGCGAGTATTGTGTGCAGCAAAGTTGCTTGAAATCCGCACTAAAATGAGATTTTTTGTTCCTAAAAGAAGGTCAATGATGGGATGTTTGGATGAAACCCGTACACTGCAATTTTCAGGTGCAGGAAAATGGCCACTGAGTGATGATCATAGTTGAAATGGGTCAAACAAGTTCAAAATTGTTCTTAGGAAAGTGGTGGTTGCTAAAAACCCGTGTTTACATCTGGTGATGTACGAGTCTTGAAGGCGGTTAATGTTCCAGCATTGCATCATATGGTGGATTGTGTTGTTTTTCTTCAGAAAGTATAAAGGTATTATTTTTATGCCATTTGCTATAGTACATTGTATGTTAATGTTTGGAATGTGTGAAGAACATGCCCGAAAGGCATATAAACACAGCTTCCTTCATTCCATTTCTTATTTAGGTTGACCAACCCTATTGTGGGGTGATGTGAAGAAACACTGATACTTTCTTCTTTAGTTCTTTCACCATTCCATCTTATATAGTAAGTTTTTAGTTATACGTTTTTACTTTGCTAAGGTTTCAATTTGTTGTGGCTCATAAAAAAAATAATCTATTGATTCGTGTGAATTTGCAATGATTTGATGAAGCATGCATATGTTTGTCAGTTGCCACAGATTCACAATTTAGTATTGACATAAACGTTTGCTGTCACATGCATATGTTTGTGGCGCTTTGTAGAATTGTGGTAAAGGTAAAACAAAAAAGTGACTTTTTTTGCTGAAGCCATGAGGCTTTTTTTTACCTTAGCCAAATACTGTCGTAGTAAATGAGCTGCGAGATGTAGAGTTTATATGTGTAACTTCATATTATTGCTTGATTATGTGATTTGATTCATAGGTAAATACTTTTGTTTTCTGTTTCTTATTAGCAGCCCCTAATTCTATTTATCATATTAAGACCCAAAAATTAACTTGAAAAAACATATTCTGCACATATAGATTTTAAGTTTGAACCGGTACTAATTAAAAAAAAAAATATATTTTTTCTTTTTGATTTGGTCTTGGGCTCCATTTGTATTTGTTTTTGTAATTTGGTTTCACTTGGAACGATTGGTCTAGAAATATTCAGATAGTGATGAATTGAATCATTCAACATAGTTGTTAACCTTAAGGCCTTCCGTTTAGTATAATAGTGTTTGTATGTAAAATGTACTAATAATTGGATATTTAGTTGTTGCTAAATATGGATTGATCTTGTAGGATTAGATAACCTACAACCCTGATTACTAGAGCGGAATAATCCCGATCGTGAAGATGACACACAGCAATATCGACAGAAAAAGAAGAGGAGCTTTGCACAAGTAAGTACCCTAATCGACTTTGATTAGTATTGAAAGAATGATATACAAACTCGTCCCCCCCTCACCTTCTTTTATAGAGATGAGGGGGAGGTAAAACCGACTCTACAAGAGTCCTATGTCGGCTGTGATAACAAGAAACGGATTGGGCTGGAACACAAGCCAATCAACCGACTACTACATGACTAAGTATACGAAACGGACACTTAACACCCTAGACATAGATAAAAGCTAAATAAAGACTAAATATAACAATTTCCACCTTAGGCTTTATATTAGCCTATACCAACGCTCAGCAACTCCAAGCAGTGTTGAAACTTAAGTCCAGGTACCACCTTCGTCAAGGCATCCGCAGCATTGTGTTCAGTACCCACTTTCAGAACTTCAACCGTCTTTGCTTCCAAGACCTCTCTGATAAAGTGATAACGCACATTGATGTGCTTAGTCCTTTCATGAAAAGCATGATTCCGCGATAAGTGAATCGCGCCTTGATTATCACAATTAACAGCCACAGTGTTAAGCTCTACGCCCAACTCTTCCAAGAGTCCCCTTAGCCAAATAGCTTCCTTCACAGCCTCCGTAAGGGCCATATACTCCGCCTCTGTAGTTGAAAGAGCCACCACGTGTTGTAGCGTTGCCTTCCAGCTTACAACACATCCCTGTACTAAAAACGCGTAACCTGTGATCGACCTACCTTTATCCGGATCCTTTGCGTAGTCTGAATCAACAAAACCTGTTACGTCCACATGGTTGCCATGATTTGTCCCAAACACCAAACCCACGTTTGCAGTACCCCGCAAATATTTCAAAATCCACTTCACTGCTTCCCAATGATTTTTACCTGGATTCACCAAATATCTGCTAACAACACTTACTGCATACGCTATGTCTGGCCTCGTGCACACCATCAAGTACATTAAGCTCCCAACCGCATTTAAATACGGCACCTTACTCATCCTTTCAACATCACAATCCCTAACCGGACAATCCTTCAACGACAGCTTGAAGTGCCCACCCAATGGCATCTGAACCGATTTCCCATTGTCTATTCTAAAATTATTTAAAATCTTAGAAACATACCCGGATTGTGACACCCTCAGAATCTTGCGACTCCGATCCCTGATGATCTCCATACCAAGAATCTTCTTTGCTTCCCCGAGTTCTTTCATGTCAAACTCCTGATGAGGCGAAAAGTGTACCGCTTTTAAGGGGTCATTTAAGCCCGAAATCGTATTTATTTGATCAAATATTGCCCTAAATCGTTCCTTTTGTCATTTTAGGTACTTTTGAGGAGAAATCTGGAAAAGGAGGCATTTTGGACGTTTTTGGAGCATAAAAGTGAAGAAAACGGCAAAGTCTCAAAATTGTGCTGAAAGTCACCTTTGACGGCGTCAAAATTAACTCCAGACGGCGTCATGCTTTGGTAAGAAAAGTTGGATGTGAAATTTACTCATGACGGGCCAGTGAGTTTGCATGAGAATTCTGACGGCGTCACGCTTTAACTAAATCAAGGGCGTCACGGCTTAAATCATAAGGGGACGGCGTCACGTTATAGGTCCGACGGCGTCAAGCCTTGATAAGCCAGAATGGATTTTTGAAGAGCTAAAGAGGGACGGCGTCAAGAAGGTCACCCGGGAACCCTAAAAGCGGCGAGGTGACGGCGTCACAATGCATAAGGTGACGCCGTCAGATGTCAAAGTCTATATATAGTTTTCTAATTTTTTGTCATTAGAGGAGAGCTTAGTGTGTGGAATTTTGGGATAAAACCCTAAGACGATTTTAGCTACTTTTTCAGGGCTTCTTGCCTTGAGATCTTCCATGTTTCATTGAAAGATAAGTTATCAATTAATCATTCAATATGTCTATGTGTTGTTTGATTCTATCTTATGCTTGTCTTTTGTTTAACATGTTAGGCTAATTTTATCTTGTGTTTGCTTAGATCTAATGAAACCTAGCTATTGATTATTGGTTGTTAGTGTGTTGTTAGTTGTATTGGATGATTGTTTATCTATGTTAGGCTTAAGAAAACTGGCTAACTTCCTATTCGGTAACTTGCTTGAACGTCTTAAGAAACATGAACCAAATGCGTACTAAAGGTTTTTATGGTTGTATTTAATGCACAAGCGAATTCTAGTGATCCCATGTTAGGAGCTTCCTAGCCGGCTCGACATAGGAGTGAAGTAGGAGCTTGTAGAGTTTGGGGAAGTAAGTACGCCACCCCACGAATGGTATTAAGGAATACACCCGTCATCCACGCGACTAATACACACTAATTAACCGGTAAAAGATAGTTAGGGAGTAAGGAAATCTAAGTAAACACATTTCTCTACACATAAGTTTCTCACCACTTTTCATTTTTGTTATTTTATTTTATTTGCATTTGTAGTAATTTGGGTTAGTTGACTAGCAACTAATTCCGCCCACTCCTTCAAAACCCGAGATTTTACTTGCTTTCATAAAATATAAAAACATAAAAAAGAATCTTCCTCAACCCTTAGACCTAATTAGAGTAGCCTTTCACACCTAACGAACACTATTCCCTGTGGAGAACGATCAATCCCCCGTACTTACCACTACACTATACTACATCGGTCAGGTACACTGCCTGGTGGGGTTGTAAGCCTCTTGAGATCCCTCGAGAGGTAAAACCTGTTGTAAGGTTGCAAAACCCACGCATCAAGTTTTTGGCGCCGCTGCCGGGGAATAGTTATTGTTTAGGTTGAATTTTTATTTCTATTAGGTCTACTCACTAGATTCCTTTCTAGTGAGATTTATTTTATTTTTCTAGGTTTTCTTTAGTCTATCTTATTTCTTTGTGTGTTTGTTCGTAATTTCCATTGACTCTTCCGTTCACCATTATGGAGAACGCGAATCCACCATACTACCAACCACGTAATTCACCCACTCCATATGACATCTTGATGTTTAAACAACATAAAGATGAACCTCTCTATGATGCATGGACTCGTTTTAAATATTTACTCCAAAAAGTCCCTCATCATAACTTCGATTTTTGGTCCCTAACTCAATTCTTTTACAATCATGTCGACCGACAAGCCCAAAGGTACATTTACCATATTGCCGGCAGGGATATTAGGGAATTAAGTGCTGAGAAAGCATGGGAAGCTATTGAAGAGTGTGCCCAATATTATTATATAGTAGACAACCCAACAAACGTTAGTACAAGTCAATTGACCACAAAATTCGAGGATCATGAAACAAGTTTGTTTGAGGATGAATATGTTAGTGTTGAGATACCTAAGTGGTTGTCATGTAATGCCATAGTACAAAACAAACACATAGGTGACCTTGATGTGATGGAGGATTTAGCCAAACATGATCACATTGATCAAAAAGACCTAGGTTTTATGATCGATGATGATGAATCTCAAGAAACACATGATGAATCTTTTGGGCAATTTGAATATAGCAGTCATAATATTGAGGATGATCCTTATGATTCGGATATAGAAGTTAAGATGCCTAGAGAAGCACTTGAGATACTTGGGAAAATGTTAGGGTTGGATTATAATGAAACACATGTTGAGGATATAGGTGATCTTGATAAGATGGATGATAAAGTAGAAAATCCAAGCCCGCCAAATACCCCACAAGTCCTACCATCATTTGAGGCATACACACCGCCCGTGACTTATTCAGAAGAAGTAGAAGAGACTTTAGGAACCCCAATTGAGGTAGAACCCTTGGACCAAGCACCACTAGAGCATATAGGTTTGAATACTCATAATGATAACCTTACTCTTAGTTCTAGGGAAGTTCCTAGTTTTGATGAACCGGAGCCTAAACCAAAACCGTTACCTAATCTTCCATCCTTAGATGTGAACTTAGGAATTGAATTAGGTCCCGATCCACCCATCAAACCATGTAGTCCGGGTAATGTTAAGATTAAGGAAGTAGACTCTAGGCCTTGTAGAGAGGAAGCTAACATAGGAGTGAACCATGACCTTACATACTTACATCACCCATTCATGATTGACCGCAAGAAACATTATGGGTTTAAACCGGGTTTATTAGGTCAAGATGGATTCCCAACTAGGAGTCTCTCGAAGTTGATAGAAGATGATCCCTTTTTAGGAGGAAACTCAAAATCACCCATTGACCAAAGTGAACTAGGCAAGGTTATGATGAAAGGAGCACACCCCTTTGAGCATATAATTCATCCACCACTCTTTCCTCACGTGGCATACTCCTACCGAGCTGGTGTGTATCGCTACTATCACCCGCACTTAATCCTAAGTGTAGGGAAAACCTCTCCTTTATCCATTAAATAAGGGTAGAGTCAGGCTCGTGACTCGAACAAAAACAAGCGCTCTTGGGAGGCAGCCCAAGCTTTATTTGCTTTATTTGTTTTATTTGCTTTGTGTGTTTATTTATTTGTTTGTTTGATTTTATTTGTTTCCGTATGTGTGTTTAATTTTTATTCTTATTGATTCATGTTCAAAACTAATTTGTGAAAATGCTTTATTTTGTTTTTAACTTCGTCTTAACTACATATAAAGGTATTTTGCAAAAGATAAGTGTAAGGGAAAATCTAAATCGGTTTATTAGAACACATATGAACATGAATCGTAATAATAATAAATTAACATACATATTCGTATTTGTTTGAGTCAAATGCTTGTATCGAGTCATAATGATGTTTTGCAGGATTTCCAGGAAGTAAGGTAAAGGTTTTTCCAGAAATTTTCCGGAAACTTAAAACGAAAATTTTTGTCAGGTCATTTCTGACGGCGTCAGGGGTTATAACCTGACGGCGTCAGATTTAATTTCCAGAAATTTTTGAAAATTTTGTTTTCATAAAAAGTTTTTATTAAAATCTCCAACTTATAATCTCCAGGAATCTGCAAAGTTATCATTCCACAAGCATTATATCCTTAAATATAGATTTTATCCCGCCGATGTTATGCAGGTTTTCGTGTTTGTTTTCTCAGGTTCAACAGGTTATTTTGGACAAGGAAATGTTTTGAATCAAGCTTATGGCGATGCATTAGTCATGGAGCTTCAACATTCTCTTTGGAGGAAGATTTAACCGTGTAATTTCATTATCCAACGAGCGAATCAGGGGAGTATTTGATTTCATTCTTTTACTTTTTCTTTTACATCTTGTTATTTGAACATTAGGGACAATGTTCATCTTAAGTGTAAGGGGGAGGTGAAAGTACGATTTTTGAGAATACAATTGCGCTTGATTTTTGTTTGCTTAATAGTAGATGTGTAATAAAACTGAGATAAATACCTGTTAGGGCAATTTTAGTGCCAAATTTAAAATTTTTTACAACATATAGGAGTGAAACTTTGATCTTAATGAGCGTCTCACGGATAGGAGTTATATGACTAGCACAAAAACCGTACCACTAAAAAATTTTCCACCCCCAAATATGTGAGGTTCGCCCCTAGAATTGGTAGGAAAAGCATTTATGCTATGATGTGTGTACCGGTAGCACTTAGATTCTAGAACTTGCGTTAGGACCATTCCGAGGCCACAAGTGAGACTACATTCGTGTAGTTAGATTTACTACATGATAAGAGGCATTAGGATTAACCCATGTTTTACACCTGTGTTTTTGTTATAATTACGTTGGCTACATTGGTCAAGTAATTCTCCCACACCCTTTGCGTTGTACTCATTTTTAGTACACGATACCCCTAGTACACCCCTCAGAGCCTATCTTTTCGTTTCGACCTTTAAGCATTTTACTTAAAGGAAGAATTTGTTACACCCCACTTAAATGTACACCCAAATCGCCTTAGCCTACCTTGTATGCACTCATCTTTAGTGCATTATTGTGACAACATTTGTTTAAACCCAAGTTAATTATCTAGTTGATTACATGGTTGCTAAGTCGAGTCATATCCTTGTACATATTGTTTTGGGACGATTGGGACTCATGGGTAAAGTACTAGTGTAATGGAGTAATGGGGAAGAACATCATTTATTACCCCCATATGTGCTAAATGTTTTAAAAGTACTCCAAGTTTTTCAATTATCTTAATTCGAGTCATTAGAATAGTTATTTGTAAAGTTATGTAAAAGTTCAAGTGTAAGGGGATGCAACGCCCCTATGATGTATTATTTTGGATGGTAGGGTAAAAGTGTATGCAAAAAAAAAAAAAAAAAAAAAAAAAAAAAAAAAAAAAAAAAAAAAAAAAAAAAAAAATTTCAAGAAAATACAAAAAAATGAGAAAAAGAAAAGTAGAAAAAACATACGGACTACCATCCCGTTTTATTTTATGTTTATTTTATGTTTATGTTTTGTTATTTTCTTTCATTAGCTTAAGATCGAGTCTAGTCTTGGCTTAGCAACATTGTATAGTACATGTAATTGATCAAGATCTTTAACTCGCCACCAGTAAAATATCCCTTATCCAACAAAACCGTGTTTTCCTTTTCCCTACACCTAACGTTATAACCCATTTAAAAGCCCACTTTGATAGTTTATCTTAGGTGCTTACGCCTAGTGGAGGAGGTTTTCGATCCTTTCCCAAGCCTATGGTAATCTATTTGCTATGACAGGTAGTGAGAGATATTTTCCGTTTTCATTTATGAGATTTATTTTGATGACACTTGAGAGATGTGAGTATCTAAACACTACTTGTGAGGTGCTAGTATGTAATCTCCGTGCTTATTATGATTGAAGTGGAACGATTATTTGTTGTAATTACTTTTATGTTTGCATTAAATGACCCCTAACTTGTATTTTGATTAGAATAAAAGCGCATTTGCTTGAGGACAAGCAAATCTCAAGTGTAAGGGTATTTGATGAGGCGAAAAGTGTACCGCTTTTAAGGGGTCATTTAAGCCCGAAATCGTATTTATTTGATCAAATATTGCCCTAAATCGTTCCTTTTGTCATTTTAGGTACTTTTGAGGAGAAATCTGGAAAAGGAGGCATTTTGGACGTTTTTGGAGCATAAAAGTGAGAGAAAACGGCAAAGTCTCAAAATTGTGCTGAAAGTCACCTTTGACGGCGTCAAAATTAACTCCAGACGGCGTCATGCTTTGGTAAGAAAAGTTGGATGTGAAATTTACTCATGACGGGCCAGTGAGTTTGCATGAGAATTCTGACGGCGTCACGCTTTAACTAAATCAAGGGCGTCACGGCTTAAATCATAAGGGGACGGCGTCACGTTATAGGTCCGACGGCGTCAAGCCTTGATAAGCCAGAATGGATTTTTGAAGAGCTAAAGAGGGACGGCGTCAAGAAGGTCACCCGGGAACCCTAAAAGCGGCGAGGTGACGGCGTCACAATGCATAAGGTGACGCCGTCAGATGTCAAAGTCTATATATAGTTTTCTAATTTTTTGTCATTAGAGGAGAGCTTAGTGTGTGGAATTTTGGGATAAAACCCTAAGACGATTTTAGCTACTTTTTCAGGGCTTCTTGCCTTGAGATCTTCCATGTTTCATTGAAAGATAAGTTATCAATTAATCATTCAATATGTCTATGTGTTGTTTGATTCTATCTTATGCTTGTCTTTTGTTTAACATGTTAGGCTAATTTTATCTTGTGTTTGCTTAGATCTAATGAAACCTAGCTATTGATTATTGGTTGTTAGTGTGTTGTTAGTTGTATTGGATGATTGTTTATCTATGTTAGGCTTAAGAAAACTGGCTAACTTCCTATTCGGTAACTTGCTTGAACGTCTTAAGAAACATGAACCAAATGCGTACTAAAGGTTTTTATGGTTGTATTTAATGCACAAGCGAATTCTAGTGATCCCATGTTAGGAGCTTCCTAGCCGGCTCGACATAGGAGTGAAGTAGGAGCTTGTAGAGTTTGGGGAAGTAAGTACGCCACCCCACGAATGGTATTAAGGAATACACCCGTCATCCACGCGACTAATACACACTAATTAACCGGTAAAAGATAGTTAGGGAGTAAGGAAATCTAAGTAAACACATTTCTCCACACATAAGTTTCTCACCACTTTTCATTTTTGTTATTTTATTTTATTTGCATTTGTAGTAATTTGGGTTAGTTGACTAGCAACTAATTCCGCCCACTCCTTCAAAACCCGAGATTTTACTTGCTTTCATAAAATATAAAAACATAAAAAAGAATCTTCCTCAACCCTTAGACCTAATTAGAGTAGCCTTTCACACCTAACGAACACTATTCCCTGTGGAGAACGATCAATCCCCCGTACTTACCACTACACTATACTACATCGGTCAGGTACACTGCCTGGTGGGGTTGTAAGCCTCTTGAGATCCCTCGAGAGGTAAAACCTGTTGTAAGGTTGCAAAACCCACGCATCAAGTTCTTTCATGTCAAACTCCTTATTAAGCAAAGACTTGATAGACCCAATCTCAGCCTTGCTTTTACAAGCAATCAGCATATCGTCTACATATAACAGTAGATAGATATACTCACCTGGTGCATAACTCCTGTAATATACGCAGCTGTCGTAACTGCTACGCTTAAACTCGTTGCTCAGCATGTACTCATCAAACCTCCTATACCATTGCCTAGGTGACTGCTTCAAACCATAAAGGGATTTCTTTAACAAACATACCTTGTTACCTTGTTCATATCCCGGTGGCTGCCTCATGTAGATCACTTCTTCAAGATTCCCATGTAAAAATGCCGTCTTTACATCAAGCTGCTCCAGCTCATAATCTCTACACGCAGTTAATGCAAGTATAACCCGAATAGATGTGTGTCGAACTACAGGTGAAAATACTTCATTATAGTCAATACCTGCCCTCTGTGTGAATCCACGAGCCACCAACCTTGCCTTGTACCTAGGCTTTTGAACACCTTTAATCCCTTCCTTTATCTTGAACAGCCATTTGCAGCTCACCAGCTTTTGCCCAGCTGGATGATCTACTAACTCATAGGTCTTATTCTTCCTTAGAGAATCCATCTCTTCATCCATAGCAGCTTTCCACTTAGAACTATCTTCACAAGCAACTGCCTCCTGGTATGTCAATGGTTCATGAGTATCTTCTTCCTCTGCTGCAGCAAACGCGTAAGCAGCCATATTACTCTCATCTCGAAACCTCAAAGGTTTCGTTCTTGTCCTTGGCTCTCTATCCCGAACCAACTGATAATCTGTGAGATCCGGTGTTTGATCATGATCCTGATCCCCTGCATCTTCATCATCGCCATCTTCCTGATCATCTGTCTGATCTTCCTCAAGCGAATGATTATTTAACCTTTGCAGTTCCACCTCAACCTGTAATTCCTCAACAGACTTATCAACACCTGCACCAGAATCCTTCAATGTGTCTTTGTACATGACACTTTCATTGAAGACCACGTTCCTGCTAGTGACTATTTTAGGTGATTCATTATCAAGCCTATATAGCCTGTACCCCTTCACACCTTCAGGATACCCCAAAAGAACGCATTTTACTGCTCTCGGCTCGAGCTTACCTTGTTTAACGTGTGAATATGCGACATAGCCGAAAATCCTCAACATCCCATAATCACTTGGATGTCCCGACCACATCTCCATAGGTGTCTTTTTCTCAATCGCTGTCGATGGTGACCTATTGATAAGATATGCGGCCGTACATGTCGCTTCCGCCCAGAAGGTCTTGGGAAATCCAGACTGAATTAATAAACAGCGTACCTTATCCATGAGAGTTCTATTCATCCGTTCTGCTAATCCATTCTGCTGCGGCGTCCCGACAACTGTCAAATGTCTAGCAATCCCACTCTCTGTGCACAACTGTTCAAACTCCCGGTTACAGAACTCAAGACCATTATCTGTCCTAAGCTTCTTAACCGTCCTCCCAGTCTGATTTTCTACTAACTGCTTCCACTCTTTGAACTTTCCAAATGCTTCGTGTTTGAACCTGAGAATATAAACCCATACCCTCCTGGAATAATCATCAACAATAGATAAGAAATACCTCTTACCTCCCAATGATTCCACCTGAGACGGACCCCATAAGTCTGAATGAACATAGTCTATCACTCCCTGAGTATTGTGCCTTCCTACACCGAAACTGACTCGATGTGACTTTCCCAGAACACAATTCTCACAAAAATCGAGCTTACCTAGACTCTTCTTTCCAAACAGCTCCTGCTTTTCTAGCACCTGAAGTCCCGCCTCACTGATATGTCCCAGTCTTTTGTGCCAAACCTGCGCAAGACTGTCTTTTTCTTCAACACTAGCATTAAGCTCACCCGCCACTGCATGGCCATCCAAAGAGTATACGCAATTATCCCTTCGGGTTCCAGATAAAATAACCCTGGAACCATTAATCACCTTGATTTTGCCCGACTGCATTTTTACGGTATATCCCTCTTTTTCAAGAGTTCCCAGCGATATCAAGTTTCTTTTCAATTCAGGAATATACCTGACATTGTGTAACACAAAACTTGACCCATCTTTCAGTTGTACCCTTACCTTGCCAATACCTCTGATCTTGCACTCCCTGTTGTCACCCAACAGTACCCTGCCCCCATCGCATTCCAGAAAATCAAAAAATAAATCTAACCTGGGTGTCATGTGGTATGAACCTCCTGAATCCATGATCCAATCTAGCAGAGCCTCTGCACTCATAACCATCATCACCTCAGAACCGTCATAAATCGAACCACTGGAGCTTGGCTGATCATCTTTCTTGACGAAACCATTTGACTTCTTGCGATTATTCTTTGGACAGTTTCTCTTCAAGTGCTCCTCAGACTGGCAAATATAGCACTTGAGTCTTCCACCTCGAGACTTTGATCTTGACTCTCCCCTAGAATAACCCGAAATCACCAGTTCCATCGAATTTCTCGATCTCAAACTTGGCTCCCGTCATTCTTTAATCCCTTTATTAATTTGCTAAACCTTGTGATATATTAAACCTCACAATCACAAATTACAAAGTCCCTTGTGCAATACCCTTAAATTAAAAACCTTTTTGTTTTCTAAATAATAAAAAAAAAAAACAAAAAAATAAACAAAGTCCCTTTTTGTTTATTTTAATTGTTGACTTTTCCTTTTATAACAAAAGAAACCAGATCTTATCTTGTTTTCTTCTTCGTTTATCACCACAACAGACCCAAAAAAAACCACCACCGATGATCTTTGATAAACCGGAAAAAAAAAACCCAACAAACCCTTAAGCCTCCTACACCTTGTCGCGGACCCGGACAATCGAAGACCCAAGAACCCTTTACTGTCGATACCTTTGTTGCACCCTTGTCGTTCACGAACCCGAACGCCAAGAAATTTGTTGTCGAGAACCTTGTAGCCCAAACAGAAATTACCTCCTGTTCCTACAAGAAGAATGAACAACAAAAACCCTTCAATCGATCGACCAAGTAACCAGAAACCTTAGAACCAAGGCTCTCTGATACCACTTGTAGGATTAGACAACCTACAACCCTGATTACTAGAGCGGAATAATCCCGATCGTGAAGATGACACACAGCAATATCGACAGAAAAAGAAGAGGAGCTTTGCACAAGTAAGTACCCTAATCGACTTTGATTAGTATTGAAAGAATGATATACAAACTCGTCCCCCCCTCACCTCCTTTTATAGAGATGAGGGGGAGGTAAAACCGACTCTACAAGAGTCCTATGTCGGCTGTGATAACAAGAAACGGATTGGGCTGGAACACAAGCCAATCAACCGACTACTACATGACTAAGTATACGAAACGGACACTTAACACCCTAGACATAGATAAAAGCTAAATAAAGACTAAATATAACAGATCTACATGTGGAATGGCATTTTTATAGCCATCGGCAAGTTGTAATTGAATTCGTGGTCAAAAGCACATAATTTGAAGTTTTCAATTGGAATTGAAACATGGTCATTTCTAATCTATAATCTGCTATATATATGTTTAATCTTTCATATGTCTACTTTAAAGCTCCTATTAGCCAAAAATGATCTTTAAAATATAACCTGTGTTTAAAATTTTCCATTATGGCTAATCTTTTTCATGTTTTTATTTCTATGATTGTACTTTTAGATCATACAAAATGTCAGCGATATTGAGTCTCAAACTTGGAACCGGGATGAACCAGTCGAGGTTAAGGTTATCAGGAAGTGGGTATTCTTTGGCAAATGTTGCTATATTTTGGTTGACAAAAATGTAGGTTCTTCTTATAATAAAAGTTCTCCACTTTCAATTTAATGTTGCTGCTTTCTCTTTCTTTTTGAGTTGATAGTTACAACATTATTTTTTTTTTAACAAGGAAGTTCAAATCAAGCTTGCGCAAACCTAGATGATAAAAGCTACTTAGATTCATTGATCAAGGTTGGTTCATGCTACCGCATAGCAAACTACATATGTGAGGAGGAAAATACAGCGATGAAAAAAGTCCCACATGCCACCAGTATAGGAGTTGGGAGAGTGGCGAAATTTGTAGAGATACTGAATAATGGTTTCCCCATGTACCATTTTAACTTTCATCACTACGATACGCTATCTGAAAGAAGTTACACCCGCTGCACCAAACAGTAATGAAACACATGCTCCTAATTTCACGACACAATCGTCACTTTCGTCTTCTAAGCCTACTAAAATAAATTTACCTTAACAATCATAAGCTAAGAGATAACTTTTTCATACATCAGGTTCATATATAGCATTACTCTATTTGACACAGTTTTGGGTGAGTTTGAGATTGAACTTTCTAAGTGAGAATATACTTATCTAATCTATTACTCCGTATTTGTTTCCTTTGTGGTGTAAAAGTTTGTATTTGTCACATTTTACTTTTTTTTAATGATTCTAATGTGTTGTTTAATGATTATCAAGAAGTTCTTGGTACAAGTAGGAAAAACTTTTTATGCAATATCAAGTGTTGTGTTGTGACAAATATAATCAACGTTGTCTATAAACAAGTTCTTCATAGATTATAAGTTTGTTTTGTTTTTTTTACTCTTTTTCTACACAATAAAGTAACTGTAATTTTCTTACGGTAATTTTAAACATTATATTTGTTTAACGTTATTGTATCATGCATTTTATAATTTCTTTTATCTTATTAACAAATTCTAAAAGCTAGCCGCCCATCGGGCGGGCCTTGAGACTAGTATACATGATACATCTCAGTTCTAATCGTCAACACTCAAATACTCCTTCCCGGATTCTCGCTTGAAGTTCCGCTAACTAACCCATGGGCAACAAATACCCACGGGCATGGACATGGGTAGAAAATTGTACCCACTAGGGTGATAAGTTGGTGGTGGGTGAGAAAAAAATCATGTGGGCGCGTGATGGGTTAGAGGTACCCATGCCCATTGCCCACGGGTGCCATCCCTACATAAGTGTTAAAATAAGCTACAAAATTGTGACTTATATTTTATAAGCCGAACACATATAAGCTAATAAGCTGCATATAAGCTTAAACAAACACCCTTTATTGTATTTTATGACAAAAAGCTTTTTAAGTAGTATAGTAGTAAATGGGTTGAGCATGGTCCAAAAATCGGACTGGACCGAAAACCAGTTTGGTCCAAAACACCGGACCAGGACCAGCCCGAAATGTTCTGTCCGACTCGGTTGGTCCGGTTCATCGCTCCGATCTGGTCTGATCCAACAAAGCATATTGACGGGTTTTGCGTAAAACCGAACTGAACCAAGGACCAAAATTAGTGAGAAAGGTGGACCGAGAACCGGACCGAAATATATTCGATCCGATTCAGGCCGGTTTTTCGGTTCAAGTAGTGGTGTTCATTGGTTCGATTTTCGGGTTTGTGGGTTATATGGTTCAGGTTCATCGGTTTGAAAAAATTTTAAATCAAAACAAAGCCAAACCAAATCAATTATAGAACGGATAAAACCAAACCATACACCAAATTAAAATTCGGTTTGGTTTTGGTTAAAACCAAGAAAACCAAATTCAAGTAAACTTCACAACATAGTATAAAAATCATCAATAAAAATCAAAAAGTTTAAATAAGATTAACAAATCAAAAGTTCTCATAAAATACTCAAATAAATTAACAAAATGTTTCACAACTTAACATAAGTAAGTTAATGATAGGAGTACATGATACATCATAAGAAATTTTAGGGATAAAGTAAGTTAATTCATTCAACAATATATGCATCACAATTTTGATTTTAAGAAATTTTCTTTTGTTATGAATATATTTTGAGACTTTAGGATTGCTAGTTAGAATAATATGATATAAAACTATATGTATAATTTAATCTTTTTGTGTATATATAGATATTTGGGAGTTAAGATCAATATAAATATGATATTTGTCATAAATTCAAAGAACCAATATTAGCCATTCTTTTTTCATCTAAATTAATAAAAAACCATTTTTCACCTTTTCTTTTAAAACAACATATCTTGCAAACGGTAAATCTCCGAGCTACAAAAAATACATCATCGCGACGAGAATTAAATTATCTATTTATATATATGCAATTCTCTATACTTTCGACGAACTTTTTTTTTTTTTTTTTTTTTTTTTTTTCAAAATTTTCGCCCAGAAAAATCACATGTGATTTGTAAAAATCAAATACATGTAATTTTTACAAATCATATATGATTTTTACAAATCACGTGTGATTTTTCTGGGCGAAAATTTTGAAAAAAATTTCGTCGAAAGTATAAAGAAATGCATATCTATAGAAAGATAATTTAATTCTCGTCGCGATTGTATAATTTTTTTTGCGTAACGATTAACGGTTTACAAGGTATTTAATTTTTAAAAAAAGGTGAAAATTTATTTTTTTGTTTTGATAAAAAAAACGAATTGCCAAGATTGGTTCAATGGATCTATGACAAATCTGAGACCTATATTGAACTTTTGCCGGGTATTCGGTTTGGTTATTATTTTGCAAGGTTGCAAAAATCGCGAATCGGTAGTCGGGCTGTCGACCACCTTGTAGCTTGTAATCGGTCTAGGCGGGATTAATCGGTGATTAATCGGATTGGCATTACTGACAAATTTTAGTTATTTCCGGCAAGTTTTGTGTATTTTCGGTATTTCCGGCAAGGTATTTTCCTAAAAAAAAACAACAACAACTTGTAATATACTTAAATAGTTACTGTAAGTGATAAAAATAAGTTTACAGTGAGCTTTGGGTGCTTCCAACATGATTTATAGGTTTCCGGCAAGTTTGACCACCATTGACCGCCGTTGACCACGGTTGACCTATTTGTTTGACCCAGTTACATAAATCGGCAAGGTCAGTGGCCTTGTAGCACCTAATCGGCTATTAATCGGCCTTGTAGACCTTTTTTTGCAACACTGTTATTTTGTCAAACTAGAGGTGGCAAAACGGGCGGATCGGGTGGGCACGGGCACGGGCTAGAACGGGCACGGGCTTAAACAGGCACGGGCTAAACGGGCACATGTTATACAAATCGCTTTATAAAATACCAAAAATGACAAAATAAATTCCTTAAACATAATACCTCATTTATATTTAAAAATTTAAATATATTATATTTATAAGTTTTTCTTCAAAAACGATTATAATGTTCTCTAATTGAGAGAAAATATGTGTCTGTTGTGCCCATTTAACTTTTCAACGGGCTAAATGTGTCTATTTAAAAAAAAATAAAGCTAAATGTGACCAAATCTTTTACAAAATAGCCAAAATTAATAATTTTTTTATTTTGGGCACAAATTGCCGTCTTTATATCAAACCATACACTACACCTATTAAAAATCCGGTTCATATTTTTGGGTCCGTGTCAAAGTCCGCTAGTAGTAAATTCCAATGTAATAAGAAAAAAAAAAAGTCCATCCATTTCCAGCCTGTTCCACCACTAACACTCTTTTTGTTTAAAGTCAGTGTGTTGCGGCTTAGGAATAAGAAATATGACGCTGGTAACTGAAAGTGTTGATGAAAAGTTTTCTATATAGTGTGACTTGAAGTGTTGAAAATGTACGATATAAAGTTATTATGTTACGGTTTATGAATAGGAAATGTGCCGATGGTAGATTTTGCTGAAGTCTTAGGGCGGGTGTTTGGATTTGTGTATTTTTCGGCTTATCTACTTGTGCTATGCAAGTCTATAAGCGAGAAAAATGAGCTGTGAGCTTTTCCAAATTCAAATAACCCATAAGCCCGTATAATACACCAATCCAAACAACCCCTTAATGTAGATGTCTGAAAAGGCATAGTCGTTTTTGAAGTGTTGACGTATTCGTGACTCTTGAACAGTTGAACATATAAGTGTATAATTAGTTTAAAGTAAAAGCTTTGTTGTTTGACCTAAAGAGCTGAAATGGTCTTCCTTTACGGAATCGAAAGACTTGTTACAGTATATTCAAGTTCACAGTTATAAAACCCAGAAGTAATACCGCGACAGAACTGGAAGAACACAATAATAACTGAAATTTGCTTTTCAATTAACAGAGAAATATTAGCTCTAAAACTCTGATGATTTCACACACTACCACAGGCTCGGTATGTTGTGTTTATATAGGCATTGATACATGCTTACCAATCCTACTACAAGTACAATTCGAATTCCACAATAATAATCCTAAACCGACTAGAACTATAGAATCCTAATTTGAGTACTACTGTGCTACAGTAACCGACGCTACAGTAACCGCCCCATTGCTGCTGATAACGACCCATTGCTGCTGATGGCTTACCCATTGCTGCTGATGGTTCAGTTGCTGCTGGTCCATTGTTGCTGCTGCCCATGAGCTCGGGTCAGGCAATTAGACCAACATTCACCCCCCTAATTTCTGACTCGAGATAGGGAGGTCTTCAACTCCAAGTAGCTCTCTCATCTCCTTGAATTTAATCCTTGCAAGAGCTTTTGTCAGGATATCAGCACGCTGCAAATCACCTCTTACATATTCAACTCGTACTTGGCCTCTTTCAACACACTCTCGGATAAAATGATAACGTGTATTTATATGCTTGCTTCTCCCGTGAAAGACTGGATTTTTCATAAGTGCAATAGCCGATTTGTTGTCAACAAATAAGACCACCACTCTCTCTTCCATTCCCTTGACACGCGGCTGAGGTTGCAGCCATGAACTCGGCTTCACAAGACGATAGAGCCACCGTGTTTTGCTTTTGTGAGCACCAAGTGATAGGTGATTTACCTAGATAAAATACGTGCCCAGTTGTGCTTCGACCATCATCTTGGTCCATAGCATAACTACTATCACTAAACCCCACCAACTCCTTGGTTTCTTCTTGGTTATATCGCACTCCAAAATTCAAACTACCTTGGATATACCGTAGTATTTGTTTCACAGCCGCCATATGTGATTCTTTTGGTTCTTGCATGTAACGACTAACCAAACCAACCGAATAAGATAAATCGGGTCGTGTGTGTAGTAAATACCTTAGACAACCAACTCGTCGCCTATACAATGTTGCATCAACTGATTTTCCTTCCTTATCCAAGCTTAACTTGACTCCAGGTTCTAATGGACATTGAGTAGAATTCGATTCATGCATTCCAGCATCTTTTAATGTCTTCAATGCATAGCCCACTTGACTTATTGAGATACTCAAATCCTCTTTCTTTACTTCAATGCCAAGATAATAGCTCAATTTTCCCAAATCACTCATCTCGAACCTCTCTTGCATTTGTCTCTTGAATTCACCAATTTCGCCAAGCTTCAAACCGGTTACCAAAAGATCATCTACATAGACCGCAATAATCAAGATTGACTTGTTTGTCTTCTTCACATACACCGCTTGTTCGTGTTGGCATCGTTTGAACGACATTTGCTTAAGTACTCTATCAAGTTTTGTATTCCACGCCCTCGGGGCTTGTTTAAGTCCATAGAGCGCCTTTTTCAACTTGTAGATTTTCCTTTCTTCTCCTTTCTTCACGAACCCCTCCGGTTGTGTAACAAACACTTGCTCTTCTAATTCTCCATGTAAAAAAGCTGACTTTACATCCAGATGATGTAATTCCCATGCTTCTTTTGTGGCCAATGAGATTAACAAACGCACCGTTTCAATCCGTGCTACGGGCGCAAATACCTCGTCATAGTCAATTCCTTCCTTTTGAACATAACCCTTTGCTACTACACGAGCCTTAAATTTATTAATTGAACCATCCGGATTTCTCTTAATTTTGAACACCCACTTTAATCCAATGGGTTTAACATTAACCGGGGGATCAACTAACTCCCATGTATCATTCTTCTTAATCGACTCAATCTCTTGCTTCATAGCAATCATCCACTTGCTTGAACCTTTTGCCTCTTGAAACGTTCTTGGTTCATCATCTTCTATTAGGAGCAGATTTTGATCTTCATTAACAGTTGAGGTTCTTGAACTGGACCCCAATATAAAGTCATTAAATCTGGTTGGAATAGTTGGAACCCTCGAAGAACGCCTCAAAGCTGATTGAGTTTCTGTCGCTTGAACTGGGTCAGGGTCATTCACAGCTTCGGCTGGGTTAGGATGTTCGGTATTGACCATTTGATCTTCATCAGCATCTTGATTTTCAGCCTCTTGATTTTCAGCCTCTTCTTCATTGGTCACACCTGGGTTTACAAATCCACAACCCGTATCAATAGAACCATGCCATTCTATGACAAACATACCTGGGTTTAGCTCGTGTGTCTCGCTTCCAGCAACATACTTCCAGCCAAGTTCCTCATTAAACTCCGCATCACGACATACCACTACCTTCTTTAGTCTTGGATTGAACAATCGAAAACCTTTTGTTCCTGGCTCGTTTCCGATATAGATGAGTCGTGTTGACATGTCGTCTAACTTAGGTAAATATGGCCTTGTTCCCGTTGCATAAGCCACACATCCAAATACCCGCAAACCCTCCAAGTTAGGCTTTTTTCCTTTGAAAGCCTCGTATGGTGTTTGATTAAATAGAGCTCGAGTTGAAACTCTATTAATCAAGAACGTAGCATGTCTTACTCCTTCAGCCCACATATAGTTTGGTACGTCTCGTGCTTTCAAGATGCTTCTAGTCATTCCCATGAGAGTACGGTTTTGCCTCTCCACAACCCCATTCTGCTGCGGTGTGTAGGGAGTGGTTAAGTGTCTTGTTATACACTCGTTTTCACAGAAGTTGGTAAATTCTCTTGAAGTGAATTCACCTCCTCTATCGGTCCTTAGGGTTATAATCTTCTTTCCCGCCTTCCTCTCGACTAAAGCCTTAAACTTCTTGAAATATTCAAATGCCTCTCCTTTTTCCTTCAAGGTAAAAGTCCACATAAACCGTGAGAAGTCATCAATTAAAACGAATACGTACCTGTTTCCCGCTATGGATGATGGAGAAATCGGTCCACATAGGTCGGCATGTATCAGTTGAAGAGAATGTGTTGCCCTAAATTTTGCTGCCTTAGGAAACGCCTTCTTGGTTTGTTTTCCTACCAAGCAAGATTCACACAACTTGTTCTCTTGATGAATTATTGGCAAATTTTCAACCATGCCCTTCCTTGCCATTAATTCCATTGTCTCGAAATTAATGTGACCCATCCTAGCATGCCATAACCAAGCATCATCTTCCATCTTTGCTTTAAGACATACCGGACTTCCAACTTGGAGCATTATTTTGTAGAGCCTATTGCTCGTTCTAGGAACCTTCATCAGAAGCTTACCATCCGAGTCACGCATGGTGAGATAACTACCTCTCATACGAATGTCACATCCGCCTTCGGTAGCTTGCCCAAGACTAATAATGTTGCTTTTCAGCTCGGGTAGGTAATATACTCCAGTGATCAATCGTTGCTCGCCCGTTTTCCCTTCAATGATTATCGATCCCTTCCCTTTTATCTCGATGTAGGAGTTATCACCAAACTTCACTCTGCCGGAGATATTCTCATTCAACTCCGAAAAGTATTCTCGGATCCCCGTCATGTGATTACTTACTCCATTATCTAAATACCAAGTGTCTTCCTCGTTTGGCTTAGTATTCAATTGGTTTGGGATAATCTTCTCTTCATTCAAGAATACAACTTCTTGAACACTCTTCATCATAAAAAGTGTCGGGTCGTCATCATCCTCCTTTTTCAGAAGGTTTGCTTCATGCTTTTGCTTCTGTTCACGTCGTTTAGGGCAGTTAGAAGCAAAGTGATCATATTCGTCACATCTGAAGCATTGAATCTTTGAAAGGTCTCGGCCCTTGTTCTTCTTTTGGTCCGTATTGTTCCCGGTGTTGTTTTGGTTTCCTCGGTTGTGGTTATTGGCTTGACCACTACCACGAGATTTGTTTTGACCTTTTCCGTTGCCACCAGAGGAGTTCCTTCCTCGACCTTTCTCCGATTTGTTCTTATCAGATCTTTCGGCCCTTCCGAACATCAACTTGCCTTGATCTTCAGAGGTGGTGTCAACACCCTTCACTCTACCCTCGAATGCTTTCAATCTGCCAATAGCTTCTTGAAAAGACATAGTATTCAAGTCAGCAAATTGTTCAATTGAGGCAACAATTGCAACAAACTTATCCGGTACGGATGCAAGTAGCTTCTTAACAAGTTTCTTGTCTTCATAAACTGTTCCCAAGCTATTTACTTCTGTTACAATTTTGCCCATCCTAGCCGCGAAGTCATCAACTGACTCGTTTGGCTTCATCTTTAGAGCTTCAAATTCAGTCTCTAAAGTTTGCAACCTTGCTTCTCGAACACGATCAACACCTACGTACCTGGTCTTTAAAGCTCCCCAGATTTCTTTGGCCGTGTTGAATTGTGATACTTGAAAAACAAGTTCTTCTGGAATCGCCTGAAAAAGTAACGCCACTGCCATATGATCTTGCTTTTCATCGACTGGTGTTTCTTCCTTTGGTTCCAGTGCCTCGAGTATTCCATGGACTCGGAATACTGCTTTAATTCTTATTGCCCAGATGTTATAGTTCGTGGCTGTTAACATCGGACACTGAAGAGTAGCCTTGGTATCTTGGACAGCAGGTCGACTGGTCTGACCTTCTGCCATCGTCCTTCTACGCCTTCTGTGATAAGTTACAGGTGTAACTGGTGTTTGATCTCCTTCCAGCCCTTAATTAGTGAACCTGGTTCGAAAACCTTGCTCTTGATACCAATTCAAGTTCACAGTTATAAAACCCAGAAGTAATACCACACGACAGAACTGGAAGAACACAATAATAACTGAAATTTGCTTTTCAATTAACAGAGAAATATTAGCTCTAAAACTCTGATGATTTCACACACTACCACAGGCTCGGTATGTTGTGTTTATATAGGCATTGATACATGCTTACCAATCCTACTACAAGTACAATTCGAATTCCACAATAATAATCCTAAACCGACTAGAACTATAGAATCCTAATTTGAGTACTACTGTGCTACAGTAACCGACGCTACAGTAACCGACCCATTGCTGCTGATAACGACCCATTTCTGCTGATCGTTTACCCATTGCTGCTGATGGTTCAGTTGCTGCTGGTCCATTGTTGCTGATGCCCATGAGCTCGGGTCAGACGATTAGACCAACATATATTACAATTTGAATGTTTTTTTTTGTATGCTTACGATTGTTTTTATGTGCAGGACGGTTGGCAAGAGAGTTAATCTCAACAACAGATGCTGATTTAGTGAAAAGATCATGGCGCATTGAAAAAGCTGCCCCTGAAATACTTAAGTTTGAGGGGTCTTTGGTTCAGAGATCTCGAGAACAGATTCAATTGATGCTACTTACTTACATTTTTAGGATTTTATGCTTACCTCTTATTTCTTAAGATTTTTTAGTATTAGTATTGCTGATTGTTGTATAATTAGGGGCGGAATGGCGCGTAGTGTAAATTTATGTCAAATATCCCGATTTCCTCGAAATGAACCTCATCCCAATTTTTTTTCTTATTTAGTGTGTGTTTGGTTAGAAGGGTTGGATTTTAAAACCGGTAATCATACCCATGAGTATGGGCATAAGCTCGTATATAAGCTCAAATATAAGCTCATAAGCCAAAAATGAGCGTATAAGCTTATCAAATTTTTAGTAAGCTCATAAGCCAAAAACGGTGTTTGGGATTTGTGTTATTCTGTGCTTGATAAGCAGCTTAATACCCCAAGCGACGGCGAAACAGCCCACGCGCAAGCAAGTTTGGCCTCAGCTTATTGGAATTCAGGAAATAATGTTTGGGTTTGTTTATGTATTGAAAAATGCAATTAGCATCTTAAAGATATGCAATTCAGATGTAGATCTTATCTGCTTATAGTTTTACCCTATTTTAAGCAGATAAGCAAGAACAGTTTGTTTTATCCAAAGTCCAAACTGCTTATCTGCTTAAAAATAAGTAGGAAAAACAAACATTTCTAAACACCCTTTAAGTCCAGTTACAAGGGAGCCATGGAATTCTCAATGCTCATTTGCTTACAGAAAATTTGATAATCATGTGTTATAGTGACTAGTGTTGGCAGCTTAAACCAATCAAATCTTCGTTAGTTACTGTAATATTTTTTCGTATGTGATGGCCAGGAAGAAACTGTGGAAGAGTTGATGCAAAATGGTGAAGATCCACTTACGGTTTTTCTCTATCAGATGGATATAGACAGGACTACGTTTCTGTTGAGATCATATCTAAGGACTCGTCTTCAGAACCAAATAATTCCCCTGCAGTAAGTGATTAACATGATATAATTGATAATTAAATTCTAGTAGTCATTTGCAACAAACAATATGGTTCTGCTGTTTGAAGTAGTATTATGCTAATAACGAATTTTTTCCGTGCTTGGCGAAAGTCTGATTATTTAAATAAATAATAGAAAAAATGATATACTTTCGAGTAAAAGTCTCTTAAAGGGTAAAGAGACGAGTTTATTTTACTATATTATGTTTAGTTTTGCTGCAACTGACTTTGCTGCGTTTTGGAATTTAACTGATTATATGGAAGACATTGGATATTCATCTAAATCATGCATACATGCTGATTCAATTTACATTACAGATTGAGAAGTTCATGTTTCACATCCAAAAAACTGCTGATCTTTGGGCTCGGCTGTCTAAACAAGAACAGAAGTTTGCTAGGCGGTAATGGGTCATTTTTTATTCGGACTTTTAACCTACCACTGCATGATGGACATTTCTTAAAGTTAAATGTTCAAAATATTGTGTTTCAGGTCTATTGAAGACATGAAACAGCATTTTGAACAATCTGTTTTGTCTAAGTTGCCGGAACGTTACAACTCCCATTCTAAGCAATCTGTAATATGCAAAGAGGATGACATGGGTAATTTTCTCATATCTGAAGTCTGAACTGATTATATGTATCAGTGTGGGGGTGTCGGGGTGTATTTACATGCTCATATCGGTGTATAGTCTATACGTATGTATGTAAGCTCTTCGCGTAAAAATGCTACTAACAAACAAAGAGATAATGGAATATAAAAGATATCAGCTATGGGGTTCCTTGATTCCCCTCCCTTGCATTTATTAAGATTCCGAGGCGGCAACATGGGTGGGTTGGATAATGGGTCAAAAGGGTCCACTTTAAACCGGGTAATTGTTAGGAGGTACTGTAAATCTGTAACATGCATTATACATAGACTTTGTGCAACTTTGAAATGATTATCCATGCCCTTTTAGCTAATTATTTATTTGACCCTTTTGAGGAAAAGCAAAACCCAAATCGACCAATTTATAATTAAATGAAATTGCCTCATATGCATATAATCTCACACTTTCTTACGTGGCTGATAAGTTTGGATTCGTTTCCTCTATTTAATTTCAGTTGCCGAACCAAAACTAGATTCATTCGTCATATGCAGAACCAGGAAGTTCTTAGGAGCTCTTCCGGTTGATGACAGGCAAGTTATCTTATGCTTGTTATTGATATTATAAGAAAGAGTACTAAACTATTGTCTGACACAAACCATCTTTGATGACAGTGGAGAAGAAAACCCACTGGATATGTATGCAGGGGACATATTTGCGCTGCGTTACAAGTCGATTAAACCACTAATTGAAAGCGGCCAACTTGATCTTGTTTGACCTCTTTTTTTCTTATTGTTTTAGCTCGTGAATGTTATCAGTCTACTTAGTGTAATTTTCAGCTCTCTAAAAAAGTATGTGGGTGTGTTGGTGTTATAAGTCACCATGCAACCTATAACTGTATTTATCATTAGTGTGAAATGTATTTATCATTAGTGTGAAATGAGGTTTTAATTTGTTTAAAACCTAATGATATGTCATTAAGTATTTTCTGCTATGTTATAGTAGTAAGTTTGTGAAGCTGGTTGTTTAAACTAAAGATATCCTAAAGACTGTAAGTTGATTTCTAAGGTCCATTTATGTTGCTTATATTTTGATAACGTAGTCTTAGTCCCTAATCTGTGCAAGAGCCTAGAATATTGCTCGACACTGCGACAACTTTTTGTTGTTCTTTTGTGTTGAAGTGTTAAATGTTTTGCATTATGAAAACCATCTATTCGTGTAACATGACATCCATAACGAAGATTTAGGGTCTTGATGGATCGGCTTGTTCTTTGGTACATGGTCATTCACAAGCTTGGATATCTGCACTAAGTTAGTCCTACTAATGTGGTGTTTGGCACTGTGTTTTGAGAGTGGTTATATGATTATTGTGGGTTGTATTTCTAGTGTTTGGGATATAGTAAAATTGGTTTTCATAGGATGTTTGGGGTCGGATACAATTATGGATAATGAGTTTAGGCTGAGGTCAGGCCGGATAGTGCCATCGCAGGCCCCAAACATTCCCTAATCCTCATTACAAAACCTGCTTGACGTAAGAAACACCATATCACTGCTGGCAACCGGTCACAATTCATGATTCCGGAAATATGAAAAACTATAATATACTAAATGACATGCTAAGCCTTACAGAAAGGAAGAAGAGGAAGAGAGTCTCAAACATCGTTAAACACACAAATTTAGCAAAGACTGTAGACCTGTAGTCGAAAGTGAACGTGTGTTCATAGGTTAGCTATTATGATGTACTATTTTGAAAATGTATTTTCTTTCTATGTCACTATTAGAACATATTGTGTGTAATTTGATTAAATCTCAAACATTTCACAATTAGAGAAAAGTTTGATCCTCCATCACGTAATTTAAACCAAACCTTGTTACTTTTAAGTTGTAACTAGCGATTTTTTGTCAATATCTGATTTTGCACACATGGTACTTGAAATAAATTATTAGTGTCCAAATATTTTCACCACCAATAACTTCTGACTTTTTTTTTTTTTTTTGGTGTGTGTGTTTTTTCGATTTCTTGAGGTGAAAACAGTTTGGGCAAAGGTTGACAAAAATATTCATAAACTATAATTCAAATCTCGTTAGAGACATGTGTGATCATCGCTAAAAGAATAAGTAATTCTTTTTCCTAACACGCGCGACTGATCATTTTGAACTGTTAGAGTGAGTCCCTCAAAATGGCTTCCCTTCCCATCTTGAACGTCCTCGAAAAATCTCAAGTATCGCCTCCACGAGCCACTTTTCTGCAGAAATTTTAGAACAGCTAATGATGTAACGATACTTGTTACTGTTAGATTTTGGGTTGTTAATATTTCCTATCTGTATTAAGACTACCTCATTATCAGAGAGGGTTTATGAAAAATATTTTCATTTCTATATTATATACTAATTTTCGTAGAACCATTGCTTTTAACCATGATGCATACGAAATTTACAGAAGTTTAACAATGTGCTTTCGTCTTGGCATATAAATCATTTGTAAATAACAACAGTCAGCATCCATTTGGATCCAATTTTGATTTTAAATAAGTGGCCTTTTAGAAAACATTTACAAAATATGAGTTCTACAATCAAAATATGGAATTTAACTCAAAATAAAATTAAATAGTGTTTAGTTTGCACATAGCAAATAGCTGAATGCAGTCACAAACATCAGTTACATCAACAAAGACACATGAGCTATCCGATGGACTTGCAGTAGCAGCAGTAGTGAGAAACGCAGCCATATACAACTGATCGAAACATATATAGCACCGTTTCAATGCAGACATATAACGGAATATAAACATAAATAGCAATTGTTATACAAATTTGATGATTTATTAAACTATGCATTTGAACATGTCACCCATGTGACAAATGCCTTACAAATTATAAAGAGAATCATGAACACGATATTAATAAGGACAACATAATTAAAAGGCACAATAACACGTAATAGTATATATGACCGAGTATTACTTGCATTCCAGATGACTATGCAGATTCTCTTCCTCTCTTCATCTTGTCAACTCTTAGCACCACTGCAACGTATATCTTGTCCATGATTTCCTCAGAAAACCTAAAAAGCTTATGTCTCCAATCTTTTTTGAGCAACAAAAGTCCAATAACACCCCAAAACCCTGCTGCAAAACCGCACATTATGTCCATATAGAACCATACCTTGTTTGATTTATGAGTAGCTGCTTTGCTGTTTTTGTGCATTGTTGTTTGGTCCTCATTGTTGGAGCAATTCTTTGGTAATGGAGCACCACAAAGGTCTCTGTTCCCAACATATATTGATGGATCCGTAAGGGTCTGCAATTGATTTCACTACTACATAAAAGGCCATATAGATCACGTCATATAGATCGGTTATGTAAAAAAACGATCTATATATCTTAAATAGATCGGTGTTTTGTTTAATAAACGATCTATTTATTTGCAAACTTTAATAGATCGGTTTATATGAAACAACCGATCTATATAATCTGAGTTTTTTAACATGGGTTTGTTATATAGATCGGTATACATAAATAAATGATCTATTTACTCAAAATTCACCAAAATAGTTTTAGGCGGGATAAATTTTGGTTTGCCGCTTCACCAAATTCACCAAAATTTAGACACACAACTCCCCCCCAAATTTCCCCAAACCCCATATACTCTCACAAAAAAAAAACCCTAGAAACCCATATTTCACAGCCGACTCTTATCATTTCCCCCAATGGACCTGCACACTTGGTCAGTGGATTGGTGGAGAATGTTATTATCCCGACTGAGCTTTTATCCAATGGACCTGCACACTTTCAGCTTACTGTGGGTCTAGACATGATTAACCAAGCTGTTGAAGGGTTGGAGGCTGTCCAACCTGGCGTGAGAGAAAACATCAGGTACCTAAAGGCATGTGAACAAAGACAGTTTGTAGCTCAATTAGGCTTCACTCCATGATTATATATATACTTTGATTGCCATGTTTGTTTGTGATGGCTGTATTAGGCTTCACTCCATGATTATAGATTCGACTTTATTGGCATCGATACATCTCTTCAAATACTTTGGTAAGTAATAATCATGTTTTGTTGGTTGATTATAATTAATAAACATTCTTGACAAATTGTTATCCTTGCATAGTAGGTGTTTGATGAAATGTTTGAATGGAAGTTTTTTTATTATTTGACAAAAACGACACAACCTATGCTCACCTTGAAGTTCTGATTTAATTTTAGTGGTTGTTGCTAGATTTGGTAAACTCGAAAGATATAGATTGTTAAGTGTTACAGAAAAGCTTTTAACAATTATACACTTAGTTGTTTGTTGCTCCTTTGAGTTTTAAAGTGTGGTTGTTTATGTTTATTATCAGGGCACTTCCAGAGAGCAGAGTGCAGGAACGACATCGTCAAGATGTAATGAAAGTTACTGAGGTGTACTTATGGTAAAGTTTCAAGATTTGTGTATTTATTTTTTGTGCAAATGGACAATACATCAACGATTTAATCTTCTGCTATAAAAGAATAAAGACCTCCGTTTTCGGTAATTCACTGCTCCATTTTGTATGCCTTTTATTTCGTTAGAGAGGCAAAGCAGATATTAAACTCATTCTTACTCTTAACCAATGTTTTAGAAGAGATTATCAATATAGCCTTCCAATTATCAAAGTTACCTCTTCACCTGATCAGTTACTAATTATTTTAAGGTTAATTATGCTATACCTTCCTAAGTTTTATTGTTTACACAAAATAATAGACACTAGAACCGCATCGATAGCCATGCTTAAAAGTTTAATAACAGAGATGGAACATACACCTAAAATTTAATGTAACTTCTAAACCAGTTTATTCGTATCATTAGTTTTTTCTGCTGTGTTTTGCAACTTATTAAGTTAGTTTTAAGTGTTTCGGTGTAATGAAACCGACAATTGCCAAGGTGATCAGTTTAGAAACACAATGCCAAACAAACTTTTCTAATGTTCTATTGATATGCTAATTTACCAATATGCTATATTAGTTGGGGTTCTTCATTGATGAGGCGAAAAGTGTACCGCTTTTAAGGGGTCATTTAAGCCCGAAATCGTATTTATTTGATCAAATATTGCCCTAAATCGTTCCTTTTGTCATTTTAGGTACTTTTGAGGAGAAATCTGGAAAAGGAGGCATTTTAGACGTTTTTGGAGCATTAAAGTGAAGAAAACGGCAAAGTCTCAAGAATCGGCTAAAAGTTACTCTTGACGGCGTCACAATTAACATGGGACGGCGTCATGCCTTGGCAAGAAAAGTTGGATGTGAAATTTACTCATGACGGGCCAGTGAGTTTGCATGAGAATTCTGACGGCGTCACGCTTTAACTAAATCAAGGGCGTCACGGCTTAAATCATAAGGGGACGGCGTCACGTTTAGGATCCGACGGCGTCAAGCCTTGATAAGCCAGAATGGATTTTTGAAGAGCTAAAGAGGGACGGCGTCAAGATGGTCATCCGGGAACCCTAAAAGCGGCGAGGTGACGGCGTCACAATGCATAAGGTGACGCCGTCAGATGTCAAAGTCTATATATAGTTTTCTAATTTTTTGTCATTAAGGGAGAGCTTAGTGTGTGGAATTTTGGGATAAAACCCTAAGACGATTTTAGCTACTTTTTCAGGGCTTCTTGCCTTGAGATCTTCCATGTTTCATTGAAAGATAAGTTATCAATTAATCATTCAATATGTCTATGTGTTGTTTGATTCTATCTTATGCTTGTCTTTTGTTTAACATGTTAGGCTAAATTTATCTTGTGTTTGCTTAGATCTAATGAAACCTAGCTATTGATTATTGGTTGTTAGTGTGTTATTAGTCGTATTGGATGATTGTTTATCTATGTTAGGCTTAAGAAAACTGGCTAACTTCCTATTTGGTAACTTGCTTGAACGTCTTAAGAAACATGAACCAAACGCGTACTAAAGGTTTTTTATGGTTGTATTTAATGCACAAGCGAATTCTAGTGATCCCATGTTAGGAGCTTCCTAGCCGGCTCGACATAGGAGTGAAGTAGGAGCTTGTAGAGTTTGGGGAAGTAAGTACGCCACCCCACGAATGGTATTAAGGAATACACCCGTCATCCACGCGACTAATGCACACTAATTAACCGGTAAAAGATAGTTAGGGAGTAAGGAAATCTAAGTAAACACATCTCTCTACACATAAGTTTCTCACCACTTTTCATTTTTGTTATTTTATTTTATTTGCATTTGTAGTAATTTGGGTTAGTTGACTAGCAACTAATTCCGCCCACTCCTTCAAAACCCGAGATTTTACTTGCTTTCATAAAATTATAAAAACATAAAAAGAATCTTCCTCAACCCTTAGACCTAATTAGAGTAGCCTTTCACACCTAACGAACACTATTCCCTGTGGAGAACGATCAATCCCCCGTACTTACCACTACACTATACTACATCGGTCAGGTACACTGCCTGGTGGGGTTGTAAGCCTCTTGAGATCCCTCGAGAGGTAAAACCTGCTGTAAGGTTGCAAAACCCACGCATCAAGTTTTTGGCGCCGCTGCCGGGGAATAGTTATTGTTTAGGTTGAATTTTTATTTCTATTAGGTCTACTCACTAGATTCCTTTCTAGTGAGATTTTTATTTTCTTTTTCTAGGTTTTCTTTAGTCTATCTTATTTCTTTGTGTGTTTGTTCGTAATTTCCATTGACTCTTCCGTTCACCATTATGGAGAACGCGAATCCACCATACTACCAGCCACGTAATTCACCCACTCCATATGACATCTTGATGTTTAAACAACATAAAAATGAACCTCTCTATGATGCATGGACTCGTTTTAAATATTTACTCCAAAAAGTCCCTCATCATAACTTCGATTTTTGGTCCCTAACTCAAATCTTTTACAATCATGTCGACCGACATGCCCAAAGGGACATTTACCATATTGCCGGCAGGGATATTAGGGAATTAAGTGCTGAGAAAGCATGGGAAGCTATTGAAGAGTGTGCCCAATATTATTATATAGTAGACAACCCAACAAACTTTAGTACAAGTCAATTGACCACAAATTTCAAGGATCATGAAACAAGTTTGTTTGGGGATGAATATGTTAGTGTTGAGATACCTAAGTGGTTGTCATGTAATGCCATAGTACAAAACAAACACATAGGTGACCTTGATGTGATGGAGGATTTAGCCGAACATGATCACATTGATCAAAAAGACCTAGGTTTTATGATCGATGATGATGAATCTCAAGAAACACATGATGAATCTTTTGGGAAATTTGAATATAGCAGTCATAATATTGAGGATGATCCTTATGATTCGGATATAGAAGTTAAGATGCCTAGAGAAGCACTTGAGATACTTGGGAAAATGTTAGGGTTAGATCCTACTAAAACACATGATGAAGATATAGGTGATCTTGACATAAGGAATGATGAGGTAAGTAACATAAGCCCACCAAGTACCCCACAAGTCCTACCATCATTTGAGGCACACACACCACCCGTGACTTACCCGGAAGAAGTTGAGGAGACTATAGGAACCCCAATAGAGGTAGAGCCCTTGGACCAAACACAACTAGAAGAAATAGGTTTGAATGCTTTTAGTGATCACAACCTTTCTTTTAGTTCTATGGAAGTTCCTAGTTTTGATGAACCGGAGCCTAAACCAAAACCGTTACCTAATCTTCCATCCTTAGATGTGAACTTAGGAATTGAATTAGGTCCCGATCCACCCATCAAACCATGTAGTCCGGGTAATGTTAAGATTAAGGTAGTAGACTCTAGGCCTTGTAGAGAGGAAGCTAACATCGGAGTGAACCATGACCTTACATACTTACATCACCCATTTATGATTGATCACAAGAAACATTATGGGTTTAAACCGGGTTTATTAGGTCAAAGTGGATTCTTAACTTGGAGTCTCTCGAAGTTGATAGAAGATGATCCCTTTCTAGGAGAAAATCTTAATCCGCCCACTAACCCAATTGAATTAGGTAAGGTTATGATGATAGGATCCCGCACCTTTGAGCATATAATTCACCCGTCACTCTTTCCTCACGTGGTATATTTCCACCCTAAGGGTGTGTATCGCTACTTTCACCCACACTTAATCCTAAGTGTAGGGAAAACCTCCCCTATTTCCGTTAAATAAGGGTAGAGTCAGGCTCGTGACTCGAACAAAAACAAGCGCTCTTGGGAGGCAGCCCATGCTTTATTTGCTTTGTGTGTTTATTTATTTGTTTGTTTGATTTTATTTGCTTCCGTATGTATGTTTAATTTTTATTATTATTGATTCATGTTCAAAACTAAAATTGTGAAAATGCTTTATTTTGTTTTTAACTTCGTCTTAACTACATATAAAGGTATTTTGCAAAAGATAAGTGTAAGGGAAAGTCAAATCGGTTTATTAGAACAAATGAACATGAATCATAATAATATTAAATTAACATACATATTAGTATTTGTTTGAGTCAAATGCTTGTATCGAGTCATAATGATATTTTGCAGGATTTCCAGGAAATGAGGTATAGGTTTTTCCAGAAATTTTCCGGAAACTTAACATGAGAATTCTGTCAGATCATTTCTGACGGCGTCAGGAATTACAACCTGACGGCGTCAGGTTTTAATTTTCTGAAATTTTTGAAAGTTTTGTTTTCATAAAAAGTTTTTATTAAATCTCTAACTTATAAACTCCAGGAACCTGCAAAACATTCATTCCGCAAGCATTATATCTTTTATTGTTTTATTTCTAAGTCTGGAATTACACCTAGTTGTGAGTTGTCTTTGTTCGGTTTGATGCTTTGGTTTTTCTTGTTTGTTTTCTTAGGTTTAACAGGTTATTTTGGACAAGGAAATGTTTTGGATCAAGCTTTTGGCGATGCATTAGTCATGAAGCTTTTACATTCTCTTTGGAAGAAGATCTAACCGTGTTACTTCATTATCCACCGAGCGAATCAGGGGAGTATTTGATTTCATTCTTTTACTTTATGCTTTTACATTTGTTATTTGAACATTGGGGACAATGTTCATCTTAAGTGTAAGGGGAGGGTAAAAGTACGATTTTAGAGAATGCTATTACGCTTGATTTTTGTTTGTTTAATAGTAGATGTGTAATAAAACTGAGATAAATACTTGTTAAGGTAATTTTAGTGCCAAATTTAAAATTTTTTACAACATATAGGAGTGAAACTTTGATCTTAATGAGCGTCTCACGGATAGGAGTTATATGACTAGCATAAAAACCGTACCACTAAAAAATTTTCCACCCCCAAATATGTGAGGTTCGCCCCTAGAATTGGTAGGTAAAGCATTTATGCTATGATGTGTGTACCGGTAGCACTTAGATTCTAGAACTTGCGTTAGGACCATTCCAAGGCCACAAGTGAGACTACATTCGTGTAGTTAGATTTACTACATGATAAGAGGCATTAGGATTAACCCATTGTTTTACACCTGTGTTTTTGTTATAATTACATTGGCTACATTGGTCAAGTAATTCTCCCACACCCTTTGCGTTGTACTCATTTTTAGTACACGATACCCCTAGTACACCCCTCAGAGCCTATCTTTTCGTTTCGACCTTTAAGCATTTTACTTAAAGGAAGAATTTGTTACACCCCACTTAAATGTACACCCAAATCGCCTTAGCCTACCTTGTATGCACTCATTTTTAGTGCATTATTGTTACAACATTTGTTTAAACCCAAGTTAATTATCTAGTTGATTACATGGTTGCTAAGTCGAGTCATATCCTTGTACATATTGTTTTGGGACGATTGGGACTCGTGGGTAAAGTACTAGTGTAATGGAGTAATGGGGAAGAACAACATTATTACCCCCATATGTGCTAAATGTTTTAAAAGTACTCCAAGTTTTTCAATTATCTTAATTCGAGTCATTAGATTAGTATTTGTAAAGTTATGTAAAAGTTCAAGTGTAAGGGGATGCAACGCCCCTATGATGTATTATTTTGGATGGTAGGGTAAAAGTGTATGCAAAAAAAAAAAAAAAAAAAAAAAAAAAAAAAAAAAAAAAAGTAGAAAAAAAACATACGGACTACCATCCCGTTTCATTTTATGTTTATTTTTATGTTTTTGTTATTTTGTTATTTTGGTTTCTAGCTTAAGATCGAGTCTAGTCTTGGCTTAGCAACGTTGTATAGTACATGTAATTGATCAAGATTTTTAACTCGCCACCAGTAAAATATCCCTTATCCAACAAAACCGTGTTTTCCTTTTCCCTACACCTAACGTTATAACCCATTTAAAAGCCCTCTTTGATAGTTTATCTTAGGTGCTTACGCCTAGTGGAGGAGGTTTTCGATCCTTTCCCAAGCCTATGGTAATCTATTTGCTATGACAGGTAGTGAGAGATATTTTCCGTTTTCATTTATGAGATTTATTTTGATGACACTTGAGAGATGTGAGTATCTAAACACTACTTGTGAGGTGCTAGTATATAATCTCCGTGCTTATTATGATTGAAGTGGAACGATTATTTGTTGTAATTACTTTTATGTTTGCATTAAATGACCCCTAACTTGTATTTTGATTAGAATAAAAGCGCATTTGCTTGAGGACAAGCAAATCTCAAGTGTAAGGGTATTTGATGAGGCGAAAAGTGTACCGCTTTTAAGGGGTCATTTAAGCCCGAAATCGTATTTATTTGATCAAATATTGCCCTAAATCGTTCCTTTTGTCATTTTAGGTACTTTTGAGGAGAAATCTGGAAAAGGAGGCATTTTAGACGTTTTTGGAGCATTAAAGTGAAGAAAACGGCAAAGTCTCAAGAATCGGCTAAAAGTTACTCTTGACGGCGTCACAATTAACATGGGACGGCGTCATGCCTTGGCAAGAAAAGTTGGATGTGAAATTTACTCATGACGGGCCAGTGAGTTTGCATGAGAATTCTGACGGCGTCACGCTTTAACTAAATCAAGGGCGTCACGGCTTAAATCATAAGGGGACGGCGTCACGTTTAGGATCCGACGGCGTCAAGCCTTGATAAGCCAGAATGGATTTTTGAAGAGCTAAAGAGGGACGGCGTCAAGATGGTCATCCGGGAACCCTAAAAGCGGCGAGGTGACGGCGTCACAATGCATAAGGTGACGCCGTCAGATGTCAAAGTCTATATATAGTTTTCTAATTTTTTGTCATTAAGGGAGAGCTTAGTGTGTGGAATTTTGGGATAAAACCCTAAGACGATTTTAGCTACTTTTTCAGGGCTTCTTGCCTTGAGATCTTCCATGTTTCATTGAAAGATAAGTTATCAATTAATCATTCAATATGTCTATGTGTTGTTTGATTCTATCTTATGCTTGTCTTTTGTTTAACATGTTAGGCTAAATTTATCTTGTGTTTGCTTAGATCTAATGAAACCTAGCTATTGATTATTGGTTGTTAGTGTGTTATTAGTCGTATTGGATGATTGTTTATCTATGTTAGGCTTAAGAAAACTGGCTAACTTCCTATTCGGTAACTTGCTTGAACGTCTTAAGAAACATGAACCAAACGCGTACTAAAGGTTTTTTATGGTTGTATTTAATGCACAAGCGAATTCTAGTGATCCCATGTTAGGAGCTTCCTAGCCGGCTCGACATAGGAGTGAAGTAGGAGCTTGTAGAGTTTGGGGAAGTAAGTACGCCACCCCACGAATGGTATTAAGGAATACACCCGTCATCCACGCGACTAATGCACACTAATTAACCGGTAAAAGATAGTTAGGGAGTAAGGAAATCTAAGTAAACACATCTCTCTACACATAAGTTTCTCACCACTTTTCATTTTTGTTATTTTATTTTATTTGCATTTGTAGTAATTTGGGTTAGTTGACTAGCAACTAATTCCGCCCACTCCTTCAAAACCCGAGATTTTACTTGCTTTCATAAAATTATAAAAACATAAAAAGAATCTTCCTCAACCCTTAGACCTAATTAGAGTAGCCTTTCACACCTAACGAACACTATTCCCTGTGGAGAACGATCAATCCCCCGTACTTACCACTACACTATACTACATCGGTCAGGTACACTGCCTGGTGGGGTTGTAAGCCTCTTGAGATCCCTCGAGAGGTAAAACCTGCTGTAAGGTTGCAAAACCCACGCATCAGTTGGGGTTCTTCATTGAATATGTGTTGTGTTATAATGAGATTTGCTGATGAATTTAAGACATGTATACTTCAAAGCTTATGAATTTAGCAACCCATTCTGTATTAATATGCTACTTTACCGATATGCTCAAACACACTTGGCATTTTTTTTGTCTGTAGGAAGTGGAAGAATGGTCAAGAATACATAGGCCTTATTGTTTGATGCGTATATGTTCATAAAAAAAAGGTTTTAAGCATTTTTTCTTCCATGGCTAAAAAAAACTTTGTTTAACAACTCCAGGTATATTTGTCATTTCTGTTACAGTGATAAGTATTTTGGTACTAAAATCTACCCATTTCGACCCAACCCACATCCCACATTTTTTAACAGCTATACTTATAATGTACTATGAATCACATTTTTCCTTTATACTACACCATTATATGTATATTAGCTGCAATCTTTGTTTCCATTCAATAGGTTTTTGGTGCCGCGGATAAGAGGGATATGGTAGAAGAGATAGGCAACGAGTTAGAGGTTGTGGTGCTTACTGTGGATGTGGTAAAAAACTGAAGTTTACAATGGTAAGTGAACTGGTAGAATCATGGTGAAAACAATGCTCCTCAGTAAGGTACGTTGTTAGTAACATGAATTGTTGACGCCATCAGGGGCATCTTTAGGCTTTACTTGAATAATGGTTCATACTGTTTATTTTGTTTGCCGTTCGCTGGCCATTTGTGCTCTTGAATCTGTTTGTAAACTTACATATTTGTGCATATTTTGTAGCTCTCAAGATTGGAAGATACAGCTGAACACACCTGCTGCAGACACCCGTTACATTTGGAACCATTTCCTAGAGATTCCGGCCAGTTGACGTCACTTGAACGTGCAGAATCTCGACATGTTAACTTCATAGACCTGAATGGAAAGAGTGGTTCGTTCTTATTTGGGACAGCTCAAATGAAACATCAGCTTTTGTATGAGCATTTTTGGTTGGGTAGTGTAACATCAAATTGGAAGGTTAATAAACTTTGTGGACATTTTACCTGATGTATTCTATATAGCTTGATATATGGTTAACTATTTTACTGCTATAATTAACTTTCAGTTTTCTTTTCATAAATCATTAGGTACACAACAGAAGTTCGGGTTGCGCCTTAATGGAGTGAATGGGAATCAGATTTGTGGACCTTTTTTTGGTTGTAAAGTAATATACACTGTTCGTTTCATTTATTGTGTTTGTGTTTGTGTTTGTGATTGTTTTGTTTTTTACTTTCCGCTTAAATCTCTCATTTACCATATTCATATAATTATTTTTGCATTTCAGGAGTTTGCACCTGAAATTCCATAAAAGGATGCAATTGGGCTCACTTGGCAGGCTGCGCATAATAACATGGTTCATGTGACTCTTAGTCCACACCCTGGTCAGCAACTTGGGCAGTCACGGTTTGATTCATGTGGCTACCTACTTCATATGGTTTGTGCTCATATTGATTCAAACCTGTTGCTGGTCAGTTTCTTCTACAACCTGTTCACAGGTACTTGGTGGGATTGTATGGAGAGCGTTGAATGACAACCTCAGTGTTGACTGACCAGCAATGGCTGATGAGTCTACAACAGTTCTGCAAACCGTCACCTCTAATTGATTATTTGATATCATTTGTTATAGAAGAAAAGTTTATGTAATTAGTTTAATACTAAGAACAACAAACGCATTCAACAACAAATGCACCTACATGTTCATTATCACAAATGTTGTATGCATCGATAAAGCATCCCCGCAGCAACGCGCGGGCAAATATGCTTGTTGTATCTAAACTGTATTTGTTTGTCTTACTTGTTCTGCATTGCAGTATAATGCTGAACCTGAGGCTGTAGATCTCTTGGCGGAGGTATTCTACTACACAGCTTTTGACATACTTGTTATTAATTGTTATTTTGAAAATGGATGTTAACTATAATTATATGTAGAATGTATTAGAGACTACACGTGGTTTATCTTTCTCTACTGTTTATAGGGTGTAAGAAAAGGACTTCATCTGCTGCTATTCTTAAGTGATCTGCTGCTATTCTTAACCATCCATACATGGTACTGCCAATGTATTTCACCATACTCAAGGTACTGCCAATATACCCAAGGTACTGCTGGTGTGACTTTAATCATTTTTACAGTTTTAAAAAGATACAATAACGTTTATTGTGCTGTTACTCGAGTAGCATTCTGGAGAAACTAAATGCTGCTTTATATGCAAGGCTTCAAATGACATTCTTCAAAGCAGTTGTAATGTGAAGTTCTCATTTTATGTAGGGTGTAAGTTTTGAACTTGATGAAGAGGTTTGCGCCGATGACGATGACAGGGAGGCCTTGCAAGAGATTATCAACAATACTAAACGAAGCGAAAGCTATCTTACCCTTGCAAGGGATATCGAGCTTTTGTTACAACTTCTTAAATATCCAATGAAGGTACAGCTTATATAATTTTTTGTTGTTTTCTTAACTACTGTATTTTTCTTCTTGTTGGTGTCACATCTAAGCTATATTTGTTTGCATCCCTTGTTCTGCATTGCAGCATAATCTTGAACCTAAGGTTGTTTATTTAACGAGGATGAATACAAATCTTAACATTAATTATTTGCAGGCTGAGATTCTATTGAAGGATTTAAAAATGACCGAGCTTTTTGATCTACTATTGAAGCATGAAAACAAGGCAAATTTTAAAAAGAACATGTCTGTACCTAAAAAGTTCAGCAAGGTAAACTACCGACTTCTCCACCCTCGTCACAACCGCCGTCGACATGACAAAAGCTATTCATTGCTCATGTAATTTGTATATTATAGACAGATATGTTACAGCAAAGTATTGAAATAAATTGAACATCTTCCTCATGGTAAAGGGTTGAGTATACGTTTCTTTTCTTATTGAGAGAAGACTTCTGTGATCAGGTTATGATTACTGGTGATCAAGCATTGACAGCTTGCCATGTTGCTCGTAAAGTTATATAGCTCTTCATATTGTGTATTTTTTGAAGCCATTTGGTGTCTTATTGTAAGATGATTATTTTGTTGAATATATGTATTGGAATATTAGTGTACTGTGTGATTGAACATAAATTTGGAAAAAATATGGGTTTCTATAATTTTTTTTTTTTTTAATTTGGAAAAAAGCTATATAGATCGGTTATTAGGTATACAACCGATCTATATGTGGTGTCATATAGATCAGTTATTGGGTATCAACCGATCTATATGTGGTTCATATAGATCGGTTCTCAACCGATCTATATGTGACTCGCTCATAAAGATCACTTTTGTATAGAGCGGTTCAAAACCGATCTATATGTGGGTTTTCCACCGATCTATATAAGCTTTTGTGTAGTAGTGTTTCCTGTTGGAATTTGTCCGGACAAGTTGTTGTGTGACAAATTCAAATAACTCAAAAAATTCAAAGCTGCAAGACTTGGAGGGATCGGACCGGTCAACTGGTTTCCTGAGAAATCCAGAGAAAATAACGCCTTCATGTTTCCAATGCTGTCTGGAATGCCACCATTGAGAAGATTATTGGACAAATTGAGACCCAGCAATGCAGAAAGTGACATAAGCTCGACAGGTATTTCTCCGACAAGGTTATTGCTTGAAAGATCCATGTTTATGACGTATTCGTATGTTGTTGTATATTCAAGAGAGACACCTTTCATCACCTGATTCATATTTTCTTCAGACCAGACAGTAACATCATAATCTGCTACAAAAGAGCTACCGGTCTTCATAGCATCCAACTTTCCTAGACAATGAGGGATGGGACCCATTAAGTTGTTGTGTGCTGTTGGGATTTATTAATATGTTAACCAATTAACTACGAGTACACAGCGGAATATGGATCTAGTTTGGCTATTAGAACTAACACAAATAATAAACAAACAAAACAACTAAAAGGGAACAAGATAACTAAATCGAAAACTAACCCTTGTAGTCACCCGCAAATGAAACTAAGTAGTAAATATATACTACCTCTACGGTTGCTCACAAAAACACGTCAACCAAGTATGCCCGGAAAGCTAGCCGAGTATCACTTATCAACCAAATCACAATTCGAATACAAAATCTGTATTACGTTCGAATTGTTAAACAATGGCAACAGTAACTAAAAAAAAACAAGAACTAAATTCCTTGTTGTTTTACTTAGATACTTTGAAGAAAAAGTCAAACCAAAAAAACTCTTTTGCACTCCGATTGGTGGACAGAAGTGATGGACAGAAGAAAAGAAAAGAACTTTTCACGTGGGGTATTATTCTAGTGAGATAGTGTCGTATTATGATGAGCTAACACATGAGGTCTATATATAGTCTCTCATGCTCACTCATGATAAGGCTTAAAACACTTCATGATAAGCATAGAACTCTTTCTCTTTAAGCCTTATCACAACTCTCTCATTCCTTCTTATCTTTAATGAACCTAGACACTCCAAGATCCCTTCTAGATCCTTCATAAGCTGGCCACACTGGTTAGGACAAGTAAGGTATCTTGTCTAGTTCATTCCATGTATTTTTGGTTTACATTTCGAAGTATACGTGAAGAATTTAACATACTCTAAGTGTTTAACGTGTGTGCCCCCAATAGGCTCACACACCTCTAGTCGTATTTAAGCTATTCCAACTTCCATATTTGAACATTGGGGACAATGTTCATCTTAAGTGTAAGGGGGGGTAAAAATACGATACTTTAGAGAATGCTATTATGCTTGATTTTTGTTTGTTTGATGGTAGATGTGTAATAAAACTGAGATAAATACTTGTTAGGGCAATTTTAGTGCCAAATTTAAAATTTTTTACAACATATAGGAGTGAAACTTTGATCTTAATGAGCGTCTCACGGATAGGAGTTATATGACTAGCACAAAACCGTACCACTAAAAAATTTTCCACCGCCAAATATGTGAGGTTCGCCCCTAGAATTGGTAGGAAAAGCATTTATGCTATGATGTGTGTACCGGTAGCACTTAGATTCTAGAACTTGCGTTAGGACCATTCCGAGGCCACAAGTGAGACTACATTCGTGTAGTTAGATTTACTACATGATAAGAGGCATTAGGATTAACCCATTGTTTTACACCTGTGTTTTTGTTATAATTACTTTGGCTACATTGGTCAAGTAATTCTCCCACACCCTTTGCGTTGTACTCATTTTTAGTACACGATACCCCTAGTACACCCCTCAGAGCCTATCTTTTCGTTTCGACCTTTAAGCATTTTACTTAAAGGAAGAATTTGTTACACCCCACTTAAATGTACACCCAAATCGCCTTAGCCTACCTTGTATGCACTCATTTTTAGTGCATTATTGTGACAACATTTGTTTAAACCCCAAGTTCATTATCTAATTGATTACATGGTTGCTAAGTCGAGTCATATCCTTGTACATATTGTTTTGGGACGATTGGGACTCATGGGTAAAGTACTAGTGTAATGGAGTAATGGGGAAGAATATCATTTATTACCCCCATATGTACGTTAATATTTTAAAAAGTACTCCAAGTGTTTCGATTATCTTAATTCGAGTCATTAGAATAATTAATTGTAAAGTTATGTAAAAGTTTAAGTGTAAGGGGAATGCAACGCCCCTATGATGTATTATTTTGGATGGTAGGGCAAGAGTGTATGAAAAAAAAATCGAAAAAATCAAGAAAAATACAAAAAAATGAGAAAAAGAAAAGTAGAAAAAACATACGGACTACCATCCCGTTTCATTTTATGTTTATTTTATGTTTTTGTTATTTTGTTTTTAGCTTAAGTCGAGTCTAGTCTTGGCTTAGCAACGCCATATTTTACATGTAATTAATCAAGATCTTTAACTCGCCACCAGTAAAATATCCCTTATCCAACAAAACCGTGTTTATCATATCCCTACACCTAACATTATAACCCATGTAAAAGCCCTCTTTGATAGTTTATCTTAGGTGCTTACGCCTAGTGGAGGAGGTTTTTTATCCTTTCCCAAGCCTATGGTAATCTATTTGCTATGACAGGTAGTGAGAGATATTATCCGTTTTCATTTATGAGATTTATTTTGATGACACTTGAGAGATGTGAGTATCTAAACACTACTTGTGAGGTGCTAGTTTGTAATCTCCGTGCTTATTATGATTAAAGTGGAACGACTATTTATTGTAATTACTTTTATATTAGCATTAAATGACCCCTAACTTGTATTTTGATTAGAATAAAAGCGCATTTGCTTGAGGACAAGCAAATCTCAAGTGTAAGGCTATTTGATGAAGCGAAAAGTGTACCGCTTTTAGGGGGTCATTTAAGCCCTAAATCGTATTTATTTGATCAAATATTGCCCTAAATCGTTCCTTTTGTCATTTTAGGTACTTTGGAGAAGAAATCTGGAAAAGGAAGCATTTTGGACGTTTTTGGAGCATAAAAGTGAAGAAAACGACAAAGTCTCCAAAGCTGCTGGAAAAGTACTCTTGACGGCGTCAAGGATTGCTCCTGACGGCGTCATGGCTTGGCAAAAGTGGTGGATATGAAAAATACACATGATAAGCCAGGGAGTTTTACAATGGAAAGTCTGACGGCGTCACCCTTTGAAGTGATCAAGGTCGTCACGGTTTAAGTTAAAGAGGGACGGCGTCAAGCCCATTTATGACGGCGTCAAGCCTTGATAAGCCAGAGCGGATTTTGGAGGACTAAAGAGGGACGGCGTCAGGAAGACCATCCGGGAACCCTAGACACGGCGAGGTGACGGCGTCAAGATCTATAACGTGACGCCGTCAGCCACTAAGTTCTATATATAGTTTTGTAATTTTTTGTCATTAGTGTGCAACTTTGTGAGGAGAAACCCTAAGACGAATTTCTGCCATTTTTAATGGTTTTCATACCCTTGGATCTCCCATGTTTAATTGAAGATAAGTAATCACTTAATCAATCAATATGTCTATGTGTTGTTTGATTATATCTTGTTCTTGTCTTTTGATTAAAATGCTAGGCTAGATTTATCTTGTGTTTGCTTAGATCTAATGAAACCTAACTATTGATTATCGGTTATTAGTGTGTTATTAATTGTATTGGGTGATTGTTTATCGATGTTAGGCTTAAGAAAACTGGCTAACCTCCTATACGGTAATTTGCTTGAACGTCTTAAGAAACATGAACCAATGCGTACTAGGTTTATATGGTTGTATTTAATGCATGAGCGAATTCTAGTGATCCCATGTTAGGAGCTTCTTAGCCGGCTCGACATAGGAGTGAAGTAGGAGCTTGTAGAGTTGGGGAAGTACGTACGCCACCCCACGATTGGTATTAAGGAATACACCCGTCATCCACGCAATTAATACACACTAATCAACCGGTAAAAGATAGTTAGGGAGTAAGGAAATCTAAGTAAACACATTTCTCTCCATATAAGCTCCACCAACCTTTTCATTTTCGTTATTTTATTTTATTTGCATTTGTAGTTATTTGGGTTAGTTGACTAGCAACTAATTCCGCCCACTCCTTCAAACCCGAGATTTTACTTGCTTTCAAAAAATTATAAAAATACAAAAAGAATCTTCCCTCACCCTTAGACCTAATTAGAGTAGTTTTTCATACCTAACGAACACTATTCCCTGTGGAGAACGATCAATCCCCCGTACTTACCACTACACTATACTACATCGGTCAGGTACACTGCCTGGTGGGGTTGTAAGCCTCTTGAGATCCCTCGAGAGGTAAAACCTGTTGTAAGGTCGCAAAACCACGCATCAAGTTCATGTAGTGATCTTAAATTCAGTGGGAGCTACAAGTCTTGGTAGTTACCCGGATTATCTCTAGAATTTCTTGAGATAAAATACTTTCCAATTATAGACACTTGTGGTATTAAGGATAGTCGTGTACGTTTCCTTACTAGACGAGGTGATTCTATATCTACTTATATCTATGACACAATCATATTGATCAAATAAGCAAACTATTGACGTGTTGTTTATCTGATACGTGATGTTGTTCCATGCACAAGTGGGAGAATTAATTAAAGTGTGCAAGCAACAACATAAAGGAATATGATTTATAGGGTTCTCTTGACTGTAAGGTAAGAGATCAATGTTCTAATGTGTTTTATACACATTCTAATTTATAGAACACTTGGAGTTAATATCTACTTTCATTACTAGATATTAATGACAAGGTAAATTACATACTTTCATCATTGCAGCCTCAGCTGATGTGATGAAACTATGTTAATTTACAAGTTTCTAAAATTAGATAATTATTAGAACTAGTGTCGATATGATAATAAGACTACTTCAAATGTAAATATTTATGTATTGTTGTAATGACATAAATAAATGAAGTAATCTTATACTACTTCATATTTAGATGTTTATGTATTCTTGGAATGACATAAATATATGAAGTAATAAATTAACTTGAAATACTATTGAAACCAAGTTGTGGTGTTCACAATTACTTTAGTTATACATGTTTATATTGTAAGATATAAATATGAAGTCTTTTATTGCTATAAGACTTATAATAAAGTAAGACGTTAACTTGTTATGTTTTTTTAATTAAGACATGTACAAGGAGTCATTGAGTTAATTAATGACTTATAACGTAAATTGGGATTATAACAGTTTATGTCTTTTTGGTAAGACATAGATATTAAGTGGCTTGGACAATAAGGCACTTAAGTTATAATGCATGCAATTGGCTTGGAAAATCTATTGTACCATTAAAGTGATTTAGTTGGTAAATAGGTAAGCCAAAACCGAAATATATTTATCTTACATATTGTAAGAAAGACTTACAATATTAATCCTAATGGAATACATAGTAATTATGGTATGTTCAGTTAGGAGAATCAAACTCTTGTTATATTGTTTGATTTAAGATAACTATATCTTCTAATCTTCCTAAAGATATCAAGGTTAGAAAATTGAGTATGAATTGGATATACTCAAATTAAGACTCCAACCTAGAAGATTAATAAGACACCATTGATTATGAAATGTGTTGAATCACATTAAGTCTTAAAATTGAAGTTCATAATTTGTTAAACTACTTGTTGGGTAGGTTATTAACAAATTAATGTTAGGAACTGTCAATATGTATTTGTAAAAAGTCTCAAAAGAGAACAAGTTTTGTGTTGCTCTAATTGCTAAGCATTTATAGGTAATCTATAAATTGCAAAAGGCGAGTGGGAGTTTTATCTTCAAAAGATAAAAATTACAAGATACATAATCTTCAAAATACGCTAGCAAAATCATAATGAGGATTTAACATGTTAGTGCTAAATCTCAAAAATGATGGAATTCTCATTTCATAGATCCGCAAGGATATCTCAAATATTTGTAGAATATGTTGAGGGTTATGAGTTACAGGATCGTGATATGCCTGTTAATAAATTACAAATGTTTATTTGGCAAATTACTCATACTATGAATAATAAGATGCAGTCCAAAAAGATAACTAGTTTGGAAACGTAGTTTATCTTAAACTCTATAGTAACACTATAGAATGGAAATGAATTTCTACAAAGGAAATGAAAATCCTAGAGATTTAAATTCTTGTGTAGAAATAATAATGGACAAATTTGTATACATATTTAATATGTGAAAAGATTATCAATCACAATTAAGCAATTAAATGTGATTGAAATTCTTTCTAAGCACATTAAATATATAAAGATTATGATTGTCATTATTAGTTTCATTTATATGAAATTAATAATGGAATATCAAAACTCTTTCTTTGATAATTACTTGAGCGAGGACGAAAAGTAATTGAAAGGAGTGTTTGAATTCAAATAATCTTTAGAAGTATACAAAGTGCAAATCATTTGTGAATGGATTAATGCAAGCATCTTGAAGATATACTTATTTTTAGTTATTAAATTAAGATATTTCTTAATATTCCTAAAAGCTAGTGGGAGTGATATATTTATTTTCTTATTTCATATATGTTGTATAACATATAGGAAGTAACATTCCATTAACATTATATGTTAAGACTAAGTTTGGAATGAAACTTCACATGGAAATTTAGGAAATAAAAACCTTGAACATTGTGTTTATTGATTATAAACATAAGCGGTAAATAACTGATTCTAATAAACATGATATTCTATTAGAAAGGCTAGATAGAAACATATCTTTGAAAAGATATGACATGAATAAATCTAAGGTTGACAAAAGGATTATTCATGTACATCATGTTGCTTGTTGTATCATGCTTGATTAAAAGATGATTGACAACAATAATATCTAATCATAAATTATTAGATAGTTAAGTGTAATGGATATGGTTTAGAATTTACATCCTCAGCCTGGATTTGCTCCAAAATTCTAAATACGAACCATATGGTAAGTTATTGTTTGATTGATATTGTGGTCAAATCTTGAAGGATATGAATATATCAAAACATTACACGATAAATGTTAAAAGTTTACGGAACTTGGAAAGAGCATATTGTTGTTTGATACAATGATGCTAGTAAGATTGAGATGACACTCAATACTAGTCATGGTGGGAGCTCATCCTTATTAGGAGACCATGTGCACTAGTTATGCTCAATATGAGCATATTTGCATTATACATAAAGAATTAGAATACTTTAACTACAAGGTTTGGTAGTTTAATGTCATGAATTCGTGCATGAGGATGTCACGCATTTTATGAAGTATGTGGCAATATCTAGATAGATGAATGCACACATACAAGAATTTCATTATTGAAATAAGTATTCTCAAAATTCCGATAGATCAACATTAGTTGAGTTATGCCTTGTCAACAAGTATGTGGAACATGACTTGTGGCATAATTTATTAATGAGAATCATCATGCATTGATCTAGTTAGTATTTGGATAATGGATGTTAAGCAATATTATTTTTATGAAATAAAGTGCGGATAACGTTTATTATCATTTATTAATATTGTATCATATATTTGCATGTTTAAATCCGTGAATAACTTATGTTATTCTAAATTGTCCGTTGTCGATTAATGATATGGGAATATCATTAAATAAAGACAAATGTGAGGATTGGTAGAATGTACTGTAAGGTTGAGACACCAATGTCACATGATATTCAATATTGGATAAAAATGAATATAGGACTTATCCCAACCACATGATTATACTTTATGGATCGTCGTTATTAAGTAAATCATGAATATTTATCCTCAGACTTGAGATACCAGGTGACTGCCGAGGATGTAGCTCATTTTCTGTAAGGTAGTCTAACGCTATCCGTAAAAGGTAGTTGTAAGGGCTATTTTCGGAGGTGATGCAAAGTTCGAGGTTCATGCTCGTAGTCAATAAAGGATTTGTTCCTTCAAATTTGTTTTGAAGTATAATACTGCTGGGCCCCTCGTAGGGTTGACAAGATGTTTGTACGGCCGTACCCAAAGTCTATCTGGAAGACGTTCAGATGTTTTGGTAATCTTGATCAATTATTAATAACGAGAAACATAATAGTTAATTATGGAATGACCTAGATCCATATCCATATTAACGCGGTATTAGAAACAAAAGGATAAGTATGATGATAATATCATCACGTGGTTTTTCCAGGAAAACCATACTCGGTTCGATCTGGGGGCATTGGGATCTGTTAAGCTAGACTAGCCCATGTCATTACGATATTAATGAATATCCAAGTGGGAGCTGTTAGAGTTTGTGGATATAAATTAATATTTGTATGTCCGGTTTCGAACACGAGACTTCGGGATTGCACACATTACGTATGAGTCTCAATGTATTAATAATTAATATAATGATTTATGATTAATTATTAAATCACAAATATTTATATGATCGAACAAGGAAAAAAGAGTGGGTTGAGTGTCGATTTTTGAAACTTGAGAAGGTGTTGAACTCAAACTTGGAGAGCAAGTTTGGAGTGTATATAAACCCTCACAAGCTTCATACGATAGATATTAAGATATCCCTAACCGATTGATTAATCAATTGGTTCACCTTTTCTTCTACCCACTGACACACAATCACATACAGAAAAGGAGTCATGATACCATCATGTGCATTTATTATTATTATGTACTTGTACTTTTGCATGTATATATATATGCATGTGAATTTATTCACTCCTTTATCTCCTTGTTAGTGGATTCGATCATGTATTATCTAGAACATCAAACCCTAGTTGTTGTGATGTTTTATTTGTGATACATGAACCTAGCTTTTCACATTGAGACGCTAGTAATACGTGTGTACAAGAACGGAGTACAAGCTTACTTTAGCTTGTTGTGACTTGCCCTATTTGACCTTAATAAAGTCGATCCATCCTAAACCCTAGTTAGGGTTTATATTGTTCTTGGTGATCACGTGATTCCTTGTTCTTGCTAGGAATCAAAAGGTACGCTTTCTATTTAATTTTTAGTTAATTAATTTACATGTTATTGTAGATCTATTCCGCTGCGCATACTTGTGATGTTTATGTGTTTATAGTATTTGTATGATTCACATATTCAAACAGGAATGACACCGGATAACTGATTTGAGCTAAATTGCATGGTAAGCAAGTTCCGTATATTCCCAAGACATTCAGGAATTCTCCCAGTTAACCTATTTCTGGAAAGATCAAGAAATTCCAAATCAGTCCTTCTACACAATGAAATAGGAATCGACTCATTGAAAAGGTTATCTTGCAGAAATAGTGCTTTATAATCTGATGCATCAACAGATCCTTCATTAGGAAGGTTTGTTAAAGGTCCGCTGAGTTTATTGTGAGAGAGATCTAAGAAACCAATGACAGGCATCTTCCGCAACCATGTCGGCAGAGGTCCTGTAATGCTAGCATTAGACAACCTTAAACGTCTTAGTTTCTCTTGTGTTCGGAGCCACTGTGGAAATCCATTTATAATCTTGCTGGAATGGAGATCAGCTCTTATCAATTGGAATGGAGGTTTCCACTCACGCGAAACAATGAATGTCAGCTTACTGTTAGAAGCAGTAGTTAAGTACTTCAACATCGAAAGGTTAGCAAAGTGGGCTTCAGTAATTACTCCTTCTAAAGAATTTTCAGAAATATCAAGATCTCTGAGTTTGGTGAGTTGCCCAATGAATTTCGGAATGGGACCTGTTAGCTGGTTATAAGAAAGATCCAACTCTTCCAATAATCTTAATCTTCCCAGAGATTCAGGGATTGGACCTGTTAATTCGTTGCCCCATAAACTTAAGCCTCTTAAATTGGCCATTCTTCCCAAGGAGTCTGCAGGAAATGCACCTTTTAAGCTCCGATCTAAGTGCAGCCTCTCGAAAGCGTATTGGGAGCATTCTGATACATTTTTCGGTGAGTTCAATTCAATACTAAATTGATTATCCGATACAGTCAGTTCTTTCAAGTGACACTGTCTCCAGATTTCAACATCCTCAATATGCTCAAAGTTGTTCCATGAGAGATCAAGCCTTAAAAGGTTAGGCATGATAGGAACCGATGAATTCAACATGTTTGATGAAAGGTCAAGGGATAATAGAGAACTCATGTTTGTTAAAGCAGATGGAAATCTGCCTCCAATTAGGTTCCCGCTAAGATCCAGGTGTTGGATGATAGAAATTGCAGTGGAATTAAGATGATTGGGAGATAGATGCGTGTTTTGGAGCCCACAATCTGACAAACGCATCTGAGGAAAATAATGGATCGTGCTTAGAAAGTTTGTAGAATTCCATGAAAGACTAAAATCGAAGTATGAAAGGTCCAGGAATTCTAGGGATGTCATGTTCTGAAAAAAGCCTGGAAATTGACCTTTGAAATGATTGTAGCCAAGATCTAGATGCTTAATGTTGGCAAGTGTTTTACTCGAATTACTAAGAGTACCAAGATCAGCATTTGTAAGCCTACATCCAGACAAACTTAACATTTCTAAGGACGGCATCATGTAAAACACCATGTCACGGTTTTGAGCCTTACTAAGATCTACATTACTCAAGTCAAGAGACTTGAGTGACGAAAGGCCAGACATCCATGACATATCATCTGACATCAGCGTGTTGTATGTGCTTGAACTGAGATCAAGAACTTTTAAATTTGAAAGGTTTCCAATGTGAGGAATAACACCAGAAAAATAGGCACTGGAGAGATTGAGGTAACTTAGCTGTTTCAAGGATCCAATGAATTCGGGGATCTGGCTTCCTCCAAAATCATTAGCACTCAAATCCAAGAATTTTAGATTCCTCAAGTGTCGTAAAGAAGAGCTCACCTCGTTACCAATCAAGTATTGATGAGCTCTAAATATGTCGCCTTCACGTCCTCTGAGATGAAGGCCTTCAACTTTCCCAGTTACTTTGTCGCAATGAACTCTTTCCCACTGGCAACAGTCATTACCAACCCATGACGACAGCATATCAGCGACATCTTTGACACTGTGTTTAAACTTGAGTAGAGCTAATCGCTCTTGCTTAGAGCAAACTGCTGAAATATTTGGAGCACAAAAACAAGTATGTATGTTTGCAACAAAATATATACTTAAAACGAGAAGGATTAACAAAGACCGGTGATTCGCCATTTTTGCTAGTAGTAAAATGCAAAGTGTAAAGATGGGTTCATAGTCCACAAAATGGAAAATTTACATCCACAAAATGCAAATTGGTCTTCACACGGCAAGTTTGAAGTCAACAAAGTAATTCAAAAGGGGCCTCAAAATTTTGTCCAATATGCTGCGTGGCCCACTTTCTCCGGACAGCTCAATACGTAATTCAGTGTATATCAAATTTTTAGTTTTAGATATAACTGCTCATCTTATAAGCATGTTTTTGGAAAACTTTGCTTAGCTACTTGCAAACCAAATTTGTAAATTCATAATATATGCACGTTGAGCATTAAAAAATGTGTACTGATCGCCATAATAAGTTTGCTTAACAACCCATGGCTATAACATGTAACATAATGCAAAAATACTTTAACCTTCATGACCAAAAAACGTACTTCATTCAACCATGTATAAAATTTCTTCGCGAATGATTAGATAAGTAAAAGCTAACCCATTGTCCTAAGAAAAATTCACATGTTGTTTTAGTTCAATGCTTAAACATTTCTATCTTTCCCTTCATAATTCATGCTCCGAAAACACAAAATAAGTTGCTTCTAAACTTGAATTTGGAGTTCCGTGTAACAAATAGTTCTTTCACCAACTATTGATAACTCTTGCATTGTATATCTCTTACTTTCCATGTTCATAAAAATATTTTATGTAACATGGAGACTTTTCCTACCCTTTAATCCCACATTGGTTGAAGAAAGAACTTGTTGGTTGGTTATATACACTAGTCTATGTAGGTTATATGCGCCTGGAATAGTACAATGTTCTTAGGTACTTTCTCTCTCGGAATCTTTACAAGTTCAACATTAAAGAGACTTGTAAAGATTCTAGAGTATGATTTTACCCACATTGATTGAAGAAAGAATTTGTTAGTTAGTTATGTACCCTAGTGGCCTAGTCCATGTGGTTACACGTCTGTTGAATAGTATAATGTTTTCATGTTGATGATATTCTTGACTTGTTACAAATCTAATTGGTACAAGTTACCAATGTCACCTTCATGAGAACTTATATGAACTTCAAACTTTTTTTCTGCTACTCTTTATTTTATTTTATTTGTATTTTTTATTATTAATTTTTTTAATATAAAACATGTTTTGGTGGAAAACATTTTAATCTTTAGTTTCACATAGCTTAAGATGTAAAAATATTTTAGAAGTCAGTTAAGAGAATGACTAAAAGCTGAGAAAGAGTGTGAGTAACAATCATATTACTCAAGTTTGTTTTGATCATTATACATTGCAAATGAAATGAATTAGACATTTTATTTCTTAAAACATGTTTTTGAAATTGGAAAACACATCTTTCTGTACACATAAAGGGTTAGATATAAATAACCAATGAAAGTGATGTAATTCATATATGTTGATGGCGTTAATATATTTTCACCATTTCACAAAAAGAGTGATGTAAATTAACAATTTATGTAATCTCATACATGATATCTGATGACGTACCCTCCGCTCTACTAACGAGCGTTACCATCACTCTGGTACGTAGCTTACCATTTGTACAAAGGGTGATGATGTACCCTCCTAAAGGACGAAGCCTACGCCTTCGTCCTACACATAATGTTGGCGTAAAGTCATTCATAATGGCTACCGCAAGGGAATCCGCCAATCTTCACCCAAAGCACTCATAGTGTCTAACCTCTGTCGAGGTTCAGAACCTGGCCTCCGTCACTGTTCGGAGCCTCACCTTCGACAGGGTTCGAAGCCCTGTCGAAGCCCGGCCTCCGTCAATGTTCGGAGCCTCACCTCCGTCACGGTTCGAAGCCTATAACTGCCATGACCACTGTAACTGCCTCCACACATCCTCTTTAACTGCTCTGACAGATTATTATGCCTATAAATAAGGAAGCCATCATAGAGGTATGCAACCTAACTTAATCCAGGAGATATCATCTTCTCCACCTCAATACTTTCATTACATAATCACCATGACTGATTCTCACACAGGAGGCGGTTCGCGGGGGCTTCCCCCCGCGTTCCGTCTAACATAGTATCTTCTATTTCTTATTTTCAGGTTATCTTGCACTCGGCATCACCACCATCACCCCTAATTCCGTCAATCACCATTGACGATCTGGTATGTGCATCTTTTTGCGCAATCAATATCCATTTATGAAACTTTTCATAAATGAAAACATCACTCTCTGTTTTGCATCTATGGAAAATATTAGATCTCGATTTATACAAATGGTTACTTAAAATTTTACCATGATATTTTTGGTCGTTTACATATAGCAAACGTAAATTGATCACTTTCTATTAACTTTTTATGTAATCTGCAGGTTTTGAAATATTCGGAAACTCATATGAACTCTTAACTTTTTACTTTCATTTTGGTAGCGTAAAACATGGTTTGGTGGAGACCATGTTAATCTTTAATTTCAAACCGGTTAGAATGGAAAACGAACTAATGCTTTCTGAACCCTCATGATTGGACCGATGTAATGAACCAATCCTTGATTTGACCGTGACCAATAAAAAGAATTGTGGCCCTTATAAAAGGAACTCAGACCGAGGCTTAAACCCCCTTGTGACCTGTCTACTTATGTTTTGACCCTATATGTAAAAGTGGGCTATATATCCACATCTACGTTTGTGAACTATGGATAGAAGAAAGATTATGCTGAATTTGTCATTCAACCAATGGAACCAAATTTCTTTCACCGCTTATTCTTGTCACTTTTATCTTTTTGATACATTTTACGGTTCGGTTAACATATAAAATTATAGGCTAGTAATTTGCACATTCTAGTTACTTATTTGCACACTCAAATTTGTGCATTCTGCAGTTGTACATTTATTATATGGTGTTTTATCAGTTTGTACATTTAAGTGTGTAAATAACAAATGAGAGTGTGCCAACCAATTCTTAAAATCTTACTTTTTTCGTCTTAAGATAAAGGCATAATTTCATGTATATCCTTCCCTGGATGAATAATTACATATATATCATTTCACCAGTTTTTTATGCATAAAGTACAATTTGTAACACCCCGTGCCCGCTTAGACCAAAATTAAAACTTTATACGCGAAAACGCTAGACTTTTACGGATATATTGTCACTCTTTTGACAACTGACAAAAATATATAAACATTCAGCCCTTGAAACTATTTTTAAATGAAAGTAGACTCAATTACCTTCAAAACGACGGGTGGCACGACCCGTAACGACTTACGGTTTAAAAGATATGATTTTTCGAAAATCGCCAAAATCTGAAAAACTGTTGAACCGCCGGCTGGGATTTCCCAGCCGCCGGTTTGGAGCCCAAAATGGGTCTGAACCGCCGGTTCAGGTCTGAACCGCGGCGGTTCAGACCTTCTGTCCGCCCGAAATCATTTTTCAAGTTTCGCGCTCGAAAACCCGACCTCCCGAACTCGTTATCTAACCAAACTTTCCAGATTTACTTGGTATATCAATGAGCTCATTTTCATACAAAAACATTTACCGAACGACTCCCCGAAAGGGTACTTTACAATTTAGACGGGTTATGCAATTAACCCGTTTTGACCCATTTTCTCAACATACAACACATACGACTTCCGTTTTACACCAAACTTGACCAACATCAATATGTTATCATATCAAACATGTTCTAAAGACGCTTGACCCGTTTACAACCCAAAATGGGTACTTTCTTACTTAATCCAAACGCCCATTTACAATTTGACTATAAACACATAAACCATACCTTGACATATCAAATGACTACCAAATTGTTATACAAGTCTTGGCGTACAATTTGACACACGACTACATTTTACAAATCAATAAAAGACCAACGGGCGTACATCTTTATACTTGAGCTCGGTATTCTACCAAAGCTCATAAATACAAACTACCTTAATCTCGCATATCCAAATCCTTAGTCCATACATCCAAACCTTCCATAACAACATGCCAACCTACAAAATAGTTAGACAACTAAACTTTAAGCTTTCGCTTAGTAAGTAACCCGACATAGAACACATATCATACATATATTATCACATACGCATCATAATCACTTACTTGGCTATCAAACCATAACATTCAATCAAACACATAAACCTTCATCACATAAGCTACAACAAGTCTCGCTAGCAATTAGCCACATACATGCTTGACTAGCTCATAACTAACCACAATCATAACACATACATGGATTATACACATATAACACATGTTTTAGTACAAGTTACTTACCTAAGCAACTTAAGCTAAGATTACCCACCATAATCACTGTAACACCCCCTAATTTGGTTTGTGGCAGCGGAAAAGTAATTAGGGTGTTACGGTGAGGATCGAAGTTAAAATTTCAGAAAACGGCCCGGAAGGGGCGTTTTGAAAGTTATATGTCATTCAAAATGATATTTTTGATACAAAAGGGAATTATTTGATTTGGAAATCCCATGAAAAGATGTGATAATTTGGAAATAATGACATATTTGATTTTACACCATTTAAGTTATCAGAGTAAAAGATGCCCGCTCCGTGTCTTGTCCTGCTCCGTTATTTACCTGAGATAAACATGCTTAAAACGTCAACACAATGGTTGGTGAGTTCGTGGAGTTTATAGAAAATAACTTTCTTCGAAAGGTGTATAGTGATTGTCGAAATAAATAGTAATCCTTCATGAAATAATTAATAAGTTGTGTTGTATAAAATTCACAAGTAAATCATGTATGATCACCAAAATCATAAGTTCAGGTATAAATGCAGATGAGCTACGTTGTTATACGCTCGATATAGACTGTTGAGTCAGCTTTTAAATGTATCGATATACCAAGCATTTTGGGTTGTCTTTTGTAGAGTTCTCGTTTAAATCACATATGATAACAATTAAAATTCAAGTACGGGATTCATAATCATAACACGTAGTGAAATAATAATCTAATGTCTGAAATCTATCAGTGTAAAGTGGTGGTCTTCTAGATACAGCTGTATCCTAGGATATATATGAAACATTCATATATTCATAAAGTTATATTGCCCTAAGCCTCATGACACGCAAAACGTTAACAGAGTACCGTAAAACGGAGTGTTCACCAAATTAATGACGAAAGTTTATGCCCTCGTGTAATAGGTGATTTGCCACTTCCTATTTTTCTCAAATATAGCGCATCGCGACTAATACGACTAGCGATTAAGCATTCCGTCACAGTATTAGTGGGATAGGTTGTCAGTCCTCCAACAGGTTTCGAAGCTGTTGCTATATTCGCGCTCACCGCAGTGATTAATGGCTCATGATAAAGGGACTTTTTGGCAATAAAGTGTGCTTAGGCAATATAGGTCTCAAGGTTCATAAAATACACGTATTCTGATCTTGGCAATTATTTCCAGTGGAATATAGAAATATTATAATAAGTAACAGTTCATTCATTTGTCACATGAATGCATACAGTAAGCCTCAGTATCATGTTACATCAAGTAGTTCAGAGATGTTATGTTTCAAGTTCCGTGTTTAAGCTAAACAGATAATTTGCACATATATTGAGCATGTTTTCCTTTCAAGTATAATTCAAATAGGTAAAGCATAGTTGATAGTTTTGAGCAATTCATGAGAGTTTTCAAGTAATATAAAACAGTTAAAGCATGTATCTCCCCCAAAAGAATTATTAAAAACAAGTGTGAAAAGTAGGGGCCACGACTCACCTTAGCCACAGCAAGCAAAGATCACACTGACATGACTGGCATCTAGAGCATATTACAACAGTCTCATACAGCAACGACGGTACACAACCTAATACGTATACAGTTACCTCAAAACACGTCTAGCACGATAATAAAGTCTATAAAAGATAAAGTGTCATAGTTTTCGTGGATTATTCAGTTTTCCAAAACTTATCAAAAGCTTAGTTTAAATGTTTCGTGTGGTGTGGTAAGATAACCTAGACTCGACAAACAGCTCACGCCAAAAGAAATAGACAGCAACATAGTCGAGGGAATACTGACTAGGACTCAACCCAAAGAAGACAAACTCTAGAAGTTAATGACAAATAAACACTTTAGGTAATAAGTCAGTTGGTACGTTTCGACATTTATCCCATTATCCCAAATAACTTGTATAAAACATAAACGTTTTATAATAAAAATATGCTTAACTAATAAAACTAGTTTTTCTCAAGTCGTCGAGACTTGGGTTAATCAAAACTGAGATTACCGTATTTAATAAGTTTATGTCTCGTTATTATTCTCGTAATATTAGTTTTAGGTTTTATTAAAGATCTTGTGTCCAGTCCGAGTTTAATATATTCAAGTCTCAAAATGTTAAATGAATCTGATATCTAATATTGTAAGTCCGATAATGGTACAATAATTGTCCAAATGTCCAAATGCAATGGCCACAAGCCCACAATCCAAGTATTAAATCCCTTAAGTATATGTATTATCCAAATCCGAATCACAATTCCATGTTCAATTTTCGAAACGTACCAATGAACGAAGGTAAGTCAAACTCGTTAGTCAATGTTTAATTTGTTAATACGGTAGCACTAAAATAACTAATCACCTTACTAACTTAATTTATTATTCCCTTAGTGTTTACTTGGACTTACTAGCCCACTCATCACAAAACAAAACATCCTTTAACCGATTGGGCCTTGGCCCGTGACCAAAATCAAACGCACCCTGATTATGTATTGGGCTTAGGCCCAACACCAATTAATAATGTATAGATCCAGTTACCATTATGTACGCAACCCAAAAATAAACAAATGCACCCTACTTTGACTGTGACCAAAACGAGACCAAAAGCCGAAGTATATCATAATTTTAAAGATCTTAAAATGAGTAGATCAAAACGCAGAATCACGACCAATCGTTTCTAGTGGCTACGAAGTCTCACTGAGACACTAACCGGACCCGACAAGCACCCTATATGGGTTGTTGAACCACGACTTCTCGATATAATATAATTTCAACACAATGACAATACTAACATAACATCGAAACTATTCCGTGACTCAAACGAGTCATAACTAACCAAGTAGGTCTCGACCCGAGAGCAACACCAAATTCTAGCGATAATAATAATAACGACAATTTCAACAAAACTCACCCAAAACTAGCACCATACCGAGACCAAAACCAAACATGTTCATTTCAACTTGCAACATTAATTCTAGACCTCAACAAGATCAAACGTCCTTAACAGCAGGGTTATCAATAACCTTAATGACAACAATTTATCAATCCTAGATTCACCTCGAGACCCAACCGGGTCGTATGACTTTGACCCGACCCGTACACAGTACAACGACTACAACAACAACTAAACCTGAATCGTGACAACATTCTTACCACCACTTTTAGTTAGATCTAACCACACGAATAAGTTTCAAAATACTATTACATCCGGTTTTTAAATGATAAAATGTTAGCGAGTTTTTGTTCGGTTATCAAATCCACGAAAATAATAACATAAATATAATCGGTTTTAAAATATATAGAAAGAATATATATCAAATGTTTCTCGGTTTACCATGACGAGGAAATAGAGGAGAGCAAGCGGAGATGGTGGCTGCTACAGCGGCTATGGTGGCTGGAACTCACGGGTTGTCCCTCAAACGACTTCAAAACATTAAGGATAGAGTGGAATATGTGATGTTTTTAATGGTGATGGTGGTTATATGCGACGGCAATGGAGCGTGGAGGTAATGGTGTCGGTGTTTGGTGGCGCGTGGAGTACATGGGAGTGACGGGGAGAGTGAGAGGATCATTTTGATGTTAGTGGTGTAGTAGGGTGAGCGGCGGTGTGCTTGTGGTGGCCGGATTAGGAGGCCGGAAAAACTAGAGGGAGAGTGAGGTGAGAGAGAGTTAGCATAAGGATAGGAAGTTGTGTGGTAGGGATGGTGAGTTAGGTATAATATATAAGAATATAACACACGTTTTTATTGACTTCTCAAGTCTTCGAATCAATCATTTAAGTTTACTGTGGTTTGATGGACAGCTATACATACTTCACCGACATTCAAGATATTATTTGAGGTTACTGTGGTTTGATGGACACGTTTGCATGTTTTGCTGGCACACCAAAAATATCTTAGGTAGGTAGGTATATGTAAGGGTAGCTAACAATATTTTAGGTAGGTGTAGGAAATCTAGCATGGACGAATGGTGTGTAGATATGGTAGATTCTTGGTAGATTTTTGATGTCCTATATAAAATATGTAGGAATTGGGGTATGATATGTGAGGGAATATGTATGGGTTAAGATAACATGTCGTTCAAGTGGTTGTAGTAGGTATAGATTGATTACATATTTTTATAAAAAGGGTCGGTTTGGTTTGTATTATTCGAAAGATTTATGCAATATTTTTATATCAAGAAGAAAAATAAGATGATAGATCGTATATAAAAATATAGAACCAAGTGGACACATTTTACTTGTGAAAAAGAAATAGATCGATTTATTTGCATGATCTATGTATTACATATAAGAAGAGTTTGCATACATAACTTCATATTGGAATTGAGTTAAATATTCGAATTGTGGAAAAGCTTGTCCTTATTTGGGACGTTTGAATTTAGTGAAAATAGGGTGTCGTGGTTTATTCGTGTCTCGTAGTATGTGTCGCGAAAATGTAACGTGGTAATGTTAACAACAAGAGAAAAATTTTAATTTCCCCGTAAAAATGGGTTTTATTAGACAGTAACTCGAGGTTATTATTAATTAATGAGGATTATCGTAATGGATTTTCGTGAGATCTTACAGTATCTACCCCTAAATTTTGAACTTCGTCCCGAAGTTCAGTCTGCGATATGTTTTGAAAAATGTGGTGTTCTGAGGTGAGGGATTATGAAAAATGTTGTCGAGAGGTTTCTATCCGAAAATAGAGGAAACGAGATCTAATTAGATTTACTCATGCTATATGGAATAAATTCGAATGTTTGGTTCATTAATAAACCTAAAGGTTTAGAATAATGAGAACAACGGTCAGGGACTGTGGAAATTTAGCGGCTAGTGAACAGTGTATACTACCAATCATGTATTTGATAAACATGTAAAGTATTTCTACCAGTAAGTAAATAGAGTTTCCCAGCAAAGGCGTTATAAATCCACTCTGTTCCAAGCCCGTTCCATTCCAGGCTTGCAACCTGTGTGTTTACAACCCATTGCTAACATAGTCTCGAACAAGTATAAATGTGTATAGAAATACGTATTATAAAATGATTTGGACTAAGACTAGAACTAGAACAGATATAGATGTATATAAAAATACGTATCACAGTATAAATAGGTCAAGTACTGATGCATTTCATAATTATGCTAGCAATTGTGTACGTTATTCTTGTGGTTATCTACTTGAGGTACACTCCAGATGAAGACTCTCAATATTTGGTCGTGATTTTAATGTTTGTCATTCCGTTGGTGATTGTAGCCCTTATCGTGGATATGGCGTATGGAAAATAGGTAGTAGGAAGGTTGGAATAAGTAGTTGTAACTTTAGCTTTATCGTTGCTAGTTATGCACTAATTTCCGTGTATTCTAATAAGATTTCTTGCTAATTGCGCTTTTCATAAGTCTTTGTGAATTCTTAGGTTTCTAATGCTTGTACTTTTGTCAGTCTCTTATCATAAGAATGGTGGATAATATGTGCAGGTATTTATTTGTGGTTGATCAAAAGTGATGTTTGCTTTGTCTCAAGATTTTGCTTTTGGATGGAAGTTGTTATTATGAAATCTGAAGGATAACTGTTTCATTCATGACATGATTCTTCCTAAATTAGACATAGTTGATCAGGCTATGTATAATTCAAGGACCAAATAATGTAATGCTTGGCTCAGTCACCGTGATATTCATGCTTTTTCAAGAAGTTTTAGATGGTTTAAAACATGTTGTTTATGTAAAATGACGATATGATTGCTTTTTCAAAAGACAGTAGAAAATTTCTTGTTCATACTATGGTGATAAGTCAGGAATTTCTAGGGTGAATATAGGATATCCTCAGTATAAATTTAGGTTTTGGGTGAGAATTTCTTACAAAGTGGTGATAATCTATTGTTTGGTCGAAAATAGTGCTCAATCAAATTTCCAAAATGGTGTCAGGATATTGTTACTTAGTGACTATGAATAGAATAGAAATTGAACTAGACGTGGATTATGATTATTTCGGAAACGTTAAAAGGTAGAGTCTTCATACGGTAGGAAGGTAGTGGATACACTTAGGTTACATCCATCGTACTTAAGGTAAAGTATAAAGGAATTATAACTTAGAAAGTTTTAAACTAGGGTTTACTTATCCACAATAGGAATTTATCTTCTGCTTAAACATAGGTGTCATCCTTTGGCGTTGTTAAGGTTTTAAAGAGTTTCCATTTTCTTTCACTGGTCTTCTTGTCCTAAGTGATATTCTGGGTTGGGCATTGATTCTTGCAGTGTCTCGCTTAACTTTTGGTCTAAAATCCTTGGGTAATGGTAATAGTAGGTTCAGTCACCTTTTTCTATATTCTTAAAGTGAGTTGGTCTATAACTCGTGAAACTTTCTTTGATATGCTTATAGAACTTAGTCATCTTCTCTTCTTCTCTTGCTATTTTGTTGCTACTCGGACAAGCTACTTTAGTTACCTCGAGTATCACAGCAACAATATTGGTTACTAACTTTTGGATAGCTTTAAGAGTCAAGGTTGTGGTTGGTGCTAGTGGAGTATTTGTAATGCTTATGCTGGCCATATTCTATCAATATCTCAAGAAAAACGGATTTAAATCCACCTAATGGCCATGTCAGAATAATTTGAGTGACAAGGTATTTGTATACTAGTCTTAATAATGTGGTCACAATGTGAAACTTTAACCAGTTGTGAACCCTAAATCACGATGTGTCTGGTTAATGTCGTAGATAAATGCTTAATTCTTGGTATGGGATTGCTAGGGAACAAACTGTTTCATTCACAAAAGCCGAAGTTCAGAAATTTTCTCTTCATTCATCAAGTTTTCTTCCGAAATTTTGTCTTAGAGAATTCTATGGTCGTAGCCTAGTTTGTGTTTGGTATGAGGAATCCTAACAATCGTAGATAATATTATGGTAGGTTTGAATATAATCACTGTAAACATCATAATATTAATAACTTGATCGATTGTTTTTACAAAATCAACGATACAAGGTCTTTTATTAATGTTCCATGCAGCAGGTTAATAAATCTCTGTTTTTCTCATTGTAAGGATTGTCATGTGGGAGTGTTTCTCAATATCTCTGACTGAAACCTTATCAGTCCGTCCTAGAAGTCCATCTTGTCGGACAAAAGTTCAGGTAGGGTGTCGTTGGTTGTGAGTGGTGTTTTGTCAATGATGTTAATAGGTGTGTATCAATCTGTTCTTTATGACGCTCCAGTCGCGTCATGTTGGTGGGAGGAGTAGGTGTATGGGTAACTGTTGTCCTAAAGTTCTATCCAGTCTTGAGGACTCGGGTTTAGAGGATTGAAAACAGGTGGAAACAATAATGACGAGGGAGACCTGAGAGGGTAAATTCTCTCTAGGAGTCAACTCCCGTTGGTGGAGTGTAAACAGGTAAGTCTGGGTGAGTAGTCTTAACGAGTAGTCGGGTCCAACCGACGTGAAAGGAATGATGATAGTAGTGGTGGTAAAGTATGGTGACATTATCCTGATCATGTCTAAGGGTGAAATAAGATGAAAATGGTAGTATAATTGGTACTAAACATAGGTATATCTTATTAATAAGTCCATTGAGGTAGCTCCAATTTAGTGTCATAAAAGGTTCGAGTTCGTAAGGTACTAAAATCCTAACTTTTCTGTGTCGAGTTTCCGGGGCATATGGGTGTGGTAGTTTAGTTAAAGGAGAATTTGGCTCAATCTCTTTTCAAATCGTTTCTTAGTGTGTATTCTGTCTAACCTCGAATGTTGTTGGACAACCAATCAACTCTTCAATGGATAAGATTCAGTAGTTCCTCTAATTTTCTGACGTAAGGGTGAGTGAATTGGTGATAATGAGAGTGGTATGTGAGTAAGTTCCGTATTAGTCTGGGGTTGAGATATTAGTACATAGGGATTTGTAGCATCCGTAGTGATATGATAACAAGGTGATGTATGAGTAGTATGAAGGGTAGCCTTGGTAATATTAACAGGTTTGGAAGACATGGTACTGTAGTAGCCGAAAATAATAATTATAAGTATTTTGTACGTTAAGAGCGTAACGGTAAGTGTGAAATAATACAGTGTGTAATGTGTGAAGAGTAATTATCAAGCATGTAAAGATTAGTGCAACATAATCTTTAATAGGTAATGTATTGAGCACGGCAGTCTGCAGACACGGAGGGCGTAAAATGGTATGGTGTAAAATCATTCATTTTGAAAGTGTGGTTATAGTTCAATGTTTTAAAATATTTGATTCTCTATAACCATAGGCTCTGATACCAAACTGTAACACCCCCTAATTTGGTTTGTGGCAGCGGAAAAGTAATTAGGGTGTTACGGTGAGGATCGAAGTTAAAATTTCAGAAAACGGCCCGGAAGGGGCGTTTTGAAAGTTATATGTCATTCAAAATGATATTTTTGATACAAATGGGAATTATTTGATTTGGAAATCCCATGAAAAGATGTGATAATTTGGAAAGAATGACATATTTGATTTTACACCATTTAAGTTATCAGAGTAAAAGATGCCCGCTCCGTGTCTTGTCCTGCTCCGTTATTTACCTGAGATAAACATGCTTAAAACGTCAACACAATGGTTGGTGAGTTCGTGGAGTTTATAGAAAATAACTTTCTTCGAAAGGTGTATAGTGATTGTCGAAATAAATAGTAATCCTTCATGAAATAATTAATAAGTTGTGTTGTATAAAATTCACAAGTAAATCATGTATGATCACCAAAATCATAAGTTCAGGTATAAATGCAGATGAGCTACGTTGTTATACGCTCGATATAGACTGTTGAGTCAGCTTTTAAATGTATCGATATACCAAGCATTTTGGGTTGTCTTTTGTAGAGTTCTCGTTTAAATCACATATGATAACAATTAAAATTCAAGTACGGGATTCATAATCATAACACGTAGTGAAATAATAATCTAATGTCTGAAATCTATCAGTGTAAAGTGGTGGTCTTCTAGATACAGCTGTATCCTAGGATATATATGAAACATTCATATATTCATAAAGTTATATTGCCCTAAGCCTCATGACACGCAAAACGTTAACAGAGTACCGTAAAACGGAGTGTTCACCAAATTAATGACGAAAGTTTATGCCCTCGTGTAATAGGTGATTTGCCACTTCCTATTTTTCTCAAATATAGCGCATCGCGACTAATACGACTAGCGATTAAGCATTCCGTCACAGTATTAGTGGGATAGGTTGTCAGTCCTCCAACAGGTTTCGAAGCTGTTGCTATATTCGCGCTCACCGCAGTGATTAATGGCTCATGATAAAGGGACTTTTTGGCAATAAAGTGTGCTTATGCAATATAGGTCTCAAGGTTCATAAAATACACGTATTCTGATCTTGGCAATTATTTCCAGTGGAATATAGAAATATTATAATAAGTAACAGTTCATTCATTTGTCACATGAATGCATACAGTAAGCCTCAGTATCATGTTACATCAAGTAGTTCAGAGATGTTATGTTTCAAGTTCCGTGTTTAAGCTAAACAGACAATTTGCACATATATTGAGCATGTATTCCTTTCAAGTATAATTCAAATAGGTAAAGCATAGTTGATAGTTTTGAGCAATTCATGAGAGTTTTCAAGTAATATAAAACAGTTAAAGCATGTATCTCCCCCAAAAGAATTATTAAAAACAAGTGTGAAAAGTAGGGGCCACGACTCACCTTAGCCACAGCAAGCAAAGATCACACTGACATGACTGGCATCTAGAGCATATTACAACAGTCTCATACAGCAACGACGGTACACAACCTAATACGTATACAGTTACCTCAAAACACGTCTAGCACAATAATAAAGTCTATAAAAGATAAAGTGTCATAGTTTTCGTGGATTATTCAGTTTTCCAAAACTTATCAAAAGCTTAGTTTAAATGTTTCGTGTGGTGTGGTAAGATAACCTAGACTCGACAGACAGCTCACGCCAAAAGAAATAGACAGCAACATAGTCGAGGGAATACTGACTAGGACTCAACCCAAAGAAGACAAACTCTAGAAGTTAATGACAAATAAACACCTTAGGTAATAAGTCAGTTGGTACGTTTCGACATTTATCCCGTTATCCCAAATAACTTGTATAAAACATAAACGTTTTATAATAAAAATATGCTTAACTAATAAAACTAGTTTTTCTCAAGTCGTCGAGACTTGGGTTAATCAAAACTGAGATTACCGTATTTAATAAGTTTATGTCACGTTATTATTCTCGTAATATTAGTTTTAGGTTTTATTAAAGATCTTGTGTCCAGTCCGAGTTTAATATATTCAAGTCTCAAAATGTTAAATGAATCTGATATCTAATATTGTAAGTCCGATAATGGTACAATAATTGTCCAAATGTCCAAATGCAATGGCCACAAGCCCACAATCCAAGTATTAAATCCCTTAAGTATATGTATTATCCAAATCCGAATCACAATTCCATGTTCAATTTTCGAAACGTACCAATGAACGAAGGTAAGTCAAACTCGTTAGTCAATGTTTAATTTGTTAATACGGTAGCACTAAAATAACTAATCACCTTACTAACTTAATTTATTATTCCCTTAGTGTTTACTTGGACTTACTAGCCCACTCATCACAAAACAAAACATCCTTTAACCGATTGGGCCTTGGCCCGTGACCAAAATCAAACGCACCCTGATTATGTATTGGGCTTAGGCCCGACACCAATTAATAATGTATAGATCCAGTTACCATTATGTACACAACCCAAAAAATAAACAAATGCACCCTACTTTGACTGTGACCAAAACGAGACCAAAAGCCGAAGTATATCATAATTTTAAAGATCTTAAAATGAGTAGATCAAAACGCAGAATCACGACCAATCGTTTCTAGTGGCTACGAAGTCTCACTGAGACACTAACCGGACCCGACAAGCACCCTATGTGGGTTGTTGAACCACGACTTCTCGATATAATATAATTTCAACACAATGACAATACTAACATAACATCGAAACTATTCCGTGACTCAAACGAGTCATAACTAACCAAGTAGGTCTCGACCCGAGAGCAACACCAAATTCTAGCGATAATAATAATAACGACAATTTCAACAAAACTCACCCAAAACTAGCACCATACCGAGACCAAAACCAAACATGTTCATTTCAACTTGCAACATTAATTCTAGACCTCAACAAGATCAAACGTCCATAACAGCAGGGTTATCAATAACCTTAATGACAACAATTTATCAATCCTAGATTCACCTCGAGACCCAACCGGGTCGTATGACTTTGACCCGACCCGTACACAGTACAACGACTACAACAACAACTAAACCTGAATCGTGACAACATTCTTACCACCACTTTTAGTTAGATCTAACCACACGAATAAGTTTCAAAATAATATTACATCCGGTTTTTAAATGATAAAATGTTAGCGAGTTTTTGTTCGGTTATCAAATCCACGAAAATAATAACATAAATATAATCGGTTTTAAAATATATAGAAAGAATATATATCAAATGTTTCTCGGTTTACCATGACGAGGAAATAGAGGAGAGCAAGCGGAGATGGTGGCTGCTACAGCGGCTATGGTGGCTGGAACTCACGGGTTGTCCCTCAAACGACTTCAAAACATTAAGGATAGAGTGGAATATGTGATGTTTTTAATGGTGATGGTGGTTATATGCGACGGCAATGGAGCGTGGAGGTAATGGTGTCGGTGTTTGGTGGCGCGTGGAGTACATGGGAGTGACGGGGAGAGTGAGAGGATCATTTTGATGTTGGTGGTGTAGTAGGGTGAGCGGCGGTGTGCTTGTGGTGGCCGGATTAGGAGGCCGGAAAAACTAGAGGGAGAGTGAGGTGAGAGAGAGTTAGCATAAGGATAGGAAGTTGTGTGGTAGGGATGGTGAGTTAGGTATAATATATAAGAATATAACACACGTTTTTATTGACTTCTCAAGTCTTCGAATCAATCATTTGAGTTTACTGTGGTTTGATGGACAGCTATACATACTTCACCGACATTCAAGATATTATTTGAGGTTACTGTGGTTTGATGGACACGTTTGCATGTTTTGCTGGCACACCAAAAATATCTTAGGTAGGTAGGTATATGTAAGGGTAGCTAACAATATTTTAGGTAGGTGTAGGAAATCTAGCATGGACGAATGGTGTGTAGATATGGTAGATTCTTGGTAGATTTTTGATGTCCTATATAAAATATGTAGGAATTGGGGTATGATATGTGAGGGAATATGTATGGGTTAAGATAACATGTCGTTCAAGTGGTTGTAGTAGGTATAGATTGATTACATATTTTTATAAAAAGGGTCGGTTTGGTTTGTATTATTCGAAAGATTTATGCAATATTTTTATATCAAGAAGAAAAATAAGATGATAGATCGTATATAAAAATATAGAACCAAGTGGACACATTTTACTTGTGAAAAAGAAATAGATCGATTTATTTGCATGATCTATGTATTACATATAAGAAGAGTTTGCATACATAACTTCATATTGGAATTGAGTTAAATATTCGAATTGTAGAAAAGCTTGTCCTTATTTGGGACGTTTGAATTTAGTGAAAATAGGGTGTCGTGGTTTATTCGTGTCTCGTAGTATGTGTCGCGAAAATGTAACGTGGTAATGTTAACAACAAGAGAAAAATTTTAATTTCCCCGTAAAAATGGGTTTTATTAGACAGTAACTCGAGGTTATTATTAATTAATGAGGATTATCGTAATGGATTTTCGTGAGATCTTACAGTATCTACCCCTAAATTTTGAACTTCGTCCCGAAGTTCAGTCTGCGATATGTTTTGAAAAATGTGGTGTTCTGAGGTGAGGGATTATGAAAAATGTTGTCGAGAGGTTTCTATCCGAAAATAGAGGAAACGAGATCTAATTAGATTTACTCATGCTATATGGAATAAATTCGAATGTTTGGTTCATTAATAAACCTAAAGGTTTAGAATAATGAGAACAACGGTCAGGGACTGTGGAAATTTAGCGGCTAGTGAACAGTGTATACTACCAATCATGTATTTGATAAACATGTAAAGTATTTCTACCAGTAAGTAAATAGAGTTTCCCAGCAAAGGCGTTATAAATCCACTCTGTTCCAAGCCCGTTCCATTCCAGGCTTGCAACCTGTGTGTTTACAACCCATTGCTAACATAGTCTCGAACAAGTATAAATGTGTATAGAAATACGTATTATAAAATGATTTGGACTAAGACTAGAACTAGAACAGATATAGATGTATATAAAAATACGTATCACAGTATAAATAGGTCAAGTACTGATGCATTTCATAATTATGCTAGCAATTGTGTACGTTATTCTTGTGGTTATCTACTTGAGGTACACTCCAGATGAAGACTCTCAATATTTGGTCGTGATTTTAATGTTTGTCATTCCGTTGGTGATTGTAGCCCTTATCGTGGATATGGCGTATGGAAAATAGGTAGTAGGAAGGTTGGAATAAGTAGTTGTAACTTTAGCTTTATCGTTGCTAGTTATGCACTAATTTCCGTGTATTCTAATAAGATTTCTTGCTAATTGCGCTTTTCATAAGTCTTTGTGAATTCTTAGGTTTCTAATGCTTGTACTTTTGTCAGTCTCTTATCATAAGAATGGTGGATAATATGTGCAGGTATTTATTTGTGGTTGATCAAAAGTGATGTTTGCTTTGTCTCAAGATTTTGCTTTTGGATGGAAGTTGTTATTATGAAATCTGAAGGATAACTGTTTCATTCATGACATGATTCTTCCTAAATTAGACATAGTTGATCAGGCTATGTATAATTCAAGGACCAAATAATGTAATGCTTGGCTCAGTCACCGTGATATTCATGCTTTTTCAAGAAGTTTTAGATGGTTTAAAACATGTTGTTTATGTAAAATGACGATATGATTGCTTTTTCAAAAGACAGTAGAAAATTTCTGTTCATACTATGGTGATAAGTCAGGAATTTCTAGGGTGAATATAGGATATCCTCAGTATAAATTTAGGTTTTGGGTGAGAATTTCTTACAAAGTGGTGATAATCTATTGTTTGGTCGAAAATAGTGCTCAATCAAATTTCCAAAATGGTGTCAGGATATTGTTACTTAGTGACTATGAATAGAATAGAAATTGAACTAGACGTGGATTATGATTATTTCGGAAACGTTACAAGGTAGAGTCTTCATACGGTAGGAAGGTAGTGGATACACTTAGGTTACATCCATCGTACTTAAGGTAAAGTATAAAGGAATTATAACTTAGAAAGTTTTAAACTAGGGTTTACTTATCCACAATAGGAATTTATCTTCTGCTTAAACATAGGTGTCATCCTTTGGCGTTGTTAAGGTTTTAAAGAGTTTCCATTTTCTTTCACTGGTCTTCTTGTCCTAAGTGATATTCTGGGTTGGGCATTGATTCTTGCAGTGTCTCGCTTAACTTTTGGTCTAAAATCCTTGGGTAATGGTAATAGTAGGTTCAGTCACCTTTTTCTATATTCTTAAAGTGAGTTGGTCTATAACTCGTGAAACTTTCTTTGATATGCTTATAGAACTTAGTCATCTTCTCTTCTTCTCTTGCTATTTTGTTGCTACTCGGACAAGCTACTTTAGTTACCTCGAGTATCACAGCAACAATATTGGTTACTAACTTTTGGATAGCTTTAAGAGTCAAGGTTGTGGTTGGTGCTAGTGGAGTATTTGTAATGCTTATGCTGGCCATATTCTATCAATATCTCAAGAAAAACGGATTTAAATCCACCTAATGGCCATGTCAGAATAATTTGAGTGACAAGGTATTTGTATACTAGTCTTAATAATGTGGTCACAATGTGAAACTTTAACCAGTTGTGAACCCTAAATCACGATGTGTCTGGTTAATGTCGTAGATAAATGCTTAATTCTTGGTATGGGATTGCTAGGGAACAAACTGTTTCATTCACAAAAGCCGAAGTTCAGAAATTTTCTCTTCATTCATCAAGTTTTCTTCCGAAATTTTGTCTTAGAGAATTCTATGGTCGTAGCCTAGTTTGTGTTTGGTATGAGGAATCCTAACAATCGTAGATAATATTATGGTAGGTCTGAATATAATCACTGTAAACATCATAATATTAATAACTTGATCGATTGTTTTTACAAAATCAACGATACAAGGTCTTTTATTAATGTTCCATGCAGCAGGTTAATAAATCTCTGTTTTTCTCATTGTAAGGATTGTCATGTGGGAGTGTTTCTCAATATCTCTGACTGAAACCTTATCAGTCCGTCCTAGAAGTCCATCTTGTCGGACAAAAGTTCAGGTAGGGTGTCGTTGGTTGTGAGTGGTGTTTTGTCAATGATGTTAATAGGTGTGTATCAATCTGTTCTTTATGACGCTCCAGTCGCGTCATGTTGGTGGGAGGAGTAGGTGTATGGGTAACTGTTGTCCTAAAGTTCTATCCAGTCTTGAGGACTCGGGTTTAGAGGATTGAAAACAGGTGGAAACAATAATGACGAGGGAGACCTGAGAGGGTAAATTCTCTCTAGGAGTCAACTCCCGTTGGTGGAGTGTAAACAGGTAAGTCTGGGTGAGTAGTCTTAACGAGTAGTCGGGTCCAACCGACGTGAAAGGAATGATGATAGTAGTGGTGGTAAAGTATGGTGACATTATCCTGATCATGTCTAAGGGTGAAATAAGATGAAAATGGTAGTATAATTGGTACTAAACATAGGTATATCTTATTAATAAGTCCATTGAGGTAGCTCCAATTTAGTGTCATAAAAGGTTCGAGTTCGTAAGGTACTAAAATCCTAACTTTTCTGTGTCGAGTTTCCGGGGCATATGGGTGTGGTAGTTTAGTTAAAGGAGAATTTGGCTCAATCTCTTTTCAAATCGTTTCTTAGTGTGTATTCTGTCTAACCTCGAATGTTGTTGGACAACCAATCAACTCTTCAATGGATAAGATTCAGTAGTTCCTCTAATTTTCTGACGTAAGGGTGAGTGAATTGGTGATAATGAGAGTGGTATGTGAGTAAGTTCCGTATTAGTCTGGGGTTGAGATATTAGTACATAGGGATTTGTAGCATCCGTAGTGATATGATAACAAGGTGATGTATGAGTAGTATGAAGGGTAGCCTTGGTAATATTAACAGGTTTGGAAGACATGGTACTGTAGTAGCCGAAAATAATAATTATAAGTATTTTGTACGTTAAGAGCGTAACGGTAAGTGTGAAATAATACAGTGTGTAATGTGTGAAGAGTAATTATCAAGCATGTAAAGATTAGTGCAACATAATCTTTAATAGGTAATGTATTGAGCACGGCAGTCTGCAGACACGGAGGGCGTAAAATGGTATGGTGTAAAATCATTCATTTTGAAAGTGTGGTTATAGTTCAATGTTTTAAAATATTTGATTCTCTATAACCATAGGCTCTGATACCAAACTGTAACACCCCCTAATTTGGTTTGTGGCAGCGGAAAAGTAATTAGGGTGTTACGGTGAGGATCGAAGTTAAAATTTCAGAAAACGGCCCGGAAGGGGCGTTTTGAAAGTTATATGTCATTCAAAATGATATTTTTGATACAAATGGGAATTATTTGATTTGGAAATCCCATGAAAAGATGTGATAATTTGGAAAGAATGACATATTTGATTTTACACCATTTAAGTTATCAGAGTAAAAGATGCCCGCTCCGTGTCTTGTCCTGCTCCGTTATTTACCTGAGATAAACATGCTTAAAACGTCAACACAATGGTTGGTGAGTTCGTGGAGTTTATAGAAAATAACTTTCTTCGAAAGGTGTATAGTGATTGTCGAAATAAATAGTAATCCTTCATGAAATAATTAATAAGTTGTGTTGTATAAAATTCACAAGTAAATCATGTATGATCACCAAAATCATAAGTTCAGGTATAAATGCAGATGAGCTACGTTGTTATACGCTCGATATAGACTGTTGAGTCAGCTTTTAAATGTATCGATATACCAAGCATTTTGGGTTGTCTTTTGTAGAGTTCTCGTTTAAATCACATATGATAACAATTAAAATTCAAGTACGGGATTCATAATCATAACACGTAGTGAAATAATAATCTAATGTCTGAAATCTATCAGTGTAAAGTGGTGGTCTTCTAGATACAGCTGTATCCTAGGATATATATGAAACATTCATATATTCATAAAGTTATATTGCCCTAAGCCTCATGACACGCAAAACGTTAACAGAGTACCGTAAAACGGAGTGTTCACCAAATTAATGACGAAAGTTTATGCCCTCGTGTAATAGGTGATTTGCCACTTCCTATTTTTCTCAAATATAGCGCATCGCGACTAATACGACTAGCGATTAAGCATTCCGTCACAGTATTAGTGGGATAGGTTGTCAGTCCTCCAACAGGTTTCGAAGCTGTTGCTATATTCGCGCTCACCGCAGTGATTAATGGCTCATGATAAAGGGACTTTTTGGCAATAAAGTGTGCTTAGGCAATATAGGTCTCAAGGTTCATAAAATACACGTATTCTGATCTTGGCAATTATTTCCAGTGGAATATAGAAATATTATAATAAGTAACAGTTCATTCATTTGTCACATGAATGCATACAGTAAGCCTCAGTATCATGTTACATCAAGTAGTTCAGAGATGTTATGTTTCAAGTTCCGTGTTTAAGCTAAACAGACAATTTGCACATATATTGAGCATGTTTTCCTTTCAAGTATAATTCAAATAGGTAAAGCATAGTTGATAGTTTTGAGCAATTCATGAGAGTTTTCAAGTAATATAAAACAGTTAAAGCATGTATCTCCCCCAAAAGAATTATTAAAAACAAGTGTGAAAAGTAGGGGCCACGACTCACCTTAGCCACAGCAAGCAAAGATCACACTGACATGACTGGCATCTAGAGCATATTACAACAGTCTCATACAGCAACGACGGTACACAACCTAATACGTATACAGTTACCTCAAAACACGTCTAGCACGATAATAAAGTCTATAAAAGATAAAGTGTCATAGTTTTCGTGGATTATTCAGTTTTCCAAAACTTATCAAAAGCTTAGTTTAAATGTTTCGTGTGGTGTGGTAAGATAACCTAGACTCGACAGACAGCTCACGCCAAAAGAAATAGACAGCAACATAGTCGAGGGAATACTGACTAGGACTCAACCCAAAGAAGACAAACTCTAGAAGTTAATGACAAATAAACACTTTAGGTAATAAGTCAGTTGGTACGTTTCGACATTTATCCCGTTATCCCAAATAACTTGTATAAAACATAAACGTTTTATAATAAAAATATGCTTAACTAATAAAACTAGTTTTTCTCAAGTCGTCGAGACTTGGGTTAATCAAAACTGGGATTACAATATTTAATAAGTTTATGTCTCGTTATTATTCTCGTAATATTAGTTTAGGTTTTATTAAAGATCTTGTGTCCAGTCCGAGTTTAATATATTCAAGTCTCAAAATGTTAAATGAATCTGATATCTAATATTGTAAGTCCGATAATGGTACAATAATTGTCCAAATGTCCAAATGCAATGGCCACAAGCCCACAATCCAAGTATTAAATCCCTTAAGTATATGTATTATCCAAATCCGAATCACAATCCCATGTTCAATTTTCGAAACGTACCAATGAACGAAGGTAAGTCAAACTCGTTAGTCAATGTTTAATTTGTTAATACGGTAGCACTAAAATAACTAATCACCTTACTAACTTAATTTATTATTCCCTTAGTGTTTACTTGGACTTACTAGCCCACTCATCACAAAACAAAACATCCTTTAACCGATTGGGCCTTGGCCCGTGACCAAAATCAAACGCACCCTGATTATGTATTGGGCTTAGGCCCGACACCAATTAATAATGTATAGATCCAGTTACCATTATGTACACAACCCAAAAATAAACAAATGCACCCTACTTTGACTGTGACCAAAACGAGACCAAAAGCCGAAGTATATCATAATTTTAAAGATCTTAAAATGAGTAGATCAAAACGCAGAATCACGACCAATCGTTTCTAGTGGCTACGAAGTCTCACTGAGACACTAACCGGACCCGACAAGCACCCTATGTGGGTTGTTGAACCACGACTTCTCGATATAATATAATTTCAACACAATGACAATACTAACATAACATCGAAACTATTCCGTGACTCAAACGAGTCATAACTAACCAAGTAGGTCTCGACCCGAGAGCAACACCAAATTCTAGCGATAATAATAATAACGACAATTTCAACAAAACTCACCCAAAACTAGCACCATACCGAGACCAAAACCAAACATGTTCATTTCAACTCGCAACATTAATTCTAGACCTCAACAAGATCAAACGTCCATAACAGCAGGGTTATCAATAACCTTAATGACAACAATTTATCAATCCTAGATTCACCTCGAGACCCAACCGGGTCGTATGACTTTGACCCGACCCGTACACAGTACAACGACTACAACAACAACTAAACCTGAATCGTGACAACATTCTTACCACCACTTTTAGTTAGATCTAACCACACGAATAAGTTTCAAAATAATATTACATCCGGTTTTTAAATGATAAAATGTTAGCGAGTTTTTGTTCGGTTATCAAATCCACGAAAATAATAACATAAATATAATCGGTTTTAAAATATATAGAAAGAATATATATCAAATGTTTCTCGGTTTACCATGACGAGGAAATAGAGGAGAGCAAGCGGAGATGGTGGCTGCTACAGCGGCTATGGTGGCTGGAACTCACGGGTTGTCCCTCAAACGACTTCAAAACATTAAGGATAGAGTGGAATATGTGATGTTTTTAATGGTGATGGTGGTTATATGCGACGGAAATGGAGCGTGGAGGTAATGGTGTCGGTGTTTGGTGGCGCGTGGAGTACATGGGAGTGACGGGGAGAGTGAGAGGATCATTTTGATGTTGGTGGTGTAGTAGGGTGAGCGGCGGTGTGCTTGTGGTGGCCGGATTAGGAGGCCGGAAAAACTAGAGGGAGAGTGAGGTGAGAGAGAGTTAGCATAAGGATAGGAAGTTGTGTGGTAGGGATGGTGAGTTAGGTATAATATATAAGAATATAACACACGTTTTTATTGACTTCTCAAGTCTTCGAATCAATCATTTAAGTTTACTGTGGTTTGATGGACAGCTATACATACTTCACCGACATTCAAGATATTATTTGAGGTTACTGTGGTTTGATGGACACGTTTGCATGTTTTGCTGGCACACCAAAAATATCTTAGGTAGGTAGGTATATGTAAGGGTAGCTAACAATATTTTAGGTAGGTGTAGGAAATCTAGCATGGACGAATGGTGTGTAGATATGGTAGATTCTTGGTAGATTTTTGATGTCCTATATAAAATATGTAGGAATTGGGGTATGATATGTGAGGGAATATGTATGGGCTAAGATAACATGTCGTTCAAGTGGTTGTAGTAGGTATAGATTGATTACATATTTTTATAAAAAGGGTCGGTTTGGTTTGTATTATTCGAAAGATTTATGCAATATTTTTATATCAAGAAGAAAAATAAGATGATAGATCGTATATAAAAATATAGAACCAAGTGGACACATTTTACTTGTGAAAAAGAAATAGATCGATTTATTTGCATGATCTATGTATTACATATAAGAAGAGTTTGCATACATAACTTCATATTGGAATTGAGTTAAATATTCGAATTGTGGAAAAGCTTGTCCTTAGTTGGGACGTTTGAATTCAGTGAAAATAGGGTGTCGTGGTTTATTCGTGTCTCGTAGTATGTGTCGCGAAAATGTAACGTGGTAATGTTAACAACAAGAGAAAAATTTTAATTTCCCCGTAAAAATGGGTTTTATTAGACAGTAACTCGAGGTTATTATTAATTAATGAGGATTATCGTAATGGATTTTCGTGAGATCTTACCCACCATAATCACCATCATCATCAACCTTATCATCATCATCCTCATAACACCCTAAATCATAACATCATACAAACCTTAACACATAACATAATAATCATAAAAATGGTTTATACAACCATTAGCTTATCCCTAACAACACTAATCATCATATAATCATATATTGATTATATGATGATCAATCCCACTATTTACTCATCTTCCCCAAGTTAGGGTTCATAAACCCTAACTTCTCAATTCATCAATTACACTAGAAATAGAGATTACTTACTTGTGGGAAATCAAGGTTATGCTTAATCTTGCCATAGGAACATGATCACTTCACTAGCTTCATCATCAAGCTTATTTTTCCCTCTCTACTCTCTCTCTAGAACCGGCCTTATCAATACTCAAGAATAATATGGAAAAGTCTAGACTTTCCTGGATATATTTAGCTAAAATACAAGTTTGGGCCAAAGGCAAGAATGGCCCCTCAAGTTTCTTTCCTTCTATTTTAGCCACAACTAACTTTATAACATATTTGACTTATGACAACATAAGTCCCTTAGGCCTATTTCCTTTCTATTCTTGCCACATAATACTTTCCATAACTATATAACACATACTTTGACTATCGGGTTTGACCACTACTCAACCTTTGTTGACTGGCCAATCACGAAAGGCCCTTGGTCCACCTTCATCTAGGGTGGGGTCCCAACACCCGGGAAGCGGGTGTTACACTAATAGCAAATATAAGTTGATTACAAAACGCATTTCTTTAAGCTAATACATGAGTTTGTTCTTAAGACACTATAGAAAATAGAAATTATCAATCATGTTGCCGTTGGGAATGTTATATGGCAATGCAAAAGCAAGAATATGTCTTCAAAAGATCTAAATCAGCGGGGAAATCTTGGCTTTGTGCACTCTTCTTGAGTGCCGACTGACCATACCCCAAAGACCTAGCTCCAGGCATTAAACACATGTCCCATCGACCCTTTAGTTAGAAGTTGAGATTGAGCCAATAACCTATTTTTCTTAAGACTTTTTTTGACCGGTCAACCGTATATTTGCGACAAAGTATGTAGTGATACAAAAGCAAAAATATGTATGTGAATAGTGGGTGTATATCCTGAATTTTATTAAAATACAAAAATATTATGGTAATATGTTTGTTAAGGACAATTAATAATTACGTGCAAAATAAACACATACGGAGTAATTAATAGTACATTGTTTTCAGATCTCGACATAAGCATATCGAAACAATTTATACAATAAACATTTTACACTTTATGACTATAATAAGCCTAAAGGATTGCCAAGCTGCTTATTTGTAGATCTTGACATAAGTGTTTGTCATAAACTTTGCCTAGCTACTTCCAAACCTAAATTTGTACATTTGAGCATTCAAAACAAGCTTACTTATCGGCATAATAAGTTTCCTAAGCAACCTAGGGCTGAAAAAAGTATCAAAACATGGACAAACTCCAACGTTCATGACCAGAAAACGTAATCCCACATTGGTTGAAAAAAAGAATTTACGAGTTTTATTTCTAGTCTGAAACCAACTCAGCTACACACTATTAAAAGTCTTGGACCACAACTTCCAAACAGATTTCGCATATCTTTTGAGCTAATCTTAAGAGGAGCTACACTTATGACTTGAAGAAGTGTAGTTAGTGTAAACGAGTCTTATGATAACACTGTCCAATTTGAGCCACTGTAAGGGTCCAACATTGGTCTTAAAAGTATCTTTTTTAACCTTGTATCCCACATTGGTTGAAGAAAGAAATTGTGAGTTATTAATATATCGTATTGGATGTGGGTCATATGTGTCTAGGATAATATCAAGTTTTCAGGTGATCACTTTCTTGCAAGTTACAAAAACTGTAAACTTGCAACGAAATGTTGAAATCTGAAAAAAGTTATGATCTCTAGATTTTTTTTCATCCATTTTACATTTTTGTTTTTTTTTAACGGTATAACATGTCTTGGTGGAAACCAATTTAAATCTTTAATTATAAATAGGTTCATACTAAACGATGCCTATTCCCAAATAATTTCTACAACCACGGACGAATTTAAATAACATTTATTATGTGAATTCCTAAAAGACCAAGGATTTTTTGATCTCAAACCAATTATGCTACACACCATTAAAAGTATTGGACCACAAATTACAACATATTTCGCATATATATCGAGCTAATCTTAAGAGGAGCTACACTTTGATGACTTGAAGAAAACTAGTTAACGATGTTAATTACAGTAGGCAAGCATCCGAAATTTAGAGAAAACTTATCTTATAAGGGTCCAACTATTGGGCTTGAAACCTTCAAAAAGAAGATGAAGATGACTACTAAACATGGGCCCAATAATTTGTGTTGAAATGATGCACGTTTTTTTATGCAGGCCCAATTATCTTTTCTGTCTTGTACTCTTCTTGTTATATGCTTAAAAATATCTTTAGAAATACTTTCTCCGGACAGCTCAATACGTAATTCAGTGTATATCAAATTCGTATATGATAAAGGATTTCTTGGCTACTTATTTTTAGTTTTAGATATAACTGCTCATCTTATAAGCATGTTTTTCGAAAACTTTGCTTAGCTACTTGCAAACCAAATTTGTAAATTCATAATATATGCACGTTGAGCATTAAAAAATGTGTACTGATCGCCATAATAAGTTTGCTTAACAACCCATGGCTATAACATGTAACATAATCCAAAAATACTTTAACCTTCATGACCAAAAAACGTACTTCATTCAACCATGTATAAAATTTCTTCGCGAATGATTAGATAAGTAAAAGCTAACCCATTGTCCTAAGAAAAATTCACATGTTGTTTTAGTTCAATGCTTAAACATTTCTATCTTTCGTTTTTAGAGCACTAACAACATATACTATCATGTTATCCAAGATGTTCCCTTCATAATTCATGCTCCGAAAACACAAAATAAGTTGCTTCTAAACTTGAATTTGGAGTTCCGTGTAACAAATAGTTCTTTCACCAACTATTGATAACTCTTGCATTGTAGTACAATGTTCTTAGGTACTTTCTCTCTCGGAATCTTTACAAGTTCAACATTAAAGAGACTTGTAAAGATTCTAGAGTATGATTTTACCCACATTGATTGAAGAAAGAATTTGTTAGTTAGTTATGTACCCTAGTCCATGTGGGTTACACGTCTGTTGAATAGTATAATGTTTTCATGTTGATGATATTCTTGACTTGTTACAAATCCAATTGGTACAAGTTACCAATGTCACCTTCATGAGAACTTATATGAACTTCAAACTTTTTTTCTGCTACTCTTTATTTTATTTTATTTTTATTTTTTATTATTAATTTTTTTAATATAAAACATGTTTTGGTGGAAAACATTTTAATCTTTAGTTTCACATAGCTTAAGATGTAAAAATATTTTAGAAGTCAGTTAAGAGAATGACTAAAAGCTGAGAAAGAGTGTGAGTAACAATCATATTACTCAAGTTTGTTTTGATCATTATACATTGCAAATGAAATGAATTAAACATTTTATTTCTTAAAACATGTTTTTGAAATTGGAAAACACATATTTCTGTACACATAAAGGGTTAGATATAAATATGGATTAATGATCTAAATGGTTATAATGAATATGGATTATTTTTACAAATAACCAATGAAAGTGATGTAATTCATATATGTTGATGGCGTTAATATATTTTCACCATTTCACAAAAAGAGTGATGTAAATTAACAATTTATGTAATCTCATACATGATATCTGATGACATACCCTCCGCTCTACTAACGAGCGTTACCGTCATTTTGGTACGTAGCTTACCATTTGTACATTCTAGTTACTTATTTGCACACTCAAATTTGTGCATTCTGCAGTTGTACATTTATTATATGGTGTTTTATCAGTTTGTACATTTAAGTGTATAAATAACAAATGAGAGCGTGTCAATCAATTCTTAAAATCTTACTTTTTTCGTCTTAAGATAAAGGCATAATTTCATGTATATCCTTCCCTAGATGAATGATTACATATATATCCTTTAGTTTTTAATGCATAAAGTACAATGATTTCAATGTATCAAAATGATATATATGTAATTTTTGAAATTTGCAATGATATATATGTAAAAGCCCCGAAGATAAATGTTCATCTTATAATTTTTTGATATCTACAAATAAATGTTCACTTTGTGTTTCAATCAAAAAAAAAAAAAAATTAGTGAGTAAAATGATATTAGTTTAGAGCACAAGGTGCAGTGAAAACCATGGCTCGCCACTCCTACATGGCATCTCGCCATGGCTCTTCTTCTTTTTTCGCCACTAGCAAGCTCGTCGTCTGCACGACGAGGGTTTGCATTGTACTTTTGTCTTTTCTTTCCTTTTTTTTTTTGGTATGTTTGTGTAAGTTATAAGTGGTGGGCCCCAAATGAGTAAGTTGTAGTTAGTTATTAGTGAGGGGGGTTAGTTGTGGAGGTTTGTTAAAGTGATGTGACACCCGATGGGCCCCAAATGAAGAACAATTGGTGCTCACTGCACCTTGTGCTCTTAATGGATATTATAATTAAGGTGATTTCTTAAAACGTTGTACAATTTAAAATTGAACATTTATTTTGAGATAAAAAGAATATAACTAATATTATAAATATTTAATACTCACAAATTCTAATATTATTTATCGGTTGTAACGAGTAAGTTTTATAGCAGTGGCTAAGCATAGCCCAAGAGTATGAAAATGAACACCAGAATATTGTGTGATGTAAAACAATAGTACCTTTCAAGCAAGAAGCTAGAAAGTACATCGATGAAACATTTGACCAACACGACCCTATCAATACAACGACCCTAAAATAAACATCGTGAATAACCAAACAATCAAAAGAATAAACTCCACCATCTCAACCCGAAAACGCTAACCACTCAAGGGCAATCACCTTGTAAGAAGTATGGAACAGATGAAAACCACAACACGACCACGACCACAACTTTGACCCTTGTACAAAACTCACCGAAAAAAAAAAAAAAAAAAAAAAAAAAAACCCAATTTGAACCACACTATCGAACGGGGTGGTGGCATGGCGAGATGCAGAAAGAGTTGATGGAGAAATACCCTCAATTGTTCGAGAACCACAAGTTCAAATAATGGCCCTTGATCCTTGCTAAACGACCTTATCCGTACAACGAACCATAAACATGACCTCACCCGTATACACCAAACCCGAACATCAATCCCATTTCCCGAGACATCACCATCACCGCGAGCTTACAACCACCATGACCTCACCATCACCACAACCTCAACCACTATGACCTCATAACCCCCCACGACCTCACAACCACCACGACCTCAACCACCACGATCTCACAACCAACACGACCTCCCCATCACCACAACCTCACAACTAGGGGTGTTATCGGGTCGGGTTATCGGGTTAGTCGGGTCGGGTTGAGTCGGGTTTGGATTTTTTAAAAACTCACCCGACACCCGACCCGATAAGGAATCGGGTTAGTCGGTTCGGGTGGTAGTCGGGTCGGGTTATGTCGGGTCGGGTGATTCGGGTTATCGGGTGACCCGATTAAGTAACAATAGTATATAAACTGCTCAGGTAAGCACTAAACTATCATCTTGTAAAAGTGGCTATTACGTAGTATATAAGTTAGTTCAACAAAATATAAATATGTAACCAAAATAACATGATCAAATAGTTAACTTCATGTTGTCTGTATGTAGCAGCTCATATACTAGGATTCACAGTTATACATTCATCTTGATTAGATATCAAGTAAATTTGCTGCAAAGACAACCATCTACGCACGCAAAACGAATAAGAACCATCATATGAACAAGTTCATCCATTAAAATCACAAGAAATTACAAACTTTAGTCATTTATAATTTGAAATAAATTAGTAGAATGATAGTTACATAAGAAAGTAACGAATATAAATGACATCCCTATAGCGATCATTTAGTTTGTGGTTTCTTCCACAGTACCCCAATCCTTTTGAGCACGTTACCATTTTTCTTCTTTATCAACTCATCATCATCGTTATCATTCTCATTATCATCGTCAGTGTCCACGCTACTAGGTGAACCCGTGTTCATCCTTTTCTTTGGGCTAAAATGACCCATTGACCATGTTCTGTCCGCCAAAATTTGACCATTGTTGTCATTATTCTGTTTCAACATTTGCTAAACCTGAATTTAGAATGTTGGAATCTTGTTTTGATGCCTCCACCAAACCATTCATTTTCTTGATTTCCAGTTTGAGTTTCTCATTTTCATCTGACTTTTCGTGTAATTCTGTCTCAAGACTTGTCAGCTTTGACTGTAAACCGTTAATGACTTGCTTTGACTCATTTTCCGCCTTGTTTTCTAGATTTGTTGTCTTCATCACTGTTTAGCTTAAGTGACTCCATGGTCTTTTTTGCTGTTTCAAGTTGTAGTAATGTTTCGCTTGCTAAGGCTTGGGCATGAGATTCTGCACATTTGCTACTTTCAAGCTGGTTCTTCATTTCCTCCATGCGTGAAAGTGTTTCACTCATATTCTCTTTCAATTTAAGTATCTCCACGTACGCTGATTCTGCTTCTCTTTCAATTTAAGTATCTCCACGTACACTCAAAACAGCCAAAAGCTAGAAGAATTAAAAAAGCAAAGGATTGTCGGGTCTTATCGGGTTGACCCGATAACCCGATAACAATTTTTATTTAACCCGAAACCCGACCCGATAACGCTATCGGGTTATCGGGTCGGGTCAAAACAACCCGATTAAAAATTTTGACCCGATTAGACCCGACCCGATTAGACCCGACCCGATCGGGTTCGGGTCGGGTTGACCCGACCCTACAGACACCCCTACTCACAACCCCCACGACCTCACCATCACCACTACCTCACAACCACCACGACCTCACCATTACCACAACCTCACAACCCCCACGACCTCACCATAACCACTACCTCCCAACCCCTACGACCTCACCATCACCACTACCTCACATCCACCACGACCTCACAACCACCAAGACCTCACCATTACCACAACCTCACAACCACCAAGACCCCACCATTACCACAACCTCACCATCATCACGACTCACCATCACCACGACCTCACAACGACCATGACTTCACAAACACCACGACCTCACCATCACCACTACCTTACAATCATACAACATCACCATCACAGGACCTCACCATCATACGACCTCACCATCACATGACCTCACCATCTTGAACCTCCCGATCTGAACCACACAACCACTTCGACCCTAGTACAACCAATCTGATCCACCGAACATACCGAACCAAAAACAACCCATAAACACGAGGATCCAAGAGAAAATGATACGAAAAATTGCCAAAAAGAACGATCTATAAAACTTTTTTTAATCGAGAACTGAAAACGAAATGGTAAAGTATCTACAAAGAAGAAGGATTGAAGAGGGTCTCTCCGGACCGACGGCCGGAGAGACGATGGTGGCGGCGGCGGGTTTAAGGTTAGGGTTAGGTTGGATTGGTTTTTTTAGAGAGAGGTTGGAGGATTTTTTAGAGAGAGGTTTTAGTGTGTAAATTAGCATACCATGCTTTTTAATTTCACGCCTACATCACATTCTATTATGCATTGTAATTTTTTTTTTCTTTTATTTTTCTTTTTAGAACGGCACCACACTTGAAATCCGACCCCCGAGTTAAACCATCCAAACAGGCAGGCCTCAAGACCCGAACCACTAGGAGAGACCCGCGAAGGGAAACCCCTAGAACTCACGGCTTCGCGCTAAGAGGAAAATCCGTATTTTCTTTGTCACTTGCGAGACTCGAACCCGGGTAAAACCCCTCCCCACTTATCTCCCATTCATAGTTGGTAATAATTGTAACAGTTCTTGATACATGCTCTTTGTGACAAACCATTTTTACTTGGTATATTATTATGCTCCAAGATTATGCTAATGTAGGTTTTCTTTTCAGACTCGTACTTCGTACACATTTGCTACCTTTAATCAAGTCTAACTTATTGGCGAGTCTACATTTCGACTAAAGGAGGAAAAGGTGAAACCAAGCTCTGAACAACGATACATGCTTCACGATATCTATCAAACTTTTGAATCTATGAGTATGAGCTATTTACACAATCATAGCAACCAATTTCTACCCATTTCGCAAAAATAGTTTCCCGTCATTTGAAATACACAAAGGCATTCAAAAATAATGCCTCCCAAGATCAGTTTGATACAGAATGGACACCAATTTACACCAAGAATCTTGCAGTTGGATCCATGTTTATAATTGGGGGCACGTAACATGTAAAGGAACCAAGACCCGGGCCTTTGTGTCTATAAAGAACATGGAACCTGGCAAATCGGTTTTTTGCTTTTTGAGACAAAATATATGTTGGAGGGATTTAACGTGCACTTGAAACTTCCAAGTATCAAATGAAGGTGAACTCCTCCCTCCCTCCCTCCCTCCCTCCCTCCCTCCACCATTTATTTGCCTCTGCGAACCCTCATTTGAACTCTTATCTACAACTTTTGAACCCTCATTTCAACCCTCCAGTTTTCAACCATCTACCACCACAATTAAGAACCCTATTATAAATGTGGCTGGACCTCTTCAATACAAGTTGAATAGTGTATGTGTTTACAAATTTGTCGTTAAGTGTGTAAATAACAAATGAGAGTGTGCCAACCAATTCTTAAAATCTTACTTTTTTCGTCTTAAGATAAAGGCATAATTTCATGTATATCCTTCCCAGTATGAATAATTAACCAAATTATAAACAATAAACACCCCCTAATTTTAAATTGTACAAAGTTTTAGATGGCAAATTATAAACAATAAACACCCCCTAAAACCTTAACAAATTGGGCTATGCTTAGGCACCGCTATAAAACTTACTCGTTACAACCGATAAATAATATTAGAATTTGTGAGTATTAAATATTTATAATATTAGTTATATTCTTTTTATCTCAAAATAAATGTTCAATTTTAAATTGTACAACGTTTTAAGAAATCACATCAATTATACTATCGATAAAGAGCACAAGGTGCAGTGAGCACCATTGCTTCTTTATTTGGGGCACATCGGGTGCCACATCACTTTAACAAACATTCACAACTAACCCCCCTCACTAACAACTAACCACAACTTACTTATTTGTGGCCCACCACTTACAACTTACACACACATACCCCCAAAAAAAAATGACAAAAGTACAATGCAAACCCTCGTCGTGCAGACGACAAGCTTGCTAGTGGCGAAAAAAGAAGAAGGCAAACGGTGTGGTGAAGAGCCATGGCGAGATGCCATGTAGGAGTGGCGAGCCATGGTTTTCACTGCACCTTGTGCTCTAACCTAATATCATTTTACTCACTAATTTTTATTTTGTTTGATTGAAACACAAAGTAAACATTTATTTGTAGACATCAAAAAATTATAAGATGAACATTTATCTTCGGGGCTTTTACATATATATCATTGCAAATTTCAAAAATTACATATATATCCTTTTGATACATTAAAATCATTGTACTTTATGCATAAAAAACTGGTGAAAGGATATATATGTAATTATAGTTGTTAAACAATGAACACCCCCTAAACATCAAAGTAAACATGCAGAAGCGTATAGAATCATATAACATGTAAATTAATTAACCAAATTATAAACAATAAACACCCCCTAAAACCTTAACAAATTGACTCATAATTTTTTTAAGTTTAATTAAACTCATAAGGCTGAAAAATAAGCTAAACCAACACCCCCTAAAACCTTAACAAATTGACTCATAATTTGCAGTTTTTTTTTAACCAACCAATAAAGTTTATGAGAAAATAAAGAAACCGAATTGAATTAGCCCATAAGCCAAAAAAAAATAAAAAATAAGCTAATCGAAATAGCCCCTAAAACCTTAACAAAATTTCGCATGCATCTTCTTATCACAAATTTCCACTTTTTTTAACCAATAAATAAAGTTCATAAAAGAATAAAGAACACCTAATATACTGTTTGTTATCACATTTACACTAACTGTTTTAATAAAAATAGGTAAACCTGACTTGACCCACACCAAATTACCCATTATGACCATTGCTAGGCATGTTTGACCAGGTCATTTATGGTTAGAACTTGAATGTGATAAACCATATGAATTAAAAAAATATGGATTCTTTAGTAAATATACCTGTAACATTGTTTAACACCGCAACAATATCATCACTACCGCTAACCTCGTCTTCATCTTGTTTCGTCCGTTGAACCGCAACCGCTTTAATTCTGCCACTACATCTCCGAACACCTTTAGTTGAAGTTCCGGCTTTGCTTTTGAACATTTTAACGGCGAAACTGTCTCTAACACTCATCACTCCACCCGTAGAGCCACTGCAAACAATAGTTTGGGTTTATTTGCAAGGGTAATCAGGGATATGTAAAGTTTATTTTCAAGATATTCCCATGTTTAAGTTCGTCCAAACTAATCGACGATCATTGGGCATTAATCACCTAATCTTTACTGCATTATTATGAGACTATTATTAAGAATATGAAAGCAAAAAATTTAAATGGGTGCCCAGCTTAGTTTACATTACAGGCTCATAAGCTTTTATTGAAAGTTTAATTAGCCCATAAGCTATTTTTAATGATAGATAAGCTATATGTGCTTGTTAAATATTCACTAACCTTATAACAACTCTGCATAAGCTATTAAAAATGGTCTTATAAAGCTTATCAATTTTTCAAGAAGCTAATAAGCTCATCAAATTGGGTAAAAAAAAAAACAGATAAAAGCATCAAAATCATGAATGTTCTTACAGTTGTTATAAACTTCGTGATTTCCTACTTTAGATGGCAAGGAATCCTACAGATTAGATTGAATCCTTATAGGTTGTATTGCCGGAATCCTTGCCACACCACCGTCGCCAACTACGCCATCTCTGCCTCTCATCGGATCTAAGAAATCATCCCTTCTTTGTGGGTTTGATCGAATCACATCTTCATTTTCAAACTAAAGATATGAAAAAGAGATCTTTAATAAATTATCAGTGGGTTTAGTTTGTGGAAGATAGATGTGTCTGTGTTTTTTGAAGATGAAGTTTATGCGGGAAGAAATGTAGATTATCCGGTTGTGTGTGGAAGATTATAGAAGGTGTGGAAGGCGGTGGAAAGGTTACACATAGAAATATAATAAACATGGTAAAGTTGTATTAGGGTGTAATTACTGGAAAAAGGGAGGTGAACAGTAAAACTATCACCTCCTTTCAACCAATCACAAATGCACAAAGGCTAGTATTCCTGTGAATGTACTTTTTTATTATTTATGGGCCAATAGAGTTAGAGATTAAAATTCTTAATTGTACTCTAATTGCCTCCTCAAATTTTGGCTATTAGTAGTATATAGTATAATATATGTTGGAGGAATTTAATTTGCACTTGAAACTTCCAAGTATCAAATGAAGGTGAACTCCTCCCTCCCTCCACCATTTATTTGGCTTGGACCTTTGTTGCCTCTGCGAACCCTCATTTGAACTCTTATCTACAACTTTTGAACCCTCATTTCAACCCTCCAGTTTTCAACCATCTACCAACCACTTTATTGATACAATTAAAACCACCACCACAATTAAGAACCCTATTATAAATGTGGCTGGACCTCTTCAATACAAGTTCAATAGTGTATGATTTTCAGCCGGATATAAAAGGATACAAACGGATATATATAGCTGGTTCTTGGCCATTTATTCCGGAAAAGACTCGGCTAGAACCAGCAATTCCGGCCAAGACTTAGTTATATCCGTTCGAGACCCGGCTATTCCGTCCAAGACCCGGTTATATGTGTAGTATGGAGTAAATGGTTTCTATATGCAAATTTGTCGTTAAATGTATTAAGTAAAAGATGTAATGTACTTAAATGGTTTCTTCTGGCTACTTGTAAAGACGACGAAACTAGTTACTGTGCGCATTTGTTTATAAATATAGTTTCTGGTTAGTCCCTTTGTCATCCTTGAATTGGGAAATGATCACCAATAAGAAGTTTGAAATTGTATGAGTTTATTTCACGTGTTTAAGATAAATTGTAATATAACTTATAATCTAGTATTGCAGTAGCAAACTTAGGACAAATGCATTTGCATGTATGTAGACTCTACGAGTAGGACAAATGCATTTACTTTGATATTCTGAAATTGAGTTGACAGAAGAACTCAGTCTTAGTTTTTTTGCTGTGTAACTTATCCGTGGTTCATTTAACTGCAGGATGATGATGAATCAATGACCTTTTTCGACCCGCACGCTGAATGCTCATACCACGCTTATTTGCGACTGTCGTCACCGATGATATCAACACGCGCTTCATTCATACAGATTTTTTTTTTTTACAGCAGGGAGATCAGCTGCTGCGCAGACTACTCGGGCTACACGAGAAGGTGATAAACCTAATTGTCTATTTCAAAAAAATTAGAATGAAACTACGTATTAACTTTGATATTTACCGCCTACAGTGCTTTTGTCTAATTCAGTAACACAATTTATTTCTATTTTTTGCAGCTTAGAGTATATTTGTAGAACCAGCAATTACTGCACTCTTCAGGAAGTTAATAGAAAAACCTCATTTCGTTACGGTATTCTCTCAGCTAGTACCGACACATACACCAATAAAACTTTGAATACTTTATTTATTATAAAGTTATGCAATCTTATTGACCCATGCACCTGATGATGTGGTGGAGAACTGTGACGCTTCTTGGAATAGATAGAGTACATAAATATGTGTGTGGGTGAGCATAGGCCTTTAAAAATCCACCTATTTAACATCATAGTACTAAAAAGTTTCAAAACCATATGAATATTCAAGGGCTGAAGCTTAACAGTTATGTACTGTATGTATATGTGATCAAAGGGGTGTTTGGGAAAGTTTATGTAAATAGCTTATTAACAGATATTGTATCGAAACATAATTTAAGAGACATTGTTTGAAATAACTTATTAGGTTGCTTGATTATCTGCTTATTGAATTGTTTTAAGGCGGATTAGCAATCACAAACACTCTATAAAAATTACTTCTGTAATTTTCAAGACAGATAAGCACTTGATTGATAAGCAGGTTGGTACCTGCTCATTTTCAAGGCACACAATCTCTTTCAAACAGGAATACTGAACATCATAAGCTAATCCAAACAACTTCCTTAAAACATCTAAAATTAGTTGACGAGCATAACTGAATTAGCGAGAACTCTATTTCTCATGGAAATTATATGTATATTATATTACATGTAAAATACTTACAACATCGCTGTAGTAAGAGCAACTTTTCAGAATCGTACTCACTGTTTGACTTCAAGAAATGGAAAGTTGATCTCAGCCACTCTGTCATGTATATCTGAGTGTTGGTGATCTTCTCTCCAGTCAACACATCCTTTTCCAATCATGAACTGCTGCTCCCATCAAAGTTGTGCTTATGTATAATATTAATGTATACCATCAGGTTGATTTAAAGGGCTATGCTCACCCACACACATATTTATGTACTCTATCTATTTCAAGAAGCATCACAGTTCATCAAATCATCAGGTGCATGGGTCAATAAGATTGCGTAACTTTATAATAAATAAAGTATTCAAAGTTTTATTGGTGTATGTGTCGGTACTACTTGAGAGAATACCGCAACGAAATGAGGTTTTTCTATTAACTTCCTGAAGAGTTTAGTAATTGTTTGTTCTACAAAAATATACTCTAAGCACATTTAATACTAAGCTATTTTCTGTACCATTGTCAATAAACTGCAAAAAATGGAAATAAATTGTGTTACTTAATTAGACAGAAGCAATGCCTCTTGAAACTGTAGGCGGTAAATATTAAAGTTAATATGTTGTTTCATTCTAATTTTTTTGCAACAGACAATTAGGTTTATCACCATCTCGTGTAGCCCGAGTAGTCTGTACAGCGACTGATCACCCTTCTGTAAAAAAAGTATTTGTATAAATGAAGCGCTCGTTGATATCATCGGTGATGACAGTCGCAAATAAGCGTGGTATGAGCATTCAGCGTGCGCGTTGAAAAAGTTCGCTAATTCATCATCATCCTGCTGTTCCTGCAGCTAAATGAACCACGGATAAGTTATATAGCAAAAAAAACTAAGACTGAGTTCTTCTGTCAACTCAATTTCAGAATATCAAAAAAAAAAAAAAAAAAAAAAAAAAAAAAAAAAAAAAAAAAAAAAAAACCCCACCGGAGACCCTACTCATAGAATCTAAATACACGCAAATGCATTTATCCTGAGTTTGCTACTGCAATACTACATTATAAGTTTATAACGGGTACTTGTAGAGTCTGTGTTGGGAATTAAAAATTCTGAAGTTAGAGTATTAGAATTTACTCTAAGTCAAAGGTACTGCTAGTTCATGATCAAGGTACTGCTAGTACATCAAGGTACTGCTAGAGCAAGAAGGTACTGCTAGTTCAAGTTGAAGGTACTGCTAGTTGTATATGGTACTGCTGATCAGTGACTCATAGGATAAGATCGAAAGGATATTTATTGTATTTTGGTCAAACATATACGGTAGATAATATCTTACTCCATGTGCTTAGTTAACAAGTTGTATACATAGATACATGTTGTATCTTATGTACTGACACCAATAAGCATAAGTTAACCAAGTAAGTCGGTCAAGACTTTAAGCAATTTGTAAAGATCTCTTGCAACTATAAAAGAGATCTTAGACTTGGATATTGTGTAGACATGCATAATTATAGACTCATAACTGTTAAGACATAGAACAAACACAAATCACAAGTTGTAACATAAGATTCAAGGTTTTGTAACCCTAGTGAGAAACTCAAGATCACTCGTATTATTTTGAATAATATTGAATCGTTTAGTGAAATACTTTCTTTGTTCATTGTTAAGTAACAAACATAATTCTTCCATTTCCATAACATACATAACCTTCTAAGTGTGGTTAAGTAAATTCCGCGTGCTTAATCATATTAAGTCAATATATCTCATACACAAAGACACAAGGTTTAACCACCTTAACCGTGTATTACATCTTGTACTGAATCATGTCCTAATCTTAAAGCTTATGAAGACCTTAATAAGAGATTTGAAGCTCATAAACAAGAGCTACTTGATTCTTTGTTTAATTTGGCTAATCACAAAAGAGGTCTAGGTGTTTTAGAAAAACAAGTCTTACATTTTAAAAATAATGAAATTCATTTTGCTGATGACATCAATATACTAAAAAATGACATTAAGATCAGAGATGAGTGTATTGTTGAGTTGAATGATTCATTAGCTAAACACAAAAATGAAAGAGAAAATGTAAAGGTTTCTGTGGATGTTTTAGCTCATTCCTCAGAAGGATTCAATAAGCTTTGGGAAGCCCAAGTTATTGATAAGGTTAATTCTGGTGTTGGATTTAAGTCTGTACCCCCACCATACAGAGGTGTTCATTCACCTCCAGGTATTGATTTAGCACACACAGGGTTACCTGAGTTTCAAGAACCAATCATGGAATATGGTTCTAAGGTCACTAAATCTCCTAAGATAGAAAAGGTAAGTAAAAGTTTAGACAAAACTTTATCTTATCAGGACAAGGTGTCCTTTGTTAAGAAAGGAGATGCTATAGTTGTTGAAGATTGTACAACTGATAGTGATAGTGATGAAGAAGAACAGGTTATGTCTAAACCTGTCTTGGTTAAGAAAGTAGGAACAAGTATTCCTAAGATAGTCAATCACAACACTAACAGGCCTAAGTCAAATGTTAAGACTGTTAGGAAACCAGTTAGATATTGTGAACAATATAGAACTACAAACAAGCCCAGAGGTAATCAAAGGAATTGGAACAACCTCAAGTCTAACCAATTAGGTGATGACTTTGCATTTTATAATAAAGCTTGTTATACATGTGGTAGTTTTGACCATCTTGCAGCTTTCTGCAACCAAAGGGTAACTGGGTATGAAAACAATAGGGTGAACTACAAAAGGAAAACTCCTCAAACTCTTTTTCACTCTAACACTCATAGAACAAAACCCAGAACAGTCTCAAACAAGTCTGGACCCAAAGGTCCTGATAGACAAAAAGGTCCTGCTAATACATACATAAAGGTACTGCCAGAACAAATTAAAGGTACTGGTAGATCAAAAGGTACTGTTAGACCTATGATGACTGTTAACCCAAAATCAACAGCTAAGGATGCAAAAACAACTTTCATACATGCATCTAAAACTGTTCTAAGACCCATTCAAACAAAAGCAGTGGTCCACAAACAGATTTGGAGACCAAAGGGTGTAATTTCAAAATTAGCAAACTCTGCTAAACATGTTATTCACTCTGCTGCTAAGGGTAATAGGGCAAATGCTGTTAAGGCCTCAGCATGTTGGATTCAAAAATCCAATGTTGCATCAACAGTCCTTAAAAGATTAAATTATATTGATGCAAGAGGCAGATTCAAGTCAGTAATGGCTTGGATCTCCAAAGAAAACTAACACTCTTATTTGTGTGCAGGGACATTCTATTGATCATCAAGATCAAGGATACTCAGATAGTGGATGTTCCAATCACATGACAGGCAACATGTCTTATCTTTCAGATTTTCAAGAATTCAATGGAGGATATGTTACCTTTGGAGGTGGTTTTCGTGGCAAAATTTCTGGTAAAGGTACTATTAAAACCGGAAATTTAGATTTTGAAAATGTGTACTATGTACAAGAGTTAAAGTATAATCTTTTTAGTGTTTCACAAATGTGTGACAAAAAGAATAATGTCCTTTTTACTGACACTGAATGTCTTGTTCTATCTAAGGATTTTAAGATGCCTGATGAAAATCAAGTACTTCTTAGAATTCCTAGAAAGGCCAATATGTATAGTGTTGATATGAAGAACATCATTCCTAAAGAAGATTTAACTTGTCTTGTATCAAAGGCCACATTAGATGAATCAATGTTATGGCATAGAAGGCTTGGTCATATTAACTTCAAAACCATAAATAAAATTGTTAAGAATGGTTTGGTAAGAGGTTTACCTCACAAAAGATTTGAAAATGATCAAACATGCATTGCTTGTCTAAAAGGCAAACAACACAAAGCCATTTGTAAGCCCAAAATTTTTAACTCTATCAATCAGTCATTGTTTATGCTGCACATGGACTTATTTGGACCAGTTTCAGTAAGGAGTATACAACATAAAAAATATTGTCTTGTTATAACTGATGACTATAGCAGATTTACATGGGTTTTCTTTTTAGCCACTAAGGATGAGACATCAAGCATCCTTAAGGAATTCATTACACTGATAGAAAACCAAGTAAGCAAGAAAGTAAAAGTCATTAGGAGTGATAATGGGACAGAGTTTAGAAATAGAGTTATGGATGATTTCTGCAAAGAAAAAGGTATTAGAAGAGAATATAGTGTTGCTAGAACACCACAACAGAATGGAGTGGTTGAAAGAAAGAATAGAACACTAATTGAAGCTGCTAGAACAATGTTAGCTGATTCTAAGCTACCTATAATCTTTTGGGCAGAAGCAATTAACACTGCTTGCTATGTTCAAAATAGAGTTTTAGTTGTGCAGCCTCAGAATAAGACATCATATGAACTCTTTAATGGTAGAACTCCTGCAATAGGATTTCTTAGACCTTTTGGATGTCATGTGACAATTCTCAATACCTTAGACCATTTAGGAAAATTCGATGGTAAAGCAGATGAAGGTTTCTTAGTTGGATATTCTCTTGTTAGCAAAGCTTTTAGAGTTTACAACTTAAGAACTGAGAAAGTTCAAGAAGAACTACATGTGGAGTTTCAGGAAAACAAATCCAATGTAGTAGGTCAAGGACCCAAATGGATATTTGATCTTGATTATCTAACAAACTCTATGAATTATTTACCTGTTGTTGCAGAAACTAATAATTTTTCAGGTTCACAAGCAACAAATGAGGTAGAGTTAGATAAAGATCAATCTGATGTCATTATGCCATTGTGGTCAAGTACCAGTGTGGATTTAGCTTCAAACAATGATGAATCTTCTTATGGTAAAGCAAAAGAAGATGTTGAGGCTCAAAGAAGAGATGTTGGAATAGAGGAACAACTCAATATGTTAAATATTGATGGTACTGCTGAGACAGAGCAAGGTACTGTTAGTACTTCTCAAGGTACTGGTAGTTCATTTGAAGGAACTGTTAATTCAGCTGAAGGTCCTGCTGGTCCTTCACACTCAAAAGATGCAGATTTCCAAGAAGATGAAGTGGATTTGACTAATCTTTCATCATCTTATCATGTTCCTACTACACCACACACAAGGATTCACAAAGTTCATTCCCTTGATAATGTGATAGGAGATATACAATCTGGTGTGAAGACAAGAAGACAACTAGTCTCTTCTGACCAAAAAGGGATTCTTGATGCCCTTTATGCTTCAAAACAACATGAACTTTCAAACTCATGTTTATTTGTATGTTTTCTCTCTCAAAAGGAACCAAAGAATATTCTTACAGCCCTAGATGATTCAAGCTGGGTAGAGGCTATGCAAGAAGAGCTTCTTCAGTTCAAGATTCAAAAGGTTTGGGTGCTAGCTGATTTACCTACAGGTGAGAAGCTAATTGGCACTAGATGGGTTTTTAAGAACAAAAGGGATGAAAGAGGAATTGTGATCAAGAATAAGGCTAGATTAGTAGCACAAGGGTACACACAAGAAGAAGGAATAGATTATGATGAAGTTTATGCTCCAGTAGCAAGGATTGAGGCAATTAGGTTGTTTCTAGCTTATGCTTCATTTTTAGGCTTCACAGTCTACCAAATGGATGTTAAAAGCGCATTTTTATATGGTGAAATTGGAAGAGAGGTGTATGTTTCACAACCTCCTGGTTTCATTGATCCATTACATCCAAACAAAGTGTACAGAGTAGTGAAAGCTCTCTATGGCCTTCATCAGGCACCAAGAGCTTGGTATGCAACACTTGCTTCCTACTTATTAGAAAATGGATTTCAAAGAGGGAAGATTGATCAGACACTTTTCATCAAACAGCACAAGAAGGATCTTCTGTTAGTGCAGGTGTATGTGGATGACATTATCTTTGGATCTACAAGGAAGGAAATGTGTTTAGAATTTGAGAAGCTTATGAAAGATAAGTTTCAAATGAGTTCTATGGGAGAACTTACATTCTTTTTGGGTTTGCAAGTTAAGCAATCATCTGAAGGCATATTTATTAGTCAAGACAAATATGTTGCAGAGATACTTAGAAAATTTCAATTTGCTGATTCAAAAATAGCAAGCACACCAATGAACTCAGAGAAGCACCTTCGAAATTGAAACTTTTCTTCGTTTGATCTAGATAGAACTTTCTCCTTTAGAAATGCTTCATCCCTTCTAGATATTTGATCTGTTCTAATCATTTTCAACCTCTACATCATCATCTTGTATGCTCTTGTCTTCTCCTTCCATATATTGGTTTATTCTTCCTTTTCTGGGTAATTATTTCCTTCTCTGAGATTGTTACCTCCCCTGAAGCAAATAACTTTTGTTTCCTCCCCTTGTTTGGAAGATCTCACTATGTACCTTTGACTGAACTATCACTATGTAACTTTTTTTGTCAGACAATTTTGTACATGAAGCCATCAATTCCTTAAGAGTTTAAGTTTCTGTCCTCATCACTTCTAGGTGTGTTAACTCCTATGAGAGGTGAATCAGTGGACATTTTGATTCATAATCCATTAATGAATGGTTTTTCTGAATCCTTGAAAATCCTTTTAAGAAATCATTTAACTTAGTAGTATGTTCATGATTTTAGAATTGAAAAATCATACTACATTCAACCATTTTGAAAGAATCAAGTGTATAACAGACACCTAATCAAAATTTCGGTTTAAAAATAACCTCTGGTTGTGTGAGAACCAATGTATTTCAGTTATCACTAACTGCCTGTGAAAAGATAAATCTATTCAAAAGATTTTCTTGACAGGGTTTCCAGCTCATAGCAATTGTTACCTCCAACACAAGTGTTAGATTCACTTTTACTAGCTGTTATTTCACATTGAATTGATGACTTAGTTGATCAGATAGTAACTGATACAACTCACTTTCTATCATTTTATACTTTCAAGTATAATGAGTTAGTCTAAGGACATCTGATAGAAATAACAGCTAGTAAAAGTGAATCTAACACTTGTGTTGGAGGTAACAATTGCTATGAGCTGGAAACCCTGTCAAGAAAATCTTTTGAATAGATTTATCTTTTCACAGGCAGTTAGTGATAACTGAAATACATTGGTTCTCACACAACCAGAGGTTATTTTTAAACCGAAATTTTGATTAGGTGTCTGTTATACACTTGATTCTTTCAAAATGGTTGAATGTAGTATGATTTTTCAATTCTAAAATCATGAACATACTACTAAGTTAAATGATTTCTTAAAAGGATTTTCAAGGATTCAGAAAAACCATTCATTAATGGATTATGAATCAAAATGTCCACTGATTCACCTCTCATAGGAGTTAACACACCTAGAAGTGATGAGGACAGAAACTTAAACTCTTAAGGAATTGATGGCTTCATGTACAAAATTGTCTGACAACAAAAGTTACATAGTGATAGTTCAGTCAAAGGTACATAGTGAGATCTTCCAAACAAGGGGAGGAAACAAAAGTTATTTGCTTCAGGGGAGGTAACAATCTCAGAGAAGGAAATAATTACCCAGAAAAGGAAGAACAAACCAATATATGGAAGGAGAAGACAAGAGCATACAAGATGATGATGTAGAGGTTGAAAATGATTAGAACAGATCAAATATCTAGAAGGGATGAAGCATTTCTAAAGGAGAAAGTTCTATCTAGATCAAACGAATGAAAGTTTCAATTTCAGTTCATTATGTTTGTTTATCACTTGCAAAGGCATGCTGATAGATGATTTCACTTGTTGAAATCATTGCCTCTTACAATTCCTCCATCCAAGGAAATTGCACCATCTTTTGGTACAATGTTTTGATATTGCTGAAGTCGAAGAAGAACAAAGCAGATGAGTTCAGAATAAGAAGAATAGTTCAGATTCATGAAATGTTTGAAAGATCTTCACAAGTCCTCATTTAATTCAGAAAACATGTTTGAATTGATTCACATGTTTAGGGGAGGATTGTTGGGAATTAAATATTCTGAAGTTAGAGTATTAGAATTTACTCTAAGTCAAAGGTACTGCTAGTTCATGATCAAGGTACTGCTAGTACATCAAGGTACTGCTAGAGCAAGAAGGTACTGCTAGTTCAAGTTGAAGGTACTGCTAGTTGTATATGGTACTGCTGATCAGTGACTCATAGGATAAGATCGAAAGGATATTTATTGTATTTTGGTCAAACATATACGGTAGATAATATCTTACTCCATGTGCTTAGTTAACAAGTTGTATACATAGATACATGTTGTATCTTATGTACTGACACCAATAAGCATAAGTTAACCAAGTAAGTCGGTCAAGACTTTAAGCAATTTGTAAAGATCTCTTGCAACTATAAAAGAGATCTTAGACTTGGATATTGTGTAGACATGCATAATTATAGACTCATAACTGTTAAGACATAGAACAAACACAAATCACAAGTTGTAACATAAGATTCAAGGTTTTGTAACCCTAGTGAGAAACTCAAGATCACTCGTATTATTTTGAATAATATTGAATCGTTTAGTGAAATACTTTCTTTGTTCATTGTTAAGTAACAAATATAATTCTTCCATTTCCATAACATACATAACCTTCTAAGTGTGGTTAAGTAAATTCCGCGTGCTTAATTATATTAAGTCAATATATCTCATACACAAAGACACAAGGTTTAACCACCTTAACCGTGTATAACCAAGGTCCTCACAGTCTGCATTTTCAGGCATCCGTTGTGAGGCTGAACTTTTTAACACACATACGCAAATGCATTTGTCCTAAGTTCGGATGTAGCATTACCATTGCATTACCTACACACACAATAATAATAATAATAATAATAATAATAATAATAATAATAATAATAATAATAATAATAATAATAATAATAATAATAATAATAATAATAATAATAATAATAATAATAATAATAATAAGAGTTAATTTCAAAAATCGTCCCTATACTCGACCGGGTTTAACACTTTTAGTCCCTGTAAGTAATTTTTAACGGATCTGCTCCCTAATGTTGCGACCCATCACGGGTTTAGTCCCCAAACTTGCGACTCATAACGAATTTGGTCCCTTGACCAAATTTTATTGAATGAAATGACCAAATTACCCTCATATTATTATTATTATTATTATTATTATTATTATTATTATTGTTATTAAAACATTTTTCCAGGGAATAAGCAAATCCCAACTACTTCAAATTCATTTCACAACATTATCTTCATCACCTACCATCTCAACTATTTAGATTTTTTCAACAGCTAACAAAGTCGAGAGTCACATTCATAAACACAACATTCATAAACACATTCGTTCATTTGTAAAGTCCGTCCTACTTGTAACTTAAACGTAGTGGAACTCGATCATAATCGAAACATATTCAGAACTTTTAAGAAATATCCGTAAGTACATTACGTCTTTTACCTAAGAAATACGACAACTTAATAAATCTAACGACAGATTTGCAACAAAATCGACATCAATATCAATACATTGGTGTTCTATAGAAACCATTTACACCATAATTTACAACCACCCTCTCTAACTAAAGTATTGCGCATATAGCCGGGTCTTGGCCGGATATAGCCAGGTCTTGGCCGGATATAGCCGGGTTTTGGCCGGAATGTCCGGGTCATGGCCGGAATATCCGGGTTTTGACCGAAATTTTCAGGTCTTGGCCGGATATAGCCGGGTCTTGGCCAGATATATCCGAGTTTTGGCCGGAATAGCCGGGTCTTGGCCGGATATAGCCGGGTCTTGGCCGGAATATCCGGGTCTTGGCCGGATATAGCCGGGTTTTGGCAGGATATAGCCGGGTCTTGGCCGGATATAGCCGGGTCTTGGCCGGAATATCCGGATGTTGGCCAGATATAGTCTAGCGGGGTCTTGAGCTAGTTGTGTTCAGAATATTATTATGTTTTCAATTTTGTTACATTCATACTAGCTAAAATGTATAGTTGGTGAGGTGCAGAGGTGGCAATTTTTGACCAAAATGAAAAAAATGAGTTAATTTTGGCTACTTTGTAAAAAATTTGACCACATTTAGCCCATTCATTTTTTTTAATGAGCACATTTAGCCCATTGAAAAGTTAAATGGGCACAACGGGCATACATTTTCTCTCAATTAGAGAAAATTATAATAGTTTTTGAAGAAAAACTTATATATATAATATATTTAATTTTTTTAAATATAAATGAGGTATTACGTTTAAGGAATTTATTTCGTCATTTTTGGTCTTCTATAAAGCGATTTATATAACATGTGCCCATTTAGCCCGTGCCCGTTTAAGCCCGTGCCCATTCTAGCCCGTGCCCGCCCGGCCCGCCCGTTTTGCCACATCTAGTGACGTGTTTATTTGAACTTATTATTTATTTATTTATTATTTTTATTTTTTTGTCTTTCATTGTTCTTTTTGCTGTAAAAAACATGTTTTAGTGTAAACTGATTTAGTCTTTAATTTCACATGGCTTAAAAGGAAAGTTTATTTTAAAAGCCAATTGATAAAGAACATGATCAAGAATTGTCATCTCGCTCGCGTGTTGCGGCGGTTGTTTATGCATAAGTTGATGTGGTTTGATGAAATTTTCATTTTGAATCGATGTTAAAGTAGGTAAGCAATTTAAAAAAGAAAAAGAAGCTAAAGACAGACGGCTACTAGACATAGGCCCAATAGTTTGGGGCCTTTGGGCTGATATGATGCATGTATTTATATACAGGCCCAATACTTTTTTTTTTTTTTTTTTTTTTTTTTTTTTTTTTTAAACTGTAAAACATGTTTTGGTGGAAAGTATTTTAATCTTTAATCTCACAAAGGTTAGAGAGGAAAACATATTTTAGAAGTAAATAAGGAAATAATACAAATGTATAAAGGATTATTATTGTAAGATGTTCCCTATCAAAAATGAAAATGATGTGCAAAATAAATAGATGTCTCATTAGATAATTCATATGCATATCAAAACCAACTACGTAGTATGAAATTAACGCATCTTTGTCACAGTTGAAAATTCATAACGTTGTTATCCTTTGGAACATCTTATTTTCATCTAGTGCCATATGTTTCGTGGAGTGATTGGGTCTAGTGGTCTAGCGGTGTCACGGGACTTGTTGGTGATGTTAGTGTCATGTACTATTTTAAGAAATTGTGATTTAATAGAGATCAACGGGATATCGTATTATGCTCGGATACGAGTTTGGTAAATGTGGAGTGCACACACGTTTGAGCTGACATGTTTCCACTATGCTTTTTCTTGCTGCTAGATTCTGGTTATAAAATTGGTTATGTGATTATTTTTGCTTAACACCACGATTATAAAATTTTGATGTTCAATAAAGTGAGTCATTATCAGCTCGTTAAACGATTTTTTTCCGACCATTCTTCGTTTTTATTGATATTAAAATATGATTTACATAGAGTTAGAAGGTAAACGATTAAACAATCCCTAGATAAGTTTCCAGTTAGGTGTTGCGAATCTCTTTATATAAACAAATTAAAAAGATTCGAAACGCATGTCCAAACACCCCTAACGATCTGAATCATGTTGGATCCATTGCTATAGTCTGCAATTTGAATGCAAAGTTGGTCACTCGTTAAAGTGTAGTGTATCTTATATGTTTACGAGGGCTTAAAAGTTTGTAACGTTTTATCCTAACACTCTGTCCCACATAGGGTGAAGATAGAAGTTGTTTGGATGGAGGGACAAGCGGTGCATAACATTTCACACTTAAGGCCGAGTGGTGCAATTTTTTTGGTCAAAGGACCACCGGCTGCGGTCAACGCAAACCACAAAGACGAACGGTGTAATTTACTCTTTTACATAGGTCCATACTAAACGATGGCCGGTGTATATTCCCAAATATTTTCTACAGCCATGGGCGAATTTAAATAACATTCATTATGTGAATTCCTAAAAGACCAAAGATTTTATGAGTCTTATTTCTCGTCTGAAACGAATTAAGCCATGTGCCATTAAAAGTCTTGGACAACAACTTCTAACAGATTTTGCATATCTTTCGAGCTAATCTTAAGAACTACAATTTGCTGACTTGAAAGAATTTTAACGATGTTAAAGTAGGTAACCAATTTAAATTTAAAGAAAACTTGTCTTATAGTGATATTGTGGTTGTCCTTCACGCGATTTAAAATTTTAAGTCGATAAATGTCAAAATACGAAACATGTAGACAAAATTTCATGGTCTAAGGGTCCAGGTCCAACTATTACCCTTGAAGCCTTTGGGAAAAAAGAAAAAGGAGATGAAGATGGTTTGGGGTATTCATCGGTTCAGTTATCGGGTTGTTTGATTTATTCAGTTTGGTTAGTTCGGTTAAAGAAATTTCTGGGTAAGACCGAAAACAAGCAGAACCGAATTCAAGTTGGATTAAACTGAACCGAAAACCGAATTTTAATTTTTCGGTTCGGTTTTCAGGTTGACCCGAATAACCCAAATTACATGAGAATTAAGCCGAATAACTCCATAAAGTAGATTAGGGCTTTTAGATAGATAACTAGTCTCCACCATTTATGTGTCAAAATTGCGATCCTGATCGTAGGATCGTACGATCCTACACACAAAAAACGATCAGGATCTTAACAAGATCGTAATTCAAGTAGGATCGTATCAAGATCATAGGATCGCACGTAAGATCGTAGGATCAGATCGTAAGATCGCCTTCATTTTATTATTTTTTTTTTAATTTTTTACTATATTAACTTATTATGCATAAGTCCATGTCTTAAAGCCCAATGACTAAGAATTCTTCATGAAAGATAATATTTTGAGGTTGTTAATTGATTGTATTTTGCAAGATTAATGAGTGTCAAATCATTATGCTTTTAAGGACTATTTAGAAATAGTTTAGATGTGTCTTTTTGGTTTTATTATGAAAAACAATTTCGTGCTTTGTAACATGTCAGAAGCTTGTTTTTGAAGTAAACCATCTAGATACTTGACCTAATTTTGGTCATAATTTGTTTTATGTTTCATATAAAAGCATGAATTATATGTTAAAAATTTTCGGTAATATTATCTGAATATCCTAATTTAATTTATTTGATTATTAAGAAAAAAAAATATTGTGTTGCCCTCTATTATAAATTATGTCATTTCATTTTAAGATACAATACATTTATCTTTTTGCATTAATCTATATACATTAACACTATTTTTTTGCATTAATCTAAATGTTATCACGAAAAACCTATAATAGAAAACATTGAACAAGAAGTAGGTGCACGTATGTAGTAACTTTGTGCAAGTGAGCATTGCAATATATCTAACTAGCTTCATAACCCGCCCGATGGGCGGGTTCGCTTCATAAAACAGTTTTTCAAAAATAATTTCAACGTAAAATAAGTTATAAGCATACCAAAATAATCATATTGAATGCAACATTAAGAATGAAAAAAAATAAACGTTTATCGAACATGAAAAAAATAGTTACAAAGTGGTAGGCAATAGCAAAGCATACAACCAAACAAAAAACTTGTAATAAATCCGCAAATCCTCAAAGTTTCATTATTTTCCGTCTATAACACAAACTTTTTTTTATCACTAAAACTATCTGCCGCTATAAAATCCCATGGCTATGCACGGGTATTCGTCTAGTGTTTACATAATGAAGCGAGCATGCATTATTTTAACTATAAGTTTAAAAACAAATTTAAATATAATTTAACAAAATCAAGAAAGAACCATATATAAGAATTTTAAATAGCAAAATAATAATAATAATAATAATAATAATAATAATAATAATAAAAAAAATAATAATAATAATAATAATAATAATAATAATAATAATAATAATAATAATAAATAAAAAAATAAGAATAATAAAAAATATATTACATAGGATGTCTCACAGTTAACTATATACCATTTGCACCATTTATTCACCTTGGACACTTTCATCCGGTGATCCAAGTTGTATCTTAGTACTGAAACAAAACAATATTTACATTAAGGATGTTAGTGCAAGCAGTCTCGTTGGGGAGATTGCTAGTGCAAGCAATCTCGTTTGTTTTGATTGATGACAAACATGTAACTTGATACATAACGTAAAATGTACAAGTTACTTGTAATCATATATTGTCTCAACATACATTCAACACCTCTCAAGTCCTCGTATGATACAACACAGGTTCGTACATGTTTGTTATGTAGCGTTATGATCAAACCTTAACAAACCATTTAGAATGTTTAAAATACGGTTAGGTAATTAAGTATTTTAAAAAGGCTAATCATTCTACTTAGAACCTCATTTTACATGTTACATGATCTCTAGGATACATGTTACATACATATACACATTACAAAGTTCACTAGGAATAACATATACAAGTTTACATGTTTATTTCTTAAAATGGAAACTTTATTAGTTAAATATTAGGATGACATCATGGCATGCATCACATATGATATCTTAGGTAGATTGTGTAATATCTTGTTTAGATTTACAAGTTACAAAGTTGACATTTGTGGATCTTGGAAGATTTGGAAAGATACACAAAGATATCTTAGCTGTCATACCCACGGATCCAAACGTTAACAAGCACGGATCCCTTTTATGGGATCCGCCGGATCCGTGGGATGATTTTCTTGTTTTCCTATAATTAGTTACACATGGTTTTAGTTGTACACATGGTTCTAGTCTTACACATGGTTTTAGTTTACACATGGTTTTAGTTTACACATGGTTTTAGTTGTAGACATGGTTTTAGTTTTACTATAAATACTTGCCCATTGTTACCCATTGGAATCATCCAACTAGAACATACATTCCCTCACTCATTACACACACTTAGATCAGTAGCAAACCATGTAGATTCATACATTAATCACCCATTACATAATGATCATAATGTTACTAACTTTCATTATGTTGTAAGCATACATTGTTGATGATCCTGTGAAGCAAGCTCAAGATCATGAGACATCATCCATAGCATACTTCATGATCCACCAAGAAGATCTTAGTTGCATACATGAAGATCCATCACAACAAGTTTAGGGAGCTTGTGATCTTCATACATTGAAGGCTTCCGATCAATGGAAGTTCATATAGAGTAGGCATTCATATCCATGATATACTTATGTCATGGATCATTGTTGTAACCATCATTGTATCATTTAGATCAGTAGAGTGAGGTTGGTATTTTAGTCCTTAAAATACAAAGAGTGTTGGGAGTGGTTGTACCCGTGTAAAGAACTCGACATCTAGCTTAGTGTCGGTAAAGTAATTAGGCGACGTCAGGATGGTTCTACCTTGTGAAAGAACCCGGTGTTTAGCTTAGTACCGGAAAAGGAAGTAAGCGACGTGTAAAGGTTTTCTCCGCCTAAGAAAGAGAGCTTGTTGATCTAGTGAAGTAACTCTCGAGTTGGGTACTCGGGGAGTGGAGTAGGGCGGAGAGGAGCTCCGTAACCGAACCACTATAAATCATCGTGTTCGGTTTGCGCTTTCTTTTACTTATCTCTTTACTTTTATATTTGCATTATGTGATTGCTTGTGTTGTGATTATGTGATAATACTTGTGTGACAACTTGGTAGACATAAACTACAACAGACAGTGTTCATATTAGAACTAGCCGAATTGGAAATTTGATACAACAAGTTTTAAGTTTTAAAACGGCAAACGTATTCACCCCCCCCTCTACGTTTTCACAATTGGTATCAGAGCGAGTTGGCTCTCATTTTCAAAACAAATGGTTTTTAAAATAGAGTAAGATCCATGTATCAAATTACCTCTGAAGCAGAACATAATATGAAAAATGTTTAGCTAAGTATACTTTGAAATTTTGTTGTTAAATATCACTTTGTATACAAGCTTGAAGGTGTTCTTGAAAAATAAAAGAAAAAATGTTTCTCAAAAGAATTTGTAAGTGTCAAATTATGTGCTCAGAACTAATTTACGAATAATACCGTTTTGAAGGGAGTGTTTGGAATAACCATTAAGTTAGTTGAAAAATCACCTCCGTAATGTTTGGATAAGTCACATAGGTAGAAATGTTGTTAATATTTGTAATATATGCCTAAGTGATGAAGCGAAAAGTGTACCGCTTTTAAGGGGTCATTTAAGCCCTAAATCGTATTTATTTGATCAAATATTGCCCTAAATCGTTCCTTTTGTCATTTTAGGTACTTTTGAGGAGAAATCTGGAAAAGGAGGCATTTTGGACGTTTTTGGAGCATTAAAGTGAAGAAAACGACAAAGTCTCAAAAATCGGCTAAAAGTTACCTTTGACGGCGTCAGGATTTACCCTGGACGGCGTCATGGCTTGGCAAGAAAAGGTGGACGTGAAATTTACTCATGATAAGCCAGTGAAAATGGCATGTGAATTCTGACGGCGTCACGCTTTAACCTGATCAAGGGCGTCACGGTATAATTTCAAGAGGGACGGCGTCAAGTTCAAGGTCTGACGGCGTCGAGCCTTGATAAGCCAGAACGGATTTTGGAGAGTTAAAGAGGGACGGCGTCAAGAAGGTCATCCGAGAACCCTAAAAGCGGCGAGGTGACGGCGTCACAGTCCATAACGTGACGCCGTCAGATCCAAAAATCTATATATAGTTTTCTAATTTTTTGTCATTAGTGTGGAACTTAGTGTGGAATTTTTGGGAGAAAACCCTAAGACGATTTTAGCTTCTTTTTCAAGGCTTTTTGCCTTGAGATCTTCCATGTTACATTGAAAGATAAGTTATCAATGAATCATTCAATATGTCTATGTGTTGTTTGATTCTATCTTATTCTTGTCTTTTGTTTAACATGTTAGGCTAGATTTATCTTGTGTTTGCTTAGATCTAATGAAACCTAGCTATTGATTATTGGTTATTAGTGTGTTGTTAGTTGTATTGGATGATTGTTCATCTATGTTAGGCTTAAGAAAACTGGCTAACTTCCTATTCGGTAACTTGCTTGAACGTCTTAAGAAACATGAACCAATGCGTACTAAAGGTTTTTATGGTTGTATTTAATGCACAAGCGAATTCTAGTGATCCCATGTTAGGAGCTTCCTAGCCGGCTCGACATAGGAGTGAAGTAGGAGCTTGTAGAGTTGGGGAAGTACGTACGCCACCCCACGATTGGTATTAAGGAATACACCCGTCATCCACGCAACTAATACACACTAATCAACCGGTAAAAGATAGTTAGGGAGTAAGGAAATCTAAGTAAACACATTTCTCTACACATAAGTTTCCACCACATTTTATTTTCAGTTATTTTATTTTATTTGCATTCGTAGTAATTTGGGTTAGTTGACTAGCAACTAATTCCGCCCACTCTTTCAAACCCGAGATTTTACTTGCTTTTCATAAAAATTATAAAAACATAAAAAAGAATCTTCCTCTACCCTTAGACCTATTAGAGTAGTCTTTCATACCTAACGAACACTATTCCCTGTGAGAACGATCAATCCCCCGTACTTACCACTACACTATACTACATCGGTCAGGTACACTACCTGGTGGGGTTGTAAGCCTCTTGAGATCCCTCGAGAGGTAAAACCTGTTGTAAGGTTGCAAAACCACGCATCAAGTTTTTGGCGCCGCTGCCGGGGAATAGTTATTGTTTAGGTTGAATTGTTATTTCTATTAGGTCTACTCACTAGATTCCTTTCTAGTGAGATTTTTATTTTATTTCTCTAGGTTTTCTTTAGTCTATCTATTTTCTTCGTTTCTTTGTTCGTAACCATTACCATCCGACATCATGGAAGGTGGTAATATCCTTGATCCCAACAACCCACCACCACAACAACCACCACCACCTCCTAGAGCCCGTACTTTAGGAGAGTACTCCCGTCCTAGCCACCATGGCTATCGAAACACCATTGAGCTCACTCAAGGAGCCAATGTCACACCCTTGCGATCCGACACCATCCGGTTGGTGCAAAGCGGATGCGCATTCCATGGACTTCGTTCTGAAGATCCTAACCAACATCTCAAGGACTTTCTCAAAATCGTTGATTCTATAGACCTTGATGTTGCCACTCGAGAGACGACCCGATTGCGTCTCTTTCAATTCTCTCTGCGGGACCAAGCTAGTCAATGGCTAGAACGTCAACCCGCAGGATCCATCACCTCATGGGATGATCTCACCACTCGTTTCCTTGCTCAGTTTTTCCCACCGGGGAGAACTACCAAGCTAAGGAATGATATCTTGATGTTCCAACAACATCAAGGCGAAACCCTATACGAGGCATGGACTCGATTCAAGGACTTACTCCAAAAAGTCCCTCATCATGGCATAGAACTTTGGCTCCAAGTCCAAATCTTCTATGACCATATCAATCTCTACACGAGGCAAACCATTGACCAATCGGCCGGTGGCAAGCTACGTGATCTAAGTGCGGAACAATCATGGGCTCTCCTAGAGGATCTTGCTCTTTATGACAACGAAAGTTGGAGTGATCCCCGTGATTTGAATAAAACGGTCAAGGCAATATCTTTGCCTTTGAACAATTCAAGCACTTCCGACCGTAGGATCGTAGAACTTGAAGACCAAGTCAAGTTTCTCATGAAATCCTACGAGGCTCCTAAACCTTCAAGCCAAGTGAACAAAATCACTTCTTCATGTGAATTATGTAGTGGTCCCCACGACACTCATGATTGCATGGAACTCCCCAAACAGGCTTTCAAGGAATTCGCATCCTCGCGCATCGATAAGGCGGGAGATAAGTGGCTCACTACTAATTATGGACCCAAGAATTCCGAAGATAGGTATGAGGCATGGAAGAGTAAGCCGAATTTTAGTTGGAACCAAACTCGAAGCGTATCATTCAATGACTCTCCCCCACTCACCTGGTCTGAACAGTATCCTCAGCAACATACGCATAAACAACAAAATCGCGAGGAATCACTGCAAAAATTCATTCTCTCTCAAGAAACACAGCTCTCCAAACTTGAGAATCAATTCAGACAACAGCAAGTTAATTTGAACAACAAGGTTGATAACCTGTTTAAGGTTATCAATGATCGCCTTGCTGGCAGGTCAACTTGTCAGTTGACACGAGTTAATGAGATCAAATCTGTCACGGTGACTCACCAAACACCCCCTCCCGTAAAAATCAAGCACCCTAGTAAACTCTTTAAACACATATCACCGAACGGAAAAGAAACTAGAGATACTCATACCCCGTCAAAACCACTCCACTTCGTGAACACCATTACAACAGTACCTATTCCTAAACCCAACCTGGACCAACAATCAACTGAGAGTGTGGACAATGAAATGGAGGGCGAAGTTCCCGAAAAGAACCCCGAGGCACCCGACGACTATCTAAACCCACCAAAGAACTCGAGTACAAGAGAGGTAAGTGATGAGGAGGGCTCAGAAGAGAAATCCGAAATGCCTCATGGGCTCCCAGGACTGCTAGACCGCCCCCTGGTGGAGGAACTTGAGAGGGGCACAGCAAAGTTGCCTGTGGAATTTGGAGAGAGAATAGAGGATGGCGCTCACAGGATCTTTAAGATATCTTGCACCACTAGGAAAAAGTTCATAAAAGATGCCTACATAAACCCCAACTCTTATATGAATGCAATATCCCTTTCTCTATATAACGAAGCCTTCACCGAACAGGTCAAATATGATGGGTCTAATATCATCGGGGTGATAAGGAGGGTACCAATTGTGATAGAAAAGTTCCTCTTTCATATCGAGCTAACTGTAATTAATAACATGGACTCTATCATCAGCCCATCCTTAACTGGCCTTGTTCTAGGCAAACCATTCATAAAAGCAACGGGAGTGATACTCGATGAGGATGATAGGAGTGCATTATTTACCGATGGTGTCAGGAAAGTGATTTTTCGGGATGGCTGTGAAGAAGTGTATGAGTATCAACCATCAGCAAGTGGCAGCACATGGAGGCTGCACGGTAGAAGGCCTGGCCGAATTAAGCAATGTGATCCGAATAATCTCAAAATACCTTGCATGATTGGTCACAAGCATTTTTATAATGTTTACATCGACACATGTTTACCCAAGAATGTGATGTCCTTGTTTCATTATAACAACATTTGCAGATGGGGAATGATTCATAAAGGGAAGGACGACATCGGCATAGATGATGATGTACAGGTGTTTGTAGGAAACATGACATTCACTATGAGCTTCGCAATCGTCGATAATATCGAAAAGTACATCGATCCCAGGTTATCACAAGTTGTTTTTGGGGCACCTTTTTGCAAGGCCACAAGCTTGGTTGTGGACGAGCTCAATGGGATCATGACTTTCACCGATGGGATTAGGGAAATCTCATACCAAACGCCTTACAAGATGAGAGAATTCAAGGAGATTGATTATGAAGGGCTCGATGGGTTAAGTTCCCGACTCGTGTTGTGTGATGATGATGTGAGAAGGGGATGTAAGGACACTTTTGACTTGTCAAGTGGATTCTTTAAGCATGATAAGGAGCTTAGTTCTAAATACCGAAACAATCCCTTTGATCTCGAGGACCCGAAATACCTTTACTATGAAAGTGATTCTGATAGAGAATCAAAGGAGAATGGCCTAGGAACCGTGACCAATGATGGAGTCACGTAATGTACGGTGACTTTGAGTCTAGCTACAAGACTCGTTAATAAAGAAAAGCGCTTCTTGGGAGGCAACCCGAGCTTTATTTATTTGCTTTGTGTGTTTATTTAATTGTTTGTTTGATTTTATTTGTTTCCGTATGTATGTTTAAATTTTATTATTATTGATTCATGTTCAAAAGTAATTTGTGAAAATGCTTTATCTTGTTTTTAACTTCGTCTTAACTACATATAAAGGTATTTTGCAAAAGATAAGTGTAAGGGAAAGTCAAATCGGTTTATTAGAACAAATGAACATGAATCATAATAATATTAAATTAACATACATATTAGTATTTGTTTGAGTCAAATGCTTGTATCGAGTCATAATGATGTTTTGCAGGAATTCCAGGAAGTAAGGTAAAGATTTTTCCAGAAATTTTCCGGAAACTTAACATGAGAATTTTTGTCAGGTCATTTTTTACGGCGTCAGGGTTTATAACCTGACGGCGTCAGATTTAATTTTCAGAAATTTTTGAAAGTTTTGTTTTCATAAAAAGTTTTTATTAAATCTCCAACTTATAATCTCCAGGAATCTGCAAAATTATCATTCCACAAGCATTATATCCTTATATATAGATTTATCCCGCCGTTGTTATGCAGGTTTTCGTGTTTGTTTTCTCAGGTTTAACAGGTTATTTTGGACAAGGAAATGTTTTGAATCAAGCTTATGGCGATGCATTAGTCATGGAGCTTCAACATTACTTTGGAAGAAGATTTAACCGTGTTATTTCATTATCCACCGAGCGAATCAGGGGAGTATTTGATTTCATTCTTTTACTTTATACTTTTACATCTTGTTATTTGAACATTGGGGACAATGTTCATCTTAAGTGTAAGGGGGCGTAAAAGTACGATTTTTAGAGAATACAATTGCGCTTGATTTTTGTTTGTTTAATAGTAGATGTGTAATAAAACTGAGATAAATACCTGTTAGGGTCATTTTAGTGCCAAATTTAAAATTTTTTACAATATATAGGAGTGAAACTTTGATCTTAATGAGCGTCTCACGGATAGGAGTTATATGAATAGCACAAAAACCGTACCACTAAAAAATTTTCCACCCCCAAATATGTGAGGTTCGCCCCTAGAATTGGTAGGAAAAGCATTTATGCTATGATGTGTGTACCGGTAGCACTTAGATTCTAGAACTTGCGTTAGGACCATTCCGAGGCCACAAGTGAGACTACATTCGTGTAGTTAGATTTACTACATGATAAGAGGCATTAGGATTAACCCATTGTTTTACACCTGTGTTTTTGTTATAATTACATTGGCTACATTGGTCAAGTAATTCTCCCACACCCTTTGCGTTGTACTCATTTTTAGTACACGATACCCCTAGTACACCCCTCAGAGCCTATCTTTTCGTTTCGACCTTTAAGCATTTTACTTAAAGGAAGAATTTGTTTACACCCCACTAAAATGTACACCCAAATCGCCTTAGCCTACCTTGTATGCACTCATTTTTAGTGCATTATTGTTACAACATTTGTTTAAACCCAAGTTAATTATCTAATTGATTGCATGGTTGCTAAGTCGAGTCATATCCTTGTACATATTGTTTTGGGACGATTGGGACTCATGGGTAAAGTACTAGTGTAATGGAGTAATGGGGAAGAACATCATTTATTACCCCCATATGTGCTAAATATTTTAAAAGTACTCCAAGTTTTTCAATTATCTTAATTCGAGTCATTAGAATAGTTTTTTGTAAAGTTATGTAAAAGTTCAAGTGTAAGGGGAATGCAACGCCCCTATGATGTATTATTTTGGATGGTAGGGCAAAAGTGTATGCAAAAAAAAAAAAAAAAAAAAAAAAAAAAAAAAAAAAAAAAAAATCAATAAAAATACAAAAAAAAATGAGAAAAAAAAGAAAAATAGAAAAAACATACGGACTACCATCCCGTTTTATTTTATGTTTGTTTTATGTTTTTGTTATTTTCTTTCATTAGCTTAAATTGAGTCGAGTCTTGGCTTAGCAACATTGTATAGTACATGTAATTAATCAAGATCTTTAACTCGCCACCAGTAAAATATCCCTTATCCAACAAATCCGTGCTTATCATATCCCTACACCTAACGTTATAACCCATTTAAAAGCCCTCTTTGATAGTTTATCTTAGGTGCTTACGCCTAGTGGAGGAGGTTTTTGATCCTTTCCCAAGCCTATGGTAATCTATTTGCTATGACAGGTAGTGAGAGATATTATCCGTTTTCATTTATGAGATTTATTTTGATGACACTTGAGAGATGTGAGTATCTAAACACTACTTGTGAGGTGCTAGTTTGTAATCTCCGTGCTTATTATGATTGAAGTGGAACGATTATTTGTTGTAATTACTTTTATGTTAGCATTAAATGACCCCTAACTTGTATTTTGATTAGAATAAAAGCGCATTTGCTTGAGGACAAGCAAATATCAAGTGTAAGGGTATTTGATGAAGCGAAAAGTGTACCGCTTTTAAGGGGTCATTTAAGCCCTAAATCGTATTTATTTGATCAAATATTGCCCTAAATCGTTCCTTTTGTCATTTTAGGTACTTTTGAGGAGAAATCTGGAAAAGGAGGCATTTTGGACGTTTTTGGAGCATTAAAGTAAAGAAAACGACAAAGTCTCAAAAATCGGCTAAAAGTTACCTTTGACGGCGTCAGGATTTACCCTGGACGGCGTCATGGCTTGGCAAGAAAAGGTGGACGTGAAATTTACTCATGATAAGCCAGTGAAAATGGCATGTGAATTCTGACGGCGTCACGCTTTAACCTGATCAAGGGCGTCACGGTATAATTTCAAGAGGGACAGCGTCAAGTTCAAGGTCTGACGGCGTCGAGCCTTGATAAGCCAGAACGGATTTTGGAGAGTTAAAGAGGGACGGCGTCAAGAAGGTCATCCGAGAACCCTAAAAGCGGCGAGGTGACGGCGTCACAGTCCATAACGTGACGCCGTCAGATCCAAAAATCTATATATAGTTTTCTAATTTTTTGTCATTAGTGTGGAACTTAGTGTGGAATTTTTGGGAGAAAACCCTAAGACGATTTTAGCTTCTTTTTCAAGGCTTTTTGCCTTGAGATCTTCCATGTTACATTGAAAGATAAGTTATCAATGAATCATTCAATATGTCTATGTGTTGTTTGATTCTATCTTATTCTTGTCTTTTGTTTAACATGTTAGGCTAGATTTATCTTGTGTTTGCTTAGATCTAATGAAACCTAGCTATTGATTATTGGTTATTAGTGTGTTGTTAGTTGTATTGGATGATTGTTCATCTATGTTAGGCTTAAGAAAACTGGCTAACTTCCTATTCGGTAACTTGCTTGAACGTCTTAAGAAACATGAACCAATGCGTACTAAAGGTTTTTATGGTTGTATTTAATGCACAAGCGAATTCTAGTGATCCCATGTTAGGAGCTTCCTAGCCGGCTCGACATAGGAGTGAAGTAGGAGCTTGTAGAGTTGGGGAAGTACGTACGCCATCCCACGATTGGTATTAAGGAATACACCCGTCATCCACGCAACTAATACACACTAATCAACCGGTAAAAGATAGTTAGGGAGTAAGGAAATCTAAGTAAACACATTTCTCTACACATAAGTTTCCACCACATTTTATTTTCAGTTATTTTATTTTATTTGCATTCGTAGTAATTTGGGTTAGTTGACTAGCAACTAATTCCGCCCACTCTTTCAAACCCGAGATTTTACTTGCTTTTCATAAAAATTATAAAAACATAAAAAAGAATCTTCCTCTACCCTTAGACCTATTAGAGTAGTCTTTCATACCTAACGAACACTATTTCCTGTGGAGAACGATCAATCCCCCGTACTTACCACTACACTATACTACATCGGTCAGGTACACTGCCTGGTGGGGTTGTAAGCCTCTTGAGATCCCTCGAGAGGTAAAACCTGTTGTAAGGTTGCAAAACCACGCATCACTAAGATTAAGTGTACCAAGTCCCACACACTTTCGCTATGTCAAAATATGAGTTTAGGAGAATCTGTTACAGGTCTCGCGGATCCAAATGTTACAAAGGGCGGATCCCTCAAAAAGGATCCGTCGGATCCGTCACTGCAGTATGCACTTTTTTGTCAAACTTTGAAAAATCATAACTAATTAACCGTAAGTCCGTAGGAGTCGCGCCACCTATCATTTTGAAGGGAATTAAGTCTACTTTCATTTAAAAATAATATCATGGCCTTAATCTAAATTGAAATAGGTAAAACAAATCAAAAGGTACAACCTGTCCAAAATATTTAGTTTTGTTTTGTCACAGTAACTTAAATTTTTGAGTCAAGCAATGTAAGTTGGTATCATTTAAACATTGATATGATTTCTATTGAAACTAAAGAATTTGGTAATATAAAGGAAACAAATCAAGCTTGGCATACATCGTCATATTTAAACGCAAAGTGACGAAAAGTACATTTTCATCTATGCTATGCTATGTGGCTAACTGTTCTATATTATTTGCATATGCTTGTTGATAAGTGTGATTGTACTTGTTTATTTGTAATACATAAGTGTCTTGCCATGATACTTACTTGCTTGTTTATCAATTGCTTGTTTTATGCATAATAGAACATTTGCTAGATATTGTGTAATACATTGATAAACTGTGTCTGTTCTACTTTTAGACTTAGATATTATTGGTTGATTATATTATGTGAAAACCTTGCGTAACTTACTTAGAAATATGTACTAAGTGAAATGTCTTGAAAAGTATTGACTTGCACAAACTCTCACTTAATTGCTCAAGTGTTATAATGAGTAAACATGTAGTATCTTTGAAAAAGAGTGTTTGGTACAAACAATTTGAAACAATGATGTGTCGAGTTGTTATGCCTTTAGGATATTATCTTGTTGTTAAACCTTCATGTGAACTAACCATATCATGCAGGACGATAACACTTTGATGTTATCAAGTTTTCGGGTTTAAGCCACTGTTTGGCTTAACTCTCATTTAAGGTAAGTTAATATGATCAGATTAAACTATGTGTGTATGTGTGTTAGAATAAACATTATTAGTAGTTTTGCATTACATATTTGCTAATAGATATGTTCCAGGAGAATTTTCGGGTCTTGGTCGAAAAACGCGAATTTTGCATATCTCTCTGTTTGTTTTTAGTACTTTTGTTCAACGGATCAGACGGATCCCTCATTTTGGATCCGCCAAGAGTTATCGTTGGATCCGCCAGTCCATAACCCACGGATTCCACGGCTCCCAAACTTTGGCTCCGCCTTTGTTGTCGATTGGATCCGTGGGTGTCAAAAGTAACTTTTCAAAATTCCCAGACTAATCCCAATCCTTAGATTATAGATTCTAGTTTTTGTTTAGGTTTATTCTACTGATCATTAGGTGTATTTGGATGATTGAGAATTACGTAGAACCATAAGATTGATCAAAACTCATTCACATCAAATCCAATATCCTCCCTGTCTATAAATTAGAAAGATCAGGATCCTCACTCAAGATCACTCACGCTCATCACTAAGATTCTTTTCACTGATGATTTACTCATATTAGGATTAGAACATTTCACTTGCACCTATAGGAAAATCATCTCTAACCATAACTTCAAACTTCACAAAAAGGATCCAAGAGACCTTTCTCCATAAAGGAAGGAATCCGGAAACTTGTTTCTTGAGGTCCATGGACCACTGATCATTTGTGATCATTACACATATTCCCTGCATTCACTTGTCCTTTACTTATCCATTAGCTTGATTTGTAAATTGACAACTTCCAAACTAATCCAGACTCACTGTTTGCAAATATATCACAGATTACAAACCCAATTCATGTCTGTAGATGTTATCTTGTTTTCACATATGTTGCCTCACTTGGTTAACATGTCATCCTTCAAGATGATGAGGATTTACATCGATTCATAACTCACACTTAAGTTATAGATGTAATTATCAAGTCTTGCTATCCTTTTCTCAAAGTAAGATTGACAACTTAAGTATTTCATCCGAAGTATTCAAGTATATTTTGACTTACAAATGTAGTCATTAAAAGTCATATCCGAAAGAATCAACTCCCAAGTATTTTAACAACGTATGTTAAAACACTTATCCTATCACCTAAGTACACTTGTACTTTCACCATTATCCCAACACATTCACTTCTGTGATATGTCTCAGACCCTAAGCTTTAGATCACATCACACACTAGTTATACCAACCAATGGAACATAAAAATTAGTCTTCATCACCTTCAGCCCCTAGGTTTCACAAACATAACCAAACACCTCATCCGCTAGTGAACCATAAGAATTAGTATCCATTCTTGTAATCTTCAACATTCATGAAACCCAAAAGTTCAACAAACTCCTTCGTCACCATAATTCACGCCATTGAGTGCATTGCTCAAAAAGCCCTTAGTCCAACACCCATACCAAATCAAATGCAAGTTGAATCAACTCATCAATACCTTGCCACCTATAGAATTAGAACTTCACCATCAAATGAGCATGATGCTCACATTCATTAAGTAGTACCACAAGTCATCAAAGTATTGGTAATACTTTGTTTCATTTAATCTTGAATCAACATTGTAACAACTTATGTTATAATGAAATCTCAAAGCCAATCTCATACATCCCAAATAACAATCTTGAGGAGTATACAAAAGAAACTCAAGTAAGTTTATCTTGTCTAGTTATCATATTATTGAAACCTAGTTTATTTAGGATAAGTCTATCCAATTCAAATACTTTGTGTTCATATCTTCATTTAGGAAAACATGATGTTTCGGAAAAAACATTATGTGTTTATTTTTCATCTTGTTAAAAAGGATAATGTATATCCTATGCATCATTATTTTCTTGCAACATGAACGGTTATGTTACAAGAGATTTCTTTACACCTCATCGGGCAAATAATCTTAAAACAAACATCCACTAGTTCTATGAACTATCTTCCTTATTGAGCACTAGTTAAATCTTACTTGTTGAAAGATACCATACGTATCTATTTCCTTTTAAGCGTACATTAAACCTTGGTCAAACCTTGTGCATATTCACATCTCTGGAGCATACACAAGACCTATTAAAGTTGGTAACTTTATTTAGATTCTTGTTCCAAAGAACTTTCTTCAGAACTTTCATGACATATCCCGTTACCACACACAAACACATGTCTTGATCTTAGATCATTCAATCTTAGATTCCAAACACAATGATTAAAATCCATCGACACATATTTGTCAAATTTACGTGTATAACATGACATCTTCATCACACTAGTTTTTATAGAAATAGTTGAGTCTCATTAAGTCATGTATTGGTGAATTATCTTGTCTTAGGAATAATTAATCAAACAAGAAGTAGATGTGATTTTTCTTTAGTTTATTAATAAAATCACTTGCATTACATATACGTGTATTGATTACATGATATTTGTTTGATATCTTGATGTTATCATTGTCAAATGTGTAAACCTTAGAAAGGTTTTGTCTGCATGCTTATATGCTGTATGATTTGTATGATATGTTCATTCTTTTGTTATATGCTATTTCGCAAGATTAACGTATTACTTGTTAACTCACACTTACTATATGGTGTTAGATAGTCTTTGTCTTTAGTTGACAATCATTGAACTTTTTCGTAGGATAGTCTAAATGGTACATGCTCCTAAATGTCATAATGGTTTGCATGAATCTTAGTCTCACTTCTTTGTCACACTATTTGTTTGCCATATGTGCACTTTGTCTAAGTGGTCTTGGTATGATGAACATTTAGAAGTCATTTTATTTTATACATAGATCATTGTGTTAATTAATGGGTAAGTATGCTTAAGTGACTAAGCCTAACTTAAAAACAATTTCACAATGTAGTATCTAAAACAATGCTATCTTGCAATATGATTATTTGTCTTTATGATATGTGGTATCTTTATGTCTATTAGTAGATTATTTGTTTTTATAAGATGTTGTCATATGATATTCACATCTTTTGTCATTAAGACTTTTGTCTTGTAGGCTGATAACAAACTATTTGTTATTTCTCTTTGTTATGCTTATTTTGCATAATTGTTATCTCATTATTGCTACTTAGATTAGTAATATGTTTATGGGATCCATTTTCTTGCATATAGCTTTAAAAGCTAATAGGATTAAGTTTTAGAGGTTTGAAATTTGTGTTTGGATATCTTTCAATATACCTCTCTCCAAATCGTATTGTTGCTTCCGCTCACCTAACAATATCTCCATCATCTTTTAGTTAAAACAATATATCTCCCATAAGGAAAACCACATGCCTCATCGTGCGATCATCTCGCATTGATAGAGAAGAGCTACGTAACTTCACGGATGAAGTTCTTTGTATGCTAACCAATATCCACTAAAACATTGTTAAGCTCATCGCTTTCATTAATCTGCAAAATCCTAAACACTTTACCTTCATTCTTCATTTAATGCATCATAGATTATGTTGAATGTCCACCAATTAAGGAGGAGAGAAATTCATTCACATAATTGTCTTTTCATTAAATAACATGTACTCATGTTTCTTACATTCTCAAATACCGACAAGTAGGTTCAAATCACTTAGTTAAATCAGTTCACAAAATCACAAAGTGTTTCTAACCTTATTAGCTCAACATCACAGCTCTGCACCAATATCTCATTAAAAGAAAAACACATCATGTGTTTGACAAACCTCTTAAATGAGATACATTAAGTCTCCTTAGAATTTGACTAGGATTAGTGAAACCAAATTAGTAGTTATAAGTGAATAGACCTTAGCATGAACCTTCGTTTGATCAAAAACGACAAAACATGACCTAATCGATGTTGGTCCCACGGAACCCTTCGATAAGAATGACGGAACCAAAATTTTGGTTCCGCCAAATCCGCGGGTACCTGATCAGCTTTTAACCATTCAGAAACCAAACAACTTTAGGTAATCAACAAATCTAGGATTTTCATCTTAATCTCACAACTTAATTGTCTAGAACATCTTCAGTGTCTAGAACACCATCATAGGATCTCATCCTTTTTCATTCTTGTTACATATCAAGCATGTCATTGTCAGTGCAAACAGAACCATCATTCTCAACATGTTAGTCCAACCAACACTCTCATCATATGATGTCATTCTCATCCACATATAGGTATCTAGTATTTCCAATTGTTACATATGGAATCTCTATTCCTAAGTGATCATTGTCTTCACTTCCTCTCATTCTCATTCAAACATTTACTATGACACGATTCATCTTTAGTAGATGATAATATCATAACTGTAACCGTCTTCAAATATTCTTATATCATTTGCTATACATTAGAGTTTCTGAATTCATTGCATTCATTATAATCACCACCATCCATCACTTTTTTCACTAATCATCAATCCCATGGATTAGCGAAAAACCTACTTACATCAACCTTTAGTCATCCATTAAGTTATCATTCACTTGTAAACGAACACCATATTAACACCACTCACTTTAAGCATTTTAACTTCACTTCATATCCTCCTCATAGGCATTGTTTTGTAGGATTTTATCATATTATATTGCTGCATCATATTTTTATTTGATTAGACAATCACAATTTGTATGTTGCTTGTGATTAGATTATTGATATGTTGCATAATATTTTTCTTTGAGATAAAATATATTGCACTAACCATTTCATTGTAGGTTCATCATCATATACGCTCGATCGTATATAGCTTACTCATCATAGGATGAAGTTTGCTTCGATTATTTTTCTTCTTTTATAGGTGCTTCTTGACGATCTCAAACCAGGAGGATTATCAGTCTAGCACTCATATTGCATCTTCTATACACATTGGTCGTATATGACTTAAGACATAGCTTCTAGTGCATTGATCTTTTGTTTTGTAGGTTCATCCTGACGCGCTAGAGCAAGGGGGAGCTTTCGTCAAGTAGTTTTTAGGATGCATCATATACACACATTGGTGTATATCATATACTTGTCCAAGGACAAATATTGTTTTATACTAACCTTTATTTTGTAGGATTCTTCATCCTTGGATCATATACGTTGGTACCCTAGCAACGGGGAGTATAGATCAAGGGGGAGGACATCATGAACTAACTCATCATTTTTATCATTTCTCATCCTTGAACCGTATACGTTGGTACTCTAGCAATGAGGAGTATACATCAAGGGGGAGCATATCATAGTCTAACTATTTGTTTTGTAGGATCATACATCTTAACCTTGTCACTCCAATTAGGGGGAGTATTATCCAAGGGGGAGCTTTAAAGTTCTCAATATTATTGCATTATCATACTTGGTACTCTAAACTAGGGGGAGTAATCACCAAGGATTGGTTACCACATTCCGCTACGCATATCTTCTTTTCGTTTCGACAAAAAGGAGGAGATAGGACTACATAGTCCAACATAGATTACCCACGTGTATCGTTGGCTATTTGCATTTCATTCATCATGCATTTTTCATATATATTCTTTTTATTGCACACCACTAACCTTGATGTAGGTTAAGAGTCTTAATTTGATCCATGGATCCGCTTACAACCTTGGAGACGCAACAACCATAGGAGATTGGGAGTAGTCTATTTAACTTCACTAGGGATGATGCAAGCTCGCCATTTCGGGGAGAAATTAAGTTAACTCCAAGGACACACCCTTTTTGCTTCGACAAAAGGGGGAGAAAGGTGTAAACGGAGAAAGTAAGTAATTACGGACACAAGGAGAAAAGGGAGAAAGGTGTAAACGGAGAAACGGACACAAGAATAAAGTAAGTAATTATGGACACAAGTAACTTTTTGCATTTTACTTTCTATCACGTTTACATATTTTGTCATCATCAAAAAGGGGGAGATTGTTAGTGCAAGCAGTCTCGTTGGGGAGATTGCTAGTGCAAGCAATCTCGTTTGTTTTGATTGATGACAAACATGTAACTTGATACATAACGTAAAATGTACAAGTTACTTGTAATCATATATTGTCTCAACATATATTCAACATCTCTCAAGTCCTCGTATGATACAACACAGGTTCGTACATGTTTGTTATGTAGCATTATGATCAAACCTTAACAAACCATTTAGAATGTTTAAAATACGGTTAGGTAATTAAGTATTTTAAAAAGGCTAATCATTCTACTTAGAACCTCATTTTACATGTTACATGATCTCTAGGATACATGTTACATACATATACACATTACAAAGTTCACTAGGAATAACATATACAAGTTTACATGTTTATTTCTTAAAATGGAAACTTTATTAGTTAAATATTAGGATGACATCATGGCATGCATCATGAATGATATCTTAGGTAGATTGTGTAATATCTTGTTTAGATTTACAAGTTACAAAGTTGACATTTGTGGATCTTGGAAGATTTGGAAAGATACACAAAGATATCTTAGCTGTCATACCCACGGATCCAAACGTTAACAAGCACGGATCCCTTTTATGGGATCCGCCGGATCCGTGGGATGATTTTCTTGTTTTCCTATAATTAGTTACACATGGTTTTAGTTGTATACATGGTTCTAGTCTTACACATGGTTTTAGTTTACACATGGTTTTAGTTGTAGACATGGTTTTAGTTTTACTATAAATACTTGCCCATTGTTACCCATTGGAATCATCCAACTAGAACATACATTCCCTCACTCATTACACACACTTAGATCAGTAGCAAACCATGTAGATTCATACATTAATCACCCATTACATAATGATCATAATGTTACTAACTTTCATTATGTTGTAAGCATACATTGTTAATGATCCTGTGAAGCAAGCTCAAGATCATGAGACATCATCCATAGCATACTTCTTGATCCACCAAGAAGATCTTAGTTGCATACATGAAGATCCATCACAACAAGTTTAGGGAGCTTGTGATCTTCATACATTGAAGGCTTCCGATCAATGGAAGTTCATATAGTGTAGGCATTCATATCCATGATATACTTATGTCATGGATCATTGTTGTAACCATCATTGTATCATTTAGATCAGTAGAGTGAGGTTAGTATTTTAGTCCTTAAAATACAAAGAGTGTTGGGAGTGGTTGTACCCGTGTAAAGAACTCGACATCTAGTGATTCCTCCCAAACTAGTCGTCTTTCATTTCTCTATCACACAAGTCAACCACTTGTGAATGGTCAACCGTAATAAATGATAAAAGGCAAACAGCCTGGGAGAGAATGCAAGTTTACCAAGGAGTATAGAATTATATCCTCGGGTCATTATGTCCTGATGAGGTGTGACGTTCTGAATACAACGACTGTGTGTGATGTTGAAATTAATTGAATATAGAAAAACGGGAATCTGATTGACTAACACTGGAATGTGAATAGTAATAGCTCTGTCACAGCTGTATCGTTTAAAAACGTACAATCAGAAACCTAAAAACGCGAAAGATTTACAAACGTACGTTTAAATTAAATTAAACGTAAACGTACAAAACGAATAAAACAAAACATTCCCAAAGAGGGAATTTGCATGCCTTAGCGGCTTAAATGCAAATTAAAAGAAAATAAAATAAATAACTATATTTACAAAGTTATTATTATAATAATTAGAAAATCTAAAAACTTAAAATGTAAGTTCTATCTAAAAAATGTGAAAGATAATTAAAAACGACTAAAAACGTAATAAAATTGATTATCTAAGGTCTACGTAATTAAAAACTACAAAGAAAACTGAAAACGCGCGTTTTTATTAAAAACTATGTACGTGCGCGAGTTAAAACGTGAATTTAATGAAATATAAACACTACGGGTGCAAAACTATTTTTTACCGGTTCTATATTACAAAAGAAAATTTTGAAAATTAAAATTATATTTTTCTGATAATTATTTAATTTATTATGATTTAATTACTATTTTACAAATAAAAATACATAATAAATACTAAAACAGTTGCAAAAATTATGAAAAATTTTCTGGAAATACTTTACATAAATACAGACTTAGTAAAATTAAAAACAAGCCAACAGCTTATTTAAATAAGCTACAATAAGCAAAAAATGGAAAATAAGCTAAACGGACAAAAGAAGGGTTAAATATGTATGGAAAGTAAACTCAAACGGAACTAGTGCCCTAGAGCAACTGGAAGGGGGTGTGGTGTTATGCATGATACTAGCGAGAGGTCCAGGGTTCGAATCCCACACCCCACTTTTTTGCTAAACTATTTTTTTTAACTTTTTTATTTTTTCTACTTACTTTTAAGCATAAAATAAGCAACTTTAATTAAGACACTATTTTTATAACTTATTAATTAAGCTAGTTTTAAGCAGCTTATTGAGACAGTAGGCTTATAAGGTTTTTAAAAAAAACTAAGATTTTCAAATTAAGCTATTAACTTTAAAATAAGCTATAAGCTAAAAGTAAAAGGTAAAATGGACTGAGGTACAAGTAAATAAGCATAAGGAATCAAGAGAAGCTGGCTAATAAGCCAGTAAAGCCCTCAATAAGCCAAAGCTTATCAAGGGTCTGCTGGTGTACTTAAAGAGCAGGGCAAAAATGGCTGTTTTGCAGCCTTGATTAAGGGGCTTAAAAGCTTTCTAAAAATCACACAAAAAATTCTAGATGTACACAAGCTGGGCAACTCTAAGCATACCAAATTTTAGGTTCTAACTCCATAAGACGAAGAAATGAAAAATCGACGAAAAACTGCTGAAAATCATCAAATACGCAAAAATGCAGAAACTTGCGCAGAAGAGGCTGATTTTTGCAAACTATTGAACAAGGCTATAGGGGACTTTGTGAATACTAAATATAGACCTAAGGGACACCAAAGAAACCAAAAATAAAGGTCAAAATAGCTTATGGCTGTTATTAGCTTATTTGGACTCATGACAGCTTGAAATTTACCTAGGTATTAAAAAACTTGGTTTTCTATCTATATGGCTAACTAGAACTCAAAATTAGCTTATTAAGGCTTATGAAAGCTGGAACAAAGTTGGACATATGGTAAATGTACAGTGACAAGCCTGTTTGGCTTGTTTGAACTACTAAACCAAACATTCCTTTAATGGACCCAAATTGAGATTTTCAAACCATTCAACTGTATAAACACATCCAATCCAATCCAGTGACCACAATTTGTCAAAATGGGTCTTTTTCAACATACACAAGCTGTCAAACAAGCATATGCCTATGATTTTCAAATTTGCATATATTGACAGTCCAAAATGATTTTCAAACCAACAATCAAATCCAAAACATAAACACCTAAGATTAAGCTATATAATCATTAACAAACAACAAAGAAACACAAATACATGAAAATCAAATCATATAAGAGACTATAACAGTAAAAAGCAAAAATGGATAAAAATGAAAGCTTACAACTGAAATCCTGCTTGAAACTGAGAACCAAGGATAAGAAGCCACTCCTAGCTTGTTGTCAACAAACTAGAAACCAGAAAAGCCATCCAGATTAGCTTCTTCTCCCCCAGAACTCCTTATTGGATCACAGGTTGACTTTCATTGACTTTTTCTTGATTTTTGGTATTTTCTGAATTTCAAATACTAAACTGATTTTAATGGTCTCTAAAAAGCTTTAAGGCTTTTGTCAGGAGCTTATGTGAGCTTATAAAGTCCATTAAACAACTACAACACATGAAATAAAATGACAAGGAAATTTAAAGGCAATTTAAGTGAAAACTTGAAACTGAAAGATGACTTGAATTTAAACTAAAATTAAAGTTTCATTACACTAATATAATGATTAATACTACTTTAAAACTGAGAATTACATTTAATTTAAAAGAAAGCATTTAAAATTATCACTACGTGACCAAGGCTAGCCCAAGGTAACCTTTCCTCTTCCTTCTCTTCTCTTTTATATCCCATTGAGATCCCACTAGCATCATGGTCAAATCCCACCTTTAATTATGGCCATTGGATGACTGCAACTGATCTTGGCCGTTTAAACATTTTTGGCGCCAAAAGTCCTACACGTAGCTAGCAGCTGTCATATTGCAATTAATGATCCTAGGATTGTTGCAGAGGTGGAGTGGGTTGTTTGAGATAAGTTTAGAGCCAAGTTGGGATAGTTGGTGGTGAAAATAGGGGATGGTGAGTGAGGTGAAGTGTCGATGGTGTGGGAATGCATTTATTGATTGTGGTTTGGTTGTAGGGGTGTAGGGATGAGCTGGGGAGAGTAGGGGACAGGTGGTGGACAGGTGGTGGCAAAACCACCACTGGTTTTGGTTTTTTGCGGGGTGAGTGAGGAAGAACAGGGAAGGAGGTATAAGGGAGTGGGTTTGACCGTTTGTTTGACCGGGTTTTATTATTAAGGTGGGATGGGCTGTTGTGTTGTGTTTGGGCTGGATTATGGATTTGGGTTTTTATGAAGTAATAAAAAGGTTTGGTTGGTTTTGTGGTAATAAGGCCCAAGGACTAAACTTGTAAACTGCTGAAACTTGAGGGGCTTTATTTACCAACTATCCAAACTTTCTTCAAGGGGTTAAACCTGCCAATAAACAATAACACAAGGACCAAAGTTGATAATTTTACATTTTAAAACTTTAAGGACCATTTGTGTCAATTTTGGATTTTTAGGGGTAAAAGTTGCCATTTGTAGAAAACTTTCATCCAGGGATTATTTTGAACATGTTTGATTATCCAAGGACTAAAGTTGACTTTTTACTCATTTTAAACTTTCAGGGACTAGTTTTGCCATTTGCTGAGATTTCAGGGACTGAAAACGACAATTGTTGTGAAATTGATCATTTTTCACATGTTTTTCAATCTTTTGTACCTGAATCACATAAAAACACATTTTGATGAATTTGTATCATTTTTGTGAGTCATTTGTGTGTTTTTGGTCGTTTTTGTGGGTTCAAATTGTATAAAAGATATGTGTAATTAGGCACATATCATCTAGCTTAGTGTCGGTAAAGTAATTAGGCGACGTCAGGATGGTTCTACCTTGTGAAAGAACCCGGTGTTTAGCTTAGTACCGGAAAAGGAAGTAAGCGACGTGTAAAGGTTTTCTCCGCCTAAGAAAGAGAGCTTGTTGATCTAGTGAAGTAACTCTCGAGTTGGGTACTCGGGGAGTGGAGTAGGGCGGAGAGGAGCTCCGTAACCGAACCACTATAAATCATCGTGTTCGGTTTGCGCTTTCTTTTACTTATCTCTTTACTTTTATATTTGCATTATGTGATTGCTTGTGTTGTGATTATGTGATAATACTTGTGTGACAACTTGGTAGACATAAACTACAACAGACAGTGTTCATATTAGAACTAGCCGAATTGGAAATTTGATACAACAAGTTTTAAGTTTTAAAACGGCAAACGTATTCACCCCCCCCCCCCTCTACGTTTTCACAAAGGAGACATAGTACAAGTGAGTTTCTCTTCATAGTATGTCTTCATATCAAGTGATGTACTCTTCAGCCCAAAGAAAATGTTCAAAAGGGTCCTATTGTAACACCCCGACCCGACAAGGGTAAAGATATCACAACAATGGATACATATCAGATCAAAACAAAGCATACTAATACAGTAATACAAAAATTCAAGGATTACAAATGAAATATTGAATCGAAATGGTTACAATTAAAACTTCCAAAGCTAATTCTAAAACATAATGTCTTTAATCCAACTCTAACCCAGCATAGCTATCCAATCTTCTAAGTCCAAGGTACACTCTTCACTCATTCCCAGCTTCCTACTAATACCTGCCGCGTGAAAAAGAAAACGCGGCTGAGCTACGAGAGCTCAGTGAACAGATATAAAGGTAACAAGAAACGATAACGGATAGCAGTACAAAGGAAATCAGGAATGCAGATCATACCGATACGAAATCAAAGCGAGAGGAATAAGGAACGGAATAAAGACAAAAGAAAAGAGATAATGAAAAGAAACAATATAGTCATAAAATAAGGGAAAAACAGAAATCTATCACAAGCCCAGATAACAGATCATATCAAAACGGTATAAACATATAAGTAATCTAGAGGGGATGCCTCTCAAGTAACAGATAATATGAGGGGTGACCTCATGTATCATTTTGAGTGATCAGCTCACAGATATATGTGAAAGACGTGTATCGCACACACCATCAGTCACCAGACAAATATAACAATTAACAAATATCAATAAACAGATAACAGGTCAAATCTAGGATGCACCCATACGCCCCCGCAGACAAATCAATAATAATAATCATAATGGCCATAGCAAATAATAAATAAGGGACGGAACAGGTCATCACTCTCCTGCCCTAGAGTCATGTCAGAGGTGCGTCAATGACATGGACATGAAACCCTCATGCCTAGTGATTGGCTCGGATATCAAACTGTCAGGTCAAAGGTCAAATGTACTAGCATAATTAGAAAGTCAAATCTTAAGGGTTCATGGCATAAGGTTCATATCAAGAAATTTTTTTTAGGATTTAATATCAAAGGTTTTAGTCGGAGTTTATCAGATTAAGTTTTTATATCAAAGTTTAAGTTCAGTTCCAAAGGGCAATATCAAAAGGTTTTCAGAAAAGAGTTTTCACAAGTTCATAATTAGAGGTCATAGCAAAAGTTCATTTAAAAATATTTCTATTTAAAAGTCCATTTAAACAATCCTTCACAAACGGTTTCATGACAACTGATCTTACAAAATAGTTTTCATAAAAATGGTCTTCCAAAACTTTTATTAACTTCCATTAAAAGTAGTGTTGCTTCTTTTAAAATAGCTTTTCTCAAACGGTTTCATATGTATTTTAAAGATAGTTCCAAAATCAATTATGTTCAAATAAGGATTTAACAGATTAAGGTTTATATCAAGAATCAAATCAAGTTTTACTACAAGTATATCAGATTAAGTTTCAAAACAAGATTTACAGATCAGGATTCAGGACAATAGGTCAAAACAAAGAGATTCAAGAAGTTTTAGAACAAAGGAAAACACATCAAGGATTCACAAATAAAAGATCACATGAACGGTGCACAAACAGGAGGGAACATAGCAATGGTATAGGGAAATCCTAAACGAATCAAAATACGAAATCAAAAGAAAACGAAGGCACCTTACTAGAGAAGGGCAAAATATCTGTACCTTATTATGAATGCAAGAACACAGAGATAAACGCTGATAGAGATTAGATTTCTCCTTCCTCGAACCTAAGGGAGTAGAAGACAAAATGACAAGTGGGTTTTAGTTATCTTTTCATTTTAAGTAACTTTCTATTTTTGGTAACTTTCCAGATTTAGTAACTTTCCATTTTTAGCAGGTTTCCCGAATTAACAGCTTTTCACATTTAGCAAGATATTAATATCTCAGATTAAGTTAAGTCCTTATTTAAGGCTTATTATGGTATTAAGGTATCTTTTAGCAGGTTACAAAAGTTTAGGGTTTATTATGACAGATTTTCATAGTTCAGGGTTTTAATTGTAAGTTCATCTAATTCAAAGGCATAAAGTGAAAATACTTTAAGTTACTGATTTAAATACTCATTTTATTCAGAATGGCATCTTAATCCTTTTAGTTTCAAAATTTACAGGTTAAACCCTTCTAGTTACCTTATTACAAAACAAACCCTATATTTACATAATTTACTAATTAAACCCTACAATACCCATATTTACCAAACAAGCATCTTATTTACATAATTCCAAAATGTAACATCATAATTAAGTATATTACAGATTAGATCCCTCAGAATTTATACATTTACATAAATGGTCCTTTAATTTTACAAAACTTATAAATTAAATCATAATTTCGTAACAATTACATATTAAGCCCATAAATACTCAAAATTACCCAAAACACTCTTAATATCATTATTTACTCAAAATAACCTCAAGATTCCAGAATTACACTTTTAGTCCCTCTCTTTTATTTAAATTCAATTCGTACCATTTAAATATAATTGATTCATTATCTTGCAATATTTACACTTAGGACCCCAAAGTTATATTTTTTCCCACATTCCTACAGATGTATATGACATTACAAAAATATCCCAGAAGTTTCAAAGTTGGCAAAACATACCCTTATACTTTCTAAATCCAATCGTATATACTTTTAGAAATACAAAACCAAACCCTAACTTTAACAAATCATTAAACCATTATGAAACAATCATTAAATGCATTTTTAATCAGATTTATCCCACAAAACCCTAACCCTAATTCGATTTAGGGTTTTTCCCTAATTTTTCTTTATTTTCCATGAAATCCGATTGTAAACAAATTCCAAATCAATTAATCTAAGCTTCAATAAATCACATGGCTATTTTTCCAAACCTTTATAAACATCAAAGAACATGAGAAAAATATAAAAGCACCTCAGAAAGTTCGGATTAATATATTTGGGATTTTAGTGTGTTTTAGCTCATAAAAATTCGTACGCCTTATTTATCTTGCATGATTCATGTTTCTTATTTTTCTTAGGTTATATTCGACCCATAGATCACTAGAAAAATGCTGGATAATTTTTAGAACATAAGAATAAGTCGTGGGAATTTATACCTCTCGTACGTATGAACCGAACAAAATAAATCACCACGTTCGAATCAAGGCTTCAATACTCCAATTCCTATTTTTCGTGGCTCCCTTACACTCCAAAGAACACCAGAAAATTATTGGTTCAGGCCCAGAAGTCGAATGAAAGGGTTTGGGATTTTAGTTTTGTCGACTTTAGGGTTTAAAAGGGTTTCCGAAATTTTTAAAAAGAAAATAAATGGAATTTAGGTAAATAAAGGGAATAGGCCGACTTAGGGGGAGGGAATGGGCTGGAGATCAAGATAAAATCAAGAGTTTGATTTTTGTACACCTTTTCCTAATTTATTTTGATGTTATCCATATTTAAATGATTTTACAAATATAATTAAATTAAATAAATATACATTTCGGATTATTTATATGTACAAGCGTGAATTAATAATTTTTTTGGACATTCAAAATAATGTAATGTTGTCCCAGAAATTAATTTACTTGATATGTAGTTTGTTTTCAGAAGTTTGAAATCAATTCAGAATTGTTATAAGTGATTTTATTAAGTTTTATGGCTTCAGGGGTAATTTAGTCATTTTACAAGTTATCTGAATTTCAGGTATTACACCTATGAACATTTGCATAACACGACGTAGGAAATCTCAACAATTATTAAATAGAAATTTAATAGAATTCTTTAAAATAAGGCTACTAATTACTATTCAAACTGCAAAAACTATTAGAGCATGGAAGAATACCTTAGTGCACGACTTTGTTATGAGACCCAAACAAGTAATGTTAAACTCATAAGCTTAGCCAAACACCTACTAATGCATTTTCCAGATGTCGTCAGTTGTTTTCATCCTGAATCAGCAAATCCCATTTCAAGAATATAAATTTGACTCTAAAGTTTAAAATAGCAGCTAAGTAGGTTAAGGAAAATAAGGAAAGAAACCTTGAGAAACATTTCTAAAGGGGCGTAGAAAATTGATTCCACTTCATCAACGTTTGGAACAAATGCAGAGTATATTTTATTGCTAACTTCTACATGATAAAGTTAAAAACTTGAGTAAAAAGGTAATGCCAAATACCCCATAAGTGTCTGACGCTAAAGGCGCATACCCAATCTTGAAAAAAGGGACAAATTTTTACCTTTCTGAGGTTAAGGAGTAAAGCCGAGAGAGCAATGAACCTCTAACTGAGCTTTTCTATGCTCTTTCTCTGTCATTGAAAACCTTTAAGTTACGTCTTCGTAACTATTGAAATGACATTTGCTTGACACCAATATGTTCAAAGAAACAATATCATAAACTTGACATAGAAAAACTTACATAGAAAAACAATATCATAAAAAGTTACGTCCCATGATGAGTCCATAAGTTATGGAATTCCAGAAACTTAATATGTGATCTCGACCTTCATATTATCTATAATGGTTGGTTGTAATCTTATTTTATGGACTATGATGTTGACAGATTAACAAAATGACATAACTAACAAAATGAAAATCACAGATTAAGGAATACCTGTGTTTTGAAGTTCAATAACATGTAAACATTGCCACAGTTTGAGTCAAGGGTCGAATCACATGAGCGTGTAAAAACTAAACAAAAAGGTCTTCAAAATCATCAAGAGAAAATCCCATTGGTTTATAACCTCTAAGAAGGCTTGCTTGGTATACACAATTTTAAAGGGACCGCCTGCAATTTATTATTATAAGCATCAATACGTGCTCAAAAAATGGTTAATCAAACATGAACATGTCTACTCAATCATTATAATCTAAATTCTAGCTGCGAATAATGACTCACTTCAATTTACCATTAAATCGTCTCAATCAAATGTTTAGATGTGATTTGGTTTGTTTTTTGTTTAAAACGAACCTGACTTGGTTCTTAAATAGCCAACCTTTGAACTGCCACTCATTCCACGGACCACGGCAAGTAGCAGCTACAACTTGACCCCATTCATGTGCCTTCAAAGCTGATGGCTTATCGTTAAACTCATTAAGATGTAAACTTATTTGTTCAAGAAAAAAATTAATCCTCACTTTGATGGTAAGGGAATTACCTGAAATAGAACATAATGCTTTATTGAGTCTAAATTTTTAATCAGATTATTCCAAAAAGCAATGTATAAACACAAATAGATGTACACAGATATATAGCTTATCAGGAGATTAAACTAAAAGTTTTTTTTATTTTGGATATGTTAAGAAGAAGAAACCTTGGTTTGATGAAAATAGTTGACCAAGCCTCCATAATACATCATATTAATCGGATTGTCAAAATAATAAAGAATACCTCATAAATCTCAAGAACACAAACTTAATGAACAATCACAGCCAAGTGCCATCTAGTAGCTGATTCAGACAATAGAGATGAACTTCTTTGAGGATTTATGTGTTTCCAGGTTGATTTAGTAAAAAGGATTGTAACTGAGGAGTTTAAGATTTGAGACACAAATTTGAATTTTAAACCAGAAAGTGTTTCGGGTCAATCCTTTTTCAAAATTAACCTTTTGCAAAATCTTATCTTTGGTGCCAAAAGAAGAGAACCTTTTTTATTTTGGCGCCAAAAAAACCCTATTCTTCTTCACTAACAACACCCATTAACTTGTTCATCACCAACATCACACATATTGGGTTATTGAGATCTAATGGATTCGGGTTCGGGTGTGTTTTCGGATGACTACGAGATGCTGATTTACTGAAAAGATCATGGCGCAATGAAAAATCTGCCACTGAAATACTTAAGTTTGAGGGGTCTTTGGTTCAGAGATCTCGAGAACATATTCAATTGATGGTACTTACATACATTTTTAGGACTTTGGCGAAACAGCCCACGCGCAAGCAAGTTTGGCCTCAGCTTATTGGAATTCAGGAAATAATGTTTGGGTTTATTTATGTATTGAAAAATGCAATTAGCATCTTAAAGATATGCAATTTGTTAGAGTTAATGTATAAATATTAATATATGTATGTCCGGCTTCGAACCCGAGACTCGGGATTGCACACAATAACGTGAGAGTTTCAATGATTGAATAATTAAATATATTTTATGTATTTATTTATTCATTTCATAAAACAACACTTAACGACAGTTAGTACTTAACGGTGTTGGAGATAACGACCGTTAAAGGACTAAATGTGCAAAAGGGAGTTAGAAGGATCTAGAACCCTTGGAGTGGGCTTGGATCGGCCGAACTATCCTAATGGGTAGGGAAGTCGGTTTGTGATGGCTTGGACGATAAGCTAGGGTTAGCCTATAAATACAATTCACTTGTATTTGGTTTTTCCCTAATCTTGAATCCTCTACTAGCCTAACTTCTCTTCTTCTCCTTCTCCTAAGCTAAGAACCGATCGACTTTTTTATATCCACTAGGATATTCGATCCAAGTAAAGCTTTGCAAGTGTTTGGCTTGATTGTGATTCTTGAACCTAACTTTTCTCATTGAAACGCTATCATTACGTGTGTACAAGAACGAGTGACAAGTTTATTTTAACTTGTGTGTTATTGCCTTGATCGATCCATATAAATCCAATTAGGGTTTATATATCTTGTTCTTGTTGAAGAGATTCCTTGTTCTTGCTAGGAATCAAATAAGGTACGTGTCTATTTAATTTTATGTTAATTAATTATATGTTTATGTAGATCCTATCCGCAGCGTGATCTTTGTGGCTATGTGTTTATAGTATTTTATGATTCACATATTCCAACAGTGGCATCATGAGCCGCGTTTTAAACATGTAATTAATTACATAAAACCTTAAAGATTGAATCTTTAATTAGATACATGCAATTAATGATCTAGGGTTTGTGTTTTTTTCTTGAAAACCCTAAAGTGGGTCGACACCCTATTTATAAATTTAGGGTTTTAGTTTGGTTTTTGTAGAAAACCCTAGGATTGCATGCAATTTTTAGGGATTAATTAATGAGTACCGTAGTTGATGTCATTAATTAATAAGATTACGTACATGAGATATTGACATGATAATATGTGTTAACATGATTATATGTGCAATATGGGATCCATGACAAAATCTTGCATATTTTGTCATGGAAAGTTTTGTGTTTTATTTGCCACATGATTTTATGATAGATCTTAAGTTAGGGAAGACCCTAACATATTAATTAAAATCGGTTATGTGCAATGTGGTATCTAGTTAATAAAACTTACGCGGCCAAGCTATTTGGCGTCTGTGGACCATTGGGCACAATGAGCTCGAAAACCAATGGGAGTTTTGTTAATTAGATACATTGAAAAATTCACATAGATAATTAATAGGATTTATCAAAAAGGTTTGCATGTGGCTATATGATATTGTTAATGATCATATACGTGTTATTTAGTGTTTATTTATTTTTTTCAATTACTTGTTCTTTGTGTGTTTAATTATGATGGATTGCAACAACAAAGAGGGTAATTTTTCGAATAAAAAATAAATGAACCTAATAACTATGAAACCTTTGTAGTAAACTATTTAATTGCCAAGTCTTATGTGCCGACAGTAGTTCGCTTCGCACGGTAATTTGCTCCTAGGCGAGACTAGCAATTAATATTTACTACATAAATGTTTTAAGCAAGAAAATCATAAGTTTTAAGTTGATTGATGTGACTGTACAAAAGTGGTCGAAGCGGCGGGCCTATTATTGACAAACTATAAAGTGGGTATAAGGTTGGTTCGCATTAAATTGTGACCTTTAAGGGGCGCGTTTTTAATTAGCTTCGGCGGACGTTTGCCCCTCCGCTCGCCTGTGCGTCAATAATAGACTTACCAAGTACACCATGAAATAGTACGAAGCATCTTAAGGCAATGTTGTAATTTGCTCAACGCCTCAATTAAAAAATTTGATGATTTGAGCTTACGAATGAGTAAACAGTTTTTGTAGAAAATTTATATGATACAAAGATGAATGCATGACATCTTTGTACATATTTTTTGATAACATACATCAAAATTTAATACCCATAAATTTAAGTGATATGCCAACCAACTACAAAAAGAAACACCTAAGGTTTCATCCTACATCACTAGCAGCCAAAGCTGAATGTGATGTTTTCAAAGGGTGGTTGTCTAAGGGTAAATTGAGTACTTTCGTTGCTAGCAGCCAAAGCTGAATGCAATGAAACGACGTCAATTTACAGTTTCTTAAGTTGGTGAACTTAATTGGGCACTTTCATTACTAGCAGCCAAAGCTGATGTAATGGAACGGCGCTAAGGCATAAAGATTTGGGGATGAAACATGCTTACATTTTGCAACTGATGTTGGCAATATAATGTAAGTCCCATGATTTCTAGGAATTGCAATTGGACATTGGCAATTGGGTGATCCCGTACCTTATTGAGCACTTTCATTGCTAGCAGCCAAAGCTGATGTAATGAAACGGCGTCAATTAGGATCCTAGTTTTCAGTGAAAATTAAATGGTTATTTAACCAATGGGTGTTTAATTTTCTTGAAAAGTTTAATTATCTAAAATACTAATTATTGAACTTTTTCTGTAGAAATGACCCAACCCGGAAACACTCCAAACATTACCTCCGCTTTCAAAATGATGATTGAAAAGGAGAAATTGACTGGGACTAAAAACTTTAACGATTGGTATCGTAATCTAAGGCTTGTACTTAGGATAGCCAAACGTTATGAGTGTCTTAGTGAGCCTCTTCCGGTTGCTCCTCCTGCTAACTCTTCTAATGAACTACTTAGAGAGTACAACGAAGCCTATGACAAGCACAATGATGCGGCTTGTCTCATGCTATCGGGGATGGATCCTCAGCTGGTAAAACAGTTTGAGAATCATGGTCCGATGCAAATGATTGAGGAACTCAAACGAATGTTTGAGAAACCTCCCATGGCTGAGTTATATGATGTACTTGACTCTATAGGCAAGTGCAAGCAGGATGCAACAACACCCGTAAGTACCCATGTGCTAGAAATGAAGGGTTATCTTGCCAACTAGATGCACTTGGATGCGGGTATGTGGAAAATGTTAAAGTTGGCCTCATAAATAAATCCCTCAATGAGGAATTGTATGGTGACTTCGTGCGCAACTTCAACATGCATTGCAAGGGGAAGACATTTTCTGACTTGCATGCAATGCTCATTGAACATGAGAAAGGACTCCCTAAGAAAGCTACTACACCTGCTGTGATGGCGATTAGAGGTGGTAGGGTAGCTAAGCCCGGTAAACCGCATAATGTGAACAAGAAGGGCAAAGGAAAAGCTGACAAAGGAAAACAGGTCGTGATCCATCAGCAGAAGCCCAAGAAGCAGAATCCTCCTCCCAAGAAGGATTATCCTAAAAAGGATACGGCTTCTTGTCACCACTGTAACACTCCTGGACATTGGAAGAGGGACTGTCCATTGCTGCTTGAGGAGTGTCGCAAGAATAAGAATGCCAAGGCTGGACAGGGCGCCAGCACATCAGGTATTTTTATGGTTGAATTATTTTCCTTTCCTCATAAGCAAAATGCCTGGATATATGATACAGGATGTGGTACTCACATTTGTAATACATCGCAGGGGCTTAGAGGAGTTAAGAAGCTGAACTATGGGGAGTGCTACTTGTATGTCGGCAACGGTATACGTGCAGCAGTGGAAGCCATAAGGACTTTTGATTTACTGTTACCTTCAGGTTTAATTTTAGTATTGAACAATTGTCATTACACACCTTCTATTGTTAGAGGTGTCATTTCAGTTTCTTTATTGTTGGATAATGGTTTTGAGCATACTTTTAATAATAATGGAATTTCTGTTTCTTTAAATTCTGTTTTTTATTTTAATGCTATTCCATTAGATGGTGTGTTTGAAATTGATATGAATAATCATGCATCCAACGGAAATGATTCTATGTATAGCATCAGAAATAAGAGAATCAAGTCTAACTTGGATTCGTCTTATTTATGGCACTGTCGTCTTGCTCATATAGGCAAGAAACGCATGGAAAGGCTGCAACACGATGGGCTTTTACAAAATGTCAAAGACGGTTCGTTTGAAAAATGCGAGTCTTGCATATCTGATAAACTCAAATAAGTACATTTTATCATCATCATTTATCCTATTTATTTGACTTGTTTTATTATATTATATATGAGAATTGATACGTTAATGTTTACTTTTGTAATTCTCAGGTAAAAACAAGTATTATGTGAAACTTGGCGATTTTGGACTAATTATGGAGCAAAACAAGCAAGATGTTACGAGTCTACTGAAATGTACAAGATCAAGATCATTCTGCTCCAGATGCGCCTCAACATACTTCGTACATACGGCGCATCACTATCAAGATTTCACAAGTGACAATCCAAGACAGCGAAGGACATGCGCCGCATACAAGAATGGAGTTACGCCGCATCTTCTGGCGGTGTACGAATATTCTTGAATATATTAATCTTGGACCCCACGCGAAGTTAAGTCAATGCGCCGCATCTACTTATCCTATGCGCCGCATCTAGCCCTCAGACAGAAACTATAAATACCCCAAGGCCAGACGAATTTCGAGAGCCTAATACACAAAAAGACCGAAGACAGAAGAAACCCTAAGCCGAATTTAGACGAAGTAGCAGCACAAGACACACCCTAAACGAAGATACAAGAGCTGTAAGAAGGTCCTGCATGTATTCAATTCATTAAGTAGTTTTGTTTTATTGTATTAGTACACTTTAATTCATCAGGATTGATGGGCCGATTCCATGTGACTGCGGAAAACCATGGGCACCCCTTAAAATTGCTTTCCCATTAATTAAAGTTTATATGTTGATATCTTTGGTGACTTTTATTAGTGCATTGATAACCTCTGTGTCTAGCTGAGCATTGCTTGGGTCGCCATGCCCCTTCCTCGCCTATTTATTCTATCGTTTCTAGGATAGTGGGATAGACATAAGTGATCATTAAGGGTTTACTCGCCGATAAGATTAGAGCCAACGAGAAAGGTTTAACTCTCGATGCATCGCATCGAACTATACACTTCATATAAAACTAGCAATAAAACAAGTGACAAGCTACTTAATTATCAGGACAGGTCTTCTTAATGTCTCAAGTATTTATCTGTGTACGTGTGTGCTAATCGCTGATTCGTGCTTATTAGTTTAGTTTATTATATTTAATCATAACCAAACCGTGCCAGTCTCTCAGGCTGAACCCCCTTGCGTTAGATTAGGTTGTATAGCTAACTTAAGATATTAAAATACTGATTAGAATAACTAGATAATACGTTCCACTCTTAGTGATCGACACTCTACTTACCATTATATTCATACTGGCCGGGTACACTGCTCGTTAAAGTGTGTGTTATTGATAAGTCGGCTAAATATAAATTTAAAACTTGAATACTGCTAAAACCACAACGACACACCGTGGATATAAAAATTAGAGCAATACACACGCACATCAAGTTTTTGGCGCCGCTGCCGGGGAGTGAATTGTTATTATCTGTTAATTTGATTAGTATTTTAATTAGGTTTTAATTTTTTAATTCTAACCACTAACTCTGTTATATATTAGTTTAATTGCATTCATTGTATTATTTGCATATTTTCTGTTTTTGTGTGATTTTATTTTCTTTAATTTTTGTTTCTTTTTTTTTTTTTTTTTTTTTTTATTTATTTATTTATTTTCTTTCTTGCATTCTGCTATCGTTGTACTGTGCTGATACAAACGATACGGCGCATCTATTTTCATAGATACGGCGTATTGCGTTTAATTTTTATAAAATACAACGCGTTTAATAAATTCGATACGACGCATCTTTCCCCAAGATACGGCGTATTGTGTTTTTAATAAGAAATTTTTCTAAACCCTAACGCCACACGACGCATCTGTTTTAACAGATACGGCGTATTTATTATTTAAATTAAAAACAGTTTTCGAATTATTAAACAGATACGACGCATCGATTTCTATCGATACGGCGCATCTTCTGAATCAAAAATCTTGTATTTTGAAACGTAACGAAAATACGGCGCATTAGCTTTTGTTAATACGACGCAATTAATTTTAATAAATATAATCGATTTTTGATAAATTAAACTGATACGGCGCATTCTAGTTTATAAGCTGCGTATCTGCTTTCTGAATATAAGTCTGATTAAATTTTAACGATTATAAGATACGGCGTATCCAACTTTTTGGATACGGCGCATCGTCTGCAGATATCAGTAACTTTTATTTTTCGTATTCCATTTTCGTTGTTAATTTTCTGATATATTACTTTCTTGAACATACCCTACTGATGCTTTTGTGATAGTTTCAGGAAGTGCATGACCAGGAGTTCTACTAAGAACTTGATTCAACCTTTCGAAGCTCCTGAACGAGCCCTACATTCGCTAAAAAGGCTTTACAACACAAAAAGCTTTGATATTTCAAGTTCATTCGAGCTTGATTATTTTTCTGAAGAGAAAGAGGAAGAAGAAACAGAAACAATGGCGGAAAACACTACTATGGAGGAATACATGAACAATACCCGTGCTGATTACAGTTCAGGAGTTGCTAGACCAAAGTTTGATGAAAAGTCTAAGTTTGAGTTGAAGGGTCAGTTTCTCAAGGAGCTAAGAGAAAATGCTTTCAGTGGAACAGAACATGAAGATGCTAATGAACATGTTGAAAAGGTCCTCGAGATTGCAGATTTGTTTACTACAGAAGGAGTCACTGACGATCAACTTATGCTGAGAATCTTTCCAATTTCGCTTAAAGGAGCTGCTAATAAGAGGCTAAGGAATGAACCTGCTAGTTCAATCACAACATGGGAAGATTTGAAGAGCAAATTCCTGAAAAGATATTGTCCACCTGCTAAAACTGCTAAAAAGATGGAGGCTATCAACAGTTTCAAGCAAGAGCCTGATGAAACTCTTTATCAAGCTTGGGAACGATTTAAAGACCTATTGATGAAATGCCCTCAACATTATCTAAGTCCAATGCAGGAGATAATATTGTTCTATCAAGGATTGGACGTGCCTACTAGACAAATCTTGGATGCTAAGGGAGCTGTGCCTCAAATGAGTGCAGCTAATGCTAGAAAAGCTATCCAAGAAGCTGCTGATCATTCTCAAAAATGGCACGACGGAACCTCTACTAGATCTAAGAGCAGCACTAATTTTGACGGGTTTACTGCTATTCAAGCTCAATTGGATAAAATTAGTAGAGAGATGAAGAAGCGTGATGAGAAAGTTTATGCTGCCCAAGTTGGATGTGAAAAATGCGAAGGACCTCACTACACTAAAGATTGCCCTAATAAGAATGAAAGTGAAACTTTTGAAGAAGCATACTACACACAATTTGGACAACCATTCCGACCTTCAGGAAGATTTAGGGAAGCTACTCCGGGATACTATCAAAAGAACAATTTTAATCCCACTTATTAAGAAAGGAGGCAGACTTTGGATGACACTTTAAAGCAAATTATGGCCGATGCTGCTAAAAGACATGAAGAGAACACTGCTATGATCAAAGAAATCCGAGCTTCAACGAATACTATAACAAGAAATCAAGGAGCTTCGATCAAAGCATTGGAACAACAAATTGGACAAATGAGCAAAGTTCTTCAAGAAAGGGGATACGGAAGTTTACCTAGCTTAACTGAAACCAACCCAAGAGATCATGTCAAGGCCATAAGCACCACTGAGGAAGTCACGCCTAACATACCTAGAAGATTGATGAATGGTAATGATGCTGCAAAGCCCGAATTTTTCTTTAATTCTTCAATCAGTTTAAGGAGGTTACTCAAAGAGAAGACGAAGATTGAAGAAGAGATCAAGGCTACAATGAAAGAAGAGAGCTCTGCAACCGACTTACATGCCTTGCCTCATAAAGAAAAGGACCCAGGAAGTTTTACTTTACCTTGTTCAATTAATGATATATCTTTCAATAATGTGTTAGCTGACTTAGGAGCTAGCGTTAGTGTAATGCCCCTTAAGACATTCACTACCCTAGGACTAGGAAAATTAGCACAAACTAAGTTGCTTATTGAATTGGCTGATAAAACGGTAAAACGACCTGAAGGGATTGCTAAAAATGTGCTAGTTAAGATTGAGAAGTTTGTTTTCCCTGTAGACTTTGTTATATTAGATATGCCCGAGGATGTTAAGATTCCTTTAATCCTTGGAAGACCTTTCTTGTCTACCGCCCATGCTAAGATTGATGTGTTTAAAAGAAAAATCTCATTAAGGGTAGGGAATAATAAACTAGTCTATAAGTGCCAAAATCCTGTTAAAAGCATAATTAGAGGCGTCTATGTGCTAGGATTAAGAGAACGTATGGACCTCGATCTAGAAGCTAGGCTTATGGGAGAAACATTGATTCAAAACAACTCAACTAATCCTAATCATGAGAACTTCGAGGAATTTATTGACCTTAATGTACCTACCGAACTTAGGCGCGATATTGTTAATGATTCTGATGATGAGTGGTATGATTGCGAAGTAATTAACAAACGTAGGAGAATTGTTGAGAATACAAATTTGAATAATGATGTGTTTGTTGAACTACCACCCCACCTTGCATATTTATGCCTATATAATAATAAGAATTTCCCGTCTATCATTTTGTCATCTCTACCCGAAAGGGACAGAACTTTGTTTATACAGATATTAAAGAAGAATGGCGTGGAAATTAAGGACGAGCAAGGAGTGTTCAATATTACTGAACTGGCGATGAGGGAGCGCGATGCTTTCGACTCTTTAAGTGATCGGTATTAAGGAGCTGAACGTGAGTCTAACTTGAAGACTCTGGAATAAAGACAAGTGCTGACCGGGAGACAACCCGGAAAATTTTTACTATTATGTTCTGTGTCGAGTCTGTCAGGCCCGCAGAAGATACAGCGCATCTCAATCCTTAGATGCGACGCATCGCCTGCACTGGTCATATCTTATTTAATTTTCTGCATTTTTATTTTTGACTTTAAAACTTTTTGTCAGTATTTTAATGCGGCGCATCCCTGGTTAAGGATGCGACGCATCTTCTATTCTGATTCGTATTTATTCCAGGTTCGATACGGCGTATCTTCTTCCATAAGATACGGCGTATCGACTGACCTGATGATTTTCATTTTAATTTTTTAAGTTTTATTTTTTACTAACTACTAATGTATTATGCAAGTTTGAACTTTCTTAACTCAGGTGTGTTAAAGTCTGAATGGTATTATAGATTCCTGCATTCTTGTGGATACATCATGTATGAAGCTTAAACGTTCTAATCCACAAGAAAGTTGATTTTTGCTCTTATACATATAATGGAGGATCATACCGAGCAAATCTCAGGGGAGTTTTTCTGTTCTAATTCTTTTATTTTCCAGTTTTTTAATCTTTGATACAAACAACGAGGACGTTGTTTAACTTAAGTGGGGGGATTGGAGAATTAGAACACTTACTTGTCCTAAACTTTTTCAAAATATGCTTAAAATGCGCTTAATATATCGAAATTTAAAATTTTTTAGCATGTTTTTGTTTAAAGTCTAAATTACATAGCTGCACACATAACATTATTTCCAAAAATTGTGAACTTTTCAAAATTCACAAATCTATGAGTGTGCCGGTGACTTGTAAACTTTAGAACTTGGCCTGTATACTATTCGAGACCACCATAATAAGTATTATCTTTATAATGGAATGACTTGTTTAAATTAGTAAATTTCTAGGATTACACCCAAATAGCCTTTATATGTTATGTGATATTAACTAACTACACTGGTTAGTTAACCCCCGTATAAACCCTTTTGTTACTCTCACTTTTAGAGTAAGATACCCCTAGAAAAACACTCAGAGCCATTCCTTTCATTTCTTACACCTTTGTTATAATGTTTCGTTACACCCTTACACCTTAGCCTACCCTGTAGATTAAAATCCGTGGTTGGTTAATTGCTTTAGGCAAAGTGTGTTTCCTTACAATTAACTGTGTTCGCGTGCGTAATTCATTATCTTTGGTTGAGTCAGGAAATTGCACAATGCAATTGGTATGAAAGTAAATATTGTATATCTTTGAGTTTATTTTTTGTGTGTTTACTACTTTCGCTATTACAGTTATTTCTGAAAGTATGAAAAGTATGGAAAAAATTATCCGGAAAAATAGTGATAGAAAAGTTGTGAAATTTTACACATATATGTTGATGTCAAAAAAAAAAAAAAAAAAAAAAAAAAAAAAAAAAAAAAAAAAAAAAAAAAAAAAAAAAATCCGAAAAAAAATAGAAAAGAAAAAGAAAAAGAAAAGTTGGAAGTTTGTTTTAACCAACTTATGTAAAGTTTTGTATTAAGTGGTCGATATCACCACTATTTGTTGTATATTATATTTATGGATTGAATGGGAGTTGGCCGTTATGGAACGCCAACTAAGGTTATTCTTTGATTGAGATCTTGTTGAGTATAATTCGTGTCTACCTAAGCGTGTGTTTCAAGTGTTAAAGCGTGAGTTATTCAATGATATGAGTTCTTATTCATGGATGGTTGGATAGTGATTAACCACACTTAGATTTTAATTTATCTGTTTTGTTTATTTTTCATTTTACACCAATTTGTATCCAAATATTATCCATACCCTATATAATTCTTTATCCAAACCTTTGATTTATTGAGATTAGGGATTTGAGCAATCTTAAGTATCGTAGTCGTGGATTCGGCTATGTATTTATGATTTTGTCGCCCTTTTTGATATAATATTATTGGTAAAGATTACTTGGTCCTATCTTTAGCCTATTCGAGTTAAGGATTTGAGCAATTGCAAGTATCGTGTTCGTGGATTCGATCATGTATTTGTGATTTTGTCGCCTTTTCTGGAATTTGAGATCGATAGAGATTAAGAAGAATGATCAACCCTTAACCAACAAACCCTTTTTACCACTTTAGACTTGTTATTCCTTGGCTTTAGTGGGGGAGATGCGTATACTTGCCAAGCTTATGATAGAATATTCGTCACGACTGGACAGTTAAACGATTAGATTTGCTTTTATCAAAATATTTTATTTTATTTCTAATTCGTTAAGTATTTGGTTGTGCAATTATGACAAAAAAACGAATACATGCTTAAATATAAAAATAAATCCTAATATTTTTTAGGATACATTTTCATAAGATTAATTCTAAGGTTTACTTGGGGACAAGTAAAGTTCAAGTGGGGGGATATTTGATAAACTCAAATAAGTACATTTTATCATCATCATTTATCCTATTTATTTGACTTGTTTTATTATATTATATATGAGAATTGATACGTTAATGTTTACTTTTGTAATTCTCAGGTAAAAACAAGTATTATGTGAAACTTGGCGATTTTGGACTAATTATGGAGCAAAACAAGCAGGATGTTAAGAGTCTACTGAAATGTACAAGATCAAGATCATTCTGCTCCAGATGCGCCGCAACATACTTCGTACATACGGCGCATCACTATCAAGATTTCACAAGTGACGATCCAAGACAGCGAAGGATTTGCGCCGCATACAAGAATGGAGTTACGCCGCATCTTCTGGCGGTGTACGAATATTCTTGAATATATTAATCTTGGACCCCACGCGAAGTTAAGTCAATGCGCCGCATCTACTTATCCTATGCGCCACATCTAGCCCTCAGACAGAAACTATAAATACCCCAAGGCCAGACGAATTTCGAGAGCCTAATACACAAAAAGACCGAAGACAGAAGAAACCCTAAGACGAATTCAGACGAAGTAGCAGCACAAGACACACCCTAAACGAAGATACAAGAGCTGTAAGAAGGTCCTGCATGTATTCAATTCATTAAGTAGTTTTGTTTTATTGTATTAGTACACTTTAATTCATCAGGATTGATGGGCCGATTCCATGTGACTGCGGAAAACCATGGGCACCCCTTAAAATTGCTTTCCCATTAATTAAAGTTTATATGTTGATGTCTTTGGTGACTTTTATTAGTGCATTGATAACCTTTGTGTCTAGCTGAGCATTGCTTGGGTCGCCATGCCCCTTCCTCGCCTATTTATTCTATCGTTTCTAGGATAGTGGGATAGACATAAGTGATCATTAATGGTTTACTCGCCGATAAGATTAGAGCCAATGAGAAAAGTTTAACTCTCGATGCGTCGCATCGAACTATACACTTCATATAAAACTAGCAATAAAACAAGTGACAAGCTACTTAATTATCAGGACAGGTCTTCTTATTGTCTCAAGTATTTATCTGTGTACGTGTGTGCTAATCGCTGATTCGTGCTTATTAGTTTAGTTTATTATATTTAATCATAACCAAACCGTGCCAGTCTCTCAGGCTGAACCCCCTTGCGTTAGATTAGGTTGTATAGCTAACTTAAGATATTAAAATACTGATTAGAATAACTAGATAATACGTTCCACTCTTAGTGATCGACACTCTACTTACCATTATATTCATACTGACCTGGTACACTGCTCGTTAAAGTGTGTGTTATTGATAAGTCGCCTAAATATAAATTTAAAACTTGAATACTGCTAAAACCACAACGACACACCGTGGATATAAAAATTAGAGCAATACACACGCACATCAATATCTGGGAAGATGACGAAGAAAACTTTTCATAGCAATATGGAAAAGGCTTCGGATCTACTTGGATTGATACACACGGATGTGTGTGGTCCACTTAGACACGTGTCAAAGCAAGGTGCTACCTACTTCTTGACCTTTACGGATGACTATAGTCGTTATGGTTATGTTTATTTACTTAAACATAAACATGAAGTCTTTGAGACATTCAAGGTCTTTAAAAATGAAGTAGAATTACAACTCGGAAAGAAGATTAAGGCCCTTCGATCCGATCGTGGTGGTGAGTACTTAAGCCAAGAGTTTAAGGATTATCTAGGTGAGTGTGGCATTGTCCAACAACTCACTTCTCCTTATACGCCACAGCAAAATGGTGTATCTGAAAGGAGAAATCGTACATTGCTTGACATGGTACGATCTATGTTTAATCAAACAACTCTTCCCTTATCCTTTTGGGATTATGCTCTTGAAAGTGCTGTTCACATATTGAATAGGATTCCAACTAAGAAGGTTGATAAGACTCCATATGAAGTATGGACTGGAAAAGCTCCCAACTTTTCTTACTTAAAGGTCTGGGGTTGTGAGGCGTTTGTTAAACGTGACTCACCTGACAAACTCCAACAAAGATCTGTTAAGTGTATCTTCGTAGGATACCCTAAGGAAACAAAGGGTTACTACTTTTATTTCCCACCTGAAAATAAGGTCATCGTGGCTAGGTACGGTGGATTTCTTGAGGATAATCTAATATCTCAAGAATTCAGTGGGAGAGTATATGATCTTGAAAATGATCATGAAGATACATCACCTTCTGAAGGAACTAACACACTTCCTGTGGAACCTGAAAGTTTAGGTCCTCCACCAGAAGTTGATGTGGTACCCATCCGTAGATCCTCAAGATCTACAAAGGCTCCTGACCGTCTATGTTTAAACATAGAGGATGAGGAAACTATACTAGGGGATCATCTTGATGAACCAACTAGTTATAGGGATGCCATTAATAGTCCTGAAAAGGATAAATGGCAAGTAGCCATGGATGGGGAAATGCAATCCATGAAAGACAACAAAGTCTGGATTGAAGTAGACCTTCCACCCAATGCTAAGGTAGTTGGGTGTAAGTGGCTCTTCAAAAAGAAGACGGACATGGATGGCAATGTACACACCTACAAAGCTCGTTTGGTAGCCAAGGGCTTTACCCAAACATATGGTGTTGACTATGAGGAGACATTTTCTCCTGTGGCCGACATTAGAGCTATTAGGATTCTTATAGCCATAGCTGCCTACTATGACTATGAGATTTGGCAGATGGATGTCAAAACCGCCTTTCTGAATGGTCGCCTAGATGAAGATATCTATATGGCGCAACCTGAGGGGTTTGTGAATCCACAATTTCCTGAGCATGTATGCAAGCTTCAAAGATCCATTTATGGATTGAAGCAAGCGTCCAAACAATGGAATAAGAAATTTGATGAGGAAATCAAGAAGTTTGGATTTACTCAAAATTTCGATGAGCCATGTGTATACCACAAAGTTAGTGGGAGTAACACTACTTTTCTTGTCCTATATGTCGATGACATATTAATCATGGGAAATCACATACCTAGTCTTGATGAAGTTAAGAATTATCTATGTGAATGTTTTTCCATGAAGGATTTAGGAGAAGCAGCTTATATCCTTGGAATCAAGATCTATAGAGACAGATCTAAGCGGTTGATCGGTTTAAGCCAAAGTGCTTACATGGATAAAATATTGAAGAGATTCAATATGCAAAATTCCAAGAAGGGATATTTGCCCATGCAAGTAGAACATGGCTTAAGTAGCAAAATGTGTGCTTCTACACCTGAAGAGGTGGCATACATGAAGAAAGTTCCGTATGCTTCGGCAGTAGGATCTATCATGCATGCAGTTAGATGTACAAGGCCAGATGTGGCATTCGCACAAAATTTAACCAGTCGTTATCAGCAAAATCCAGGGAAAGATCACTGGCATGCTGTTAAGAACATTCTTAAGTATTTAAGGAATACTAAAGATATGTTTCTAGTTTTCGGGGGAAATCCAGACGCAGAACTGAATGTTATAGGTTTCTGCGATGCGTCCTTTCAGACTGATAAAGATGATACGAAGTCTCAGACGGGTTACGTTTTTGTCATAAATGGAGGAGCTGTAGATTGGAAGAGTAAAAAGCAGAGTACAACGGCCATGTCTGCTACAGAAGCTGAGTATATTGCTGCATCGAAAGCTGCACAAGAAGCTGTTTGGATAAGGCAATTTATTTTGGATCTTGGAGTGATGCCGTCAAATGAATTACCTATAAATGTGTATTGCGACAACTCTGCTGCAATCACATTCGCCAATGAACCTGGAGTTATGAAGGGTGCCAGACACTTTAAAAGAAAGTATCACTATGTTCGAGAACAAGTCGAACAAGGAGAAATCAATGTACTCAAAGTTCACACAGATGACAATCTGGCTGATCCTTTCACGAAGGCATTAGCTAAGGAAACGTTTACTCGACATGCTAAGGGTATTGGTCTTCGTATGCCAGATAGTTTCATGTAAATCTGATGTTTAGTATTTGGATAGGGACGTGTAAACAATTATTATTTTAATGAAATAAAGTGCGGATAACGTTTATTATCATTATTAATATTTGTGTCCTATATTTGCATGTTTAAATCCATGAATAAAATTATTTTATTAATTTATTCTAAATAGTCCGTTGTCAATTAATAATATGAGAATATTATTGAACTAAGACAAATGTGAGGATTGGTAGAATGTACTGTAAGGTTGAGACACCAATGTCACATGATATTCAATATTGGATAAATTGAATATAGGACTTATCCCAACCACATGATTATACTTTATGGATCGTCGTCATCAAGTATATCATGAATATTTATCCTCTGACTTGAGATGCCAGATAATTGCCGAGGATGTAGCTCATTTTCTGTAAGGTAGTCTAACGCTATCCGTAAAAGGTAGTTATAAGGGCTATTTTCGGAAGTGATGCGAAGTTCGAGGGTTATGCTCGTAGTCAATAAAGGATTTGTTCCTTCAACTTTGTGTTGAAGTTTAATACTGCTTGGCCACTCGTAGGATTGACAAGATATTTGCGTGCGCACGCCCAAAGTCTATCTGGAAGACGTTCAGATGTTTTGGTAATCTTGATCAGTTATGTATAAACGAGAAACTATTGTTAATTATGGAATGACCAAGATCCATATCCATATTAACGCGGTATTAGCAACAAAAGGATAAGTATGATGATTAAATTCATCACGTGGTTTTTCCATGAAAACCATACTCGGATCAAGCTGGGGGCATTGGGATCTGTTAAGCTAGACTAGCCCATGTCATTACTATATTAATAGTTATCCAAGTGGGAGCTGTTAGAGTTAATGTATAAATATTAATATACGTATGTCCGGTTTCGAACCCGAGACTCGGGATTGCACACAATAACGTGAGAGTTTCAATGATTGAATAATTAAATATATTTTATGTATTTATTTATTCATTTCACAAAACAATACTTAACGACAGTTAGTACTTAACGGTGTTGGAGATAACGACCGTTAAAGGACTAAATGTGCAAAAGGGAGTTAGAAGGATCTAGAACCCTTGGAGTGGGCTTGGATCGGCCGAACTATCCTAATGGGTAGGGAAATGGCTTGGAGGATAAGCTAGGGTTAGCCTATAAATACAATTCACTTGTATTTGGTTTTTCTCTAATCTTGAATCCTCTACAAGCCTAACTTCTCTTCTTCTCCCTCTCCTAAGCTAAGAACCGATCGACTTTTTTATATCCACTAGGATATTCGATCCAAGTAAAGCTTTGCAAGTGTTTGGCTTGATTGTGATTCTTGAACCTAGCTTTTCTCATTGAAACGCTATCATTACGTGTGTACAAGAACGAGTGACAAGTTTATTTTAACTTGTGTGTTATTGCTTTGATCGATCCATATAAATCCAATTAGGGTTTATATATCTTGTTCTTGTTGAAGAGATTCCTTGTTCTTGCTAGGAATCAAATAAGGTACGTGTCTATTTAATTTTATGTTAATTAATTATATGTTTATGTAGATCCTATCCGCTGCGTGATCGTTGTGGCTATGTGTTTATAGTATTTTATGATTCACATATTCCAACACAATTCAGATGTAGATCTTATCTGCTTATAGTTTTACCCTATTTTAAGTAGATAAGCAAGAACAGTTTGTTTTATCCAAAGTCCAAACTGCTTATCTGCTTAAAAATAAGTAGGAAAAACAATCATTTCTAAACACCCTTTAAGTCCAGTTACAAGGGAGCCATGGAATTCTCAATGCTCATTTGCTTACAAAAAATTTGATAATCATTTGTTATAGTGACTAGTGTTGGCAGCTTAAACCAATCAAATCTTCGTTAGTTACTGTAATATTTTTTCGTATGTGATGGCCAGGAAGAAACTGTGGAAGAGTTGATGCAAAATGGTGAAGATCCACTTACGGTTTTTCTCTATCAGATGGATATAGACAGGACTACGTTTCTGTTGAGATCATATCTAAGGACTCGTCTTCAGAACCAAATAATTCCCCTGCAGTAAGTGATTAACATGATATAATTGATAATTAAATTCTAGTAGTCATTTGCAACAAACAATATGGTTCTGCTGTTTGAAGTAGTATTATGCTAATAACGAATTTTTTCCGTGCTTGGCGAAAGTCTGATTATTTAAATAAATAATAGAAAAAATGATATACTTTCGAGTAAAAGTCTCTTAAAGGGTAAAGAGACGAGTTTATTTTACTATATTATGTTTAGTTTTGCTGCAACCTAGGAAGCACGGACACACCTAAAATCCCAAAGTGGCAGTGTCGGACACGTGTCGGACACGGACACGCCTCGGACACGCCTTGGACACGTGTCCGACACGCATGTGCCGTGTCCCACGTGCTGTTTGGGCCGGACACGGATTTGGACACGGCTCGGACACGGATTTGAAGAGGGATCGGACACGGATCTGTCTTTTGTGGAAGAGTTAAGTGCCTGTGTATGGTGAAACTATGTTGAAGAGGGAAAAGGGGAAGAAAGATGATAAAAATGGTTGATATGTTGCACTGTTGCAGGTTGTGTTCAAGAAGAGGAAGAAGAAATGAAATGATGATAATGATGGTAGTCTTTTTTTAAAGGGATCCAATGACTTTATGTAAATTTTTTAGTCCTAGTGGTACAAATACGGAGTAGTTTGTTGTTTACTAGTCAATATTGGCTATCTTTTTCTCTTTTTTTTGTGTCCAGCTGTCCAGCAACTAACTTCTTTTTTTAATAATGTTTTCTTTGTTTATTTGTTTTGATGTTTATTTGTTTCAAATAATAAATATTACTACGTAATAATAAGATGACAAACTTGTATATATATGTTCCTGTTTCTCGATCCCTTTCATGTGACTATGAATAGACCAACTATTAAATATAAAGATAACAGGTAAAACAAAATGTAATATTTAATATAATAATAAATATAATTATAAATGAACATTTTAAATATAAATGTGTGGAGTATAAATATATATAAATATATAAAAAAATTCACGTGTCCACGCCGTGTCCGTGTCCTATATTTTTAGATTTTGCCGTATCGCCGTGTCCGTGTCCGTGTCGGACACCGTGTCCATGTCCGTGCAACCTAGGCTGCAACTGACTTTGCTGCGTTTTGGAATTTAACTGATTATATGGAAGACATTGGATATTCATCTAAATCATGCATACATGCTGATTCAATTTACATTACAGATTGAGAAGTTCATGTTTCACATCCAAAAAACTGCTGATCCTTGGACTCGGCTGTATAAACAAGAACAGAAGTTTGCTAGGCGGTAATGGGTCATTTTTTATTCGAACTTTTAACCTACCACTGCATGATGGACATTTCTTAAAGTTAAATGTTCAAAATCTTGTGTTTCAGGTCTATTGAAGACATGAAACAGCATTTTGAACAATCTGTTTTGTCTAAGTTGCCGGAGCGTTACAACTCCCATTCGAAGCAATCTGTAATAAGCGAAGAGGATGACATGGGTAATTTTCTCATATCTGAAGTCTGAACTGATGATATGTATCAGTGTGGGGGCGTCGGGGTGTATTTACATGCTCATATCGGTGTATAGTCTATATGTATGTATGTAAGCTCATCGCGTAAAAATGCTACTAACAAACAAAGAGATAATGGAATATAAAAGATATCAGCTATGGGGTTCCTTGATTCCCCTCCCCTGCATTTATTAAGATTCCGAGGCGGCAACATCGGTGGGTTGGATAACGGGTCAAAAGGGTCCACTTTAAACTGGGTAATTGTTAGGAGGTACTGTAATATGCATTATACATAGACTTTGTGCAACTTTGAAATCATTACCCATGCGCTTTTAGCTAATTATTTATTTTGAACTGTTAGAGTGAGTCCCTCAAAATGGCTTCCCTTCCCATCTTGAACGTCCTTGAAAAATCTCAAGTATCGACTCCACGAGCCACTTTTTTGCATAAATTTTAGAACAGCTAATGATGTAACGATACTTGTTACTGTTAGATTTTGGGTTGTTAATATTTCCTATCTGTATTAAGACTACCTAATTATCAGAGAGGGTTTATGAAAAATATTTTGATTTCTATCTTATATACTAATTTTCGTAGAACCATTGCTTTTAACCATGATGCATACGAAATTTACAGAAGTTTAAGAATGTGCTTTCGTCTTGGCATATAAATCATTTGTAAATAACAACAGTCAGCTTCCATTTGGATCCAATTTTGATTTTAAATAAGTGGCCTTTTAGAAAACATTTACAAAATATGAGTTCTACAATCAAAATATGGAATTTAACTCAAAATAAAATTAAATAGTGTTTAGTTTGTGTTGGATTATATGAATCATAAAACACTATAAACATATAAAACATCACAAAGCACGCAGCGGAAGATCTAATGAACATGTAATTAATTAACTTAAATAAATACGTACCTTAATCGCGTAATTACCAAGAACAATCAAGAACCCTAATTAGGGTTTGATTATGTCGAACCACCTAAGGGAAAAACACCAAGAATCACAAGCTAAAATAAGCTTGCCACTCGTTCTTGTACACACGCGATAGTAGCGTTCCAATGGGAAAGCTAGGTTCAAGATCACTAACAAACCAAACACTTAATTGCTATTAGCTCAAGCCGAATTCCCTAGTGGGAATAAAAGAGTCGACTAGCACAAGCAAGAGGAAGAAAGAAGAGAAGTTTGGCCTTGGAGTTAGGGATACAAGATTAGGGGAAAACTAAAACACAATGGAATGTATTTATAGTGTTCTCCTTGATTGTTCCCCACTCCAGTCGATAGGCCCAAACAACCCTAAAGGGTTTTCAGCCGACTTTCTCCCTTCATGGGAATTCTAGATCCTTCTTTCTCCTTTTTGCACAATTAGTCCTTTAACGGTCGTTATCTACTAACACCGTTAAGTACTAACCGTCGTTATGTATTTGTTAGTGAAATGAATAAATAAATATAAATATAAAATATATATATATATATATATATATATATATATATATATTTAATTATTCAAACCAATGGAACTCTCACGTATTGTGTGCAATCCCGAGTCTCGGGTTCGAAACCGGACATACAAATATTAATATCATTATACAAAAAACTAACAGCTCCCACTTGGATAATGATTAATATTGTAATGACATGGGCTAGTCTAGCTTTAACAGATCCCAATGCCCCCAGCTCGATCCGAGTTGTGGTTCTCCTGGAAAAACCACTTGATGATATAATCATCATACTTATCCTTTTGTTACTAATACCGCGTTAATTTGGATATGGATCTTGTCATTCCACAATTAACAGTAGTTTCTCGTTTATACATAATTGAACAAGATTACCAAAACATCTGAACGTCTTCCAGATAGACTTTGGGCGTGCGCACGCAAACATCTTGTTTAATCATACGAGTGGCCAATCAGTATTAAACTTCAACACAAAGTTGAAGGAACAAATCCCTTATTGACTGCGAGCATAACCCTTGAACTTCGCATCATTTCTGAAAATAGCCCTTATAACTACCTTTTACGGATAGCATTAGACTATCTCACAGAAAATGAGCTACATCCTCGGCAATTATCTGGCATCTCAAGTCAGAGGATAAATATTCATGATATACTTAATGACTATGATCCATAAAGTATAATCATGTAGTTGGGATAAGTCCTATATTCAATTTATCCAATATTGAATATCATGTGACATTGGTGTCTTAACCTTACAGTACATTCTACCAATCCTCACATTTGTCTTAGTTCAATAATATTCTCATATTATTAATTGACAACGGACTATTTAGAATAATTAATTTATTCACGGATTTAAACATGCAAATATAGGACACAAATATTAATAATGATAATAAACGTTATCCGCACTTTATTTCATTAAAATAATAATTGTTTACACGTCCCTATCGAAATACTAATCCAACAGATTTACATGAAACTATCTGCTAAACGAAGACCAATACCCTGAGCATGACGATTAAATGTCTCCTTAGGTAATGCCTTCGTGAAAGGATCAGCCAGATTGTCATCTGTGTGAACTTTGAGTACTTTTATTTCACCATCATCGACTTGTTCTCGAACATAGTGAAGTTTCCTTTTAAAGTGTCTGGCGCCTTTCATAACTCCAGGTTCATTGGCGAATGTAATTGCAGCAGAGTTGTCGCAATATACATTTATAGGTAATTCTATTGAAGGCATCACTCCAAGATCCTTAATGAATTTCCTTATCCAAACAGCTTCTTGTGCCGCTTCCGATGCAGCAATGTACTCAGCTTCTGTAGCAGACATGGCCGTTATGCTCTGCTTTTTACTCTTCCAGTCCACAGCTCCTCCATTTATGACAAAAACGTAACCCGTCTGAGACTTCGTATCATCTTTATCAGTCTGAAAGGATGCATCGCAGTAACCTGTAGCATTCAGTTCTGCGTCTGGATTTCCCCCGAAAACAAGAAACATATCTTTAGTATTCCGTAGATACTTAAGAATGTCCTTTACAGCTTTCCAGTGTTTTACCCCTGGATTCTGCTGATATCGACTGGTCATGTTTTGAGCAAATGCCACATCTGGCCTTGTGCATCTAACAGCATACATGATAGAACCAACTGCAGAAGCATATGGAACTTTCTTCATGTATGCTTCCTCTCCAAGTGTAGAAGCACACATTTCACTGCTCAATTCATGTTTCACTTGCATGGGCAGATATCCTTTCTTGGAATTCTGCATATTGAATCTCTTCAATATTTTATCCATGTAAGCACTTTGACTTAAACCGATTAACCGTTTAGATCTGTCTCTATAGATCTTGATTCCAAGGATGTAAGCTGCTTCTCCTAAATCCTTCATGGCAAAACAACTACCAAGAAATTCCTTAACTTCATTAAGGCTTGGTATGTCACTTCCCATGATTAATATGTCATCGACATATAGAACAAGGAAAACAGTGTTACTCCCACTAACTTTGTGGTATACACATGGCTCATCGAAATTTTGAGTAAATCCAAACTTCTTGATTTCCTCATCAAATTTCTTATTCCATTGCCTGGATGCTTGCTTCAATCCATAAATGGATCTTTGAAGTTTACATACACGCTCAGGAAATTCTGGATTCACAAACCCCTCAGGTTGCGCCATATAGATATCTTCATCTAGACGACCATTCAGAAAGGCGGTTTTGACATCCATTTGCCAAATCTCATAGTCATAGTAGGCAGCTATGGCTATAAGAATCCTAATAGCTCTAATGTCGGCCACAGGAGAAAAGGTCTCCTCATAGTCAACACCGTATGTTTGGGTAAAGCCTTTAGCTACCAAACGAGCCTTATAGGTGTGTACATTGCCATCCATGTCAGTCTTTTTCTTAAATAGCCACTTACACCCAACTACCTTAGCATTGGGTGGAAGGTCTACTTCAGTCCAGACTTGATTATCTTTCATGGATTGCATTTCCCCATCCATGGCAGTCTGCCATTTTTCCTTTTCAGGACTAATAATGGCAGCTCTATAGCTAATTGGCTCATCAGTTTGATCCAATAGTATAGTTTCCTCATCATCTATGTTCTAACATAGACGCTCAGGAGCCTTTGCAGATCTTGAAGATCTACGGACGGGTACCACTTCTACTTCAGGTGGAGGACCTAAACTTTCTGGTTCCACAGGAAGTGTGTTAGTGCTTTCAGAAGGTGAAGTATCTTCATGATCATTTTCAAGATCATATGCTCTCCCACTGATTTCTTGAGATATTAGATTATCTTCAAGAAAATCACCGTACCTAGCCACGATGACCTTATTTTCAGGTGGGAAGTAAAAGTAGTAACCCTTTGTTTCCTTAGGGTATCCTACGAAGATACACTTAACAGATCTTTGTTGGAGTTTATCAGGTGAGTCACGTTTAACAAACGCCTCACAACCCCAGACCTTTAAGTAAGAAAAGTTGGGAGCTTTTCCAGTCCATACTTCATATGGAGTCTTATCAACCTTCTTAGTTGGAATCCTATTCAACACGTGAACAGCCGTTTCAAGAGCATAATCCCAAAAGGATAAGGGAAGAGTTGTAAGATTAAACATGGATCGTACCATATCTAACAAAGTACGATTTCTCCTTTCAGATACACCATTTTGTTGTGGCGTATAAGGAGAAGTGAGTTGTTGCACAATGCCACACTCACCCAGATAATCCTTAAACTCTTGGCTTAAGTACTCACCACCACGATCGGATCGAAGTGCCTTAATCTTCTTTCCGAGTTGTAATTCTACTTCATTTTTAAAGACCTTGAATGTCTCAAAGACTTCATGTTTATGTTTAAGTAAATAAACATAACCATAACGACTAAAGTCATCCGTGAAGGTCAAGAAGTAGACAGCACCGCGTTTAGACACATGTCTAAGTGGACCACACACATCCGTGTGTATCAATCCAAGTAGATCCGAAGCCTTCTCCATATTGCTATGGAAAGGTTTCTTTGTCATCTTACCCGATATACAAGATTCGCATTTATCAACTGAATCATCATTGATATTTGGTAAAAGCCCATCACTTAGCAGCTTTTCCATGCGTTTCTTGCCTATATGGGCAAGGCGACAGTGCCATAAATAAGACGAATCCAAGTTGGACTTGGTTCTCTTATTCCCGATGCTATACATAGAATTATTTCTATTGGATACATGGTCATTCATATCAATTTCAAACACACCATTTAATGAAATAGCATTAAAGTAGAAAACAGAATTTAAAGAAACAGAAATTCCATTATCATTAAAAGTATGCTTAAAACCCAAATCCAATAACAAAGAAACTGAAACGACACCTCTAACAATAGAAGGTGCGTAATGACAATTGTCTAAAACCAAAATTAAACCAGATGGTAAAACTAGCTCAAAAGTCCCTATGGCTTCTACTGCTGCACGTATTCCATTTCCCACGTACAAGTAGCATTCCCCATAGTTCAGCTTCTTTGCTCCTCTAAGCCCCTGCGATGTATTACAAATGTGAGTACCACATCCTGTATCATATATCCAGGCATTTTGCTTACGAGGAAAAGAAAATAATTCAACCATAAAAATACCTGAAGTGCTGGCGCCCTGCCCAGCCTTGGCATTCTTATTTTTGCGACACTCCTCTAGCAACAATGGACAGTCACGCTTCCAGTGTCCAGGAGTATGGCAGTGGTGACAAGCAGCTGCATCCTTTTTGGGATAATCCTTCTTGGGAGGAGGATTCTGCTTCTTTGGCTTTTGCTGATAAGTCACAATCTGCTTGCCCTTGTCAGCGTTGCCCTTTCCTTTCTTGTTCACATGTTTCGGTTTACCGGGCTTAGCTACTCTACCACCTCTTATTGCCATAACAGCAGGTGTAGGAGCTTTCTTTGTGAGTGCCTTCTCATGCTCAATAAACATTGCATGCAATTCAGAAAATGTCTTCCCCTTGCAATGCATGTTAAAGTTGCGCACAAATTCACCATATAATTCCTCATTGAGGGATTTGTTGATGAGGAAAACTTTAACGTCTTCCACAAACCCGCAATTAAGTGCATCTAGTTGGTCAAGATAACCTTTCACTTTAAGTGCATGATCACTTACGGGTGTGGTCACATCCTGCTTGCACTTGCCCAAGTTGTCAAGTACATCATACAATTCAGCCATAGGAGATTTCTGAAACATACGTATCAGTTCATCAATCATGTTTTTCGGGCTATATTTCTCAAACTGTTTAACCAGTTGATCATCCATCCCCGATAGCATGAGACAAGCCGCATCATTGTGCTTGTCATAGGTGTCATTGTACTCCCTAAGTATTTCATTAGGCGAGTCAGCAGGAGGAGCTTCAGGAAGGTCCACAGTAAGACATTCTGAACGTTTGGCAATTCTAAGAACAAGCCTTAGATTTCGATACCAAGCGTTAAAATTCTTAGTCCCAGTCAGTTTTTCCTTTTCAAGCATCATCTTGAAACAGGAAGTTAGGTTTGACGAGTTTCCGGGTTGGGCCATTTCTACAGAAAAAAGTTCAAAAGTTAGTACTTTCGATAATAAAACATTTCATGAAAATTAAACACCCATTGGTTAAAAACCATTTAATTTTCAATGAAAACTAGGATCCTAATTGACGCCGTTTCATTACATCAGCTTTGGCTGCTAGCAATGAAAGTGCTCAATAAGGTACGGGATCACCCAATTGCCAATGTCAAATTGCAATTCCTAGAAATCTTGGGACTTACATTATATTGCCAACATCAGTTGCAAAATGTAAGCATGTTTCATCCCCAATTCTTTATGCCTTGGCGCCGTTCCATTACATCAGCTTTGGCTGCTAGTAATGAAAGTGCCCAATTAAGTTAACCAACTTAAGAAACTGTAAATTGACGTCGGTTTATTGCATTCAGCTTTGGCTGCTAGCAATAAAGTACTCAATTTACCCTTAGACCGCACCCTTTGAACATCAACATTCAGCTTTGGCTGCTAGTGATGTAGGATGAAACCTTAGGTGTTTCTTTTAGTAGTTGGGTGGCATATGACTTAAATTTGTAGGGTAATAATTTTTGATGTGTTTAATCAAAAAAATATGTACAAAGATGTCATGCATTCATCTTTGTATCATATATGTTTGCAAAAACAAAACCGTTTACTAATTCGTAGCTCAAATCATCAAATCTTTTAATTGAGGCGTTGAATAAATTACAACATTGCCTTAAGATGCTTCGTATTTATCGTGGTGTACTTGGTAAGTCTAAAATTGACGCACAGGCGGGCGTAGGGACGACAGCCGCCGAAGCTGGTTAAAACCGTGCCCCTCTAAGGTCACAATTTAATGCGTACCAACTAGAACCCACTTTTTAGTTTGTCAATTTTAGGTCCGCCGCTTCGACCACTTAATACAGTCGCAATCAATCAACTAAAAGAATATGATTTTCTTGCTTAAAACAATTTATGTAATAATTTATTAATTGCTAGTCTCGCCTGGGAGCAAATTACCGTGCGAAGCGAACCACTGTCGGCACATAAGACTTGGCAAAAAATAAAATTACTACAAAGGTTTCATAGTTATTAGTCTTATTTATTTTATTATGAAAATTACCCTCTTTTGTTGTTTACAATCCATCATAATATAAAACACAAAAGATCAAGTAATCACTAAATAAATAAACACATAATAACAAATATATGATCATCCACGATATCATATAGCCACATGCAAACCTTTTTTCAATAAATCATATTATTAATTCTATGTGTAATTAAATATGTATTAAACTAACAAAACTCCCATTAGTTTTCGAGCTCATTGTGCCCAATGGTCCACAGACACCAAATAACTTGGCCGCGTAAGTTTTAGTTAATTTAATACCACATTGCACATAATTTATTAATTAATATATTGAGGTCTTCCCCAATTTAAGATTTATTAAACAAAACATGTAGCAAAACAATACATACAAATCGTCCCATACATCAAACCATGACAAAATATGCAAGATTTTGTCATGGATACCATATTAACACATAATCATGCAATCCATATTAACATGTTAATATCTAGTACGTATTTAATTAATTGGTGACATCACATAGTATTCACAAATTAATCCCTAAAAATTTTCCATGCATAATCTAGGGTTTCTAACAAGTTTTAATAAAACTAACATAAACCCTAAAAAATTAAATGTGGATCGATCCACATATATAAAAATTAGGGTTTCAAAATAAAACCCTAGAACATTAAATGCATGTATCTAATCAAGATCCAATTTTTAGGTTTTAGTAATTAATTACAAGTTCTAAACGAGGCTCATGATGCCACTGTTGGATTATATGAATCATAAAACACTATAAACATATAAAACATCACAAAGCACGCAGCGGAAGATCTAATGAACATGTAATTAATTAACTTAAATAAATACGTACCTTAATCGCGTAATCACCAAGAACAATCAAGAACCCTAATTAGGGTTTGATTATGTCGAACCACCTAAGGGAAAAACACCAAGAATCACAAGCTAAAATAAGCTTGTCACTCGTTCTTGTACACACGCGATAGTAGCGTTCCAATGGGAAAGCTAGGTTCAAGATCACTAACAAACCAAACACTTAATTGCTATTAGCTCAAGCCGAATTCCCTAGTGGGAATAAAAGAGTCGACTAGCACAAGCAAGAGGAAGAAAGAAGAGAAGTTTGGCCTTGGAGTTAGGGATACAAGATTAGGTGAAAACTAAAACACAATGGAATGTATTTATAGTGTTCTCCTTGATTGTTCCCTACTCCAGTCGATCGGCCCAAACAACCCTAAAGGGTTTTCAGCCGACTTTCTCCCTTCATGGGAATTCTAGATCCTTCTTTCTCCTTTTTGCACAATTAGTCCTTTAACGGTCGTTATCTACTAACACCGTTAAGTACTAACCGTCGTTATGTATTTGTTAGTGAAATGAATAAATAAATATAAATATAAAATATATATATATATATATTTAATTATTCAAACCAATGGAACTCTCACGTATTGTGTGCAATCCCGAGTCTCGGGTTCGAAACCGGACATACAAATATTAATATCATTATACAAAAAACTAACAGTTTGCACATAGCAAATAGCTGAATGCAGTCACAAACATCAGTTACATCAAAAAAGGCACATGTGCTATCCGATGGACTTGCAGTAGCAGCAGTAGTGAGAAACGCAGCCATATACAACTGATCAAAACATATATAGCACCGTTTCAATGCACACATATAACGGAATATAAACATAAATAGCAATTGTTATACAAATTTGATGATTTATTAAACTATGCATTTGAACATGTCACCCATGTGACAAATGCCTTACAAATTATAAAGAGAATCATGAACACAATATTAATAAGGACAACATAATTAAAAGGCACAATAACACGTAATAGTATATATGACCGAGTATTACTTGCATTCCAGATGACCTATGCGGATTCTCTTCCTCTCTTCATCTTGTCAACTCTTAGCACCACTGCGACGTATATCTTGTCCACGGTTTCCTCAGCAAACATGAAAAGCTTATGTCTCCAATGTTTCTTGAACAAAAAAACTCCAATAACACCCCAAAACCCTGCTGCAAAACCGCACATTATGTCCATATAGAACCATACCTTGTTTGATTTATGAGTAGTTGCTTTGCTGTTTTTGTGCATTGTTGTTTGGTCCTCATTGTTGGAGCAATTCTTTGGTAATGGAGCACCACAAAGGTCTCTGTTCCCAACATATATTGATGGATCCGTAAGGGTCTGCAATTGATTTCCTGTTGGAATTTGTCCGGACAAGTTGTTGTGTGACAAATTCAAATGACTCAAAAAATTCAAAGCTGCAATACTTGGAGGGATCGGACCGGTCAACTGGTTTCCTGAGAAATCTAGAGAAATTAACGCCTTCATGTTTCCAATGTTGTCTGGAATGCCACCGTTGAGATGATTATTAGACAAATTGAGACCCAGCAATGCAGAAAGTGACATAAGCTCGATAGGTATTTCTCCGACAAGGTTATTGCTTGAAAGATCCATGTTTATGACGTATCTGTATGTTGTTTTATATTCAAGAGAGACACCTTTCATCACCTGAATCATATTTTCTTCAGAACTGTAATCTACAATTGTTCTTTCAAAAGAGCTACCGGTCTTCATACCATTCAACTTTCCTAGACAATGAGGGATGGGACCCATTAAGTTGTTGTGTGCCACATCTAAGATTTGAAGATATGAATTATTGCACAAAGATCGAGGAATACTTCCAGTGAAGTTATTTTTGTGTAACCTGAAAACTTCCAATTTTGTTATGTTTTCTCCAATCCATTCGGGTATGTTCCCAGAAAACCCATTATCACCCAAATCTAAGATACTCAATTCTCGAGGAAGCTCACCAGTGAAATGATTGTCGTTCAAGTTTAGCCAATTTAACATTGATGATTGTGGTAAGATAGAACTTGGAATGACACCAGATAATTGATTTGAGCTAAATTGCATGGTAATCAAGTTTCGCATATTCCCAAGACATTCAGGAATTCTCCCAGTTAACCTATTTCTGGAAAGATCAAGAATTTCCAAATCAGTCCATCTACACAACCATGTCGGCAGAGGTCCTGTAATGCTAGCATTAGACAACCTTACTGTCTGAGACCACTGTGTACATCCAATCTTGACTTAATTTTGTAAGGCGTGGTTGGATTTGCCTTACTGTCTGATGGTAACATGGTGCTTCGTGACTCGAATGGAAGCTTTGTATGGCAGAGTTTTGATTCCCCAACTGACACCCTCTAAGTTGGCCAATCTCTAAGAGTCAATGGAGGCCCGTACAAACTTGTGAGCCGGGATTCGGTCACTAACAATGTTGATGGTGTTTATAGTCTTGTAATAGAACCTAAAAGATTGGGTTTGTATTATAAAGACATGCTTTACTGGGCGGCCCCGTTCCCCTTCTTAAGGAGAACAAATGTGAATTTGACGGAAGCCAAGTTCCGAATTGCAGAAGCCGAATATGAAGGAAACGATTTTCACGTACTCGATTGTACTATCACGAACGGTCGACCCATTGAAACACCCTCTTTAACTATGGGGACGGTTCTATGCAATAGCACATCATCGTATCTCTGACTCGGCATCGACGGGAACCCAAGACTCTTTACTTATCGGCCAGGTTTGCGTTCTAATGCATGGTTGGAGTTGTACACTTTGTTTGATAGAGAGGTGAGTGTAGCGGATTTGATTAGCGGGTCTGGAAGGGTTGTTGCAGACGAGTGCCAATTACAAGATCGTTGTGGGAAGTTTGGGCTTTGTGAAAACAGTCAATGTGTTGGGTGCCCGACCCCAAACGGGGTGTTTGCGTGGAGCAACGAGTGTGACTCAAAGCCACCAGGTTGTAATGCGAGTGGCTTTCGATATTATGAGCTCAAAGGAGTTGACCATTTCACGGTTAAGCTACACATCTGGAAGCGGCCGGACGCCTAAGAGTAGTTGTGAGAACAGGTGCACAAAGGATTGCAAGTGTTAGTTTTTGTGTATAAATATTAATATATGCATGTCCGGTTTCGAACCCGAGGCTCGGGATTGCACACATTAGCGTGAGAGTTTCAATGATGAATAATTAAATAATTATATATTTCATGTATTTATTTATTTATTCATTTCACCGATTAAAACACTTAACGACGGTTAGTACTTAACGGAGTTTTAACTAACGACGGTTAAAGGACTAAACGTGAAAAAAGGAAAGAAGGATCTAGAATCCTTGTGGGATTATGAAAGTCGGCCGAACAACCCTTTTGGGTTTGTGAAGTCGATCGTATGGCTTGGGAAGGAAGCAAGGGAAAAACTATAAATACCATTCACTTGTGTTTTAGTTTTCTCTAATCCTTGAATCCCCTACAAGCCTAACTTCTCTTCTTCTCCTCTCCTAAGCATAGAACCGGTCGACTCTTTTTATATCCACTAGGATATTCGACCCAAGTAAAGCTTTGCTAGTGTTTGGCTTGTTGGTGATCAAGAAACTAGCTTTTCTCATTGAAACGCTATAATTACGTGTGTACAAGAACGAGTGACAAGCTTCCTTTAGCTTGTGATCTTGGTGTGATCGATCCATTCATAAATCCTATTAGGGTTTATAATTTTGTTCTTGTTCAAGAGATTCCTTGTTCTTGCTAGGAATCATTAAGGTACGTATCTTGTTTAATTTAATTAATTACATGTTCTTGTAGATCTATTCCGCTGCGTGCTTTGTGATGTTTTATGTGTTTATGATTTTAATAGTTCACATATTCCAACAGTGGTATCAGAGCCTCGTTTAGAACTTGTAATTAATTACTTAAACCTAAAAATTGGATCTTGTAGAGATTACATGCATTAATTAATAATTAGGGTTTGTTTTGTTTTAACCCTAATATGGGACGATCTACATTAATTAAAAATTAGGGTTTTAATTGTTTTATTAAAACTTGAGAAACCCTAGGATTGCATGAAAATTTTTAGGGATTAATTAGTAAGTACCGTATGTGATGTTACTAATTAATTAGATACGTACAATTAATATTGTCATGATAATATGTGTTGCATGATTATGTGATCAATATGGTATCCTTGACAAATCTTGCATATTTGTCATGGTGTGATTTGTATGTTTTGTTTTGAATTGTTTGCTACATGTTTTAAATAAATCTAAAATTGGGGAAGACCTCAATAATATTAATTAAAAGGTTATGTGCAATGTGGTATCTAACTAACTAAAACTTACGCGGCCAAATTTATTTGGTGCTGTGGTCCATTGGGTACAATGAGCTCGAAAACCAATGGGAGTTTTGTTAGTTACATACATATAAATTACACATAGAATTAATAATAGGATTTATTGAAAAAAGGTTTGCATGTGGCTATATGATATCGTGGATGATCATATATTTGTTATTATGTGTTTATTTATTTTGTAAATTACTTGATCTTTTGTGTTTTATATTATGATGGATTGTAAACTACAAAAGAGGGTAATTTTTCATAATAAAAATAAATAAGACTAATAACTATGAAACCTTTGTAGTAATTTTATTTATTGCCAAGTCTTATGTGCCGACAGTGGTTCGCTTCGCACGGTAATTTGCTCCCAGGCGAGACTAGCAATAATAAATTTACTACATAAATTGTTTTAGCAAGAAAATTATATTCTTTTAGTTGATTGATTGCGACTGTATTAAGTGGTTGAAGCGGCGGACCTAAAATTGACAAACTAAAAAGTGGGTTCTAGTTGGTACGCATTAAATTGTGACCTTAGAGGGGCACGGTTTTAACCAGCTTCGGCGGCTGTCGTCCCTACGCCCGCCTGTGCGTCAATTTTAGACTTACCAAGTACACCACAACTAATACGAAGCATCTTAAGGCAATGTTGTAATTTATTCAACGCCTCAATTAAAAGATTTGATAATTTGAGCTACAAATAAGTAAAAGTTATGTTTTTGAAAACATATATGATACAAAGATGAATGCATGACATCTTTGTACATATTTTTTTGATTTAACACATCAAAATTTTATTACCCTAAAATTTAAGTTATATGCCGACCAATTAACAAGGAAACACCTAAGATGACATTCTATCATTACTAGCAGCCTCAGCTGATGTGATGATTCAAAGAATGAAGTCAATAGGGGTAAATTGAGCACTTCCATTACTAGCAGCCTCAGCTGATGTGATGGAACGGCGTCAATTTACAAGTTTCTAAATTGGTTAACTTAATTGAGCACTTTTATTACTAGCAGCCTCAGCTGATGTAATAAAACGGCGTCAAGGCATAAAAGAATTGGGGATGAAACATGCTTACAATTTGCAACTGATGTTGGCAATATATATTGTAAGTCCCAAGATTTCTAGGAATTGCAATTTGAAATTGGCAATTGGGTGATCCCGTACCTTGTTGAGTATTTTCATTGCTAGCAGCCTCAGCTGATGTAATGAAACGACGTCAATTAGGATCCTAGATTTCAATGAAAATTAAATGGTTTTAACCAATGGGTGTTTAATTTTCTTGAAATGTTTAATTATCGAAAGTACTAACTTTTGAACTTTTTCTGTAGAAATGGCCCAACCCGGAAACTCGTCAAACATGACTTCCTGTTTCAAGATGATGCTTGAAAAGGAAAAACTGACTGGGACTAAGAATTTTAACGCTTGGTATCGCAATCTAAGGCTTGTTCTTAGGATTGCCAAACGTTATGAATGTCTTACTGAGGTTCTTCAAGAAGCTTGATGCGTGGTTTTGCAACCTTACAGCAGGTTTTACCTCTCGAGGGATCTCAAGAGGCTTACAACCCCACCAGGCAGTGTACCTGACCGATGTAGTATAGTGTAGTGGTAAGTACGGGGGATTGATCGTTCTCCACAGGGAATAGTGTTCGTTAGGTATGAAAGGCTACTCTAATTAGGTCTAAGGGTTGAGGAAGATTCTTTTTGTATTTTTATATTTTATGAAAAGCAAGTAAAATCTCGGGTTTGAAGGAGTGGGCGGAATTAGTTGCTAGTCAACTAACCCAAATTACTACGAATGCAAATAAAATAAATAACTGAGAATAAAAAGTTGGTGAGAACTTATGTGTAGAGAAATGTGTTCACTTAGATTTCCTTACTCCCTAACTATCTTTTACCGGTTGATTAGTGTGTATTAGTTGCGTGGATGACGGGTGTATTCCTTAATACCAATCGTGGGGTGGCATACGTACTTCCCCAACTCTACAAGCTCCTACTTCACTCCTATGTCGAGCCGGCTAGGAAGCTCCTAACATGGGATCACTAGAATTCGCTTGTGCATTAAATACAACCATAAAAACCTTTAGTACGCATTTGGTTCATGTTTCTTAAGACGTTCAAGCAAGTTACCGAATAGGAAGTTAGCCAGTTTTCTTAAGCCTAACATAGATAAACAATCATCCAATACAACTAATAACACACTAATAACCAATAATCAATAGCTAGGTTTCATTAGATCTAAGCAAACACAAGATAAATCTAGCCTAACATGTTAAACAAAAGACAAGAACAAGATAAAATCAAACAACACATAGACATATTGAATGATTGATTGATAACTTATCTTTCAATGTAACATGGAAGATCTCAAGGCAAAAAGCCTTGAAAAAGAAGCTAAAATCGTCTTAGGGTTTTCTCCCAAAAATTCCACACTAAGTCCTCTACACTAATGACAAAGAATTGCAAAACTATATATAGATTTTTGGATCTGACGGCGTCACCTTATGGAGTGTGACGCCGTCACCTCGCCGCTTTTAGGGTTCCCGGATGACCTTCTTGACGCCGTCCCTCTTTAGCTCTCCAAAATCCATTCTGGCTTATCAAGGCTTGACGCCGTCGGACCTTGAACGTGACGCCGTCCCTCTTTGATTTAAGCCGTGACGCCCTTGATCAAGTTAAAGCGTGACGCCGTCAGAATTTACATGCAATTTTCACTGGCTTATCATGAGTAAATTTCACATCCACCTTTTCTTGCCAAGCCATGACGCCGTCCAGAGTAAAATCTGACGCCGTCAAAGGTAACTTTTAGCCGATTTTTGAGACTTTGTCGTTTTCTTCACTTTTATGCTCCAAAAACGTCCAAAATGCCTCCTTTTCCAGATTTCTCCTCAAAAGTACCTAAAATGACAAAAGGAACGATTTAGGGCAATATTTGATCAAATAAATACGATTTAGGGCTTAAATGACCCCTTAAAAGCGGTACACTTTTCGCTTCATCAAAGCTCCTCCTGCAAACTCTTCTAATGAAATACTTAGAAAGTACAATGAAACCTATGACAGGCACAATGATGCGGCTTGTCTCATGCTATCGGGGATGGATGATCAACTGGTCAAACAGTTTGAGAATTATAGCCCGAAAAACATGATTGATGAACTGACACGTATGTTTCAGAAATCACCAATGGCTGAATTGTATGATATACTTGACAACTTGGGCAAGTGTAAGCAGGATGCCACAACACCCGTAAGTGATCATGCACTTAAAGTAAAAGGTTATCTAGACCAACTAGATGAACTTAATTGCGGGTTTGTGGAAGACGTTAAAGTTGGCCTCATCAACAAATCCCTCAATGAGGAATTATATGGTGATTTTGTGCGCAACTTTAACATGCATTGCAAGGGGAAGACATTTTCTGAATTGCATGCAATGCTTATTGAGCATGAGAAGTCCCTCACAAAGAAAGCTCCTACACCTGCTGTTATGGCAATAAAAGGTGGTAGAGTAGCTAAGCCCGGTAAACCGAAACATGTGAACAAGAAAGGAAAAGGCAAAGCTGACAAGGGCAAGCAGATTGTGACCTATCAGCAAAAGCCGAAGAAGCAGAATCCTCCTCCCAAGAAGGATTATCCCAAGAAGGATGCGGATGCTTGTCACCACTGTAACACTCCTGGACACTGGAAGCGTGACTGTCCATTGTTGCTTGAAGAGTGTCGCAAAAATAAGAATGCCAAGGCTGGGCAGGGCGCCAGCACTTTAGGTATTTTTATGGTTGAATTATTTTCTTTTCCTCGTAAGCAAAATGCCTGGATATATGATACAGGATGTGGTACTCACATTTGTAATACATCGCAGGGGCTTAGAGGAGCGAAGAAGCTGAACTATGGGGAATGCTACTTGTACGTGGGAAATGGAATACGTGCAGCAGTAGAAGCCATAGGGACTTTTGAGCTAGTTTTACCTTCTGGTTTAATATTAGTTTTGAACAATTGTCATTACGCACCTTCTATTGTTAGAGGTGTCGTTTCAGTTTCTTTGTTATTAGATTTGGGTTTTAAGCATACTTTTAATGATAATGGAATTTCTGTTTCTCTAAATTCTGTTTTTTATTTTAATGCTATTTCATTAAATGGTGTGTTTGAAATTGACATGGATAACCATGTATCCAATAAAAATAATTCTATGTATAGCATCGGGAATAAGAGAGTCAAGTCTAACTTGGACTCATCTTATTTATGGCATTGTCGCCTTGCCCACATAGGCAAGAAACGCATGGAAAAGCTGCTAAGTGATGGGCTTTTACCTAATATCAATGATGATTCAGTTGATAAATGCGAATCTTGCATATCTGGGAAGATGACAAAGAAACCTTTCCATAGCAATATGGAGAAGGCTTCGGATCTACTTGGATTAATACACACGGATGTGTGTGGTCCACTTAGACATGTGTCAAAACGTGGTGCTACCTACTTCCTAACCTTTACGGATGACTATAGTCGTTATGGTTGTGTTTATTTACTTAAACACAAACATGAAGTCTTTGAGACATTCAAGGTTTTTAAAAATGAAGTAGAATTACAACTCGGAAAGAAGATTAAGGCCCTTCGATCCGATCGTGGTGGTGAGTATTTGAGCCAAGAGTTCAAAGATTATCTAGCTGAGTGTGGCATTGTCCAACAACTCACTTCTCCTTATACTCCACAACAAAATGGTGTATCTGAAAGGAGAAATCGTACTTTGCTTGACATGGTACGGTCTATGTTTAATCTTACGACTCTTCCTTTATCCTTTTGGGACTATGCTCTTGAAAGTGCTGTTCGCATATTAAATATGGTTCCAACTAAGAAGGTTGATAAGACTCCATATGAATTATGGACTGGAAAAGCTCCCAACTTGTCTTACTTAAAGATCTGGGGATGTGAGGCGTTTGTTAAACGTGACTCACCTGATAAGCTCCAACAAAGATCTGTTAAGTGCATCTTCGTAGGATACCCTAAGGAAACAAGGGGTTACTACTTTTACTTCCCACCAGAAAATAAAGTCATTGTGGCTAGATATGGTGAATTTCTTGAGGAGAGTTTCTTGACTCAAGAATTCAGTGGGAGAGTATATGATCTTGAAAATGATCAAGAAGATGTGTCACCTTCTGAGAACACTAACACACTTCCTGTGGAACCTGAAAGTTTAGGTTCTCCACCTGAAGTAGAAGTGGTACCCATCCGTAGATCTTCAAGATCTATAAAAGCTCCTGAACACCTATGTTTAAGCATAGACGATGAGGAAACTTTTCTATTGGATCACATTGATGAACCAACTAGTTATAAGGCTGCCGTAAATAATCCTGAAAAGGACAAATGGCAAGCAGCCATGGATGGGGAAATGCAATCCATGAAAGACAATAAAGTCTGGATTGAAGTGGATCTTCCACCCAATGCTAAGGTAGTTGGGTGTAAGTGGCTCTTCAAGAAAAAGACTGATATGGATGGCAAAGTACACACCTATAAAGCTCGTTTGGTGGCCAAGGGCTTCACTCAAACATATGGTGTTGACTATGAGGAGACCTTTTCTCCTGTAGCCGATATTAGAGCTATTAGGATTCTTATAGCCATAGCTGCCTACTATGACTATGAGATTTGGCAAATGGATGTCAAAACCGCGTTTCTGAATGGTCGCCTAGATGAAGACATCTATATGGCGCAACCTGAAGGTTTTGTAAATCCAGAATTTCCTGAGCGTGTATGCAAACTTCAAAGATCCATTTATGGATTGAAGCAAGCATCCAGGCAATGGAATAAGAAATTTGATGAGGAAATCAAGAAGTTTGGATTTACTCAAAATTTCAATGAGCCATGTGTATACCACAAAGTTAGTGGGAGTAACACTACTTTGCTTGTCCTATATGTCGATGACATATTAATCATGGGAAATCACATACCAAGCCTTAATGAAATTAAGGAATATCTTGGTAATTGTTTTGCCATGAAGGATTTAGGAGAAGCAGCGTATATCCTTGGAATCAAGATCTATCGAGACAGATCTAAACGGTTAATCGGATTAAGCCAAAGTGCTTACATGGATAAAATATTGAAGAGATTCAATATGCAAAATTCCAAGAAGGGATATTTGCCCATGCAAGTGGATCATGGCTTAAGTAGCGAAATGTGTGCTTCTAAACCTGAAGAGGTTGCATACATGCAGAAAGTTCCGTATGCTTCGGCTGTGGGATCTATCATGTATGCTGTTAGATGCACAAGGCCTGATGTGGCATTCGCTCAAAATTTGACGAGTCGATATCAGCAAAATCCAGGGAGAGATCACTGGCATGCTGTTAAAAACATTCTTAAGTATTTAAGGAATACCAAAGATATGTTTTTAGTTTTCGGGGGAAATCCAGACGCAGAACTGAATGTTACAGGTTTCTGCGATGCGTCCTGGCAAACTGATAAAGATGATACGAAGTCACAAACGGGTTATGTCTTTGTCATAAATGGAGGAGCAGTAGACTGGAAGAGTAAAAAGCAGAGCACAACGGCCATGTCTGCTACAGAAGCTGAGTACAATGCTGCATCGGATGCTGCACAAGAAGCTGTTTGGATAAGGAATTTCATTACGGATCTTGGAGTGATGCCGTCTATTGAATTACCTATAAATGTGTATTGCGACAACTCTGCTGCAATCACATTCGCCAATGAACCTGGAGTTATGAAAGGCGCCAGACACTTTAAAAGAAAGATGCACTATGTTCGTGAACAAGTCGAACTGGGTGAAATCAAAGTACTCAAAGTTCACACAGATGACAATCTGGCTGATCCTTTCACGAAGGCATTACCTAAAGATACGTTTAATCGGCATGCTCAGGGTATTGGTCTTCGTTTAGCAGATAGTTTCATGTAAATCTGTTGGATTAGTATTTCGATAGGGACGTGTAAACGATTATTATGTTAATGAAATAAAGTGCGGATAACGTTTATTATCATTATTAATATTTGTGTCCTATATTTGCATGTTTAAATCCGTGAATAATTTATTTATTCTAAATAGTCCGTTGTCAATTAATAATATGGGAATATTATTGAACTAAGACAAATGTGAGGATTGGTAGAATGAACTGTAAGGTTGAGACACCAATGTCACATGATATTCAATATTGGATAAATTGAATATAGGACTTATCCCAAATACATGATTATACTTTATGGATCATAGTCATTAAGTATATCATGAATATTTATCCTCAGACTTGAGATGACAGATAATTGCCGAGGATGTAGCTTATTTTCTGTAAAGTGGTCTAACGCTAACCGTAAAAGGTAGTTATAAGGGCTATTTTCAGAAATGATGTGAAGTTCAAGGGTTATGCTCGCAGTCAATAAGGGATTTGTTCCTTTAACTTTGTGTTGAAGTTTAATACTGCTTGGCCACTCGTATGGTTGACAAGATGTTTGCGTGCGCACGCCCAAAGTCTATCTGGAAGACGTTCAGATGTTTTGGTAATCTTGTTCAATTATGTATAAACGAGAAACTAAGTTAATTATCGAATGACAAAGATCCATATCCAAATTAACGCGGTATTAGTAACAAAAGGATAAGTATGATGATTAATTTCATCACACGTGGTTTTTACCAGGAGAACCACATCTCGGATCGAGCTGGGGGCATTGGGAAGGTTAAGCTAGGCTGACCCATGTCATTGTTATATTAATGTTTATCCAAGTGGGAGCTGTTAGTTTTTGTGTATAAATATTAATATATGCATGTCCGGTTTCGAACCCGAGGCTCGGGATTGCACACATTAGCGTGAGAGTTTCAATGATGAATAATTAAATAATTATATATTTCATGTATTTATTTATTTATTCATTTCACCGATTAAAACACTTAACGACGGTTAGTACTTAACGGAGTTTTAACTAACGATGGTTAAAGGACTAAACGTGAAAAAAGGAAAGAAGGATCTAGAATCCTTGTGGGATTATGAAAGTCGGCCGAACAACCCTTTTGGGTTTGTGAAGTCGATCGTATGGCTTGGGAAGGAAGCAAGGGAAAAACTATAAATACCATTCACTTGTGTTTTAGTTTTCTCTTATCCTTGAATCCCCTACAAGCCTAACTTCTCTTCTTCTCCTCTCCTAAGCATAGAACCGGTCGACTCTTTTTATATCCACTAGGATATTCGACCCAAGTAAAGCTTTGCTAGTGTTTGGCTTGTTGGTGATCAAGAAACTAGCTTTTCTCATTGAAACGCTATAATTACGTGTGTACAAGAACGAGTGACAAGCTTCCTTTAGCTTGTGATCTTGGTGTGATCGATCCATTCATAAATCCTATTAGGGTTTATAATTTTGTTCTTGTTCAAGAGATTCCTTGTTCTTGCTAGGAATCATTAAGGTACGTATCTTGTTTAATTTAATTAATTACATGTTCTTGTAGATCTATTCCGCTGCGTGCTTTGTGATGTTTTATGTGTTTATGATTTTAATAGTTCACATATTCCAACAGCAAGTGCCTGGGGTATTTCTATAACACGGATAGCGCGAGGTGTTGGGTCGTAAACGAGTTGAAAACATTGACGCGAGTTGGGAACTCAAGTCACTTGGCCTACATCAAAACACCCATCTAGTCACTACTTTTGTTCACGGAATAATAATTACTGGAAATAAAGGTCTAGATTTGAAGAGTTTATTCTGAATATCAACCTTTCTTTCTTGTATTATATTAAATAAAGATCTAAAAATAAAATGATTTTTAAGGTCAGATGTTGAGAAGAAAGTTTGAATTAGCATAGTGTACCCTGATAAATAAAATCGTATTTGACATCCAACAAATTTAAAATGTGAAATGACAATGACATTTGTTTTTGGGAAAAAAAGTTGGATTCTCAACATTCCCTTGATGAATGGATTATGTGGGCTGTATATCCTTGAAGAACAAAAGACTTTGGAAAAACTTTTGTGACTTCTGGCCCGTGACACTTGGTTAAGTCCACGAAGACTTTTCACAGTGACTTCTTTCCGCATTCTAATCGACGTATCAACGCTACAATTCTATTCTATATGGAACAAAATGGCACCAATTAAACTCAATATCACTAATTGGCGACTGGTGCTTAATCGACTACCAACACGAGTGAACTTAGACAAAGAGGGGTTGCTGACGAACAAGAGCATGAAACCCATCTCCCAAGTTCCAAGGAGCTTTGGAGTAGTTGCTTTAACTGACGGAGTCTCCCAACATCCATGATCGACTAGCTAGGTACAAGACCTCCTCGACACCGCAAACTCTGTTCTTCTCCCGGCCTTCCAAAAGAAGTGCTTTGAGCTTGTAATATGGGCAGCTATATATATCATCTGGAAACACCGGAATAAAAGCCTCGTCGAGACCCTTCATTAATGGATGGTGTAAAATTCTGCACTTCTCTTTAATTAGATCTCCAATAGGTGTAAGCTTGTCACTTTTAAATCAGTTTGACTGGGTTTCTACTTTCTAATCTATGAACTCTTGCTCCTACTGTATAATTACGCGGAACTGGTATTTTGCTAGTTTCCCAAAAATTCCAGTTTTTCTTGTGAAAAAAATGATTAAAGAACAAGCGATATATTGACTATCGAACACTGAAATTGGCAATAAAATTATAGACATGAAAATTTCGTTTTGGTATATAATGCGACGAGGAAATTGGTTGGAGTTACGATGACAACAAACGGTAGAAGGCGAGATGTCAAAGTTGTGCTTGCAGCTGTTAGAGTTTGTGGATATCAATTAATATTAGTATGTCCGGTTTCGAACACGAGACTTCGGGATTGCACACATTACGTATGAGTTTCAATGTTTTCACAAATAAACTACAAGAAAACAAAACAAAGTTAGTTACTACATAAAAACAAAACAAGGTTAGTTTTAACTAATCCTTGGTTGGTGGTGTAAAACAAAACATGGTTAGTTGCTAACTAATCCTTGGTTGGTGGCACACAAACCATGACTATCTAAACCCTATTTATTCATTCCTTTCAAGTATAAATAGAGAACAAGGATTTCAAATGTTTTTTGCTTTTAGAGATGATTTTTGTAGATCATGTCAATGAGGAATATGTATTGTTTGAACTTTCCATGTTAACAAACTTATTCCTCATCTTTTGCACTTGTGGTTTTAAAAGAGTATGTAGTAGCCAAACTTTGAAGGTTGTTTTGTGTTTACACAATACAAGTATTTGGTTTATTTGTGATAAAGAACCTAGCTTTTCACATTGAAACGCTACTAATACGTGTGTACAAGAACGAAGATCAAGCATACTTTTGCTTGTGTTATCTTGCTCATTTGACTAAGTTTTAGTCGAATTCTATAAACTCTAATTTAGAGTTTTGCTCGTTCTTGGATAATCGATTTCTTGTTTTGCTAAAAATCAAAGGTACGCATATTATTTTATTTGGTTAATTAATTACAAGTATTATGATCCTGTTTCCGCTGCAATATGCTTTGATGTTCTTGGTTATATGTTTATAGTTGTTATGATTCATATATTCCAACAGTGGCATCAAGAGCCGTTAATACTGTGTAATTAATTACCAAAACACATAAAATTGGATTGTTAATTGATTATTGCATACTTTGTGGGTTTCTAACTTTTTTTTTTTAATTTTTTTCCTTTTTGGTTTTGAAAAATTTTAGAAACACTAAGATCTATGCAATATTTTTTTTATGTGTTTAATTAATGAATACTTGGTGATGTCATTAATTGTATATGCGTATATATTGACTTGATTATATGTGTTACATGATAATAAGTGCAATATGTGGAATTCATGACAAAAACATGCATGTTTTGTCATGGAAAATTGATGCTAAATTGTTACATGTTCTACGTGCTAATTGGATGCAATTATTAATTAACTTGGGTTTTAGTAATATAATTGTTGAACAAGTTAAATTACTAAAAGTTAATTAATTAGGTTATTGGGGAAGACCCCATTAAATCGTGTATTTAATCAATTGTGTGTTATTGAAAATTGATTTATCTTAGCCTGTTCATTATTTAAGTTGTTTATTTTTTTATTAATTGCGCATTTGTTTAAATATGTTGTTGACATGATTGTAAACAAAAGAGTAATTTGCAAAAAGGAAATAAACTGGACTTAATAATGGTGTAACATTGTTTTAAGCAAGAAAATCATAAGTGCTTAGTTGATTGATGCGACTGTACAAAAGTGGTCGAAGCGGCGGACCTAAAATTGACAAACTAGAAAGTGGGTAAAGGTTGGTTCACATTAAATTGTGACCTTAGAGGGGCACGGTTTTAACCAGCTTCGGCGGCTGTCGTCCCTCCGCTCGCCTGTGCGTCAATATTAGACTTACCTAGTACACCATGAAAAAGTACGAAGCATCTTAAGGCAATGTTGTAAGTTACTCAACGCCATCAATTAAAACTTTGATGATTTGAGCTTATTAATGTAACAAATGAGTAAAAAGTATTGTTTTTGAAAACATATATGATACAAAGATGAATGCATGACATCTTTGTACATATTTTTTTTTTTTGATTTTACACATCAAAATTTATTACCCTTAAAATTTAAGTAATATGCCACCCAACTACAAAAAGGAACACTTAAGGTTACATCCTACATTGCTAGCAGCCAAAGCTGAATGCTAATGTTCAAAGGGTGGGAGTCTAAGGGTAAATTGGGTACTTTCATTACTAGCAGCCAAAGCTGAATGTGATGAAACGACGTCAATTTACAGTTTCTTAAGTTGGTTAACTTAATTGAGCACTTTCATTACTAGCAGCCAAAGTTGAATGTAATGGAACGACGTCAAGGCATAAAGATTTGGGGATGAAACATGCTTACATTTGCAACTGATGTTGGCAATATAATGTAAGTCCCATGATTCTAGGAATTGCAATTGTACATTGGCAATTGAGTGCAGCTCTACCTTATTGAGTACTTTCATTGCTAGCAGCCAAAGCTGATGTAATGAAACGACGTCAATTTGGATCCTAATTTTCAATGAAAATTAAATGGTTAAATGTTTATTTACCATGGGTGTTTAATTTTCTTGAAAAGTTATTATCGAAAATACTAAAATTGAATTTTGCAAATTCTTTTAAATGTATTAATGCAACGTTAAAACCGTAAACGTGGAACATTCTTTTAGTAGTAAATTGATCTACACCCGTAGGGGTTTTGGATAGAGTCTATTTTTACTGAAAAGAATAAACCGAGACTACTTTCCATGGGAAGAGTCAGACTTAATCCTATTCTTTTTCATGAATGAGAAAGGTATAATAGAAAAATTAGAATGGTCTAAATTCTAAGAAATAACTCATGGCGAATTTCTTAAAGAAATTGCATGTGTAGGAGTTATTATAATTAGAAGCTAGACTAATTACCGCAAAATTGGTAAAAGGCAAACTAGAATGATTGATCTAGTTATTGTGCTTTAACCATTTATAGGTGCTACATACCATGATGGGGATGGTAGACCTAATTGAGGAAGAAATTGCATACCCAATTTTCTCAAGTTAATTGTATTGATGGATATTCCATCATTGACAAAGTAGAATGCATTCTTTGAGTACCTTAGTAGCTATTACGTAAGGGATTACTCAAAGGTGTAGGAAAGTAAACAACACGCTATTTGCTTTTACTAGTTTTGAAACATTTATAATGTTGTCAAATCCAGTGGGAGCATAGTGCTGAAATTACTGAATAATGAGTTCATGTAGTGATCTTTAATTCAGTGGGAGCTACAAGCATTGACATCTTGGTAGTAACCCAGATTATCTCTAGAATCTCTTGAGATAATTACTTTCCAATTATAGGCACTTGTGGTATTAAGGATAGTCATGTACATTTCCTTACTAGACGAGGTGATTCTATATCTACTTATATCTATGACACAATCATATTGATCAAATAAGCAAACTATTGACATGTTGTTTATCTAATACGTGATGTTGTTCCATGCACAAGTGGGAGAAATCTTATTGTGTGCAAGCAACAACATAAGGGAATATGATTTAAAGGTTCTCTTGACTGTAAGGTAAGAGACTAATGTTCTAATATGTTTTAAACACATTCTAATTTATAGAACACTTGGAGTTAATATCTTCTTTCATTACTAGATATTAATGACAAGGTAAATTACATACTTTCATCATTGCAGCCTCGGCTGAAATAATGAAACTATGTTAATTTACAAATTTCTAAAAATTAGATAATTATTAGGACAAGTGTCAATATGATAATAAAACTACTTCAAATGTAAATATTTATGTATTGTTGTAATGACATAAATAAATGAAGTAATCTTATACTACTTCATAATTTGAATGTTTATGTATTCTTGGAATGACATAAATATATGAAGTAAATAAATTAACTTGAAATAACTATTGAAACCAAGTTGTGGTGTTCATGATTACTTGAGTTATGCATATTTATATTTTAGTATAAAGATATAAATATGAAGTCTTTGTTGTAAGACTTATAACAAAGTAAGACGTTAACTTGATATGTTTTTTGTAATTAAGGCATATACAAGAAGTGATTGAATTAATTAATGACTGATAACGTATATTGGGATTATAACAGTTATGTCTTCTTTGTAAGACATAGACATGAAGTGACTTGGTAAATAAGTACTTATGTTATAAAGCATGCAATTGGCTTGGAAATTCTACTTTACCATTAACTTGATTTAGATGGTAAATAGGCAAGCCAAAAACGAAATATATTTATCTTACATATTGTAAGATTAATTTACAATATTAATCCTAATGAAATACATTAAGTGTATGGTATGTTCAGTTAGGAAAATCAAACTCTTACTATAATTGTTTGATTAAAGATAACTATATCTTCTTTTCTTCCTAAAGATATCAAGGTTAGAAAATTGAGTATGGATTGGATATACTCAATTAGACTCCAACCTAGAAGATTAATAAGACACCAATTATTATGGTATGTGATGAATCACATTAAGTCTTAAAAATTGAATTTCGGAATTTGTTTAACGACTTTTAAGTAGGTTATTAACAAATTAAGGTGAGGAACTGTCAAGTTGTATCTGCAAAAGAGAACAAGTTGTGTGTTGCTCTAATTGCTAAGCATTTATAGGTAATCTATAAATTTCAAAAGGCGAGTGGGAGTTTTATCTTCAAAAGATAAAAGTTACAAGATACATAATCTTCTAAATACGCTAGCAAAATCAAAATGAGAATTTAACATGTTAGTGTTAAATCTCAAGGATGATGGAATTCTTATTCATAGATCCGCAAGGATATCTCAAATATTTGTAGAATATATTGAGGGTTATGAGTTACAGGATCGTGGTATGGCTGTTAATAAATTTGCAAATATTTAATTTGGCAAATTACTCATACTATGAATAATAAGATGCTGTCCAAGAAGATAACTAGTTTGAAAACGTAGTTGATCTTAAACTCTATAGTTACAGTATAGAAGATGAGTTTCTACGAAGGTAATGAAAATCCTAGGGATTTAAATTATTGTGTAGAAATCATTATGGACAAATTTGTATACATATTTAATGTGTGAAAAGATTATCAATCACACTTAAGCAATTAAATGTGATTGAAATTTTTTCTAAGCGCATTAAATGTACAAAGATTATGATTGTTATTCTTAGTTTCATTTATATGAAATTAACAATGGAATTTCAAATCTCTTTCTTGGATAATTACTTGTGCGAGGACGAAAAGTAATTGAAAGGAGTATTTGAAGTCAAATAATCTTTAATAGTATACAAAGTGCAAATCATTTGTAAATGGATTAATGCATGCATCTTGAAGATACACTTATGTTTAGTTATTAAATCTAGTTTTGATTTATAATTAAAATAAGGTATTTCTTTATATTCCTGAAGGCTAGTGGGAGTAATGTATTTATTTTCTTATTTTATATATGTTGTATAACATATAGGAAGTGACATTCCATTAACATTGAAATGTTAAGTTTTAGTTTGGAATGCAACTTCACATGGAAATTTAGGAAATAAAACCTTGAACATTGTGTTTATTGTCATAAACATAAGCGGTAAAATAATAAATTCTAAAAGAACATGATATTCTATTAGAAGATCTAGATAGAGACATATCTTGGAAAGATATGACATGAACAAAATCTAAGTTTGACACGAGGATTTTTCATGTGCATCATGTTGCTTGTTGTATCATGCTTGAATTAAAGATGATTGACAGCATTAATATCTAATTGTAATTATTAGATAGTTAAGTGTAATGGATATGGTTTAGAATTTACATCCTCAGCATGGATTTGCTCCAAAATTCTAAATGTGAACCATATAGCATATTGTTGCAAAATTGATATAGTTGACAAATCTTGATAGATTTGGAGATATCAAAACATTACACGATGAATGTTAAAAGTTTACGGAACTTTTAAAAGAAAAATATTGTTGTTTGATACAATGGTGCTAGTAAGATTGAGATGACACTCAATACTAGTCATGGCGGGAGCTCATCCTTATTAGGAGACCATGTGTACTAGTTATGCTCAATATGAGCATAGTTGCATTATACATAAAGAATAAGAATACTTTAACTACAAAGGTTTGTAGTTTAATTGTCATAAATTCGTGCATGAGGATGACACGCATTTTATGAAGTATGTGGCAATATCTAGATAGATGAATGCACACATACAAGTATTTCATTATTGAAATAAGTATTCTCAAAATTCCGATAGATCAAATTAATTGATTTATGCCTTGTCAACAAGTATGGTAGTCATGACTTGTGGCATAATTAATTAATGGAAATTATCATGCATTGATCTAGTTAGTATTTGAATAAGGGACATGTAAACAATTATTATTTTAATAAAATAAAGTGCGGATAACGTTTATTCTCATTATTAATATTTGTGTCCTATATTTGCATGTTTAAATCCATGAATAACTAATGTTATTCTAAATAGTCCGTTGTCGATCAATAATATGGGAGTATTATTGAATTAAGACAAATGTGAGGATTGGTAGAATGTACTGTAAGGTTGAGATACCAATATCACATGATATTCAATATTGGATAAATTGAATATAGGACTTATCCCAACTACATGATTATACTTTATGGATCGTCGTCATTAAGTAAATCATGAATATTTATCCTCAGACTTGAGATACCAGGTGACTGCCAAGGATGTAGCTCATTTTCTGTAAGGTAGTCTAACGCTATCCGTAAAAGGTAGTTATAAGGGCTATTTTCGGAGGTGATGCAAAGTTCGAGGGTCACGCTCGTAGTCAAGAAAGAATATGTTCCTTCAAATTTGTTTGATTAATACTGTGGCCCGTAGGTTGTCAAGATGTTTGTATGGCCATACCCAAAGTCTATCTGGAAGACGTTCAGATGTTTTGGTAATCTTGATCAATCAATAAATAACGAGAAACAGAATAGTTAATTATGGAATGACCTAGATCCATATCCATATTAACGCGGTATTAGAAACAAAAGGATAAGTATGATGATTAAATTCATCACGTGGTTTTTCCCAGGAAAACCATACTCGGTTCGATCTGGGGGCATTGGGATCTGTTAAGCTAGACTAGCCCATGTCATTACGATATTAATGAATATCCAAGTGGGAGCTGTTAGAGTTTGTGGATATCAATTAATATTAGTATGTCCGGTTTCGAACACGAGACTTCGGGATTGCACACATTACGTATGAGTTTCAATGTTTTCACAAATAAACTACAAGAAAACAAAACAAAGTTAGTTACTACATAAAAATAAAACAAGGTTAGTTTTAACTAATCCTTGGTTGGTGGTGTAAAACAAAACATGGTTAGTTGCTAACTAATCCTTGGTTGGTGGCACACAAACCATGACTATCTAAACCCTATTTATTCATTCCTTTCAAGTATAAATAGAGAACAAGGATTTCAAATGTTTTGTGCTTTTAGAGATGATTTTTGTAGATCATGTCAATGAGGAATATGTATTGTTTGAACTTTCCATGTTAACAAACTTTTTCCTCATCTTTTGCACTTGTGGTTTTAAAAGAGTATGTAGTAGCCAAACTTTGAAGGTTGTTTTGTGTTTACACAATACAAGTATTTGGTTTATTTGTGATAAAGAACCTAGCTTTTCACATTGAAACGCTACTAATACGTGTGTACAAGAACGAAGATCAAGCATACTTTTGCTTGTGTTATCTTGCTCATTTGACTAAGTTTTAGTCGAATTCTATTAACTCTAATTTAGAGTTTTGCTCGTTCTTGGATAATCGATTTCTTGTTTTGCTAAAAATCAAAGGTACGCATATTGTTTTATTTGGTTAATTAATTACAAGTATTATGATCCTGTTTCCGCTGCAATATGCTTTGATGTTCTTGGTTATATGTTTATAGTTATTATGATTCATATATTCCAACAGCAGCATCATGTCCATTATTTGCTTAGATGAAAAACAAAATTAATTAAGTAAAACAAAAGAGAGCTGCATGTAATCGGACAAATAATACTAGTATAATTTTTTTTTTAACAGTTGAGATATTTTTAAGAAAAAATTACATTTTTGGTCCCCCAAGTTGGCATGATTTAGAAATATCACGCTAAAGTCGAGAAATAGCAACAACAAAAAAAAACCCCTGAAGTTGGTCATTTTTTTCACTTATCACCCGCGACCAGGTGCCGTCTTTTTTTGGCCGTTAAGTGCCCCACATGACAAACACGTGAGGGAATTATCATCTTTTCAGTTTTCCCACCGTTTCTTTCCCTCTTTCTCTTTTATTTATATATGTATATGTATACATATAACCCTAAACACTCATTACTCTCTTATGCTTCATTAAAAAAAAAAAAAAAAAAAAAAAACCCATTTTTCTTCACCAAAACCCCAAAAAACCTCCATGGTTATTCGCTGTTATTGTGGCATTATAGATTTATAGCCAATGTCCGTTGTTCCTGGATTGACACCAACCTTGGGAGACGGTTTTATTGTTGTTCACAGGTAAGTAGGGGTGTTCATCGGTTCGGTTTTCGGGTCACTCGGACTATTGGGTTCGGTTTTTGGGGGTTTTTTAGTTTTTTTCAAAACCGAACAAAAACCTAATTCAAAATAGAAAAACCGAACTAAAAACCGAATTATTCGTTTCGGTTTCAGTTAAAAACCGTGAAAACCAAATATTGTAAACACAAATGCATCACATTTGTCTAAGCTTCAATTCAACCAAAACATGTTCATAGTTTCAAAATTTTTTACCAAAGTAGTAAATTTAAACGAAATTTCAAGCACAAAATAGATAATTAAGTAACATAGTCATCACAAAAAATGATTTCATTAAACAACTTAAGACTATTGGATAAACCTGACAATAATAAGTGTTTTCACAATTACGTCTTTCTTGGTTCGAAGTTCAATCATGGCATTTAATATCACGAGTTCGAAAATGATTTCATTAAACAAATTAAGATTATTGGATAATAATTACTCCGTAATATACATGAGAATATGGGAAATATAGTTTACCTTGTTGAGGCCGTATGTGATGTATGGGAATATGAGAACAATGATTAGAGTTTTGTATATATAGCATAATATAGGGACTTAGGTAAACATAAATATTAATTATATCATATATATAATAATAATATAAGTTATTCGACTTTTCCGGTTTAACCGAATTCAATATGTTATATCCATAACCGAACCAAAAACCGAATATATAATTCGGTTTCGGTTATAAACCAGATAGAAAACCGTATTTAGAAACAGTTTATTTTTTTTCGGTTTTTTAAAACGGTTCGTGTTTAATGTTAGTACAAATCTTTAGTACACTCCCAGACCTAGGTTAGACTAGTTCTTGGAGGGTAGATCTTGCACCGATTACTTCTTGTTAACTGCTAAGATAAAAGTAGCACCGTTAGTCTTACCGCGGAAGGGGGGTTCCGCGGTTGGCCTCCGGTGTGAGAGTAAGTATATTTATTTAAAGAGATAATTTAAGTGCGGACTGGGTGTAGTAAATGCAGTTATGTGTGGTAATAAATGAGATGGGGGTATTTATACTACCCGTATACTTACTGTAGCTACCTCGAAACTCTGCACATTAATTACTGAGTAGGTAATAGTCAGAGCGGCGCATGGCTGCGCCATACCTTAGTAGGTAAATGTCAGATCAAGTGGAAGACACAATCCCACAAGATCTGGCTTTAGGTAGTCGCGGCCGGATAGCTGTCGACATCGGATTAGATCCCCGGACTTAAGAGACCGGGGATGATCTTGTCCGGGTTGCGGGATTAGGATCTGCCGTGGTTTAAGATATTAGTCATGCCCGGCCCAATATGCTAGGGTCCGGGGATACTATACACGATCAAGTCCCCCCAGTCTAGTATACTTGTTTAATTTGAAGAGCAAGTGTTCTAGACTTTATATTTCTTTTCCGCGGCCGTTTAGAGGTCGCGGCATTATGGAGGCCGTGGTGGTATCCGTGGTTGGTATAGAGTGTGTCCAATGTTGCTGACTGGACATTCCACTTTCCATGTGGTTGGTGGTGACAGGCTGTCATGGGGAATAGCGAAACGTTTTTACCCACACAATTACTGACTGATGTGACGTTTCTGCGGCTGGCCGTTTATTTTCTGCGATCATCTTAGTAGTCCATCTGTCCTGATCTGTGACCGTCCAATAAACGTCCGAGGACGTGGCAATTTTGTGGCCTTTCGATTTGAACTGATAACACGTGCGTATGTGGCTATAAATACTAAGATTTACACCACTTTAAACTTTTTACACACAGTTAATATTTTTCCTCTCTCCTAGAAACAAGAATTCCTACCGCCTTTGTTTCTCTTGCCCTCTTTATTTCCGGACTTTAGTATCTTCAGGTTAGATTTCTGTTACGTTTGTTCTTCATTTACCATTTAGAATGGCTCATATAAGTACGGTAACCTCCAAACTTAGTCAGGAAGATGTAAACGCATTTTGCGATAAGTATAAGATTCCAGGGCACCTTTTACCTACAGCGCCCGGACCTAGGGATACTATTAAAGATGCTCCGGACGGAATGATAGGTGTATATACTAGGTTTTTTGAGTTTGGTAACTTTAGGATTCCCCTTTCATTGTTTTTGCTCCGCGTATTGGAGTATTTCCAGATTCACTTGTCACAACTATCCGTGTTAGCGGCTTGTAGGGTTAGCCACTTTGAGATACTTTGCCGCGTCCATGGTGGTGTACCGACTATAGATTTGTTTAGGCATTTCTATTATGCGGGTGTTAACAATGGTTGGATGTCGTTAGAAAAAAGGAAAGTCCCAAAATCTTTGGTTGTCTCCGTCTGTTATACTAGTGCCCTAGATTAGGTTAAGAACTGGAAGGACCATTTCTTTTTCATTAAAAAGACTATATTTCCTTTGGATATTCCGTGGTTTGAGGGAACGTCTGTGGACCGCGACCCTCCGCCTTCCGATGTGGGTGTGGATCTAGAGTTGTTGCGGCGCCTGGATGCTAATAGGGCTCCATTTAAGAAATATCCGGAGGAGTTTCTGAACGTCATAGGTTTGAGCCAAACTTGGGATGATGATAGTGCCCGTCCCACGTTTCTACGGCCGGATGAAACGGGTGGGTTGAATAGACTTGGATGTATTTTCGTCTTCTATTTGTGTTCTTCCGCGTCTAATTTCATTTTACTTTGCTTTGCAGAAATGGACTTGTTTTCTTATATCAACCAGCCTGACGTCTTTAAGGTGAAGGTCGGGGAACGCACTTTGGAGAAGGACGAGAAGTCCTTGCGGGCTGAGACCGCTACACGTGTTCTTCAACCGCAGGAGGGTATAGTGAAGGTGGTACAACATACGGTCGTTGATGAGATTGCTGCGGCTAAGGAGGGCAAGAAAGCTGGGAAGAAGAGGGTGGTTATTGATGTGCCTGAGCCACCCAGAAAGAAGAAGAAGTTGGTCCGCAAGGATGCTGCGGCTGGATCTGGTATGAGTTGCTTACAATACCCTTGTGTGCTGCTCTCTTCTCTTGTTGTTTTGTATCCGTACTTATACGTTTGCGTTTTTCAGTTGATCCTTCCGCGGAAGGTCATATTGTTGTTGATCTTGAAGATGAGTCGGGGTCAGGCTTGAACCGCTCCGGTCCTCAGACGGATGAGGGAATTACGAAGAATTCAACTTTCCTTTCTTCTTCGTCCCACACACCTACTCAAGAGCGGTCAGAGGGGAATTCGGAGACTCCTCATGCGGATGTTAATGAGTCTGAGAATGTGGAGTCTAAAATGCCAAATCTTGAGGTATCTGATCAGGACAAACCTTCCGGACATGCTGAGAGCATGATTGGTTCGTCTAGTCATGCGATCAATGAGGAACAGGATGTGAGTGGTTCTGATGAATTTGACAAGTCTGTATCTGTTGAGACCGCGGACACTTCTTCTACTTATGTCCCCAAATGGTTGTCTACTAATGGCTTCAAGATGGACGATCCCTGGGTCTGCCGCAGTATTGTTGACAATGTTGCAACTCCGGTGTTTGCGTCTGATATGAGGGATATGTCTAACGAAGACTTGATGAATGACTTTAATAAGTTATCTGCTCACCAGATCTGTGTTAATTCTGAGGTGCGTCTGAGGTTGGAAAACACCTTGTATCAAAATGGCAGGTTGAGGAAGCAGCTGGAAGGGAAGAAGAAGATGGTTGTAGAGTTGAAGGCTAAGTTGTCCGAGCTGGAGGGTGAGAAAGTCGGGGTCATGGCCATCCGCGACCAAGTGTCTTCTTTGCAATCAGTGGTGGATGATAAGGATAAGGAGCTGGAAGAGCTCCGGGCTGAGGTTAAAAGGTTATCGCCGGAGGTTGAAACCTTGATCGGGAAGAATGCGGGGCTAGCTGCGGAAGTTGTAGAGCTTCGTGGTGATAAGGAGGTGTTGGCGGAAAAAGTGTCCGGCCTAGAAGTTCTTTGTGACACGCTCCAGCAGCAGTTTAAAACCGAGACGGAGAAAATTGTCGAGGATAGTATGAGGGCGGCCCATGCCACTTTTGAGAATCATCTTGCGGAGATGGATAAAAGGCTGGTCGCGATCAACGAAGAGTTTGACACCGAACTCTTTCCCCAGACCTTGAGAGCTGTTGAGGGCCGCCGGTGGGTTATCGGCCACGGATTCAGATATGCTATTGAAAAATTTAAAGAGTCCGAGGATCTGAAGCTGAGGCTTGGTGGTTGTATTTCCGCGGCCATTAAGGACGGGATACGCCAGGGGTTGGAGGCCGGGATTGTGCATGGGTCGCAGGGCATAAAGCTTGACCAGATAGAGGCCTATGACCCGGAAGCCAAGCAGCGTTATGATGAGTCCGTGGTCAGATTGTCTAAAGTTCCCTTCCCTTTGTTGGATTCTTTGGAGGAGTGTCGGGATGCTCCGCTTGAGTACTTGATGGCGAAATTGGTTTTAGAGGAGCATCGTCACCCTGGGTCGGGGGAGCTTACCTTTAAACCCCCAGTTACGGAGGAGACAGTTCTGCCGGAGTCCGTGCTTCGGTTTGTTACACGTCGTCCGCGGGCTATTGCGGCCTATAAGGAGTTCAAGAACAAGAAGTATGGGGTAGAGTTTGATTACACCGACAAGGGTCTTGCCATTGTGCTTCCTACCCCCGTTTCTTCTCAGCCTTCCTCCGTTGCTGGGCCAGTTGGGCCTTCAACTATTGTTGCGTCTTCCGGACCGGAGACTACCTTGCCCAAGGATGGTGGTGCTAAACATGATGACATGTTTGATTCTTCCATTCTTGACTCTCAGAATCCTGAGAATTAGTTTTCTGCGGCTGTTCTTTAGGGATATTTTGACTATATCTGCCTTGCCGCAATCTTGTGAAGCTTTTAAACATCAGTTTTTTGGGAAGTGTACTCCGGATGAATGCATCCGTGTATTTTTGTAGTAGTTTTTTTTTTAACTGTCTTCCGGATGAATGTATCCGCGTATCTTGTAATCGTTGGTGAATATAACTTAAACCTTTTGGACGTGTAATAACACTTTGGTTTTTTTTTTGTTACATAATGCTTTTTGGTGCCGAGACTTGTATGGCCGGACTTTATTTTTCCATCTTTGCGTGCCCGTACTTAGGATTTCCGGAGATGGGTTTAATTGGTCAATGGGTTTGCAATACCACTTATATGCCTTTAGTAATTTGAGGTGCAATGTCCTCATGCCGGGCTTGTGAGGCCACTTACGCTTCCGGATTTGAGGTCCGGGTTATGCATGCATGCTATAGAAGTAATGTGAAAAATGACACGTAAATTTTTAGAAAGTGTTACGGAGTTGATCAGACCCCGCATATCATTTAAAGATGGAATGAACTCCCTCGACCAGATTGAACCATGGCCGGATACAAAAGTTACAAAAGTTAGAAGTACTTACAAAAGATAGAGAACTTGGTTGTGAATTCCCGCGGCCGGACTGAACCGTGACCGGATACAAAAGATAGGAGTATTTAAACTTAATTACAAACAGCATTTCTTAAGGTGCCGGATGTTCCAAGTCCGGGGTATGTCCCTACCATCTTGACCTCTGAGCGTATAAGCTCCTTTCCCCAAAGCTTCCACGACTTCATATGGGCCTTCCCATTTGGGGCCCAGCTTGCCGGTGTTTTCCACAAGGCTTGCATCATTGCTGCGGTAGACGAAATCTCCTGGCTTAAAGCTCGTGCCACGGACTTTAGCATTGTAATACTTCTCCATTTGGGTTTTGCTTTTTGCTTCCTGGATTGCCGCGACCTCTCTTCTTTCTTCAACTAAGTCTAGATTTAGCTGCAGGTCTTCGTCATTTGTTATTGGATCAAACAAGGCGCACCTTAAAGATGGCATTCCGATCTCGACGGGGATGACAGCCTCTGTCCCATAGGTCAGGGAGAACGGGGTATCCCCATTGCTTGATTTGATCATAGTTCTGTGCGCCCATAGCACATGCGGAACTTCTTCCAGCCAGTCCCGGCTTCCTTGATCAATCCGTGCTTGGATGCCTTCGCCTAAGCTCCGATTTGCTCTTTCTACAAGTCCATTTGCCTGGGGGTGCTTGACCGATGCAAACCGTTGTTTGATGTTGAGCTTCTCACACCAATCCTTGAAGGGGTTGTCCCGAAATTGCTTTGCGTTGTCCGCGACTATTTCTCCCGGAATTCCGAACCTGCATACAATGTTATCCCATACAAACTTCTTAACTTGATTGCCGGTGATTGTGGCGAGGGCTTTGGCTTCTATCCACTTGGTAAAATAATCTATTGCGACTATCAGGTATTTGATCCTTCCTGGGGCTTCTGGGAATGGGCCGCAGATGTCTATTCCCCATTTGTAGAACGGCCAGGGGGAGGTGATGGGGTTTAACTTTTGTTGAGGGTTCCTGGGAACCGGCCGGTGTACCTGGCAGTCTTGACATTTGTCTATGATTTCCCTTGCGTCCTTGTGCATTGTAGGCCAGTAGTAACCGGATCTGATTACCTTGGCCACAATAGACCGCGGTCCAGAGTGCATGCTGCACGAGCCCTCATGGATTTCTCTGATTACGTAGTTCTCCTGTGCCGGACCTACGCATCGTAACCATGGTTCTAGAAAGGACTTGCGGAATAATACCCCATTGATAACAGAGTATTGTCGTGCCTTGATTTTCAATTTTCTGGCTTCTTTTTGATTTGCTGGAAGTACTTCGTCCTTTATGTAGGCTATGAGGGGGGTCATCCATGTCTCCTCTTCTTCTTCTACTACGGCCATTACTTCCTTTTCTTCTATTGATTTGACCTTCAATGTTTCAACAAGAACTTGTTTTGACAAATGAGCGAAACTGGTGGAGGCTATCTTGCTTAGGGCATCTGCTTGTTTGTTCTGGCTGCGCGGCACCTGTCTGATGGAGAACGTGCGGAAGCTTTGTATCAAGGCCTTAGCTTTTGCTAGATACGAGGCCATACTTTCTTCCTTGGCTTCGTAAGCCCCATTTATTTGGTTTGCGACCAGCCGGGAATCAACATTCGCGGATAAGTGTTGGACTCCCATTTGCTCGGCTATCCTTAGACCTGCTATTAGTGCTTCATACTCCGCCTCATTGTTAGATGTATCAAACTCAAATCTTAATGCATAAGTAAATTCCACACCTTCAGGATTTGTGAGGATCAGGCCTGCTCCGGATCCTTCTTGGCAAGATGATCCGTCAGTATATAAACTCCAAGGCTCGACATACGGATGTTCTTCCGCGGCTTCGGCGGTTGCCGGAGTCTTTTCTTCTGGGATTTCCGCAATGAAGTCAGCTAGTACCTGTCCCCTTATTGATTTCCGCGGCCTGAAGTTGATGTCATGTTCTCCCAGTTCTATAGCCCACTTAGCCAATCTCCCAGTTTTTTCTGTTTTTGCGAGCATTTGTTTGATGGGCTGGTCCGTGATGACAACTATTGGATGCGCCTGGAAGTATCTCTTCAATCTTCTGACTGCATGGATCAGTGCTAGAACCAACTTTTCCATTGGGTCATAATTTACCTCCGGAGGTTGCAATGTGCGACTGATGAAGTAGATGGGTTGCTGGACCGGCCCTCTCTCCACTAGCAAGACTGCACTAATGGCTTCCTGTACCGCGGATAGGTACATAAGTAGTTCTTCCCGTGGTTGTGGGGCCGCCAGGGTGGGAAGGTTGGCTATGTGGTTCTTCATTTCCTTGAATGCTTGCTCCGCTGCTGGGGTCCAATGGAAGTCACTCTTCTTGATGCATTTCTTTAATGTCTTGAAGAACGGCAAGGATTTTTCCGCTGACTTTGATAGGAAACGATTGAGACTTGCCAATTTACCATTTAGGCTCTGCACTTCTTTAAGTATGCGGGGAGAGGGCAACTGGGCGACCACCGCGGATTTATCCGGGCATGCCCCAATCCCGTTTTTGTTGATCAAATGTCCTAAAAACATTCCTTCCTCTGCCCCAAAGGTGCACTTCTTTGGGTTTAGCTTCATGTTAATTTTCCTCAACGTTTTGAAGGTTTCTTCTATATCTCTTAGCATCTCCGTCTCCGAATGGCTTTTAATTACCAAATCGTCCACATATACTTCTAGGTTCCTCCCAATCTGTTTCTTGAAAGCCTTGTCCACCAGTCGTTGATAGGTAGCTCCTGCATTCTTTAATCCGAAAGGCATTTTTTTATAACAAAATATACCTTGGTTTGTGTGAAAGGCGGTTTTTTCTTCGTCTTCCGCGGCCATTTGTATTTGGTGATACCCTTTGTATGCGTCTAGGAAGCATTTGAAGGTGTAGCCGCAGAGGGATTCAACTTTGTGGTCAATCTCCGGTAGAGGGTAGCAGTCTTTTGGACATGCCTTGTTTAAATCTTTGAAATCCACACACATTCTCCAAGTTCCATCACTTTTTTTGACCAAGACCGGATTTGACACCCAGTCGTGATAATGGACCTCTCGCATTATGTCCGCCTCTACCAATTTTGCCACATCTTCATTGATGGCCTTGTTTCTTTCAGGAGCTTGTCCGCGCTTCTTTTGTCTTATTGGCGCGTACCCCTCCCGGATATTGAGCCTATGTTCTGCTGCGTTCCGCGGCACGCCCGTCATATCCGACGGTTGCCAAGCGAAAATATCCAAGTTATTCCTCAGCAAATCACATAGGTCTTTCTTTCCTTGATTTGTCAAACTTCCCCCTAGTGTGACTGTTTGGTCCGCAAACTCGGGATGTATAGCAACTTTTACGCCGTCTTTGACCGGAACTTCTTCAAAATTCTGTTGTGATGACGGTTCTGCTATCGTCCGGCATTCTATGGGCACTATTTTGTCACTATGTATTGTGACCACTCCTCCTTTCGTGGGGAATTTAATCATACCGTGGGCCGTGGAGGGAATGAGCTTAAGCTGTCTTATCCCCGGTCGGCCTATTATGCCATTGTATTGGGAGGGTGATCTGACAATCATGAAGTTCATCCAAGCACTCGAGGAGTTCTCTTCATCTGCTAAGGTTACTTCCAATAGAATTTGCCCTAGAGGCCACGACAACTCTCCACTGAATCCAAGCAGGGGGGTCGCAGCAGGGATCATTCTTTTCTTGACTTCTGGGCTCAAACGATTGAAACAATGTTCGTACAAAACTTCTGAGGCGCTTCCATTATCCACATACATTCGGTGCACATGATGTCCGCCTACTTCTGCCTTTATCACCAGCGGATGATCGTCCCAATCATCCTCCCTTATGGGAGGGAAAGATATTTCCATATTGGGGTAGGCACTAGAGGTTGTTTTCTGCTTCACATTCCGCGGCCAGGCCTGTATCATGAATATAGCCGGAGCTTTATCTTTGGCCGTGGTTTCCTTCTTTCCTCCCTTGGAAGTCCCGCCTTTTTGGGCCCCACTCTTGATCTCTTTCACTAGATGTGCCAGCTGTCCTGATCTGACTGCTTCTTCAATTTGTCTCTTCAATTGAAAACATTCGTCAGTGTGGTGGCCTTTTTCTCTGTGAAAATCACAGTATTTGTCTTTGTTTCTAAACTCCGCCGGACTTGACATTGGCGGTGGGGCCGTAAATTTGACTGAATCCATTGCCAGAATTTCTTTTGGTGTTTTTGTGAGGGGCGTGAATCTATCGCTCCGCCTTCGATCTGCCCTGGAGCGTTGTTTGAATTCTGTCTTTCTGTCAAAAGGCTGGGTATTGGTTGTCCGGGATCCTCCTTCGCCGGACTTCCATGTGGAACGGTCATGTTTTTTCTTAGATAAGTTTGCCGCGGCAGTTTCCCCTCGGACGAAGGCAGTGGTGATCTTCCACATCTCGTCCATGGTCTTTGGAATTCTGTCATTAAGTCTCCTGATTAACTCCGGGTTGTTAATTCCGTGCATGAACCCTGAGACTCTCATGCATTCCGGGGCACCCTTCACTTGCATGCTTTCTGCCTTGAAACGATCAACGAATGCCGTGGTTGTTTCCCCTTCTTTTTGTTTGATATGATGGAGCTCCACCGGGTCTTTAGTATACTTCTTTTGTTGGAGAAAGTAAGACAGGAAGTACTTCTTGAGGTCCTCAAAGTTATCAATGCTTTCCGCCGGTAAGTCGTCAAACCACATTCGAGCATGCCCATGAGGGTGGAGTTAAACATATGACACCATGTGGGCATGGCCCATCGCTCTACTTTGGCCGCGGTGCAGAAGCTTTTCATGTGGTCCTCCGGATCTCCGGTCCCATCGTAAGTCTTGACATTATTAGGCATTCTGGTTCTTTTTGGGAATTTGAAACCCCTAATCCTTAATGTGAATGGATTAGCGTCTTCAACATCGTAGGGATGATAAAGATCATCCTCTTCCCCTTTGCTCTTTCCGGACCTTGCCCCCCAGTATTCCCCTGCACTGTCCTCGCTTTCCACAGGTGTTTGCTTCCGAGGTCGTTCGTGACTTGAGTATGCGGACCTGCTTCTGGTTCTATGTTCCCTAGAACGAGGGACGCGGCTAAGGGTGGGGCTGGGTGACCTTTTCCTGCTGCTTTCTGGGTATCTTTCCTCACGAGGACGCCCCTCTTGTCTGTAACGCTCTGCTTCAGTTCTGCGCTCTCTTCTGGCACGGCTTTTTGTTTTAAGTCTAGAGAATACGTCCGCCTTCTTCTCTCCTAGGCGTGACTTAACATCCCCCCTCCTTTCTCCCAAGCGGGTGAAAACAGTGGATCGGGGATATTCCATTTCTTGGTTATCGCCCCTAGGTTCCTTGCTGAGCCTAGAGAAAACGCTTCTGGAGTAAGAGCTTTCAGAGGGCCTTGACCTGTAACTAGGACTGGATTTCCGCCTCTTTTCATTCTTTCGCTCCCATAGGGATCTTGACTGGGAGTTTCTGGATAGTCCTTGCGGGGAAGGGTCTTCCCGCGACTCATCCTCGAACTCAAGGCGGGTCCTTACTTGATTTAGCTTTTCTGCGTGGACCTTTTCGGACATTAGTGGCAGCAATCGGTCGTAGTGCTGATCGCAAAACTTCCTGATTGCTTCATCCGGAAGGGATTCCGCATGGAGTTCCTTCTCCTTGTTTTTTCCCATATCACGAGTGTTACGCACGGTGGAAGGTTCCTGGGAAGGAGAAGGATTGTTTCCTTGATTGCTCATGGTAGATTTTTCTTCCTTTTGAAACGCAGTTTGTGTAACTGGTCCCACGGATGGCGCCAAATGTTAGTACAAATCTTTAGTACACTCCCAGACCTAGGTTAGACTAGTTCTTGGAGGGTAGATCTTGCACCGATTACTTCTTGTTAACTGCTAAGATAAAAGTAGCACCGTTAGTCTTACCGCGGAAGGGGGGTTCCGCGGTTGGCCTCCGGTGTGAGAGTAAGTATATTTATTTAGAGAGATAATTTAAGTGCGGACTGGGTGTAGTAAATGCAGTTAGGTGTGGTAATAAATGAGATGGGGGTATTTATACTACCCGTATACTTACTGTAGCTACCTCGAAACTCTGCACATTAATTACTGAGTAGGTAATTGTCAGAGCGGCGCATGGCTGCGCCATACCTTAGTAGGTAAATGTCAGATCAAGTGGAAGACACAATCCCACAAGATCTGGCTTTAGGTAGTCGCGGCCGGATAGCTGTCGACATCGGATTAGATCCCCGGACTTAAGAGTCCGGGGATGATCTTGTCCGGGTTGCGGGATTAGGATCTGCCGTGGTTTAAGATATTAGTCATGCCCGGCCCAATATGCTAGGGTCCGGGGATACTATACACGATCACTGTTAGATGTGGGTTTTTTTGCATGGTTTGACCCACCTATGTGCCAACGAGCTCTGGATATCATACCTAGATTGTTAAGGACAAGAAACAAATTGGAAGGATGATTAAGATCCTTGCTTCCAGGTATCTAGATTGTATGCACTATGTACCCAATCCTCAACTATCCCTTCATCATAGCTATACTTGTCCATCTTCCAAATAACAACAACTACATGCTTGCAAGGTATTCCTGTCAACTAATACTTTCTGCAAGAACATTGTCTAATTGTCATATCAACCTCACATTGCTCATTCCATGGGTCACTAACCCGGTACCTTGTTTCCCCATTCCAAATGACATTGAACTTAGATGCCTCCTCCTTATTTGCCTCAAGGATTTGTGTAGTTGTTGGAGTAAGTAGACCCTCACATGTGTCAATGACTTCTTGTACTATAACTATCCTCTTCATAAGATACTCCCGTATGAACTCCAAACAAGTGATCATTGGTTTATCTCTGCCCTTAACTAGCTTACTATTGAATGACTCACAAATGTTGTTCAACAATATCACATTTTGCTCTCCCTGTATCAATATAGGCTACCAATAAGATAATTGCAGACTTAATTGTTATAACAATTTAACTGATTCATTCAACTTAAGTACATTACCTGAGAAGTGAGCTCTTGCCCAAGATTTTTGTGGTAATTTGATTAACCATTCTTAAGCTCCAGTATGTTGCTTCTGTATTTCAGACATTGCAGACTCAAACTCAGCCTCAGTGGTCCTAGTGGCTGCAAACCAAAGGGGTTCTCTTAACCCACCATCTTTGAATCTTATCTTCATATTCTCATGGATATGCCTCAAACAGAATATGTGTTCAGCACTAGGGAAGATATTGTTGATAGCTTGAAGAATACCCTATAACAAGAACACACTAAACAGTTACATCATAACTAACTAAAATATATAAGAATTAGAAATTCTCAAATTTAGTTACCTTTTGCCTATCAGATATGAAAGTGAAGTTAACGGACAAAAAAAGAGACGCAGGAAAACTAAAAAGATGATAATTGCCAAAAAGAGACGACATCTGGTCGCGAAGTGATAAGTGAAAAAAAAGACCAACTTAGGGGTTGTTTTTTGCTGTTTCTCTACTTTAGTGTGATATCACTAAATCTGGCCAACTTGATGGACCAAACATGTAATTTTCTCTATTTCTAATTATATCAGGTTGAAGAAAATTCACCCAAAAAAACAATAATTACATCTTAATGAATGAATTTTATCCACTCATCTCAAGCATCAAACCATAAATATGAAAAATAGATTATAAAATCAAACAAACCTTTTTCCCTATTTATTTCAGAATCTCCAAATGATCCACCATGCCGCAAAATTGATTGTTTCCAATAACTATTTCTTCATAGGCGGCCAAGCCATTGAATCCAAGTGTTTGTACAAATTTACTTTGCACAAATTTATCCTTAAGTTTTTTTAACCTATTATTTGATATTTTTTACGAGCCAACTAATTTTAGGATGATCGTCTGCTAGCCCAGAATCATCAGAGTTGAACTTCCATGGCCACAAATGATATATCTTTTAGTACCTACCTAAGATTTGAACTTGAAAGTTTCAAATATTTTCATCCTTAAAAATTAATCATTTACCATTATGCCTATATCCTTTGTTCATAATGCTTCTCACTTGTTCAGAATTGTTCTCGTGAAAAATTGATATCATCTAAGATCGGTTAGCTAGGTCTCTCTGTATCTGTGGTTGTTTGCAACAAGTGTTTGGGGAGGATTTAAAGTGTTCGTTTGTGTGTGGCCATTATGTGTCTCTTTTTCTTGTCTTTTTCATAGTCGTTAGCTGGCATCATTCTCTTTTGGGTCTTGTATGTTTATGTCTTTAGGGATTGTGGTTTGAGTTTAGTCGTATATGTTATAGTTTTGGCTTGTCTCTTTCTAGCCTTTTTTAATAATATTACTGCAGTTCAAAAAAAATAATGCTTCTCACTTGTCACTTCGCTTTCTAGTACATATATCCATCCAAGTTGCTAATTTGTACACATATTTACTTCGCCTTTTGTTGCAATATACAGTTATTATATCTGTCCATAGCTATCAAAATCTAATAATATGGTATTCAATTTAGTGGGTCTTCCTTGATCAACTTGGACACGCCATGCATGATATGGCCCCTTAAAGTTTGGCAACGTTTAAAACTTATAGCCTGAAACAAAACAAAAAAGTTGTTAAAAAAAAAATCTAAAGTTTGGTACATTCGTTAACTAAAAGACATAGGTTATTATGGGTATTTTTGGTAATGAGCTTTTAAGAGCTTAAAGCTATAATATGTTAACGGTTGGTAGCAATAGGAACAAAATCCTCAAAATCTACTAAGTCTACCAAAGTCACGTGAATCATTATGTTGAACAACACCTTCAAAAATTTTGCTAGTATTCGTCAAGAACATAACGACTTCAAGATTTTGGCACAAAATCTAGATGGTCGTACTAGGCAAACAGTCGAGGTGATGAAAGCACTAAGGCCGCTCCTAACAATTAACACTGATGTGCTTCTTCGTTACGTTTCAAAACTTTTAAAATTACAAGGATATACTTTCCTACTACATACACACTTACGGGCAGAGAACCCGGTCAGGTGTTGTATAGCAAGTAGGTAAGTCTAGAATCGTTCTTAAAGGCGCTTGTAGCAAATAGAAAATATGTAATTCTAGCGGTTGGAGGTTGTCACGAATTTAATTAAACTAAATAACATAAAAAGTAAAGATTAATTATAAGGCCTCAACAGTTGGTATACAGGAGTTCTGCCTAGTTAATCAGTTAATTTAGTGAAAACAGAAATAATAACAAAAACATATTTGTTTGGGATCACATCACATGTAGACAGATAATTAGTTATTTAAATGTGGATTGTTGAACGAATCGACACGACTGGGATTCTCGCTAGATTCACCCAAGTCAATATGGTTAGGATTTTTGCTAAATTCACCCAACCCTTTAATTAAGATTAAGCTTTAAGCCTGTAATTATGATTTAATCTTTATGTAAACTAGGATTCTCATTAGATACACCTAGTTATTAGATATTCAAAGTGACAAGGATTCTCCCTAGCTAGATTCACCATGCACTAAGAACAACTTGTTATAATCACAATCTTTTAATTATGTTACTTCCACACTCGCTCGCTAGAGTAGAGTGATCATTACAATTAATTATAGACACATTAATTGATTTCATATCATGTTGCTAATCTAGGGATTATTTATAGACCGGTTAATCTAAAATAAATTAACAAACAATCAATATAGAATTGACAATAATATTCAAGATCTAAAAAATCATAGATATATGATTAAACATAAAAACGGTTCAACAATCACATAATAAATAACACATAAGAGTCTACATGATCACATCATCCAAACAAGTATTATAACACTAGCCAGACATTATTAAATTGATGATAACAAAGTCAGTAAAATAAAAAGACATATTGTACCGACAATAAATAATAAAAGTCTGAATGAAAAGATAGATGATCCGGCAATCTCTTGGTTGAATCTCTGAAGATCAAAGGATGTTTAGTGGCCTAAAATCCCTTAGAAAAGCTCTAAAATTCGTCCTCGAGACTGTAGGGTCGGAGGTTGGCAGTGTTATGAGGTATATTTTAAGGGCTTTAAAGAGTATTTATAGTCAAACACCCGCTTGACCTAAACCGACCTAGAAAGCGGCACTTCGTGCATGATCAGGATCGGGGCTTGGCTACTGCCTAGCTTAAAGCGGCGCTTCATATATCTGGGAACGGCGCTCCCAGCTCCAGATTGTGTATTTTGCGTTTTCGCTTGCTAGTATTCGTCTTCAATCACTTTAAGCTCTTATGAACTCTTGTTAAGTTGTTTTATGGCGTTTACCCTCATTTCCACGCGTTGTGAACCTATGTAAACATTTTATCTATTAAGCTTCTATGTTCACTACAACAACTCATATTTCTTTGAAAAACGGCCATAAGACGTGTGGGGAAAGTCTCAAATAAATCACTCATCAAACACCCTCTTTCTTCATCATCCCTGACAGCGGCACATCACCCAAGAATACCCCCTACCATCAATGAACATTCTCTCTCTTCATCCTCCATTTTTTTGTAATTTCCATTTTATTTTAACACAAAATTAAATAAAACTATTATTTTTATAAATTTAAAACATTACATTATCAAAAATAAAACATTACTTTAATATAAATAAAACGTTACATTAATAAAAATAGAATATTACACTACTAATTAAAACGGCATTACGATAATAATAATAATAAAACTAGTCTTGATCGCTATTACCGTCGGCGGCGTAAAACTCTTTTCCAAACTCTTTTTGTAAATATTTTCAATACGCCATATGAGTCTTTATATCTTCTCTCGACAAACCTGTGGGAACCGGTTTCGCCAAAAACTTCATCGCATCCCTAATTTCAAATCATGTCAACGCCTCCGATTGTTGTTTGACAAAGTTTCTAATACTTTGGGTCGTTTCCGAACCTGTTGATCGGTTGGAAGTTGCATCGGATGAACTTGACAACCTACGACTGACGTTGCGGCCCGATCCTCTCCTAATGGGGTCGTCACGAAATAACGCATCCATACTCGGGTTCAGCTCATTGTCCGTCAAATTTATTGCAAATGGAGTCGATCGCTTTCCCATGACACCGTGGTTATCCCAAAACTTGGGATAACCTTTGACAATTTGATAACACGACTTGTAAGTGAACCTTTTTCCCCTGTTTTATTTTATGTACCTTTTATGAGCGTCATGGTACACTTGTTTTTGTCGGCACCGCTTTGTCGGACTTGTTCCATAAACTTTTTCACAACTCCCCTGAACTCTTTTGTGTCTTTTTTTTTTGTTCCATTTTCGTTTGAGTTGGTTGTTTATACGGGGTGGCTCGGTCATTTCCAAGTTGAACAACTTACAAACTTTACCCCCGAAAAACCCCGTCCGTTTGAGAGATACCGACGATGGAGTCTTCGGAAGCTGAGACCCAACTTCCTGCCAACAACACATTATCGTTCTCGCAGGTGATTTAATAGTTTAAAAATTAATTCTATCGAGACCCTTTATTAATCGATGATGTAAAGTTGTTCATTTTTTTTAGATCTTCAATATTAATAGGTGTAATCATGTAACTTTAAATTGGTTTGAGTGGGTTTCTAATCCATGAACTCTTGTTCCTCAGTACTGTTTAATTACGTAGAACTGGCATCTTGCTAGTTTCCCTTATAAAGAAAAGTTCCGCACACAAAAAAATTCCCGTCCTTTGTGGGAAAAAAATGAATATAGAATAAGGATATATTAACGGGAAACTATTAAAAAATGTATCGAACTTTACGTGAAAATCGGTTTCGTGTAGCGAACTAAATTTTTTTAGGAAAAGAGCATCGAACTTCCAAAAATGCATCTATTTATGTAACATGTGACATGCACAGCAGGTAACATGCCTAGTCAGCAGGTTTCATTTTTTTTTTCTTCCCGCATTTACCCTACTAACCCGAATTTACATAAATGGTCCCTCTCGTTACATTAAATTGCGAAAAACGTCCAAAATCATAATTTATTTAGAAAAATAAATATTTTTTTTCGGAAATAAATTTTTTTAGAAAAATAACTTTTTTTTTCCGAAATTAATTTTTTTCGGAAAAAATATTTTTTAGGAAAATTTATTTTTGAAAAAAGAAAAAATTATTTTCGGAAAAAAAAATTTTCTGAAAAAAAAATTATTTTTTGGAAAATTTATAAAAAAAAATTTTCGAAATAAAAAATTTTTTCGGAAAAAAAAATTATTTCGAAAAATATATATATATTTTTTTAATTTTTTTTTGGGAAAATTTAAAAAAATAAATATTTTTCGGGAAAAAAAAATTTCGAAAAAAAAAATTTGGAAAAAAAAATTAAAAATATTTTATAAAAAAAAATTTTCGGAAAATTTATAAAATTAAATATTTTTCGGAAAAAAAAATTCGAAAAAAAAAATTTTGGAAAAAAAATTAAAAATATTTTATAAAAAATATTTTTCGGAAAATTTAAAAAATTAAATATTTTTCGGAAAAAAAATTTCGAAAAAAAAATATTTTTTGGAATTTTTTTTTTTACAAAAAAATTTTATTCGTAAAAAAAATTAAAAAAAATAATTTCCGAATTATTTTTTTCCCGAAAAAATAATATTTTTCTGAAAAAAAAATTATTTTGGAAAAAATATATAATTTTCTAAAAAAAATGATTTTGGACCTTGGACGCAATTTAGCGTAACGACAGGGACTATTTATGTAACTTACTGTTAGGACCTTGGCTGCAATTTGCAAAATAAGGAAGGGTTAAAAGGTCATTTCAAAAATAATTTTGTGTTTATCCCCTTAAAATAATCTGCAACCTGCTGTGCAGGTCACATGTTACATAAATAGATGCATTTTTGGAAGTTCGATGCTCTTTTTCTAAAAAAATTTAGTTCGCTACACGAAACCGATTTTCACGTAAAGTTCGTTACATTTTTTAATAGTTACCCCTATATTAACTATCAAACTCTTGAATTGGCAAAACTTATACACATGAAAAGTGGGTGAAAATCAATTTCAACATTGTTAAATTAACTTTAAACAACCAATTCCACCATGCATGCCAAAGTCAATTGAGTACAAAAATGGTAATTACTAGCATCATTACTGATTGTACACCAAACCGTGTATAGTAAATTGACTTTGCTTGGAGCTCCTTTAAGGTGAGATAAGGGAGGTGTTTGTGACTTGTTGGTGATTCCCAATTGGTAGGGAAGTGTCACTTTACGCCTCAAAGTCTGAGTGTTTATGTGTCGGTCGTATCTCTCTGGTGTGATACAATCCGTCCTTTTTATAAGGGTTTGTATCTTGTTCTCCAAGATGGGGGATTGAGATGAATTCATTTTAGTTCGGGTTATCAAGGATATACATGGTATCCGATTTAGTTGCCCCTTTTATTGCTGATGTAGATATGCATGAATCTTCATTTTAGTTAGGAAGGATTAATTATGAGAAGATCTTTTCTGATTTTTTATGTATATCTTTTAGACTCCATCTTGAAAGAGGGACAACTAGCCTTCGTTGGAGGCTGCGTATCTACGACCCTTCGTGTGGAGGGGTATATTATCAATTGCTATGTGCTATTGACTTACTTAATTACCCTTAATAGTTAATACAACAACAACAACCACCGTACCCAATCCTTGCACGGGGTATGGAGGAGATGAGGTGTAGACAGTCTTGCATCTACCCAAAGGTACAGAGACTGCTTCCATAAGGACTTCCGGCCAACAGGAAAAGGAACAGATAAGAGTAGGAGGTAAGTAACCATACCTGTTTGCCGCGTATCACATGTCTGCATTAATAATAGAGGAGAAATAGCAAAAACATATCTAACAAACATACCATATAAGAACTCATTTGGAGATATTAGACAACAACATAAACGCATAATAAACATAACTACATGCATAAAACCAAGCATGCGAGAAAAATTCCCCTTATCCCCCACCCAACCAGACATAAGGGCAAAAAAGAAGGTATCAAGCAAGGCATACATACATATGCAGAGAAATTAACGCAAGAGGCATAAACAACCTATGTTACTTAGTAGGTTTGGCCACCTAGCTGGCAAGAAAACTGCCCCTAAAACCCGTAAAAGGGATACTTACCTACCATATTCCTCTACACTAGTCCTATTCCTCCAAGTATCCTTTCATAGGTCATGTCCTCCGACAGGCAAAGCTCCTTTGGGTCAAGACGCTAGAGTAACCTCCCTCCCATGGTTTAGGCCAACTTCTTCTCCTGGCCAAACCATCTCAAGCATCATTCGATAACCTAAAAAAAGACAGAGGTCAAACAAAACCAAAAACAAAATCTAAGTAAAAATCTAAGTAACATTTTCCCATATGCCTTCCCTCCCAGGCCTTGTCCTCCGACAGGCAAAACTCCTTTTGGACATTCGATAATCTATCCTCTATCCCTTCTCCTGGCCAAAAACCCTCTCCAGCATCGAGTCACCATAGTCTGGACCTACTTTTCTCCTGGCCAAACCATCACGAGCGTCCTTCGGCAGGGCAATATGGGAACAAACCTACCCTATCTTATTCTTCTATTCTAATCCTAGTTCTCCAAGTAGTCCTATCATAAGTCATGTCCCCTGATAAGCCAAGCTCATTTAGGTCATTCGCTAGTCTATCCTCCCACCTCATTTTAGGCCTACCCCTTCTCCTCACACCGTCTACCTGAATTGTTTCCGCTCTCCTTTGCGGTGTTGTTTGGTCTCTTCTCTTGACATGGCCGAACCATCTCAAACGTCCTTCCCTGAGCTTGTTAATGATGGTCCTTACTTCGAGTTCGGCACTAAAAACTCCCGTCAGGATCCTGTTGTAATTAATAGTTAATAGTTAATAGCATCATAATATGTTTTTCCTAGCTACTTGTAACAATCCTACTAGGATTTTGTTGTAAATGTTTAGCCGTCGCATAAGACCAAAGAAGCTTCTTGTATGCATATGGTGTTTTGTATTGGCTTCTTATATTTATAAATTTCATTATTATTCAATAATAAAGTAATAAAGCCATCTTTGTAGTGTTCCCATGATATTATTACTTTGCAATGATAAAAGGCAATGATGACGTATAGTCCGCATCCGGGTCACGAGCCCGACCAATGGATGCCACTAACACACGAGCCCATCACGAATGGGCTCAAACCCATCACGGATGGGCCATAACGATAACGGGTTGGGCTTACAAAAGCCCAAGCCCGAAGTTATTTACAAACCGGATATACCATATCTCTTATTTATGGATATGTATCAAACAAGCCGATTTAGGCGGGATACGCCGAGAAGTGGGGAACACGAAACCCACAAAGATCTCGTGTGTATATAAAGAAGATATCGGCTCTCATTAAGGTACGATCAACAAAAACCCTAACTCTTCAACTAAACCCTAAAAACCGATTACTTACTCTCACGCCGGAGGATAATCGTGGGAGACAATCCCACGATAAGCCTAACGGTGTTGTTTGCTTTCTTAGTGCGCAGGTCTCAAGCATCAAGAACCAATTGATACGGGAATAGGAATCCAAACAGGGAACTCCCAACTTTTGTATCAACAAGTGGCGCCATCCGTGGGACCCTACGCTAAGAACTTTACCAAAAGCTAGAATGACGAAGCACGGAAACCAAAGTCAGCGGACTCCGCTGACGAAGAAAACGCATGGTGACCCACATGGGCAGAAGCAACCAACTGTTTCAGCTCCCAAACAGGCCTCTGGGACAACCAGTGCGCCCAAAAGCCTAGGGTCATACTCTGACCCGGTCTTTACTACTATGGAATCGCTCGCGGGGACTACTCATACTACTGTCACACCCGCCAGCACGGAAGATTTACAACATACCCCATTCACCATGCCAGAGATAGACCTCACTAGGCCGCCAAACGCGCCTACCCGAAACAAGGATATTGTTTTGGAAACAGACACTCTCGCGCTGGAAGGGGTCACACCTGAACTAGCGCCAAGTGATTTTGTGTCTCAGAACTATGAAACCTTGGCTGCGCTTATGAGGGAAGAAGCAAAAAAGAGGTCAAGTCAGAGTCTGCACGCCAGGCTCAACTTTGACCCTGAACATAAAACATCCCCACCGCGCTACCAAAGGGAGAGGCGCGAGAAGGATAGCGGCCGACACCCAGTGTTCACTAGGATTGGGAGAAAGGTTACGAAGGATGAAGCAACCGGCTCGCAGTATAGGGAGGAGCAGGAAGACGATGGATGGCGCACCAATGTCCACGCTAGGCTGGGTGGTCGCAGGGTTCATGATAGACTCGGACGACAGTGCTCCCCAAGTGAAAGCCCTTCAAGCTCGGATTCCGAGGATAGTCGGCGCAAGCGCCGCAAAAGAGCAAACTCATCCTCAAGTGACTCCTCGGACAACGAGGACAAAGAAACAGGACACTGGAAGTCCAAGGGAAGACACCGCGACCAGGGAGATGAAGACATGTCTCGTCCCTGGCGTCGCCAAAAGGTCGACGAGTTCACCCGGCGCATCAGTGACTTCTCAGAGGACAAGAAAAGGCGCATGCCCGCTAATGTCAAAACCTATGATGGGACAGGTGATCCTGACGATCACCTAAAAATTTTCGAATCAGCAGCTACCATCGAAAATTGGCCACAACCTGTGTGGTGCCACATGTTTAATTCCACATTAGTGGGGAATGCGCGAAACTGGTTTAGTAAGCTTCCACGTAGAAGCATCAATGGTTTTGAAGAGTTAAGAAAGGCGTTACGCTTAAACTTTACTCAGCGGAAGAAGTGCGCTAAGAACCCTGTTGAACTCGCAAGGGTAAAACAGCGCCAAGGGGAATCCACAAGCGCATTTATGGAGCGTTATAAGGACGAATGCATACATGTCAAAGCGTGCCCAGAAATACTAAAAATCTCCGGATTCATGAATGGAATCAATAACTCGAAGCTTATCAAAAAATTAAATGATAGGGTTCCCCAAACCTTTGATGAGCTTATGAAGCGCACGAGGTCCTTCATCCAAGGGGAAGCTGCTGCTGCAGACAGCAAGAGAAGCTATTCAACTATAGGTCACAAGAACAGCCTAGGAGACAATCCAATGACCAGAATAGCAATCGTAACAAGAGCTACCGCAGTCAGGGAGGCGGGAATGATAAGTACACTCCACTAACGAAGACTCCAAAGGAGATACTTGCGACAGAAGGCGCGAACTTCCCAAGACCTCCACCATTGCGCACTCCAGAAGATCGGCGCGTAGGGAATGGACACTGCGACTATCACGGACAGAAGGGCCACACTACCAATGAATACGTCCAACTGCGCCAGCTAATTGAGAAGCTAGTAAAAGAAGGCAGATTGGACCATTTAGTTAAAAGCATTAAGGAAGGAAAAGATAAGCAGAAGACTGGGGGCAAGAAAGAAGCACCTAAAGACAAGGCTGACACAATTTACATGATACAGTCATGGCAGCGAAATACTAGGCGGAAGGTCAGCCAAAAATTTTCTCATGGAAGCGAAATTTCTTTTCCCACCCTGACTGCGGACAACGCAGTAGTGGAACCACTCACCATCGAGATACATACGGGGGGTCACGATATCCACCGCATGTATATTGATGGAGGAGCATCCACAGATATAATGTATGAGCATTGTTTCAAAAGGTTGCGACCTGAGATACAAAGACAGCTAAGCCCGGCCACGACGCCATTAACTGGATTCATGGGAGAAAAGATATGGCCTATGGGGCAATTGCGATTACAGGTCGTCATTGGTAATAAGGAGCACTCTACGAGAGCTTGGATGAATTTTATGGTGATCAAGTCTCCCTCGCCGTACAATGGAATCATTGGAAGACCAGGAATTTCGGCAATCCGTGCGGTACCATCCACAGCGCATGGGATGCTCAAATTCCCGGTAGAAGGCGGCATTGTCACCATCTACAATAACACCATACCGCCTAGAGAATGTAACACGATTACATGTGGGACAATGCACACACCAGAACAGAGCGCAGCTAAAGTACCAAACCTGAAGGTCGCGATTCATCCTGATTACCTAGAGCAAGAAGTATCGATCGGGGGATCGCTGTCTGACAAAGGCAGAGCCGCTGTGTGTGCACTCTTGCAAAAGAACCTGGATATCTTCGCATGGGAACCAAAGCACATGACGGGCGTACCACGCTCGATTGCAGAGCACAAGTTGAACATCCGACAAGGATACTCCCCAGTACGGCAGAAAAAGCGCGGCCAAGCCCCAGAACGCGCAAAAGCCATTCTAGAGGAAGTTCACAAACTTGTTGACGCAGGTATCATGCGAGAGGTCTATTACCATGACTGGCTCTCCAACCCAGTAATGGTAAAAAAGAGTGATGGCAGTTGGCGGATGTGCGTAGACTTCACTGATCTCAATAAAGCATGTCCACAGGACTGCTACCCGCTACCAGAGATAGACTGGAAGGTAGAATCCTTATGTGGATACCCCTTCAAATGTTTCTTAGACGCATACAAAGGGTACCACCAAATCCAGATGGCTATAAACGACGAGGAAAAAACAGCCTTCCACACAAGCCAAGGCGTTTTTTGTTACACTAAGATGCCTTTTGGTTTAAAAAATGCGGGCGCCACTTACCAGCGATTGGTAGATAACGCATTTGAGAAACAATTGGGCCGCAACCTAGAAGTCTATGTTGACGACCTCGTCATAAAGAGCCATAACGAAGATGAGTTGGCCCGCGACATCGAAGAAACATTTAGAACGCTTCGAAGGATAAATATGAAGTTAAACCCTAAGAAGTGCACTTTCGGCGCTACGGAAGGCATGTTCCTGGGGTACTTGATAGAACATGACGGCATCAGACCATGCCCAGAGAAAACAGAGGCTGTCCTCCAACTCCCTTCACCACGCACGTTGAAAGAGGTGCAGTCTCTGAATGGAAAATTAGCCGGCCTAAACAGATTTCTATCCAAATCAGCTGATAAGTCACTCCCCCTCTTTAAAACACTCAAGAAGTGTACAAAGAAGGGAGACTTTCGTTGGACTGCAGAAGCGGAAAAAGCTTTTCAACAGTTTAAGCAACACATAGCAGCGCTTCCCAAGCTAGTGGCACCCCGACCAGGGGAGGAGTTAATCATGTACCTGTCCGCGACTCATGTAGCAGTCAGCGCAGTGCTACTAACAGATAGGAATGCTGTCCAGACACCAGTATACTTCGTAAGCAAAGCGCTCAAAAAGACAGAGATTAACTATAGCCCAATGGAAAAATTGGTCTTAGCACTAGTGTTTGCCGCCAAAAGGCTGCGCAGATATTTTCAAGCGCACCCGATAGTGGTGATCACGGACCAACCAATCAAGCATGTTATCTCCAAACCTGATGCATCAGGGCGATTACAAAAGTGGAGTGTACTGCTAGGTGAGCATAACATCTCTTATAGGCCGCGCACTGCTGTTAAGGGACAGAAACTAGCAGGTTTCATTAGCGAAAAACCAGAGACTGACGCTGCACCTTCACAGAACGAGGTAAAACTACAGGAACCATGGGTCTTGTTTACGGATGGATCCTCATGCGTGGATGGGTCGGGCGCAGGCCTTATCCTCACCAACCCAGAAGGAATGGAATTCACTTACGCACTGCGTTTTGAATTCACGGCCACAAACAACGAGGCAGAATACGAAGCCCTAATTGCTGGATTACGTATTGCAACGCGAATGGGTGTACGCAACCTAGAAGCACATGTGGATTCACGACTGGTAGCCAACCATGTGCTGGGAGAATATGTGGCTAAAGAGGATAACATGGTTCAATACCTCGAGAAAACCAAGTCACTAATCCAAGGCTTTGACAGGTTCACCATCAAACAAGTTCCTAGAGGGGAAAACAAGAAGGCGGATGCGCTAAGCAAGATCGCATCTACAAGCTTTGCTCACCTGTCAAAACAAGTATTGGTGGAGATTCTGAAGAATAAATCCATCTCAGAAATGGAGGTATCCACGGTGATAGAGGAGCAGGATCCTACGTGGATGACCCCTATTATTAAATACATAAGCAAGGGCATATTGCCACAGGAGCATAACGAAGCTCGACGGATACGGCGCACAGCGCAAAGGTTTGAACTTCGGGACAGTATCCTATATCGGCGTTCATTCCTACAGCCATGGCTTCGGTGCGTGGGACCTCTTCAAGCAGATTACGTACTTCGAGAGATCCACAGCGGTTCATGCAGTATGCATTCAGGACCACGATCCATTGTGGCACGAGCTTTGCGGTCAGGGTACTACTGGCCCACTATGCATAGCGACACGCGTGATATGATAAGGAAATGCAGTTACTGCCAAGTTCACAGACCAATCCCGCGCCAACCACAGCAAGAGCTAACGCCTATCACTTCACCATGGCCATTCTATAAGTGGGGTATCGACATTGCCGGTCCTTTTCCTGCTGCAGCAGGAGGACTGAAGTTCCTTATTGTGGCTATAGACTACTTCACTAAGTGGATTAAGGCAAAAGCAGTCGCGACAATCACAGGTAACCAAGTAAAGCGATTCGTTTGGGACAATATTGTATGTCGCTTTGGATTACCTAGAGAGATCATCTTGGACAACGGAAAACAATTCCGCAACAACCCGTTCAAAGACTGGTGCGAAAAACTAAATATCACACAACACTTTGCATCAGTTAAGCACCCACAAACCAACGGCTTAGTCGAGCGCGCAAACCGTAGCCTAGGAGAAGGGATCAAAGCGCGTCTGGACAAACATAAAGGAAGATGGGTGGAAGAATTGTCGCATGTCTTGTGGGCGCACCGCACGGAAATTAAAGTGAGCAATGGGGACACCCCCTTTTCTCTTGTCTATGGGACAGAAGCTGTTATACCAGCTGAAATTGGAATGCCAACTATCTGCACAGCGGAAGTTAATGTTGCAACCAATGATGAGGAAAGGCGTATAGACTTGGACCTATTGGAAGAAAGGCGTGAACGCGCAGCTATACGTGAAGCGAAAGCCAAGTCAAAGATGAAGGGATACTACGATGCTAAGGTTCGAAGCACCTCATTCAGGCCAGGCGATTTTGTATATCGCGCTAATGACGCAAGCCACGCAGAAGATACAGGTAAACTTGGACCAAAGTGGGAAGGACCTTATGAAGTCATGGAGGCACTGGGAAACGACGCGTACAAGCTACGCGACATGGATGGTAGTGAGCTACCACGCACATGGAACATCTGCAATCTCAAGAGATGCTACTTTTAGGCTTTACGTAGGAGCACGACTCCCCACGGACCCTACTGCACTTTAGTAAGTGCTCAATAAATATCCGTGTATTTACATTGTTTAGGCTAATGTCTTTCTTTTTTCAAAAACTTGCAAGTATTAATAAAATATCGCGGTTTCTAGCTAACTCCGCGACAAACTTTACTTTATTGTTTACATACTATTTATATCTCAATATTGTTGACATATTATCTTTTGCCTACATGGCGTGCATGCACTTATTAAAACCCACGATGGTATAGGATGAGTAAACCTACTAAATAACTCGTTGAGTAAGAGGGTTGCAAACCCATCAACATTGGATCACGCATCCTTGTTAAACACCTTATTTTCAAGACGTTGGAATAAGTTTAATGTGCATCTCACGACGGATACACAACAATGCACACTGTGCGCGTTTAACAAATTAGGAGTTAAGACTCTTAACCCCTTGATATGGCATTCGCAGTACGCTGCATACACTTGTGAATTTCACTCACACTTGACAGTAAATCATGAATTTCATACACGACTATGTTATACGTGACTACGGATTTTTTTTAACGCCTCTATATTGTGATTTGATTCTTAGATATCTTGTATAAAAAGACAAGTACAAATATTATAAATACAATCACACACAATGGGCGTATAATCAAAATACCACTTCATTATAAACTACGAGTTTATACAAGACATAGACTTAACACGCACAAGTGCAACAAAATGTTAATCTATAACAAAAAAAAAAAACTACCAAGATACAAATCTACAAACTATGGGTGCGTCTGAGCCCCGAACTACCAACATGGCTGATGAGTGTCTAAATACTCATCATTTCTGTCACATTTAGACTGCAAAAACATTTAAAAACATGCAGATATGCTTCAAAATACAGAAAATATCATTTGATTGTGTTTTTATGTGTTTCAGATGCAAAAGGATTAAAAACAATCGAAAACGAACATATTATGCATAATTGTCAATTTCAGTCCCTGAACTTTCAGAAATTGACAGAAATAGTCCCTGGTGTTAAAATTTTGGAAAATTATCATTCAAGGTCCCTAAATTATTTAACTTTTACAAATTTGGTCCTTGGATGAAAGTTTTGAAGAAATGGCAGTTTTGGTCCTTCAACTTTTAAAAATGACATAAAAGGTCCCTGAACTTTCAGAAAATGGCAAATTTGGTCCCTGAAGTTAAACCAATTCAAATTTCCCATTTTCATAATCCCTTAACCCATTTCATTCCCAAAAATCCAAATTATCCCAAGTTTGACCACAGAAAGTCAAAAGCCAGGTTTTAATAAAACTAAGTCAAACATGTACAGTACCCAAAAAGTCAAACAAGCCAAAAACTGCCTAACCTGTTATCCCTTCCACCTCACCTATCCAGCTGCTACAATCCCTTCCACCTCACCCCCAGCTCACTACCCACTTCACAACTTGTCCCTTCCACCTCCACAATCAACCAAAAATCTTTAATTGTTCTAAACCTGCTCTAATCCACTACTAGGACTTTTGGCGCCAAAAGTAGCTTGAACAGCTGAGATTAAATTGAAGCAATCCAAGGGTGCAGGATTGATCAGGGATGTCGACAAGGTGTTTCCCAACAAGTTTTAGTATATAATAGGGCTTTGTAATAGTTTAGAAAGTAGTAGTTAATTTATTTTTAGGTCGTTTTTACTTATAAGTCATTTACTTCTTGTAATTTACATTTCCAAGTCTTCAATACAAGTTACTTTCAGTTTGTTATCATCAATGTTTGTGTAATTTAAGTCAGTTCAAGCTAATTCCATGTTTTCAAGTTTCTGAGTAAATTAGCAATTCGAATTAAGTTAAAAGTTGAGGAAATAAGCTCATTTTCTGCTTCTCTAAGCTTACACAAGCTTATTGTAGCTTTTGATAAGCTTATATTTCAATAACTCAGTTTAAATATGAAGAACATAAGAAAGTCAACGAAAGTCAACTGAAGGGCTAATAAGCTATTTCTGAGGGTAGAAGCTAATCTGGATGGCTTTTCTGGTTTCTAGCTTGTTGACAACAAGCTAGGAGTGGTTTCTAGTCCTTGTTCCTCAGTTCTATAAGCTCAGCAGTTGTAAGCTTTTTCATTGCATTAAACACTAGTTTACTGTACAACAGCTTAATTGTAGCTATTTCTATTAGTTTCCAGCTTATTATTAGTTTTCAAGTACATTTCATCAATAATATAACTATTCAATAGCCTTTTACTTTAATTTCCTTAAAAACAGTTAAAAAGCTAAAAAAGACCAAAAATAGCCAACAGCTTATTTATAAGCTGTGACCTAGTTTTTAATACTTCTTGATACTCAATTAAGTTAGTTAAGGTAAGTTTATTAGAAAACCTAGCTTAAATATACCATTTCCAGTTTAAAAGTCAAGACAGTCACCCTTAAAGGGGTGTTTGGTTTAAGCTGTTACCAAGGCCAAACATAGTGTTACTGTACATCTACCATTCTCCCAACTTTGTATAAGCTTAAATAAGCCATAATAAGTTAATTCTGAGTTCCAATTAGCCTATTAAATAGAAAATCTAGTTTTAAGCACCATGTGTTAATATTAGGCTGTCATAAGTTCAAATAAGCTAAAATCAGCTATAAGCCAATTCAGCCCTCAACTTTGGCATTTTTGTGCTCCTCATAGCCTATTTAGTAAGTGCCAAAAGACCCAGACCTTTGTGCCTTGTCTGTGCAAGTTTGCACAACACAAAACCATCACAGACTGCATTTGCAGTTTTTGTGGTTTTTGCAGGTTTTACAAGATTTTTCATTTGCTCCTCATAAGCCCTCACTAGCTGATTTTCTGGAATATTAAACTCACCCAGCTCACCTTTAATCTAGTATTTTTTGTTTACTTTTTAGATTATTTTTAAGCCCTCAAATAAGCCCCTCAAAAGGCCATTTTCTGCCCTGTGCAAGCCTGCACAGCTGATGAACTCAAATAAGTACATTTTATTACTATCATTTATCCTATTAATTTGACTTGTTTTACTATATTATGTATGAGGATTGATACTTAATCGTTTACTTTTGTAATTCTCAGGTAAAAACAAGCATTTGGTGAAACTTGGCGATTTTGGACTAATAATGGAGCAAAACATGCATAAAGTAAAGAGTCTACTGAATTGAAGAAGATCAAGACTAATCTGCTCCAGATGCGCCGCATCTCACTCATGACATGCGCCGCATCTCTATCAAGATATCACCAGATACGATCCAAGATACAAGAGGACATGCGCCGCATCTAATCATGGAGTTACGCCGCATCTTCTGGCGGTGTACGAATATTCCTGAATATTATAATCTTGGACCCCACGCGAAGTTAAGTACATGCGCCGCATCTACTTAATAGATGCGCCGCATCTTCCATCAGACACAAACTACAAATACCCCGTAGACCAGACGAGTTAGAGAGTTCCGAAACCCTAAAACAGAAGTTCGGACAGCAGAGCAAAAGGACGAATTCAGTCAAGGAGGCAGCACAAGACACACCCAAATCGAAGATACAAGAGCTGTAAGAAGGTGCTGCATGTATTTAATTCATTAAGTAGTTTTATTTTATTGTGTTAGCAAACTTTAATTCATCAGGATTGGTGGCTTGTGTAATGTGACAACGAAAGATTGCACTCCCTTTAATACTTGCTTTCCCATCAATTAAAGTTTATATGTTGATGTCTTTGGTTACTACTTATTAGTGCATTGATAACCTCTGTGTTTATTAGTGGCTTGCGGGCATTTGACTGCGGGACATAATGTGGCTCCCACGGTTGTTTCTAAATTGATCACTTAGGAATAACTTTTAGACATAAGTAATCATTAAGGGTTTACTCGCCGATAAGAATAGGACTAACGAGAAAGGGTTAATTACATACACTTCATATAAGGCTATCGATAAAACAAGTGACAATCTACTTAATCATAAGGACAGCCCTCTTATTGTCTCGAGTATTTATCTGTGTACGTGTGTGCTACTTGCTGATTCGTGCCTATTGTTTATATTATTATTTACTTGCAAACAAAACCGTGCCAGTCTCTCAGGCTGAAACCCCCTTGCGTTAGGATATTAAAATACTGATTAGATTAACTAGATAATACGTTCCACTCTTAGTGATCGACACTCTACTTACCATTATATTCATACTGACCGGGTACACTGCTCGTTAAGTGTGTGTGTTATTGATAAGTCGGCTAAATATAAATTTAAAACTTGAGTAGGCATTAAAACTGCTAAACCGCAACGACACATCACGCGCATCAAGTTTTTGGCGCCGTTGCCGGGGAGTGAATTGTTATTTTCTGTTAATTTGATTAGTATTTTATTTAGGTTTTTCTTTTTATTAGATTAATTGCATCATTGTACTATTTTGCATAATTGTTGTATTGTGTGTTAATTGTTTTCTTTTATTTTTGTGTGTTTTATTTTTTTGTTTCGTGTGCTTTTATTTTTATTTTTATTTTTCGTATTTTTCTGTTCTGCTATCGTTGTACTGTGCTAAATCGAACGATACGGCGCATCTGATCTCTCAGATACGGCGTATTGCGTTTAATTTTTTTAATACAACGCGTTTAATTAATTCGATACGACGCATCTTTTCCCCAAGATACGGCGTATCTGTTTTTAATAAGAAAATTTTTCTAAGCGATAAAGTAATACGACGCATCTTCTTTTGAAGATATGGTGTATCTGATTTTGATAAAAAAATTTTTTTTTCTGAACATTAACGCCATACGACGCATCTGCCTTCGCAGATACGGCGTATCTATTATTTTAATTAAAAACAGTTTGCGAATTATTAAACAAATACGACGCATCGATCTCTGTCGATACGGCGCATCTTACTGAATCAAAAATCATTTATTTTTAAACGTAACGAAAATACGGCGCATTAACTTTCGTTAATACGACGCATTTAATTTTAATTAGATAATCTGATTTTTGATTAATTAATTCGATACGGCGCATTCATAAATTCTAAGCGGCGTATCTATTTTCTGGATAAAGTCTGATTAAATTTTTAACGTATTAAGATACGGCGTATCCAACTTTTTGGATACGGCGCATCGTCTGCAGATATCAGTTATTTGTATTCTTATATCCGTTTCTATATTCATTAATTTCTCTTCTAGCGAACAAATCCTACTGATGATTTTACCTTGGATGATAGATTTTGCTATGGAAGACATGTCAGTTAACGGATATCTTGCTAAGGAATGCTTGTTTTCAGATTCATTCAATGTACTCATGATCAATGCAGATTTATTCTCCTGGGAGACTCCTCTTGAAGCTGCTTTTAAGGAATTCATGCGTTTGTGCAACATTGACGAGGAGGTGTTCTCTTATGATGTATTTATGAGGTACACTGGAGATGAATTGTCGCTCTTATGGCCTAACATTGAGTCAAAGGGATTGAACTGGACTACTATCGAAGAAGATGATGGGAAATTCTCTCTTGCATACATGGACTCAAGCAACAACAACTGTGGTGGAGGCAATACCCAAAACTCTTACATGCCTTATTCCGAGTGGTACTGGGGATTAAATGAGAACTATCAGGATAATGACATGAATTATGCTTTGGCGGAGTTACTGTTTCATGGCAGATTGGTACGATTGATTGACCTCTCCCTCAATGATTGGCTAGAACTCAAATATGGTAGTCCGGAATTTGCCCCTGTAAATGAGGTCAAGGAGATTATGACTTCATGGTTGACTCGGAGTTTTAAGAAGCAATTTAACGAGTTCATGGAGATAAAAAAGAATATGATTGGGAAAGTTTGCTTTGACGTTAACCACGATCCTAACGATGTTAATTTTTCGGAATGGTTAGCTAGTAAGTTTAATAACCATAAGAGCATGGATCGAGCTACTAAGGATGCATTATGGGTATATTGGATGAGAGGAGAAGACGAAGAAGTAGAAAGCGATTATGGGTCGTCACATCATGATTCAACAATCAATGAGGGCATTGAAGAACTTTTCAGAATTGACATTGATTTGTTAGAGTATGAGACACCCTTGTGCAAGCAGTTCAAGGAATTTAACTACCTTCTTCAAGTCGACGATGATGTGCTTACTGGAGATCTACCAGGATTTAAGACTTATGAAGATTTCAAAAACACCTGGTACTATGAATGGAATGACCAAGTACCATGGGTATCGGATAAACCATGGGAATTTGAGCACATTAATCATACCTGTACACCCTTCGTTTTCAAGGACGGGAGTAGTGTTTGGCCAACCTGTGATTATAAAAGTGACGGAACCTGTAATGGGGGAAGTATAATTGGGATGAAAAGAGTTGGAAACGATGTAACCTTTGAAGATTATGAGTGGTACGATAATGTTGAAGACTGCCCGCGAAAATCAGAGGCTTTACAAGAAAAGGGCAGGATTGAACGCTTGAAAGGACTTAAGGGGACATCGGATACTACTTTCTGGGAATGGGTGCATATACAGTTTGATGATTTCACAAAGCTTAGTCGATGGTTACAATATGATTTGGAAAGAGAATGGGAGGCGATTCAAGGTGATAATAATAATGAGTCGTTGATTGAGGAACTAGATGATTATTTGATTAAGGATCCTTATTTTAAGTTTGTTGATAAAGACGAGGAAGAGTTCACAAAAAGAAAATGTCAACTACTTGGGATTCCTTACAGTGAGCCACCCATGATTATTTCTGAAAAATTTAAAATCATCAAATATTCTTTGGGTCCTGATGAAGAATATACTGCGGTGAAGACCAAGAGTTATATAAGATTAAGTCGAACGGAAGAAAACGTCGCAGAGATATACGGGAAAATCTTTCGGATGAAGGACGAAGGATGGACCGTGACAAGGACTTATTGCTGAGCTGAACGTGAGTCTAACTTGAAGACTCTGGAATAAAGACAAGTGCTTGCCGGGAGACAACCCGGAGAATTTTTATCTTTTACTGTTTTCTGTGTCGAGTCAGTCCAGGCCGCATGAGGATACGGCGCATCTCAATCCTGAGATGCGACGCATCTCCTGCAAATGGTCATATCTTATTTAATTTTTTCTGTATTTTTATTTTCGACTTTAAAACTTTTTATCAGTTTATTTTTAATGCGGCGCATCCCTGGTTAAGGATGCGGCGCATCTTTATTCTGATCCGTATTTATTCCAGGCTCGATACGGCGTATCTTCTTCAATAAGATACGGCGCATCGACTGACCTGATGATTTTCAGTATTAATTTTTAAGTTTTATTTTTATCTAACTAATAATGTATTATGCAAGTTTGAACCTTTCTTATCTTAGGTGTGTTTTAAAGTGTTGGTGGTATTATAGTTTCCTGAATCTCCTGTGGATACATCAAGTATGAAGCTTTAACGTTATAATCCACAAGAAGATGATTTTTGCTCTCACACTAATGGAGAATCATACCGAGCAAATCTCAGGGGAGTTTTCCTGTTCTAATTCTTTTTATTTTCCAGTTTTTACCTTTTATACAAACAACGAGGACGTTGTTTAACTTAAGTGGGGGGATAGGAGAATTAGAACACTTAACAATTACTTGTCCTAAACTTTTTCAAAAATTATGCTTAAAATGTGCTTAATATATCAAACTTAAATTTTTTTTTTAGCATGTTTTTGTTTAAGATCTAAGTTGCATAGCTGCACACATGACGTTATTTTCAAAAATTGTGATTTTCAAAAATTCACAAATCTATGAGTGTGCCGGTGACTTGTAAACTTTAGAACTTGGCTTGTATACTATTCGAGACCACCATAATGAGTATTATTTATATAATTGGAATGACTTGTCTAACTTGGTAAAATTCTAGGATTACACCCAAATAGCCTATTAAATGTTATGTGTTATTAGCTAACTACACTGGTTAGTTAACCCCCGTATAAACCCTTTGTTACTCTCATTTTTAGAGTAAGATACCCCTAGAAAAACACTCAGAGCCATTCCTTTCGTTTCTTACACCTATGTTTTAAATGTTTCGTTACACCCTTACACCTTAGCCTACCCTGTAGATTAGAATCCGTGGTTGGTTAATTGCTATAGGCAGAGTGTGTTTCCTTACATTACCTGTGTTCGCGTGCGTAATTCATTATCTTTGGTTAGGTCGGGAAATTGCACAATGCAATTGGAGTGAAAGTAAATATTGTATATTTTTTGAGTTTATTTTTCGTGTGTTTACTACTTTCGCTATTACCGTTATTTCTGAAAGTATGAAAAGTATGAAAAATTATCCGGAAAGAAAGTTATAGTGATGTGGTGAAATTTTACACATCTATGTTTATGTTTCAATTTAAAAAAAAAAAAAAAAAAAAAAAAAAAAAAAAAAAAAAAAAAAAAAAAATCGAAAAAAAATGAGAAAAGAAAAAGAAAGAAAAAAAGAGTTGGATGTTTATTTTAAGCCAACAATGTAAAGTTATGTAAGTGGTTCATATGGCCACTATTTGTTGTACTATATCTATGGATTGAATGGGAATTGGCAGTTATGGGAACGCCAATTAAGGTTTATTCTTTGATTAAGATCTTGTTGAGTATAATTCGTGTCTACCTAAAGCGTGTGTTTCAAGTGTTAAAGCGTGAGTTATTCTATGATATGAGTCTTATTCATGGGATGGTTGGGATAGTGATTAACCACACTTAGGATTTTAATTTATTTGTTTTGTTTATTTTTATTTTTTTTACACCAATTTATATCCCAAATATTATCCATACCCTATATTATTCTTTATCCAACCAAACCTTTGATTTATTGAGATTAGGGATTTGAGCAATCTTAAGTATCGTAGTCGTGGATTCGGCTATGTATTTATGATTTTGTCGCCCTTTTTGATATATTATTATTGGTGAAGTTTGGACCTATCTTTAGCCTATTCGAGTTAAGGATTTGAGCAATTGCAAGTATCGTGTTCGTGGATTCGATCATGTATTTGTGATTTTGTCGCCTTTTCTGGAATTTGAGATCGATAGTGTAAATAAGAATAATTAACCCTTAAGCCTAAAAACCCTTTTTACCGCTTTAAACTTGTTATTCCTTAGCTTTAGTGGTGGAGATGTGTATACTTGCCAAGCTTATGATAGAATATTCGTCGCGACTGGACAGTTAAACGATTAGATTTGCTTTTATCGACTTATTTTATTTTACTTCTAATTCGTTAAGTGTTTAGTTGTGTGATTATGAAATAAACGAATACATGCTTAAATATAAAAATAAATCCTAACATCTCTTAGGATACATTTTCATAAGATTTAATCTAAGGTTTACTTGGGGACAAGTAAAGTTCAAGTGGGGGGATATTTTATGAACTCAAATAAGTACATTTTATTACTATCATTTATCCTATTAATTTGACTTGTTTTACTATATTATGTATGAGGATTGATACTTAATCGTTTACTTTTGTAATTCTCAGGTAAAAACAAGCATTTGGTGAAACTTGGCGATTTTGGACTAATAATGGAGCAAAACATGCATAAAGTAAAGAGTCTACTGAATTGAAGAAGATCAAGACTAATCTGCTCCAGATACGCCGCATCTCACTCATGACATACGCCGCATCTCTATCAAGATATCACCAGATACGATCCAAGATACAAGAGGACATGCGCCGCATCTAATCATGGAGTTACGCCGCATCTTCTGGCGGTGTACGAATATTCCTGAATATTATAATCTTGGACCCCACGCGAAGTTAAGTACATGCGCCGCATCTACTTAATAGATGCGCCGCATCTTCCATCAGACACAAACTATAAATACCCCGTAGACCAGACGAGTTAGAGAGTTCCGAAACCCTAAAACAGAAGTTCGGACAGCAGAGCAAAAGGACGAATTCAGTCAAGGAGGCAGCACAAGACACACCCAAATCGAAGATACAAGAGCTGTAAGAAGGTGCTGCATGTATTTAATTCATTAAGTAGTTTTGTTTTATTGTGTTAGCAAACTTTAATTCATCAGGATTGGTGGCTTGTGTAAGGTGACAACGAAAGATTGCACTCCCTTTAATACTTGCTTTCCCATCAATTAAAGTTTATATGTTGATGTCTTTGGTTACTACTTATTAGTGCATTGATAACCTCTGTGTTTATTAGTGGCTTGCGGGCATTTGACTGCGGGACATAATGTGGCTCCCACGGTTGTTTCTAAATTGATCACTTAGGAATAACTTTTAGACATAAGTAATCATTAAGGGTTTACTCGCCGATAAGAATAGGACCAACGAGAAAGGGTTAATTACATACACTTCATATAAAGCTATCGATAAAACAAGTGACAATCTACTTAATCATAAGGACAGCCCTCTTATTGTCTCGAGTATTTATCTGTGTACGTGTGTGCTACTTGCTGATTCGTGCCTATTGTTTATTTTATTATTTACTTGCAAACAAAACCGTGCCAGTCTCTCAGGCTGAAACCCCCTTGCGTTAGGATATTAAAATACTGATTAGATTAACTAGATAATACGTTCCACTCTTAGTGATCGACACTCTACTTACCATTATATTCATACTGACCGGGTACACTGCTCGTTAAGTGTGTGTGTTATTGATAAGTCGGCTAAATATAAATTTAAAACTTGAGTAGGCATTAAAACTGCTAAACCGCAACGACACATCACGCGCATCAACAGCAGACTCAGTAAGCATTGAGCTTATTCTGAGCTTTTCTAGCTTTTGGCCCTAGCTTATCTTGAATCATTTGGCTTCTTTGTAGATTACTCAGTCCCTTTTAGTTCTTTCCATAAGCTCATAGCTTAATTTCAAGCTTTTAGCTTATTTTGCAAAATCCAAAGTCTTAAAAAGCTTTTAGTGGACTGTTAAGCTCATAAGCTCTTAATCTGCTTATTTTTAAGTTCTAAAATTTTTTGTCTTTATTAAAGTTTCATAATTTCAGTACTTAAATAGTTTTGTAAAATAAAAACCAAGAAAATCAAAACATAAAAAAAGTGATAGCTTCTATTTAAGCCATTTGGCTTATTTTTCTGCTTTTTCATTAAGCACTTTTCATTTTTATAATTTTTCTAGCTTCCTGTACTTATTTAATATTTATAGAAAAAGTTTCAGATTTTTCTTTGTTCATTTAGTATTTATTAGAATTTTTATTAGATTAAAAAGTATTTAAATAGTAATTAATTAATAATAATTAGATAAAAAGTGTTAAAAATATATTCTCAGTTTTAAAATAAGTTTTTTAATATTTTAGATTTATCTAAGTCATAATTTCATTTTTCTAGGTTTATTTCTTATTTTCTTACTTTTTAGGTAATTATTTAATAGTTAAAAATAGTTTTTAATTAATAATAATTAATTAATAAGTCTAAAAAATAATTTTCTTTTTCTAATAATTTTCTTTTATTATTAGGATTGTAAAAATATAATTTTAATATCTGTAGGCCTTTTATTTATCAAATCTCACTTTTTATTTTGTACGTTTACGTTTATTTAAACTAAACGTACGTTTTTAAATTCCTTTTACATTTTTAGGTTTTCTAATTTCTAGTTTTTGTTCATATAGCTTATTTAAGCTATTTTCTTTTATTTCATTAGTCCAATAAATCAAAACTCCCTTTCCCATTCAATAACACTTGATCACAATTTGTCTTTAAACACAATTTCACGCTTCGCTGGGATATAACGACCCGGGAAAACACTATACTCCAGGGAGATCGTGCCCTAGATTGTAACCACTATGAAAAATCCCTCATTTAAATAAACTATCTCTCAGAATACTTATCCTTTTTCCACGTAGATTTTTTTTTTCTTTCTTGATTGTAACTATTATCTTATGTGACGGAGATCACATCCCGAATAACCGTGCTTGCAACCCAACCTTAACCGATTTAGTATTCAACTATGTAAACATCTTTGACCTAAAACGTTATGAGGTCCCATTTATCACTTTACGTTATTCCGCTAACATACATTTAAAACTGAACGTTCCTTAACTGACGATAGTTTTATGAAACCCTAAACTACCATAACAACATTTATGAACAACAAAACCCTAGAAATACTAAAGTACAAAATTATCTGATTAATGTACAAGTGTCTAAAGCATAGAAACCCTAATTCCATAATAACTCCCGGTAAAACCCTAATTTCAAGTAATTATGATTTTATGTACAAAATTCACAACACCTAATTTATTTATAAAAATTTTTATAAAATATAAATGTACAAGTCATTTGAAGTCAATGTACAAGTCTTTTATGCATGAAATCATTTAATTACAAAAACCTTATTAAAATCTTATTTATATTTATTTTGAAAGCATGATTTGCAAACCATACATGCATAATCCTTAAAGATTAATTTTCCTAAACTCATTAAATATTTTTACAAGTCTTTAACCCTAATGTACAAGTGCCTAATGAACCATATCCTAAAATACCATTTATATACATTTTTGATATAATAAAAGGTACATAAAATTTTTATAACTTAAGGAAACATTGAAACTATGGTTCCCATATTTCTAAACCCTAAATACAACTCTATAAAGCTTATAGTACAACCCTTTAACTCATAAAACTCAAAATCTCACTTATATATTTATAAACCCAATAAAATATGTATATAATTTAACTAACATAAAATCCTAAAAATATATTTTACTCATTTCTTAAACGTTTGTACAACTTCAATAAGCATGTAATACCATCTCTTAAAGAATAAACTAATTTCTTAACCATTTTCAGAAAAGTCGATTTATATTTATAAATAAACTCAAAAATAAATATCAATTTAACAATTATATAAATCTTAACAACTAATTTAGTTAAACCCTAAATCCTAAGTACTACATTCTAAAGCCCCAAGTATCACTCCATAAAGCTCCATTCGACCCATCTTCCCCCTCCTAGTTCGAACCCAACTAACCTAGTTCCTAAGCATAACCTACATTACATAAACCTTCCTTAGCTTCCCCCTCCTCCACCTCATCAATGACATCACAAGGTGGTTACATGTATGGAAAAGAATAAGCCACCTCACCTTCCCCCTCCATAACTTACTTGGCCCAACCTCCTCCTTACACATGTCTTACACTTGGCACCAATAAGAAGTTAACACATCAACATTAGAAAACCCTAGTTCCTTCTATAAGTAGCAGTCAAATATCATCTTTTCAGTCCACACCAATCGACCAAAACATTCCCAGTTTATCTCCACAATTCAACTAAACACATCCCATTCCAATCGACTAAATACCAAACAACATCTACCTTCACTCACAGTCTCAAACACAGTCCCATAATCCTCTCAATACAACCCTAAAAAGCATAGAAGAGGAGGAGGATCAGTCGTGTTCAAGAACCCAACAAACTTGCTCCTTAAACCCTACTCGAATCCCAACTCTAAGTAAGTTACCCTAACTTTATTTTAATTCAGTATTACTTACTGTATATACCATTTAAAACATCATTAAATTACTACCAATACCAAATATAAACAAAAAACCATAAGTTTTTCTTGTTCTTGATTCTTTCTGATCTAACAGTAAATACAAACGCATCCTATATGTTTAAAATTTTGTTAGAACAAATCAAAAACTAATAAAACATGTTGAAATATATTTAATAATATCATATCATGTGCAAAAGTTAAGTTACAAATCCTTAAAAACATTAAAAGATCAATCAGACATGTTTTCTGTGTTCTATCGAACCAAAAACCAACTCAGATCCCCAACTTTTGAGCAATAAACCGACCCTTTAATGATCTTTATAATTTCTAATTTTCAGTATACATATAGCTCACCCAGCTAGCTTCAACTAGGAAAAAGAATCAATAAAAATGATCAATTATTCAATGAGATATCGAGTCTTGAAGTTTGTTAAAAATCGTTACTCATGAAAAGTAAACCATCAGTTATTTTTGTTTTCTGTTTTACTCGACCCACCTCCCTACTTCTAGCCAATAGATCGACCATCTAGGAACCATTATAAATTCTGATTTTTGTTGTAAACATAGACCACCCAGCAAAGAAAATTTAGGAAGAAGAATCATTAAAAATGATTGAGTTTTTATAAAGATATCGAGTCTAAAAATTTGCCTTTTATCGCTACTAATGACAAAGTAAATGATCAGATATTAGTTTTCTGTTTTGTCGCCCCAACCCCCCAGCTTGTGACCAACAAATCGACCCTTTAGAGACCTTGATAAATTCTGATTTTCGGTATGTTTAAAGTTCACCTAGTAAACAAAACGTAGGAAAAAGAATCATTTAAAATGGTTAAGTTTTGGCTAATATATCGAGTCTTAAACTTCATCCAAAATCGCTATAAGTCAACAGCTATATTTCAGTTATATAGTTTTTGGTTTTGTCGACCCAATAGCCCAACTTTCAAACGAGTTTTCGAAACCCTTAAGACCTCTAAAAATTCCGTATTTCTGGCATCATAGAGTTCACCTAGTAAACTTATTTTAGAAGAAAGAAGTTTATAAAATAGTCGAGCAAGCTAAAAGTTATTAAGTCTTAAAAAATGGCCCATCGCTAGAGCTTAAGACCTATTACCAGATTTTATTAAAACCATGTTTTACTCAATCAACTTTAGTAACATGTTTCGACCATCAAACAACTTTCATAAATTACGAATCTTGGTTTGTTTTAAAGCTGACCTGGCTAACTCTTCATAAAAACTAAGAACCCGTAAAATAATCTAGTATTCGCTACATAATTCACGTCCAAAACTCTAGCCGAGTCAATTATTTAGAGTGTATTAATTTTATTTAATAAGGGTTATTGGGCTGATTTTGTAAACAATTATTATAAAGGGTTATTTTTGACAATTACAAGTAAAAAGGGGTAGGAAGTGTCATATTTGAAACTTAAGGGTAAAAACTGTCATTTTCCAAAAGTTCAGGGTATAAACCGTCATTTGACCAAACCTTAGGGATAAAAGTATAACTTTTCGTAACTACTATTTTATTCTTATTTTTCCGATCTAATAGAAAATTTATAATCATAAAACGTTTATTTCCATAACAAATTAACGAACGAACGAAGGCTATATTTAACGATGCAAACAAACGCGAGATAACTTTAACAAACAAACAAACGAACAGAAAACATAAGAACGAAAGATGTAAACAACGAAACGAGCATTGGAACCTTATATATTCTGAAAACGATTACTGAAACTTGACATAACCAACCCAGGTTGCAAGCCGGAGACGTTTATCAACTTTGTATAACTTTGTTTTCCATCCAGATTGTCCAGGTGAGTTTATAGTCCCACTTTTTACTTACGTGTTTTCCAAATATGTGGGGAGATACATGCTATTAAATCGAACACAAGTATTTTCCTGATTATTATTGCACTAGGCTAACTGTTCGTTATTATTGAGATTGAATTATTTATTTAAAAGACCCTCATATCATGCACCATTAGTCACCTGCTGGGTGAGCGCGAATATGCGAATAGATCTATTGGCCTGACGACCCATTTGTTCTAACCGGATGGATATCTTCGTGGTAGCCGGTTAGGCAAATGCATTATATTTGATATCTTTAACTCGGGGGCAAGACCACTCTCATTTCAATCATGATTGTGGAACCTGGAAACTGTTAACGCATTGCGTGTCATGAGGTTTAGTGCAATATTTCTGAATTACGATATAACTGATTTCTCATATTTTGGCTTGTGTTCAAATTGATTATAACTTTAAACACTATAGATTCACTCAACCTTTGTGTTGACTTTTTAAGCATGTTTATCTCAGGTAATTAGAAGTATGATTATTGGCACGGAGCGACGGTGGACTTTCTTCTTAAAATAAAAGGGTGTCCACTTTGTTATCATTCAATGAATAATGTAACTTTTATCATGTATTTCTGAACCTTCCTTTGGGACCTATCTTATGTACTCTGATATTAAATAAATGAATGATAACAATTTTTATTTAAAAACGTCTCTTTTCGAGTCGTTTTCTATTCCCATGACTGTGAACCATGAAGTAGCACCCCAAGCTTATATTCCGCTGCGTATCTCGAAAAATGGGGGTGTTACATAGATTGATTGACTCTTGTTGACCATTCACCTGGTCAATATTAGTTGACTGTTTAGCACGTATCAAATTTTGGCGCCGCTGCCGGGGAGGTGTGTTGCGTGTTTTAAACGTTTTGCAGTATCGTGTTTTTGAAACCCAATCTGTGTATATCTTCTATCTCTTGTATATTCACCATATATAAAGCAAAACACTCATGAAGTTAATTCGTTTAAACGGATCGAGTACCAAAAATATCGTATTTCAATCTTCCATAAACATATAAAACACAAAAATATTTTCTTTTGTTTCTATATATATATATAAGATAAAAATACAATAAGAATTTCCGTTTTCTTTGTTTAATAATAACAACAATAAAATTTACCATCGAGAACCAAGACAGAGTACTACCTAACTGGGGGTACGGCCATAATAAGTTCCCAAACATCAGATTTAAAACTTGCCTCTGTATCACTTGCGAATATCGGCTCACCTTTGATTGATAAACAAACTATAACGGAGGTTTAAGGATAGTTTGACATTAAATTGTCGGACTGAAAGAAGCGGGTTTTTAAGGAGCATTAATTGCCCACCTTTGCTTCTCCGCCACTCTGTGCGTTTATCTTTTAGAGAGCTACCGTACGCTTGTTGATTATTGGTTTAAGTTTACTTTGTGTTTTTTCTCGATCTTGATTTTAATTGAACATTTTGCTAAAAGTGCATGCGCACTCGTTCTTCTAGGTCATCAAGCCCTTTTCGTGAGCTTGGAAACATACCTCGAAGACGTCGTAGACGTTCTGCTCCATCAGTCGTACCCGAGATACGAATTGATCCCGAAACCCCTGACATCATGGCAGAAGACCGTCCTATGAATGAGCTTCTCCAAGCTCCCACCAATGGGTACGGAGATGCCATTGTTGTTCCAGCCATCGTGGCTGAGAATTTTGAGCTTAAGACTGGGTTGATAAACCTGGTAACCCAGCGGCAATTCTATGGTTTTTACAGGGACGATCCTCAAGATCACATTAGATGGTTCAATAAAATCACATCTACCATCAAATGCAAAAGTGTCCCTGAGGAATCAATAAAACTTCTTCTTTTCCCGTTTTCCATCGATGGGGCAGCCCGGATTTGGCTTGACAAACAACCCCCTCGATCGATAACAACATGGGAAGATTTGGTTCAGAAATTCGTGAATGAATTCTTTCCTCCTTCTAAAACCACGTATCTCAAAAATGAAATTATGAAATTCTCTCAAAGGTTTGATGAACCATTTGGAGAGGCATGGTGTAATACCCTAAAATCTGAAAACGTGTAAAAAGACCAAAATGCCCTTACGATCTAAAACTTTGGTTAACGAGTTTATAAAATACCAAATAAATTCCAAATTTCGGGAGATAAGTAAGATACGAAGAAAAATTATTTCTAATGCTACATTTGACATTTTGGGAAGTAACAAAATTATTATTACGCAATGTATATATTAAACGAATTATTTAAATTATTATATGTATTATTATAAATTAATTTAAAATGATTTAAATTACAAATTGGAAACTAATTATGATAATTGATTTGGGTCCCTAAAATTCCGAGATTTCCAGCCCATTTCCCCCCCCCCCCTATGACCGGCCTTCCCTTATTATTTGCAACAAACACATTTAAACCCTAAAACTAAATTGCCGACAATCACAAAACCACCAAATAAATCACCTATCATTCCATCCGAATTTCTGGAGGTTCAAGACCAATTTTCCTTTGTTCTTTAGCATCTCAAGAGGTCTGGAAAAATAGCCCTTCAAATTATAGAGGTCGGGTTTGCTTGGTGTCGAATTTTTCTTCTTTTATTCCATCCGAAAGGTATTAATTCCCAATAATTCATTCGACAATCTAAAAATTCGTTTCTTATTTTTTTGATGTTCTTCATATTGATTATGATCTGGGAAAAATAGCTACAAGGTCGTGAGATCGTTCGTGAGGTCGTGGAGAATTATTGGTGTCGAATGCCAAAAACCGAGAAACCCTAAATCACCATAAATAATCCGATCGTTCTAAATTGATCCTGGTATTTTTCTAGCCTTTTTCTCAGTCCATATAACGTGTATAAAATGTTGGAATCGAGCCATGCAAGATCTATGAGGCGTATTCGAATTAATGAGTTTTAAACCCTAAAAACGAACTAAATCCCTAAATAATTGAATACGAATTTTCATGGCTTGAAATCTATTTTATTTGGACTCTATATAATGCATATAATCTGGGAAAAATGCTAATTCGAATTGTGGAGGTCCATATGAGTCGTGGTTAATTTAACTTAAAACCGGATTTTATAAAATAAAAGCAAGGAAATAAAATAAAAGAGAAGGAAATTAGGGTTAGGGTTTTGGTGTATAATTCTGGTCATTAATGATTGTTTAAGGTTGCAAATAATGATGACATAATGATTGGGATTATTAGGATTTGATTTTGATTATATTTTGTATATACCGATTGGAAAAATAAATGTTAAGGGGCGTTTTGTAATTTTTAAAAGTCGTGGACCATTTTTGTAATACTCTATAAAACCAGGGAAATATGAATAAAATATAACTTGAGGGTGCTATTTGTAAAATATGGAAGTTTTGGAATTAAAATGTAAATAGATAAATATGTATATATCGAATTGGAAATTAATTAAGATGAAGGACTAAAAGTGTAATTTTTGGAAAATGGATGGGTCTCGAAGTAAATAATAGTATGAAGGGTAAAATGTGTAATTTTGAGTATTTATGGACTTAATATGTAATTATGGTTAATTATTTAAATCGATTTGTAATGTAATAAAGTACAAGGACTAAATATGTAATTTACCGAAAGTTTAAGGGCTGTTTGTAACATAATAATATTGAGGGTTATTTTCTGTAATTTGAAGGAATAACAGGACTTGATGTGTAATACGACTCTTGTGAAGATTAAATTGTAAATTATATAAGTATGAGGTTTAAATTGTAATTAATTAATTAAAGGGGTGTAAATCGTAAATTACGATACTTGATGGTTAAAAGAGTAATTCTGGAAAACATAAGTGTTTGAATGGTATAATGATAATATTTCTAATGTGAACCTTGAACTTTGGTAAATTTACACTTATAACCCTTAACTAGGAAAACTTGGCATAATCAACCCTGAACTTGTATAACTTGTCAAATAAACATGATCTCCATAATAAGCTAATAAATGACTTAACTTAATTCATATCATTTGAAACTTACTAAATATGGAAGCTTACTAATTCTGGAAACCTGCTAAAAATAGAAAGTTACCAAATCTGGAAAGTTCTTAAAATGAAAAGATAAATAAAGATGGTAATCTGAACTTAAACCCCCTTTGTAATTTTGTCTTCTACTTTCTCTAGGTGTGGATAGAAAGAGGTCCTGATCTGTCTCAGTACTTTCTGCTTTTGTTCTTTGTGCTTGCATTTGAATAAGGTACATATACTCTGCCCTTTTTCAGTAAGGGTGTCCTATCTCATCGATATGATTCTGATTCTGATTCGTTAAGTTTTCCCAAGCCATTGCTATGTTTCCCTTTGTTGTGAACCCTTGATATGATCCTTTGCTTTGTATACTTTGATCTGTTAAACTCTGATTTGGATCTTTGGCATTACATATGATATATCTGTTATGAACCATCTGTTATGGACCATCTGTTATGAACCTTTGATTATGACACTTTGATTTGATATGATATCTGACTCTTAGTTTGATACCCGAGCCAAAATTTGTGACCCTAGCCATGAAGGTAACATGGCCGTGTCTGTGATGCACCACTGGCATGACTAGTGTGTAGCCCTAGTGATTTGGTTACACCGTCCCTTTGATTTGGTCTGCATGTGATTGGGTAGGGGCGTATGGATGCATCCTAGATCTGTTCTGTTTAGTGGATTTAATATGATATGATATGATATGATTTGTCTGGTGATTGGTACTGTGTGCTATACATGCCCTTCACATTTCTGAGAGGTCGCTCCTCTATGGTTACTGTATATGATATGATCTGATATGTTTCTGGGCTCGTGGTGGATTACTATCCTATATTATTCTTTCCCTTTTATTGACTGTACCTTATGATATTTCCATTGCACCATATATTATATCTGATTCGTTATCATTTAACCTTGCCATGATTCGTACTTCGTTATCTCTGTTTGTTTTATGTATCTGTTCACTGAGCTTTTTAAGCTTAGCCGCACGTTTTTCTTTTCGTGTGCGGCAGGTATCTAAGCTAGGAGCTGGGGCTTTTGCTTTGGGATGAGAGTTAGAGTTTCATTGGAGCTGTTACCTTAGATGACCACCCTTATATTATGACATTTGTTCGGGATTCTGTTTCTTTTGTTTATTCCATTGGTTTATCTTATCTTTTGAACTCATGTAATTTGGTTTAAGCCGTGTTGGCTTGACTTTCTTATTGACTTTGGTTTATGGCTTCCGCTGTGTATTATGTATGCTCTGATTTGTCACCGTGATGTGATACCTTTACCCTTGTCGGGTTGGGGTGTTACACATGGGATCGTTTCAAAGAATTGCTCCGCAAATGTCCTCATCACGGTTTCACCGATTTGATGCAAATGGACACTTTCTACAATGGGTTAAACCCATCTGACCAAGATTCTCTTAATGCCTCAGCTGGAGGTAATTTTCTGAGCAAATCCACTAAGGAAGCCATTGCACTTATTGAAAATAAGTCAAAGGTCCGCACTGCACGAGCCAGACCATATAATTCTCAGGCTAGTGCTGGTCCTTCTACTTCATCTCCCGTGAGTCAGTCTAGTACTGATACTCAGCTTGCTGAACTCACGAAGGTTATTCAAGCTTTGGTTTTCTCCACACAAAAGAAAGAGTCCGCTCCGCAAACTTCTCACACTGCTGAAATAAAAAAGGTAGAAGTTTGTGTTACTTGTGGTGGTCCTCACGCTTACTACAATTGTACTGCCACCGATGGCAATGCATTTGAAGTCAAAGCTTTAGCCGGATCTTCCAATCAAGGAGGTGGCCAATACCATCCTCAAGTGGAAACAAACTACCGTGCTAGCAATCAACATGGACCACCCGGATTTCCTCCTCCTAACAATCCAAATAGGATTAATCCTAATCAGCAAAGAGGGCAAAACACGCAGAATCAATATCATGCCCCGAACAATCAATACCCACCCCAAAGGGGTAATCAAGGGTATTCAGCTCCTAATTCCCAAAGTCCTCTCTCGAATGAACTTGATAGCTACATCAAGGTTAATGAGACCAATATGAAGGCAATGCAAAATCAAATCTCTAATTTGAAGCATGAATTTCAGTCCTCAATACACAAGCAAGGAACTGAGCTTTCAAACAAAATCGATCATTCTCAAAGCGAAGTTAAGAATATGTTTGCCAGTCTCATGGACCATCTCAATCCACCTTCTACCTCGGGAGGTCTCCCAAGTAACACTGTTGTCAACCCAAGGGGTGAACTCAAAGCTGTCACTACACATAGTGGTAAAGCTCATGATGGACTCAAGGTGATAAAGGACCCGGTACTTCCCACTAACAATGGAAGTGCTAAATACGTCCAACCTATTGTTGTCCAAAATTCTACACCCACAATTGCTCCTCAACCGTCAAGAATAGAGCCTACTCTATCACGATTTACGGTTACAAGTTTGTCAAGCAAACGCAGTGAGCAAAGGACAGCTAGAGCTTATTCCGATATGCTCAATGCTGATCCTGTCAGTGTGCTTGATGACAGTGATGATGATGAAGATACCACTTTCGTCAAAGCTATCACCACTCGGAATGGTGCTGCTTATGAGGGACCCTCTGGTCCTATTCCTCCTCCGTTGTTTGAAATGGAAAAAGAGACGGAGGATACAACGGACAAAGTGCAAATTCCAAGCCCACAAAGTACAGCACATGTCCATCCTCCGGGTGTCCCGAAAAAGAGATCCAAACCAGGAGTTGTCTTTGAATCTGTTGAGACTCCTGATGTTATTGCCCCTAAATCCAAACCTTATATTCCTTACCCATCGCGCTTAAATGAGCAAAAGCTCCGTGAGAAGGCTAGTCAGCAAATGGACAAATTCTTTCAAATCTTTAAAGAATTACATTTTGACATAAGTTTTGCGGATGCTATCATTCTGATGCCCAAGTTTGCATCAACAATCAAACACTTGTTAAGCAACAAAGAAAAACTGATTGAAATGGCTAAAACTCCATTAAATGAGAACTGCTCAGCAGTTATCTTGAAAAAGCTTCCGGAGAAGCTTGGAGATCCTGGAAAGTTTCTACTACCTTGTGTATTTCCGGGAATGGTTGAATGCTATGCCTTGGCCGATCTTGGTGCAAGCATCAACCTGATGCCTCATTCAGTATGGAAGAAACTTTCTCTTCCGGCTCTTACTCCTACCTGCATGACTCTTGAGCTTGCAGATCATACCATATCTCATCCTCGCGGCATTGCTGAGGATGTATTTGTGAAAGTAGGAAAGTTCCATTTTCCAGCTGACTTTGTGGTTGTTGAATTCGACGCAGATCAAAAGGTTCCTCTCATTCTTGGAAGAGGATTCCTAAAAACGGGCCATGTTCTTATTGATGTATTTAAGCATGAGATCACCTTGCGTGTGGATAAGGAAGCTGTTACCTTTAACCATGATCAAACTTCGAGGTACTCCTCAAATTATGATTCTGCATCGGTTAACCGAATCGATGTCATTGATGTTGCTTCAAAGGAGTACTCTCAAGACAATCTTGGTTATTTTCATAATTCTGTGAGTGGGGATCCCACCACATCTTCTCAACTTATCATAGCCGACTCTTCCCCTTCTTTCACTTCGGTTGAGGGAAGTGATCCCTTTTGGGATGAAGTCGAGGCTTTTCTTGCTCTAGATAGTTCACTTCCGCATGAGGTTGATGATAACTATCTTGATCCTGAGGGGGACATTCTTTTTCTAGAAAATTTGTTAAACGAATATTCATCTTCCCCTCTTCCACCAAAACAACTTCATAATGAGGAAATCAAGTCAGTTGAGACTACTGATAAATTTCCAGAGATCAAGTTTAAGGACTTGCCTCCTCCACTTGAATATGCAATTCTTGAGGAGGAAGTTCTTATCTTAATTGCTATTCAGATCTCTCTTCTTCCCTTCACCAACCCGGTGATTTCCCCTATCTTTCACTCATTTTAGAGTGAGGATATTACCTTTGACCCCGGCATTTTCCATCTAACATTGGTTTAAATGCCAGATTTATCTCATCGGTGTGGAACTTTCATATACTTCAATGTTTATCTAAACATCTTAAATGAAAGTCCGATGGAGATTGTCTCTTCCACATGTTACTTCCCCATGAACCATTGAATGCGGGGTCGAGTCAAGCTAGTGACTCGGTGAACAAAAATATTAGCCCACAACATGGGTTTTCACCCATGTCTCTGACTTCTTTCTCTGTTCTACCACCTAAGTGTGGGGGAGATGCCCCACATGTTGTATATATGTTAAAAAAAAAATAAAAAATGGCTAGTAGTATTTCCTTTTTACGTTCTAAGTGTCGGCATAACAACCGGTACTTTGAATATTGAGGGCAATATTCAGTTCTAAGTTGGGGGGGAATTCTAGCGAATTTGATCATATGTACCATCTAGTACCCCCATTTTGGCCAAAATTTTAAAATTTTTCTCACTTAGAACGCAATAAATGGTTATCAGTCCGCCATGTCTAACCCACATAAGGACTGGCTAATCCTGAGCAAACGGCTGCAGGTAAAGATATATCAAATCCGTTTATGGCTTGCAATTTGCCAAAAATTGTATGGTATTCGACTCACCATATCTTTATAAGTGAAGAGTTGGCTAGCCCGCAAGGTTATGGCTTGTGGTAAAGGCAGTGAAAAACCATAATTGGTAATCAGCTCACCAAAGATAATAACTGTATTTTATCTAAGAGTTGGCTAGTCCAGAAGCAAACGGCTTTTGGTAAAGACAAATCAAAACCGTTGACAGCTGATGATTTGCTCAAAATCATTTGGTTATCATTGTACCAAAGTATCACATACTAAAACATTGGCTACTCCAGAAGTAATGGCTTTTGGTAAAGAGAAAAATCTATTAAAACTTCATAAAAGATTGCTAGGGACTAGCAATAGTTTAGTGTGGGGGATTGATGAGTGTCTAAATACTCATCATTTCTGTCACATTTAGACTGCAAAAACATTTAAAAACATGCAGATATGCTTCAAAATACAGAAAATATCATTTGATTGTGTTTTTATGTGTTTCAGATGCAAAAGGATTAAAAACAATTGAAAACGAACATATTATGCATAATTGTCAATTTCAGTCCCTGAACTTTCAAAAATTGGCAGAAATAGTCCCTGGTGTTAAAATTTTGGAAAATTATCATTCAAGGTCCCTAAATTATTTAACTTTTACAAATTTGGTCCTTGGATGAAAGTTTTGAAGAAATGGCAGTTTTGGTCCTTCAACTTTTAAAAATGACATAAAAGGTCCCTGAACTTTCAGAAAATGGCAAATTTGGTCCCTGAAGTTAAACCAATTTAAATTTCCCATTTTCATAATCCCTTAACCCATTTCATTCCCAAAAATCCAAATTATCCCAAGTTTGACCACAGAAAGTCAAAAGTCAGGTTTTAATAAAACTAAGTCAAACATGTACAGTACCCAAAAAGTCAAACAAGCCAAAAACCGCCTAACCTGTTATCCCTTCCACCTCACCTATCCAGCTGCTACAATCCCTTCCACCTCACCCCCAGCTCACTACCCACTTCACAACTTGTCCCTTCCACCTCCACAATCAACCAAAAATCTTTAATTGTTCTAAACCTGCTCTAATCCACTACTAGGACTTTTGGCGCCAAAAGTAGCTTGAACAGCTGAGATTAAATTGAAGCAATCCAAGGGTGCAGGATTGATCAGGGATGTCGACAAGGAGTTTCCCAACAAGTTTTAGTATATAATAGGGCTTTGTAATAGTTTAGAAAGTAGTAGTTAATTTATTTTTAGGTCGTTTTTACTTATAAGTCATTTACTTCTTGTAATTTACATTTCCAAGTCTTCAATACAAGTTACTTTCAGTTTGTTATCATCAATGTTTGTGTAATTTAAGTCAGTTCAAGCTAATTCCATGTTTTCAAGTTTCTGAGTAAATTAGCAATTCGAATTAAGTTAAAAGTTGAGGAAATAAGCTCATTTTCTGCTTCTCTAAGCTTACATAAGCTTATTGTAGCTTTTGATAAGCTTATATTTCAATAACTCAGTTTAAATATGAAGAACACAAGAAAGTCAACGAAAGTCAACTGAAGGGCTAATAAGCTATTTCTGAGGGTAGAAGCTAATCTGGATGGCTTTTCTGGTTTCTAGCTTGTTGACAACAAGCTAGGAGTGGTTTCTAGTCCTTGTTCCTCAGTTCTATAAGCTCAGCAATTGTAAGCTTTTTCATTGCATTAAACACTAGTTTACTGTACAACAGCTTAATTGTAGCTATTTCTATTAGTTTCCAGCTTATTATTAGTTTTCAAGTACATTTCATCAATAATATAAGTATTCAATAGCCTTTTACTTTAATTTCCTTAAAAACAGTTAAAAAGCTAAAAAAGACCAAAAATAGCCAACAGCTTAATTATAAGCTGTGACCTAGTTTTTAATACTTCTTGATACTCAATTAAGTTAGTTAAGGTAAGTTTATTAGAAAACCTAGCTTAAATATACCATTTCCAGTTTAAAAGTCAAGACAGTCACCCTTAAAGGGTGTTTGGTTTAAGCTGTTACCAAGGCCAAACATAGTGTTACTGTACATCTACTATTCTCCCAACTTTGTATAAGCTTAAATAAGCCATAATAAGTTAATTATGAGTTCCAATTAGCCTATTAAATAGAAAATCTAGTTTTAAGCACCATGTGTTAATATTAGGCTGTCATAAGTTCAAATAAGCTAAAATCAGCTATAAGCCAATTCAGCCCTCAACTTTGGCATTTTTGTGCTCCTCATAGCCTATTTAGTAAGTGCCAAAAGACCCAGACCTTTGTGCTGTAACACCCCCAAATTACCGCAGCGGAATAGTAGAGTCAAGGGGGTATTACTTCATAATATAGATCAAGGTATAGAAAACGACCTCTAAATGAGACGTTTTGAAATATTATCATTCGAATTATTAAAATCAGAGTTAAACAAGAGGTTCAAAGTATAAAGTTACATAGGTGTTTTCAAAGTATTTCGAATGATAAAGATAAGATATGAGTCTTCAAGTATGCAAATGACTCTAGAATCCATGCATCCACTATCGCCTTAATAACCTGAGATAAACATGCTAAAAAGTGTCAACCAAAGGTTGGTGAGTTCATAGAGTTTAGTTTAAAATGTAAAGCATTTGAATAAAGATTTCCCCCGCAAAGGCATTGTAAATCCACTCAGTCCCAAGTCCCGCCCATACAAGACTTGCAACCTGTGTGTCTACAATCCACTGCTAACATAGAATGAATATGATAAATGTCTTGCATACCAATGCACAATATAATAGATGACTTGCATACCAATGCACAATGTATTAGATGACTTGCATAACAATGCACAATATAATAGATGACTTGCATACCAATGCATAATGTATTAGATGACTTGCATACCAATGCACAATATAATAGATGACTTGCATATCAATGCAAAACGTATTTGATAAACGAGAAAAGTATTTAAGCATGTATCTCCCCCAAATAGTATAAAACAAGTATTAAAATAGGGGCTATGAAACTCACCTTAGCTGTAAGGTCAAAATATTGTGATGTTATGTCAATAGTATCACGGGAACGGCTCCAACACACGACCTGAATAATAGGGAAGTCTGAGATTTCGATGGTTTAAGTTTGACTAGATGTGAATAGTGATCGTGAAGGAATATCGGATAACGAATCGGATGGTGATGTGAATGAATGATATGCTTAAAATGCTTAAAGTTCAAAAATAATATTATATATAATATTATCTTGTTTTTATGTCTTTGATTTCACAATTATCGTTTCCTCGAAAGTCGTTGAATTAATACGTTAAGTTATTTGTTTAAAAGTTCGCTATATAAATATAATCGTAACGAAAAATAAATATATTGGGACGAATGACAAAATGCATATGAAATAAGTAAAACATGAAATAGAAATGATTTATAAATAATGTTACTGTTTAGTCCTTGGTCTTTTACATAATTTACACTTTTTACCCTTATGGAGTTAGCGTTGCACCATTAGTCCTTGGCTAGTATATAATTACTTTTTAAGTCCGTAAAGGTTCCAATTTGCCATTTTATGGCCTCTAATTAATGTCTTAACTTTTTCTACCCAATATTTACAGAAATGACAGTTTTGAACTTTATTTCCCGAAAGTTACCCTTTTGCCCCCTAATAGTAAAATACGTTGCATTTTTAGTCCAAAATGTACAAAAGATAAAAATGATGCTCTGTTAATATGAATATGTAAACATCAAATAAAAGTAGTACTCGTTATTCTAGCCATCCATGAAGGAGGTCAATGTATAGTACGTAAAATTAAATGATAAGAAAGCGTAAAATGAAATAAAAAATGATATGCGATTGAAATAAATAAAAATGAATGCGAGTATGTAAGTGTCGAATATAGAATAAACGCAAGTTCTTAGCCATCCATTGGGGAGGTCATTGCATGAAGCGTAAAATAAATAAAATGAAAAGCGTATAAATGTAACAAAAATGATATACGATATAAAATAAATAGAAGTACGATGCATGATATAAAATAAAAAATGTTATACGTTATAAAATAAATAGAAGTATGATGCATGATATATTAAGATTGATGTATAAATATGAGTAGGAAATGAATTTGAAGGACTTACGACACCTAAAATGATGGAGTTTATACGTTCGAAACGATGTAGAAAATTGATCAAGCGGTACTTCTTTCGTTAGAATAATCGACAAGTGATCGAATGAGGGAGTAACCAACTAGAACTTGGCTCGAAAATTTCTCCTAGTTTATTAATATGTTTCGGCAGTGGAGAGTTTTTGAGAGAAAAGAATGAGTTTGCATGTATCTATTCGTTCATATATATAGAGAAAGGCCAATGTTACAATTATTAAAAAAATAAAAAAAATCAAGTTGGAAAGATTAGATGTCAGAGATTCGAATTTTGCAATTATTCGAAATGTCAGAGATTGATATTGCAATTTGCTATTATATGGTATTGCATGTGCCATTTCGAATGGTAAGATAAGATTTAGTATATGGGATATACTATACAAGCCCCCCCTACCATGTGGGCTCCGCCTATTCTGATCAACATGTACAAACTTTAAAGCAGACAGTACAAACGACGATAGCATGCAAAAAGTCAACACCCCCCCTATAGGGGGGCTTGAATAACTCATCCCTTAGTATATATATAATATAATTTATATAGTATATGTGATCAAGTGAGGTTTACTTTATGTCTCGTTTATAATCCAAACGTTAAAAATAAAATGTAAGATTTATCACTCTTAAATCTTGGGTGTAAAGAAAATCGAGTTATGTAAAAATAAATAGTATCTCGCGTGTCGATATTAGATTTAAAAGATGCTAAGTGAATGAGATTTGAGTCGAAGGGAATAAAAGAAATAGAATGAAATTGGGCTGAAATTTTATATAGGCTAGAATAGTAATAAACCAAAAATATAATTAAATGTCCGTTTGGTGTTTATTGAGTATGTTTGATCCGTCGTGGTCCGTGTGTGAACTCGTTCCATCGTATCATAAATAACGCAACAATGTTTATTTAGAAATGTAATAATCAGAAAGTTTAAATTTGCCCGTAAAAATTGACAAGTGAACAGTGACGACGTGTTAATAATAGATTAGCGTTCACTAATGACTAGGAAATTCTACGGGTTGCTACAGTATCCACCACTCATTTTTGAATCTCGTCCCGAGATTCAGTCTGCGTTATCTCTTAAAAGATGTTAACGAATATTTGATGTGTAAAGTCTGAGAAAATTATGTTAAAGCTTACGTATCTAGGGTAGAATATGACTTGTCTAAGGAAAACGTACCCATTATTTGTTTGCTGCATCCTAGTCACCCAAATAGTATGCTCTACCACGAGCTGGACCAATAGGGACTCCAGGGGTTGGGTTATTTCCTTCAATTGCTAGAGCTAGATTTCCTTGTGCTTGCCCAGGTGTTCCATTCAACCATGGACACGCATGCCTGAGATGATTCGGGCTGTTACATTCATAGCACGTCCTTTGATTATTTCTCGTGTTTCCTGCATTTCGTGGTGCTTTACAATGATTCGTATAATGACCCAACTGTTTGCAGTTCTTACACTCACGGCAGGGCACAGCTCTCGGGTGATGGTAAGCACATTTAGTACACTTAGGATGTGGACCTGTATATCCTTTCTGACCAGACCCAGTGGCCATAAAACTTCTTGTTCTCTTGTTGTCCATCATGGGGACCATCTGCTTGTCTGACTCTGTTGTCCCTTTCCTCTTGTCACTGTTTCTCAAAATACCATTTCTAACCATCTCGTCTGTTAGAGTTCCAGCTCTCAGTATTGCACTCTGAATTGTAGACAGCTCAGTTGCTTTTACTGTTCCACGAATTTCGGGAACAAGACCATAGATGTACCTCTCAATCCTCTTTGATTCAGGGGTAACCAGATGAGGAACTAGTTTTGCTAATTCATGAAATCGATCCGTGTAGGCTGCATGGCCAGCCCCTATCATAGCATGATTCCAGAGTTCACCTTCCAGCTTCTGCATTTCATTGTCCGGACAGTATTCATCTTTCAGTAGTGCCTTGAAGTCATCCCATGTCATTCCCACAGCGGCTTCTCTTCCTCTAGCTTGAACCTGCGTGTTCCACCATGTTAACGCCTTTCCTGACAGCGAGCACGCCGAATACTTCACCTTTTGATGGGTTCCACAGCTACTGATGTCGATCACTGACTCCATCTTTTCAATCCAGCGGGTATACTCCAACGCACCTCCTTTACCGTTAAACTCCATTGGCTTGCATGCTGTAAATTCCTTATACGTGCATCCAGTTGCGCGGTTATTAGTCTCATTCACACCTACACCATTGGTGTCGTCATTTTGGCTTTCGTGGTTTCCCGAGTTGTTGATGTGATTGCCGATTTGGGTGATAATAGTAGGTAGCAAGGTTTGTAGTTGTTGAGCGATGATGGCGGCAAAATCAGGGTTTCCACCGTCGTTGCTGTCGTTGTTACTAATGCCTCGACCACCTCCTCTACCTCCACGTTCACCAGTCCTTCCACCTCTTTGTGTGGCATTTCCTTGGTTAGCGTTGCGAGCTGATCTCCTTGTTGCCATTGCCTCTCTGCAATGAAGGACATTTAGCGAACGTCAGAGATGAAGTAAAAGTCGTTGATTTATCGATTTATACTTAACGTTCTTACAAAGACCCCGTTACTAGCTGTTATCCTAAAGGGGTCAATGCCGATTCACGTACACCTGATTACATATGTCCACGTGTGTCGTGATGCACTTATAATTATGTTGGCCACCATAATTATACTTGCCTCCTTTCATACGTGTACATATCACCAAGCACACATATCTCAACATTACATAAAAGAGTAGGGTGTTCAAATCTCAGAAAATCCTCGAGTGAACTCATCAAATTTATGCGGCTAAGTGATAACCTTTATTTAACTTAATCCCATGTCTCATCAAACAAGAACTGTCACAAGATCAAGTTAAATAGCCAGTTATCACTGAGCTCCACTCTTTTGATGTCTCGAACAAGTTCTGAGATTTCCCTATCGGTGAAGATACTATAACATTTAACAGTGCACACATAAATGGAAAAACTTCTTCGTAAGTAAGGCGATAGGGATGAGAGTCTCAGTGTGCATAGTAGTTATAGTCTAGGCTCCTAAATGCAACCTAGTTCTCTATAACCAAGTCTCTGATACCATTCTGTAACACCCCCAAATTACCGCAGCGGAATAGTAGAGTCAAGGGGGTATTACTTCATAATATAGATCAAGGTATAGAAAACGACCTCTAAATGAGACGTTTTGAAATATTATCATTCGAATTATTAAAATCAGAGTTAAACAAGAGGTTCAAAGTATAAAGTTACATAGGTGTTTTCAAAGTATTTCGAATGATAAAGATAAGATATGAGTCTTCAAGTATGCAAATGACTCTAGAATCCATGCATCCACTATCGCCTTAATAACCTGAGATAAACATGCTAAAAAGTGTCAACCAAAGGTTGGTGAGTTCATAGAGTTTAGTTTAAAATGTAAAGCATTTGAATAAAGATTTCCCCCGCAAAGGCATTGTAAATCCACTCAGTCCCAAGTCCCGCCCATACAAGACTTGCAACCTGTGTGTCTACAATCCACTGCTAACATAGAATGAATATGATAAATGTCTTGCATACCAATGCACAATATAATAGATGACTTGCATACCAATGCACAATGTATTAGATGACTTGCATAACAATGCACAATATAATAGATGACTTGCATACCAATGCATAATGTATTAGATGACTTGCATACCAATGCACAATATAATAGATGACTTGCATATCAATGCAAAACGTATTTGATAAACGAGAAAAGTATTTAAGCATGTATCTCCCCCAAATAGTATAAAACAAGTATTAAAATAGGGGCTATGAAACTCACCTTAGCTGTAAGGTCAAAATATTGTGATGTTATGTCAATAGTATCACGGGAACGGCTCCAACACACGACCTGAATAATAGGGAAGTCTGAGATTTCGATGGTTTAAGTTTGACTAGATGTGAATAGTGATCGTGAAGGAATATCGGATAACGAATCGGATGGTGATGTGAATGAATGATATGCTTAAAATGCTTAAAGTTCAAAAATAATATTATATATAATATTATCTTGTTTTTATGTCTTTGATTTCACAATTATCGTTTCCTCGAAAGTCGTTGAATTAATACGTTAAGTTATTTGTTTAAAAGTTCGCTATATAAATATAATCGTAACGAAAAATAAATATATTGGGACGAATGACAAAATGCATATGAAATAAGTAAAACATGAAATAGAAATGATTTATAAATAATGTTACTGTTTAGTCCTTGGTCTTTTACATAATTTACACTTTTTACCCTTATGGAGTTAGCGTTGCACCATTAGTCCTTGGCTAGTATATAATTACTTTTTAAGTCCGTAAAGGTTCCAATTTGCCATTTTATGGCCTCTAATTAATGTCTTAACTTTTTCTACCCAATATTTACAGAAATGACAGTTTTGAACTTTATTTCCCGAAAGTTACCCTTTTGCCCCCTAATAGTAAAATACGTTGCATTTTTAGTCCAAAATGTACAAAAGATAAAAATGATGCTCTGTTAATATGAATATGTAAACATCAAATAAAAGTAGTACTCGTTATTCTAGCCATCCATGAAGGAGGTCAATGTATAGTACGTAAAATTAAATGATAAGAAAGCGTAAAATGAAATAAAAAATGATATGCGATTGAAATAAATAAAAATGAATGCGAGTATGTAAGTGTCGAATATAGAATAAACGCAAGTTCTTAGCCATCCATTGGGGAGGTCATTGCATGAAGCGTAAAATAAATAAAATGAAAAGCGTATAAATGTAACAAAAATGATATACAATATAAAATAAATAGAAGTACGATGCATGATATAAAATAAAAAATGTTATACGTTATAAAATAAATAGAAGTATGATGCATGATATATTAAGATTGATGTATAAATATGAGTAGGAAATGAATTTGAAGGACTTACGACACCTAAAATGATGGAGTTTATACGTTCGAAACGATGTAGAAAATTGATCAAGCGGTACTTCTTTCGTTAGAATAATCGACAAGTGATCGAATGAGGGAGTAACCAACTAGAACTTGGCTCGAAAAATTCTCCTAGTTTATTAATATGTTTCGGCAGTGGAGAGTTTTTGAGAGAAAAGAATGAGTTTGCATGTATCTATTCGTTCATATATATAGAGAAAGGCCAATGTTACAATTATTAAAAAAATAAAAAAAATCAAGTTGGAAAGATTAGATGTCAGAGATTCGAATTTTGCAATTATTCGAAATGTCAGAGATTGATATTGCAATTTGCTATTATATGGTATTGCATGTGCCATTTCGAATGGTAAGATAAGATTTAGTATATGGGATATACTATACAAGCCCCCCTACTATGTGGGCTCCGCCTATTCTGATCAACATGTACAAACTTTAAAGCAGACAGTACAAACGACGATAGCATGCAAAAAGTCAACACCCCCCCTATAGGGGGGCTTGAATAACTCATCCCTTAGTATATATATAATATAATTTATATAGTATATGTGATCAAGTGAGGTTTACTTTATGTCTCGTTTATAATCCAAACGTTAAAAATAAAATGTAAGATTTATCACTCTTAAATCTTGGGTGTAAAGAAAATCGAGTTATGTAAAAATAAATAGTATCTCGCGTGTCGATATTAGATTTAAAAGATGCTAAGTGAATGAGATTTGAGTCGAAGGGAATAAAAGAAATAGAATGAAATTGGGCTGAAATTTTATATAGGCTAGAATAGTAATAAACCAAAAATATAATTAAATGTCCGTTTGGTGTTTATTGAGTATGTTTGATCCGTCGTGGTCCGTGTGTGAACTCGTTCCATCGTATCATAAATAACGCAACAATGTTTATTTAGAAATGTAATAATCAGAAAGTTTAAATTTGCCCGTAAAAATTGACAAGTGAACAGTGACGACGTGTTAATAATAGATTAGCGTTCACTAATGACTAGGAAATTCTACGGGTTGCTACATGTGCCTTGTTTGTGCAAGTTTGCACAACACAAAACCAGCACAGACTGCATTTGCAGTTTTTGTGGTTTTTGCAGGTTTTACAAGATTTTTCATTTGCTCCTCATAAGCCCTCACAAGCTGATTTTCTGGAATATTAAACTCACCCAGCTCACCTTTAATCTAGTATTTTTTGTTTACTTTTTAGATCATTTTTAAGCCCTCAAATAAGCGCCTCAAAAGGCCATTTTCTGCCCTGTGCAAGCCTGCACAGCAGACTCAGTAAGCATTGAGCTTATTCTGAGCTTTTCTAGCTTTTGGCCCTAGCTTATCTTGAATCATTTGGCTTCTTTGTAGATTACTCAGTCCCTTTTAGTTCTTTCCATAAGCTCATAGCTTAATTTCAAGCTTTTAGCTTATTTTGCAAAATCCAAAGTCTTAAAAAGCTTTTAGTGGACTGTTAAGCTCATAAGCTCTTAATCTGCTTATTTTTAAGTTCTAAAATTTTTTGTCTTTATTAAAGTTTCATAATTTCAGTAGTTAAATATTTTTGTAAAATAAAAACCAAGAAAATCAAAACATAAAAAAAGTGATAGCTTCTATTTAAGCCATTTGGCTTATTTTTCTGCTTTTTCATTAAGCACTTTTCATTTTTATATTTTTCCTAGCTTCCTGTACTTATTTAATATTTATAGAAAAAGTTTCAGATTTTTCTTTGTTCATTTAGTATTTATTAGAATTTTTATTAGTTTAAATAATAATTAAATAGTAATTAATTAATAATAATTAGATAAAAAGGGTAATAAATATATTTTCAGTTTTAAAATAAGTTTTATAATATTTTAGATTTATCTAAGTTATAATTTCATTTTTCTAGGTTTATTTCTTATTTTCTTACTTTTTAGGTAATTATTTAATAGTTAAAAATAGTTTTTAATTAATAATAATTAATTAATAAGTCAAATAAATAATTTTCTTTTTCCAATAATTTTCTTTTATTATTAGGATTGTAAAAATATAATTTTCATATCCGTAGGCCTTTTATTTATCAAATCTCACTTTTTATTTTGTACGTTTACGTTTATTTAAACTAAACGTACGTTTTAAATTCCTTTTACATTTTTAGGTTTTCTAATTTCTAGTTTTTGTTCATATAGCTTATTTAAGCTATTTTCTTTTATTTCATTAGTCCAATAAATCAAAACTCCCTTTCCCATTCAATAACACTTGATCACAATTCGTCTTTAAACACAATTTCACGCTTCGCTGGGATATAACGACCCGGGAAAACACTATACTCCAGGGAGATCGTGCCCTAGATTGATTGACTCTTGTTGACCATTCACCTGGTCAATATTAGTTGACTGTTTAGCCCGTATCAATGGCCTGCGGCACGACCAGCTTCCTCAAGCTCCTTCAACAAGCTACTATCCCTAGGCGAAACTGTCGGCACGCTCACAGGTACCCCATCAGACCTGGGAATATGCGCAGTACCGACACCGCAGAGGATGGCCTTCCCCTTCACTCCCTGCTTCTTTGCGAGCCTTGTAGCATGAGCCTCTAAGGCTTCTTTCAAGGAGACCTCCTTCTCAAGAGCAAAAGGGTTCAAGGCACTGCAAGGGCGAGCGAAAACAGGCACCTGTAGCTGCGACACATCCGGCTTGAGAAAATAATCAGCCTCCGCCTCTGCGTCCTCGCCTGCGTGCCTGGCCAGGGTTAAACCCTCCATGATTACACTGATTGGGTAATCCTGGTCACGCTCAAGTTGAGCAATATGGGGATGGTCCAGCAGCTTCATCTTCTCCATGGCCGCGACAAGCTCATCAAAAGTATTAGGGTTGTAGCCAGGAACTTGCGCAGCAGGCACCTTCAACAGTCCGCTCTCAGAAAGCTCCTCCACAGCTTCTGCCTTGCCACGTGCCAGCGCACGCTCCACCATTTCTCCAAAAGATTCCCGCACCTCTTGAGACTCCAAAGTACTCAAGGCGGCAAGGCGTAGCCCGTGACTGACAAGCCACCTGCGCTCAGCAACGGCATATAAAAGATGAGGGTTAATAACATACCTTTTGCAAGTATAAATAAAATATCGCGGTTTCAAATACTTGCAAGTATTAATAAATTACCTGCGCTCAGCAACAGCAGATAGGAGATGAGGGTACAGTTCCTCGTCGTATTCAATGCTGAGCTTCCGCAACTTGGACTCTTGCTTCTCCAGCAGCGCCTCCACAGTCTTGCGGAAATCGTCCAGTTTAGCGAAGTGGGCGCTCTTGTTCAGATCCATGTATCTTAGGGCCCAAAGGCAGTTGGCCTTGTATTCTTTCGCGCCAGCACGCTCTCTGTTCAACTGGGCCATGAGCGACATCCTATCTTCAGCAACTTTCTGGGCGTACACACCAGATGCCCTCGCCTCAGCCTGCGCATCAGCCAACTGCGCCTTCAAGAGCTCAATCTCTCGATCCTTCTGAGCAACCTGGCTATTCTCACCAGCATATCGCGCCTGTAGCTGCGCAACCAACGAAGCCTGGTGCGCAGCAGCCAACCCCAACTCCTCTATCAGGTGGTCCGTCGGCGCATCTTCAACAGACTTTCCCTCACCCGCTGGACTCTCATGCGCAAACTCGCCAGCATACGCGAAACCAATCTGGGGCTGCGAACCCCCGATGTGTGCATCATCATTGCCAACAGCCTCAAACCTGCGAAGTAATAACGAAAAGTCAAACACTACTGAACAGTTATCAATGCGGAATAAGAATATATAGACACAAGTTTTAGTACTTACTGGGGGGAAGGAGGCCTAACAAATGTCGCATCCTCCTCAGATAGGGGTTCCTCAGCAGATATAAGGTGGCGCCTCCTCTTAGAGGTACTCGCGCCCTCACCACTAGCAACATCCTTGCGCTTCAACCCCTGGGTCGATCCCTCAGCAACCGAGACCCCCACGCTCTCTGATGACTCGGTATGTGCTAAGTCTACCACAGGAATTACCACAGGAATTACCGTGTCCGGATCGGGATAGCTGCGCAAAGGAGCGGCTTGAGTAATAACCGCAGGAACCTCCTCTGACTCTTCCTGGGCGATCTCCACGATGCGCCCCGCAGTAGCCTGCATAATAGGCTCCTCACCCTCTCTCAAGGGGCGCACCCCCACAACCACCTGTTTTGGCTGCTTCAAACGCACTACGCTGAACAGGTCCATCTCTGCGCAACAAACAGCAAACAAACACAAAAAAATGTTATAAGCAATATAAAAGGATAGAGCGCTTACGCTAATAAAGGAAGGAAGGACAAGCACCCACCCCGGCTATTCTCATCCAGAAAGGTTGGCACCTCGTCAGGACCTCCGAAGTAATTGCGACTGATGCCCATGTGCACCAAAAACTCCTCTGGGTAAGCGCTGATCGGGATGCGATTAGCATTAATCGTCTCCACATCATCCGCGCTATAAAACTCGGGGGGGGGGGGGGGCGCTCATCCTTCGGTAAAGACCCTTTAGTATAAAACCCAAAATCCCACGGAAAAAATGCGCTATCCACCCAAAAGAATTTTTCCCTCTAATTTCTGAGCGCATCTAATTTTTCCGTATAGCACTGCAGTGGCCCTGCGCGCTTGGAAAAGGAGATCCACCCGTTCGACCACGTTGAGTGATAAAACGCGCGGAAGAGATGAATCATGGGATTAATCGTCAGTAAGCGACAATTTACTTCAAAATTGGTTATTTTAGCTGCACCTATGTAAAACCCCAAAATTTACACAATCCGAAACGACCAAAATACCCTCTAAATTTGAATTTTTAAGAATTTATGAAATCATATAAGTAACACTAATTGTACTTAACCTAAGATAATTTATGTCCTAACTTATCTAATGCATTGAACTACTAAATAAAAACTTCACACTATGAGGAAAAAAATGTACAAAACCATGTTCTAAAATTCCTAGAATATACTAGTCGTTTTTTTTTGTGTAGCAAGCTCCAAGTTCTCGGCTATGTATCAAAAGAATAGATAAGAACACAATTAATTTGAATATATCTCTTTTCCACTAATTTAGACCTTCCTTATTTGCTACAATCATAATACTCGGTTGTTCCTCAACCCATTTAATACCGAAGATTTATTTTCCACTTTGCCAAAAAACCCTAAAAACCCTCTCCCTATAGTCGACAATTCTGCTGCTCCTCTCTCTCTCCTGTTCGACCATATCACAGCAGAGAAAGGGGGTTCTTTGTGGTCCTTACTTGGTGATCTAGACATGTGTTGTTCTGGGTTCGAAGGGTGTTCTTGCTCGTGAGTTTTGGCTGTCCATCGAGGGTTAAAATTGAAGGTAATCGGCTGGGAAGTTTCTGCTGTTCGATCTTGTTCTTGGTCCTCTTGTGTTCCGCGTTAAGGGTAATCATATAATCCTTGTTCAATACACTCTTCTTGTTGATTCGTGTTTGTTTCTTGTTATTTTGTTGAATGTAATACGCGCTTGAACTCATAACAAAAACTGCATGAAAACCTAAACTAAAGTTCACATGAAATCATAAAAATAAAGAAAACCTAAAAACCTTGTAACTATGGATCGGCTAGATTCATTATGGGGTAAAATTCGATTTGAATGTGTAATAAGCAAATATAAACTGACCTAAATGTGATTTGAACTCACCTAAAGTCGTTGGTGTCGAAAATTAATGAACGGGATGAAGAAACCCTAAGTATATATATGATTCTGTGATAACTGTTTTTGATCTGGAACTTGGCTCGACTTTAACCGGCTATAAATAAATGATGTGAACGGGTATTGTAATGGTTTTTGAGTCTAAAACTAATTTCAATGAAGTGGCTACCTGGAGAAATTTATTTTGAAATTTTTAGAGGCCTGTAAGGCTACTTTTTGATTTTTAGAAAATCATGTGTCTGGTCGTATTGGTAAAGTCTGGAAAAACAGTCCGGGTTTTTCATTTATCATTTTCAAACCATAACGAATTAGGATGTATCCTTTTAGCTGAGTAATATATCACATGTTGGCTAATTACTGGAATTTTTGTAGAATTTTATAAATTTGTTAGACTGGGAAAGAAGATGAAAATGGTCGGGTGTTTTTAATTAATCCGGTTCTGGGACAGGTTGAGAAAAAGGATTTTTAGTTCGTATCTATACAATTTAATAAAATCTGGAAAAATTTCATAAAATACTCAAGACCCTGGGGAACGTCTGTGAATTTTTATAGATTTTATTTCGAAGATTTAATATGGTTTTCAAATTATTTAAAACGAGTCCAGTAATACCTGAAAACTGTCAAGACATGTAAAAAGGATGTAAATTGTTATTTTTCCTAAGCTAAGGGTTATATTGGTGAATCGTGAAACTTGAGGGTATAATTCGTATAATAAGTTAATTTGAAGGTACACTCTGTAATCTTGGAAAATAAAATGCGTGTTGTGTTAATAAATTAATGAGAGGAGTTAAAATGTAAGCTATGCAAATCTAGGGTTTCATTTTTGTAACTTTGATAAGTAAAGGGATAGAAAGTGTAAATTATGAAACCTAAAGGACTAAAAGAGTAACTTGATGAATCTAAAAGCTAAAATGGAAAGTTACTCAAAATGGAAAGATTGTAATTTTCTTCTACCCTTTAGGTGTGAAGAAGGAGTGACCTTGAGCTGCTCTCTAATTTCTGTGCTTTGTTTCTGTTTGTGCTTTCGTCATAAGGTACAGATATTCTGACCTTCTCTGTAAGGTTTCCTATGATTCTTTTCTGATCTGTTAAATTCTCTGAATTGATACTCTGTTACGATCCCTTGCTATGACACCTTTGCTTCAACCTTTGATCTCTGATTTTGAACCTGGGATATGAAGACCTTTTTGATATGAGATGGAAATGTTTTAAGTAAAGTATTTTGAAAGGGTTTTTCAAGCATGATATATTGACTTTAAGAAAACTATTTTGAAGTTCGTTTTATGAAAACTAATTGAAAGACCATTTATGAAAACTATTTTTGAATGATTGTTTTTAAATGAACCTTAAGAGAAAACCTTTTGAAAAGTACTTTTGATATTGAACCTTTTGAAGATTTGACCATCGGATACATTGACCCTTTTTGGATATTGACCTGGGATATTTGACCTTCTGATATTTGAACTTTTGATACTTGACCCTTGATACTTTGACTGGTCTGATTATGAACTTCTGATATTGAACCTTCTGATATGACACCCTGATTATGATATGAACCTTTGACCTTTGACTCTTAGTTTGATACCCGAGCCACTTTTCTGTTACCTAGCCAGGAAGGTAACCTGGCCGTGTCTGTGATGCACCACTGGCATGACTCATGTGTGGGTGAGTGATTCCTCACACCGTCCCCATTCTGATTATGATATGCGCATTACTTTGATTATGGATTATATATGTTTCTGGGGGGCGTATGGATTGCAATCCTAGATCTGATCTGTTTAGTGGATTTAATCTGATATGATATGACTTGTCTGGTGACTGGTGCTGTGTGCAATACACGCCTTTCACATATGTCTGGGAGCTAGCTACTCCACTTGAAGAATGAGGACACCCCTCATATTATCTGATTATCTGAGAGGTCTCCCCTCTATATGATTATGAAGATTTATGGTTACACTGTTATGATATGATATGATCTGTTTCTGGGCTCGTGGTGGATGACTATCCTAAACCTTTACTCTTGTACCTTATTTATATCTCCTTCATTATGCTACATCTGATTATTTCCGTTTACTTTCGTTTCCGTTTATTATATATCTGTTCACTGGGCTTTGTAAGCTCAGCCGCACGTTTTCTTTTCGTGTGCGGCAGGTTTTAGATGGAAGATGGGTATGAGTGAAGAGACTTTTGGACCTAGAAGGCTTGACAGTTATTTTTGGCCTAGAGATGATTAGAAGTTATTTTATTGTTAGAATTTGTATCCGTTTTTGTAACCTTGTTATTTCAGTACTTCCTTTGTAACCCTTGAGAATCTTTGTATTACTTTTGAATGTATGCTTTGTTATATCTGATATGAAACCATTCGCGTGACATCTTTACCTTTGTCGGGTTGGGGTGTTACAATTATGGTGTCAGAGAGACAGGCTGCGATTCGTAATACATTTACCCTTGGCCTGTGTAAGTTAGGACCACTAAGTTTCCCTGTAAGCACTCATAAGATAACCTGTAAGATTTGCTTTAGGATCTCCCTATAGGAACCTAAATTTGACCAGTGAAGAATGGGTAGACTAAGGCATCTATGTGAGTATCTTTGCTTCCGCATCACTCTGATGCGTGCCTCTGCTCTCAGTTAGGCATTATAAGAATTTTGTTATGTTAACTCTGTATGAGTCTGTTAACTGAGCATGATGATGCTAATAACGGATATTCTGTACACCTCACTTTTGACAAACTATACGATGTTCGTATTTCTGATAACACACACCCACCTACCGCTTATGATAAGAGGCTGAACTGTTCGTGCTGAACTTCGACATATGAACTATCCGTCTGACTCGATGATTGTATTCGTTCTATGAATCTTTTGATCCTGACATGTCTTACTATATGATCTTTTGGTTATGGACGGAACGACTATTTGTAAAGCTGCCATCTACGATCGGATCTGAAATGTAATCTTGCCTAATTCGTTACGACGAACCTCTACACCTGAATCTGTTAAAATTTCTGCCGCTATGAAAGCACCAACCCTGAACTCATATGATCAACAAGTTTTCCTGACAACCATTAATATCCACCCTTGGAAAGTTCTACCATCAGAAGTATTTCGTAGTATGAAGATTTTCTGGTATTTCGATGTAATATGATTTTTGCTCACCTCAGTGATTCCCTTTGAGTACCCTTGTTGGTCTATGAAAGAGGAAGAAAGAAGCATGTGACGACGTGTCGACTATCGTAAACTCAACCGTACCACTATCAGTAATCATTATCCGTTTCCGCGTATCAATAATTGAATTGGTCATTCTTTTGAAACTTCGTATTTGATTTCATCGTTCTAGATTTGAAGGGGCTGAAGGGGCAACCACAAGAACTTCTAAGAAGGGGGTTAACCAACTAAGAGTAACCTCTGTGAAGTATCTCAGTTTTAATTCTGAAGGAGGACGGCGACATGAAGTGTATGTGAAAGTTTTCCCTAAATGATTTCAGAGATTGTCCTTGTTCTCATTATAACCTCAAGAGTTTGATTGATGCCAGTGGTATTGGCTAGAATGGTGATGTCTTTGCGTATTTTGGATAAATTGTCCTAGTATGGCATTATGTGGTGTTCAAGAACGGAGGCAGAACATAGAGATTATTGAGGAGACGACCACTTGTGCTGGAAGAGAAGTTTGTTTGACCTTCGGAAATCATTGTAAACGACACCACCCTGTATGCTGTGAAGACAGAGTTTTCCACAGGAAGAACCGAGATCGAAGACAGTTATCGAAGTGAGAAACTTGGAGGAAGAGAAGTAGAAGACGGTGGCGATAAGCAGTACCATGGATGAAACATACAAGAAGGAGAAAAGAACCATTCAGCACATGACCTGGAGTCGACGGCGGCGGTGTTTACCTTAAAAACCTGGAGCTGGGCTAGAAGACCTGTCAAAGACACGCAGTCTTGCTTCTCTATTCATTTTAGTTGTACTAAGATGAATTGAGAGCAGAAGCAGACTTGCGAATGGAGGGATGCACAATGACCGTATCAGAGACTGCCATTACGACAACACCATATCAAGAAGAGGTGTTGAAGGCTTGAGGGACCAGACTCAAGTTTATAAATTCTTCCACCATATGATCAAATGGACAAGCGTAGACAGACTACTCGGACTTGGAAGAAATTTTGAAATTCTGAAATTGAATGGACAAATTTTGAAGCAGACATTTGTGTTCGGATGAGTTGATTCTGTGAAGGATGAAGTTATTGATGACGATATTCATTTCTGCTTTACCCATTTAAGTTTCTGTTACCTGGTGTAAGATCTTTTGAATGATTTAAGTTCGCCGTTAGTAATTCCGTTCTGTGTTCATTCCGCGTGCATTAGACGATTGTTTTGTTATGAAAATTTTGACGAATTCTGGAAGATCTGACGCCTTGACGATGTGTTTCATTTGATGCTTACTGGATTCCGTTACGTTATTTATACGTTATGTTTCTCTGATTTCGTTCCGTGAGAGATGTTCTGATTCGGACCTACCCTAGGAGGTAGAAGGACTGTTAGGTGGTTAAGATAAGATATTTAGTTCACGACTTGAGATAAAGTATGATCATCATGAGGGCATACTTATATGATGCTAGTATTATGACGTCTGGCCAACGTGATAATACTCACATCATATAACGTGCACTTATTGTGACCATAGGATATTTCGAGGAGTGCCTTAGAAGCCTTAGAGTTTCTGATATCTGATTGAGATTATCCGCATTTAGTGAGACTGTAGGTTCATTCGACCTATACGCTTAATCTGCCTTCATCATTATACGATTTGATACGTTTGGGTACTCGACATGCGTTTGTTGACCTTTGTACTTATGATAAGAATCTTAGGTTCTATTGTAGAGTTTTCTACCGTTTGATTTTATCGACCGATCTGTTTTCTGTCCGTATGTAATCCATGTATTGTTCTACTATCTGTACGTTTCGTATTTGTTGAATCTGTTCCTCCATGATCTGCTACGAGTAAGGTAAGAGATTCTGAATTCTGAGAAACAAGACCTGTCTGTTTATGAGAATACCTTTGAAAGGTTATATTAAAGACGAGACTATCTGGAAATCTGAAGAGTTAAGCATAATTATCACCCTCATATTTTCTGCGATTCGGTACGTTCTCATCTGATTTGTTTAATCAAATTCCACGGATGATATATCCATCAAATCCTACGTATTCCCTGTATCTCTTCCGAAAGAATATGATTATCATCTGTTACGTTTGGTATGTTATCCTTCTGATTCGGATTCTGTATGGTGTGTCTTTTCTGGGGAAACCGAAGCTATTTTTGATCGACAAGATCGAGTCATGAGAAACAATTCATCCACATTTCCGTTCACAGTCCGTTGTGTTTTCGTTTCATTTCACTCCAATTTTCGAGGACGAAAATTTTCTTTTAGAGGGGAAGAATTGTAAAACCCCAAAATTTACACAATCCGAAACGACCAAAATACCCTCTAAATTTGAATTTTTAAGAATTTATGAAATCATATAAGTAACACTAATTGTACTTAACCTAAGATAATTTATGTCCTAACTTATCTAATGCATTGAACTACTAAATAAAAACTTCACACTATGAGGAAAAAAATGTACAAAACCATGTTCTAAAATTCCTAGAATATACTAGTCGTTTTTTTTTTGTGTAGCAAGCTCCAAGTTCTCGGCTATGTATCAAAAGAATAGATAAGAACACAATTAATTTGAATATATCTCTTTTCCACTAATTTAGACCTTCCTTATTTGCTACAATCATAATACTCGGTTGTTCCTCAACCCATTTAATACCGAAGATTTATTTTCCACTTTGCCAAAAAACCCTAAAAACCCTCTCCCTATAGTCGACAATTCTGCTGCTCCTCTCTCTCTCCTGTTCGACCATATCACAGCAGAGAAAGGGGGTTCTTTGTGGTCCTTACTTGGTGATCTAGACATGTGTTGTTCTGGGTTCGAAGGGTGTTCTTGCTCGTGAGTTTTGGCTGTCCATCGAGGGTTAAAATTGAAGGTAATCGGCTGGGAAGTTTCTGCTGTTCGATCTTGTTCTTGGTCCTCTTGTGTTCCGCGTTAAGGGTAATCATATAATCCTTGTTCAATACACTCTTCTTGTTGATTCGTGTTTGTTTCTTGTTATTTTGTTGAATGTAATACGCGCTTGAACTCATAACAAAAACTGCATGAAAACCTAAACTAAAGTTCACATGAAATCATAAAAATAAAGAAAACCTAAAAACCTTGTAACTATGGATCGGCTAGATTCATTATGGGGTAAAATTCGATTTGAATGTGTAATAAGAAAATATAAACTGACCTAAATGTGATTTGAACTCACCTAAAGTCGTTGGTGTCGAAAATTAATGAACGGGATGAAGAAACCCTAAGTATATATATGATTCTGTGATAACTGTTTTTGATCTGGAACTTGGCTCGACTTTAACCGGCTATAAATAAATGATGTGAACGGGTATTGTAATGGTTTTTGAGTCTAAAACTAATTTTAATGAAGTGGCTACCTGGAGAAATTTATTTTGTAATTTTTAGAGGCCTGTAAGGCTACTTTTTGATTTTTAGAAAATCATGTGTCTGGTCGTATTGGTAAAGTCTGGAAAAACAGTCCGGGTTTTTCATTTATCATTTTCAAACCATAACGAATTAGGATGTAGTCCTTTGAGCTGAGTAATATATCACATGTTGGCTAATTACTGGAATTTTTGTAGAATTTTATAAATTTGTTAGACTGGGAAAGAAGATGAAAAATGGTCGGGTGTTTTTAATTAATCCGGTTCTGGGACAGGTTGAGAAAAAGGATTTTTAGTTCGTATCTATACAATTTAATAAAATCTGGAAAAATTTCATAAAATACTCAAGACCCTGGGGAACGTCTGTGAATTTTTATAGATTTTATTTCGAAGATTTAATATGGTTTTCAAATTATTTAAAACGAGTCCAGTAATACCTGAAAACTGTCAAGACATGTAAAAAGGATGTAAATTGTTATTTTTCCTAAGCTAAGGGTTATATTGGTGAATCGTGAAACTTGAGGGTATAATTCGTATAATAAGTTAATTTGAAGGTACACTCTGTAATCTTGGAAATAAAATGCGTGTTGTGTTAATAAATTAATGAGAGGAGTTAAAATGTAAGCTATGCAAATCTAGGGTTTCATTTTTGTAACTTTGATAAGTAAAGGGATAGAAAGTGTAAATTATGAAACCTAAAGGACTAAAAGAGTAACTTGATGAATCTAAAAGCTAAAATGGAAAGTTACTCAAAATGGAAAGATTGTAATTTTCTTCTACCCTTTAGGTGTGAAGAAGGAGTGACCTTGAGCTGCTCTCTAATTTCTGTGCTTTGTTTCTGTTTGTGCTTTCGTCATAAGGTACAGATATTCTGACCTTCTCTGTAAGGTTTCCTATGATTCTTTTCTGATCTGTTAAATTCTCTGATTGATACTCTGTTACGATCCCTTGCTATGACACCTTTGCTTCGACCTTTGATCTCTGAATTTTGAACCTATGATATGAAGACCTTTTTATATGAGATGGAAATGTTTTAAGTAAAGTATTTTGAAAGGGTTTTTCAAGCATGATATATTGACTTTAAGAAAACTATTTTGAAGTTTCGTTTTATGAAAACTATTTGAAAGACCATTTATGAAAACTATTTTTGAAGGATTATTTTTAAATGAACCTTAAGAGAAAACCTTTTGAAAAGTACTTTTGATTTTGAACCTTTTGAAGATTTGACCATCGGATACATTGACCCTTCTTGGATATTGACCTGGGATATTTGACCTTCTGATATTTGAACTTTTGATACTTGACCTTGATACTATTTGCACTGTTGATATGAACCTTCTGTTATGAACCTTTATATGAACCCTGGATTATGACACATCTGATTTGACATGACTTATGACTCTTAGTTTGATACCCGAGCCACTTTTCTGTTACCTAGCCAGGAAGGTAACCTGGCCGTGTCTGTGATGCACCACTGGCATGACTCATGTGTGGGTGAGTGATTCCTCACACCGTCCCCATTCTGATTATGATATGCGCATTACTATGATTATGGATTATTTATGTTCTGGGGGGCGTATGGATTGCAATCCTAGATCTGATCTGTTTAGTGGATTTAATCTGATATGATATGACTTGTCTGGTGACTGGTGCTGTGTGCAATACACGCCTTTCACATATGTCTGGGAGCTAGCTACTCCATTGAAGAATGAGGACACCCCTCATATTATCTGATTATCTGAGAGGTCTCCCCTCTATATGATTATGAAGATTTATGGTTACACTGTTATGATATGATATGATCTGTTTCTGGGCTCGTGGTGGATGACTATCCTAAACCTTTACTCTTGTACCTTATTTATATCTCCTTCATTATGCTACATCTGATTATTTCCGTTTACTTTCGTTTCCGTTTATTATATATCTGTTCACTGGGCTTTGTAAGCTCAGCCGCACGTTTTCTTTTCGTGTGCGGCAGGTTTTAGATGGAAGATGGGTATGAGTGAAGAGACTTTTGGACCTAGAAGGCTTGACAGTTATTTTTGGCCTAGAGATGATTAGAAGTTATTTTATTGTTAGAATTTGTATCCGTTTTTGTAACCTTGTTATTTCAGTACTTCCTTTGTAACCCTTGAGAATCTTTGTATTACTTTTGAATGTATGCTTTGTTATATCTGATATGAAACCATTCGCGTGACATCTTTACCTTTGTCGGGTTGGGGTGTTACAACCTATGTAGTGCAACTGGGAAATGTGGAGGCGGTAGTAACTCAAAATATCATTCAGGAACAAAGAAATGGGCACACGTTGATTCGCGAATTCGAAAAAACGTGTGTAAACCCCTACCTTCCCCTCAGGAAAGTCCGCTATAGTCGCAGTCGCTACCGGAACCTCCGCGTGCAACGCGAACGGAATAAAATAATCCGAGGAGAACTGACGAAGTTCGTCCTCGGTTATATCAGAAGTACAGTCGGACAATTGAAGCACCATGGTTAAACCACAATGAATATAGAAGCGCACGCGCTATTACCTTAGATCTCGTTGATTTTGATCGCTGTTTGAAGGCTTGGCAATGGTGGGAATGGATGCTTTTTTTTTACTGTGATAACCACAGTGAAACGGTGACAACTCTTTATAGGGTTACCTACAATTGTGGATGATTGACATGTGTCCCCACTTGCCCTAATCGTGTGGCTGGGAGTTCAAAAGGTGAAGCACCTTTTCACCCACCACTCACGTTTTACGAGGGGGTTTAAAATTTATGTGGACCAGATTCATTGTATTCTTTTAGGCGGGAAACACTCAAGACGCATTCTAGAATATTCCTCGGTCCATTTGTGAGTCTAGCATCCGCAGTCTCGCACTGCGCACACTAGACTGGGGGGACATGATGACGTATAGTCCGCATCCGGGTCACGAGCCCGACCAATGGACGCCATTAACACACGAGCCCATCACGAATGGGCTCAAACCCATCACGGATGGGCCATAACGATAACGGGTTGGGCTTACAAAAGCCCAAGCCCGAAGTTATTTACAAACTGGATATACCATATCTCTTATTTATGGATATGTATCAAACAAGCCGATTTAGGCGGGATACGCCGAGAAGTGGGGAACACGAAACCCACAAAGATCTCGTGTGTATATAAAGAAGATATCGGCTCTCATTAAGGTACGATCAACAAAAACCCTAACTCTTCAACTAAACCCTAAAAACCGATTACTTACTCTCACGCCGGAGGATAATCGTGGGAGACAATCCCACGATAAGCCTAACGGTGTTGTTTGCTTTCTTAGTGCGCAGGTCTCAAGCATCAAGAACCAATTGATACGGGAATAGGAATCCAAACAGGGAACGCCCAACTTTTGTATCAACAAGTGGCGCCATCCGTGGGACCCTACGCTAAGAACTTTACCAAAAGCTAGAATGACGAAGCACGGAAACCAAAGTCAGCGGACTCCGCTGACGAAGAAAACGCATGGTGACCCACATGGGCAGAAGCAACCAACTGTTTCAGCTCCCAAACAGGCCTCTGGGACAACCAGTGCGCCCAAAAGCCTAGGGTCATACTCTGACCCGGTCTTTACTACTACGGAATCGCTCGCGGGGACTACTCATACTACTGTCACACCCGCCAGCACGAAAGATTTACAACATACCCCATTCACCATGCCAGAGATAGACCTCACTAGGCAGCCAAACGCGCCTACCCGAAACAAGGATATTGTTTTGGAAACAGACACTCTCGCGCTGGAAGGGGTCACACCTGAACTAGCGCCAAGTGATTTTGTGTCTCAGAACTATGAAACCTTGGCTGCGCTTATGAGGGAAGAAGCAAAAAGAGGTCAAGTCAGAGTCTGCACGCCAGGCTCAACTTTGACCCTGAACATGAAACATCCCCACCGCGCTACCAAAGGGAGAGGCGCGAGAAGGATAGCGGCCGACACCCAGTGTTCACTAGGATTGGGAGAAAGGTTACGGAGGATGAAGCAACCGGATCGCAGTATAGGGAGGAGCAAGAAGACGAGGGATGGCGCACCAATGTCCACGCTAGGCTGGGTGGTCGCAGGGTTCATGATAGACTCGGACGACGGTGCTCCCCAAGTGAAAGCCCTTCAGGCTTGGATTTCGAGGGTTCATTTTAGGCCTACCCCTTCTCCTCACACCGTCTACCTGAATTGCTTCCGCTCTCCTTTGCGGTGTTGTTTGGTCTCTTCTCTTGACATGGCCGAACCATCTCAAACGTCCTTCCCTGAGCTTGTTAATGATGGTCCTTACTTCGAGTTCGGCACTAAAAACTCCCGTCAGGATCCTGTTGTAATTAATAGTTAATAGTTAATAGCATAATAATATGTTTTTCCTAGCTACCAGTAACAATCCTACTAGGATTTTGTTGTAAATGTTTATCCGTCGCATAAGACCAAAGAAGCTTCTTGTATGCATATGGTGTTTTGTATTGGCTTCTTATATTTATAAATTTCATTATTATTCAATAATAAAGTAATAAAGCCATCTTTGTAGTGTTCCATGATATTATAGCTTTGCAATGATAAAAGGCAATAAATTTAGAATATCCACCTGTACGTAATTTGCATCAAATCGATCTCTTTTAATCTTTTATAATGTTAAATATATGTCCATCAACTTGCCTAGCCTACCTTTATCTTTGCTTTATTCTTTGTTTCTTGCAGCCAAGATTCATGATTAGAAAACTGGATAAAACCGACGAAATTTCTAACAAAACTTTTTTATCAGTAATTTGCGACATATCGACAAAAAGTTCAGACCCTTTAACAACAAAATTGCTAACAAATTTATGAAAATTACCTTTGAACTTTGATACAAATTCAGACCCTTTAGCAACAAAATTAATGACATGCATAACTTCCCTCGATAATTTCTTGAAATGTTTTAGTTAAAAATTAGTTAGTTCTTTCAACCAAAAATTCGATGGATAACCATCGGAACCGGAATAAAATTTAATTGCTAATCTATATTAGCTAATGAGGATAACTCTTTTATATTTATATATAGTTTTATAAAAAATTTATATATATATATATATAGTTTTAAGATTTTAGTTAAGGTAGAATGGATGAGCACTTTAGTCTCATATTGACTAACGGTCAAATGTGGCTGCAAGGCCTTAGTTTTAGATAAAGGGCAAACAGAGTATAAATATATGGATAGACGTACTCAAAATCTAACAACATTATCAATGTCGTCTTTTACAACACTTTCACTAATCTCCTCCTTATGCTTTCTTTTGCTATCATTCAACATCTCCACAGCACAGGTTCCTGCCTCCGAAACCTTTAGCTATGTCAACCAAGGCGACTTAAGCCTAGCTGACCCTGATACCGGATTAATCCCTCTCCGAATACGCCCCAACTTACCGTCCCCTTGCCCCATTTACCACTCCTTTCCAGCTATGTTTCTACAACACAACCCCAAATGCCTACTTTCTTGGTCTCCGCATGGGGGTCTGGCGTAGCCGATCCCTCATGCGATGGGTGTGGGAAGCTAATAGGGGTCGACCAGTTGGCGAAAATGCCACATTCTCATTGGGTACCAATGGAAATCTAATCCTGGCTGATGCAGACGGCAAGGTTGCGTGGCAATCCAACACCGCCAACAAAGGCGTGGTTGGATTTGCCATATTATCTGATGGTAACATGGTGCTTCGTGACTCGAATGGTAGCTTTGTATGGCAAAGCTTTGATTCACCAACCGACACCCTCTTGGTTGGCCAATCTCTACGAGTGAATGGAGGTCCGTACAGGCTCGTGAGCAGGGATTCGGTCACTAACAATGTTGATGGTGCTTATAGTCTCGTAATAGAACCTAAAAGATTGGGTCTGTATTATAAGAACAACATGCTTTACTGGGCTGCCCCGTTCCCCTTCTTAAGGAGAACAAATGTGAACTTGACGGAGGCTAAGTTCCGAGTTGCCATAGCCGAATATGAAGAAAACAATTTTCACGAACTCGACTGTACTATCATAAATGGTCGACCCATTGAAACACCCTCTTTGGTTATGGGAACCGTTCTATATAATAGCACGTTATCATATCTCCGACTAGGAATTGATGGGAACCTAAGAGTTTTCACTTATCGTCCAGATGTGCGCGGAAATGCATGGAGGGAGTTGTACACTTTGTTTGATAGAGAAGTGATCGAGGGGGATATGGTAAGCGGGTTTGGAACGGTAGTTGAAGACGAGTGCCAATTACCGAATCGGTGTGGGAAGTTTGGGCTTTGTGAAGACAGTCAATGTGTTGGGTGCCCGGCCCCAAACGGGGTGTTTGCGTGGAGTAAAGATTGTGACTCAAAGCCGCCGGGTTGTAAGCCTAGTGGTTTTCAGTACTATGAGCTAAAAGGGGTTGACCATTTCACGGTTAAGTACACATCTGGAAGTGGTCGGACGCCTAAAAGTAGTTGTGAGAACAGATGCACAAAGGATTGCAACTGCCTGGGGTATTTCTATAACACGGATAGCTCGAGATGTTGGCTCGCTAACGAGTTGAAAACATTGACACGAGTCGGGAACTCGACTCATTTGGCCTACATCAAAACACCCATTGCCTAGCCGCTTTGGGGGTTAATAACGTAAAATAAGGCTACTGCTATAAGTTTACATCTTATAATGCAGGTGTATCGAATAAACGACAAGATCGACTATTTATTATTATGGTTTTCTTCTTTTTTTCGTTTGTGTAACTATGAAATTAAATATATTAATAAATAATAATTAGAAAATACTAAAGCATTTTATTAAGTATTTTAAAGAAGCTTTCATATACACCAATTGTGTCCAACTTGCCAAGGTGTTTGATGAATTTGATCATCGATCCGGTGATCACGTGGCACTTGGCAGCCTGTCAATTGACAATAAATGATGAACGAATTCAATGACGAGTTCCTATAAAACATCTCGACCTTTGGTTTAAAAATCAAAGGGTTAAGATTTAAAATTATCACAAATTGAAATAACTTGAGAGGTCAAGTTAAAAGGATTTTGACATTTGGGTTAAAATCAAGAATCAAGATTTAAAGTTTATCTTTAAATCTTAACCTTTAATTTTAAGTTAAGGGTCAAGATTACCCCAACTTATCAAGTTGGGATAAATTAAAAGAATCTCCATCATTTCTATTTACACACTAGCATATTCTATCTACACTTCTCCCCTATATGTTGCGTATAATTCTATACATTGTGTATAGAAACCTATACTCAGAATATAGGATTATACTCGGCGTAGTCAAGTTGGGATAACTTGAGAGAATCTCCATCCTTTCTATTTACACACTAGCATATTCTATCTGCACTTCTCCCCTATATGTTGCGTATAATCCTATGCATTGTGTATAGAAACTTATACTCAGAATATAGGATTATACTCGGCGTATAAGCTGCGTTTGTTTAGAGTGAGGAATAACACCAAACATTTTCTGACTTGTAATAAATGCATTTATACGTGGTGTATAAGTTTTATACGCTTTATAAATTTAGGTAAAAATTTTATTTCCCAATTTGACTAAGTTTATCAAATACAAAGCATATACACCCCGGATTGACCTATATATCACGTATAGATATAGACAAATATTTTATTAATTTTTTTGCAAGTAATTTTATATAAAATTTTGTATTAAAATTTTTATATTTTTATATTTTTTTTAAATTTTGTAAATATTTTTGTTTGCGTTATATAATACTTGATGTAAAACATATGAATGGATTAAATTTTAAATGTATTTTCATTGATATATTTTTTATCAAGTATTATATAAAAGTAACAAAAACATTCACGATCAAAATAAAAAAAAATAGAAAATCAAACTAAAACATTTAAATTGTATCGTATTTATAAAAGAGTAATAATATACTGTATATGCCAAGGATAAAGATGTAGCTGGCTTAGTCATGATTCATGATTTTTTTTTTTTTTTTTTTTTTTTTTGAACGGCAACTTTCACACTCGATGGGAGTCTAGACTACGTTGTCTTAACCGGGCCCGGCTTAGTCATGAGTCATGATTCATGATTAAAGTCCATAATCTAGAATTTTAGAATGGAACCTTTGCATCTTTATCTATTAAAAAAAGAAAAGAAAAGAACAAGAGGCTCATCTTTATTATTTTTTAATAGGGTTAATTACAAAAATGGTACCTGACGAATGTTTGAAATTGCACGTATCATACCCCCACGAATTTAATTACCCGAGACACACCCAAAGTTTGCAATTTTGCACGCTGGTCATACCTCCTGCTAACGGAGGCTAACGTTCCGTTAATTCTAGTCACGTGGACCGCACGTGAAGGGGTATTTATGTCTTTTGACGCCCCTATCTGTCCACCCTTCACAATTGGTCCCCTTTTATACCCCACACACATTTCATTTTCGATTTTCATACATATGAAACCATATAAACAACTTCCAAGTGTGATAAAAAAGAACTTGTTGATTTGCGAGCTTGTGAAGAACAATGTCGGGTTGGAAAATCCGACCTAATGATGCTGATGAGTACGATCTTGTTGCACTATATGGTAAGATGCTTTAAACCCTAAATTTTGTTATTGTTTATGCTAATTAATTAAAAAAAATTAACTGGAATAAAAATTAGTTAAATGTTGGTATTATCTTGTATAAATTAAGATACTTTTTCCCACTTGCTCATTAGTTAATATGTTTAAATTATAGCTGGAAAACCTACCATGCTTACATTGAACATTCACCATGGGGGGACGGTGAAAGTTGTTGATGGTCGAAGCTTTTATACTGGCAAGAACACTTATATCGATTTTGTTGACTGCAAGACATTTTCATTGCTAGAGCTGAACCCTATCATGAGACAGTTGGGTTATAATGAGTCTACTATTAATTCTTTCGAGTTTAACAGACCTTACTGTGCATTAGACTTAGGAGCTATAGAGATTGCTTGTGATGAAGATATAACAACCATGTGTAGATATACTCAGGGTGAGTGTAAGGTCATAGATGTCATTGTTGAACATAATGAGCCGAGGTCACCTATGCCCAAGGCAACTGCCAGGAAAAGTGTGTTCCAACCATTTTTTATTAACTGATCCTAAAAGTGATAAATGAATAATAATACGACTTTCTTGTGTTACAGGGTCTGATCCAGGCTATTGGAAATGTGTTTCCTTCTGCTGAACACAGGTATTGTCTGAAGCATATACATGAAAACATGAAACAACAATGGAGGGGAAGGTACTACAAGGATATTCTATGGAGAGCAGCTTGTACAACAAAACGAGTCCAGTTTGAAGCAACAATGAAACATATGAAGAGGCTCAATGTTGATGCCTACAACTGGTTAGCAAAAATCGATCCCAAACACTGGACAAGGTCACACTTCACACGTAACAAAATTTGTGTAATTCCTATTTGATTATTCCAACTTGTGGTAGATTAAACATTTGATAAAGGTTTTCCTATTATCATACAGGAAGATGTAAGTCAGACATGCTGTTGAACAAGGTGGTGGCAGTCAAGCTATGGGAAGTCAGGGTGGTGGCAATCAATCTATGGGAAGTCAGGGTGGTGGCAATCAATCTATGGGAAGTCAAGCCATAGGAAGTCAAGCAATGGGAAGTCAAGCTATGGGCAGTCAAGCTATGGGGAGTGAAGCCATGGGAAGTCAATCAATGGGCAGTCAAGCTGGTGGTACATTTGCAATAGGCAGTCAAGGTCAAGGTGGTGGCAGAACAAAGGTTGTTACTGGTAAGAAGCTTGTTAGCCAGGTCAGAGGGAAAAGTAAAAGGATTCTAAGGACTAGATATCCCAAGATTAAGGCTGGACCAGGACTGAGCAAAGATGATGCCATGATAGTTGATTAATGTGTTCCCTTAGTTAAAACTTGGTACTTATGAACTATGCATCTAGACAGTCAATTATGTTTTCTTTTGGTTTGTATGTGTTGACTTTATGTTTTCTTTTGGTGTGTACTGGCATGAATGGTAGTTAAAACTTGATAATGTATGTGTCAAACTTGGTACTTATGAACTATGATGAATGGTATTGTGTTGAATGGTTACTTTTAGTGTTGCAACAGATGAATGGTAAAATGTTGACCTTGAATTCTTTACTTTCATACAAAACTGGTGATAATACAAAGTATACAAAACTGGATTCACAAAATCTCCATATTCATTACTTTGTCAAAAAATTGTTACATTACACATCAACTTTCATTACAATTCAACTACTACTAAACTACTACTACTAAACTACTAATTTTCATTACAATTCAACCCATTTCAATTTCCACTACTTAAAACAAACATGGCAATCAAGAAAAACACCCAACTTATCACCAAATACATCTTCAATCTTCTAACTTCACCCTCACTTGATTTCAATTTCGAATCAATAACCCGGGTATTATATCCACTGAACGAGGGCACATTGCCGGATCAACCCAACCTATAAATCTACAATTCGACCCCTGGAAGAAAAAATAAAAAAATCAACAGTAACCGACTTGTAAAACTATGGTGTGAGAATACGTTTGTACTTACCGGCTGTGGACAACAGTAAAAAAGATGACCCGAGTTACTATCAGTCCATGAAGTTCGAATTATGGTTTTTCTTCCACACCAACAAATCACCATCGAAGTCGATTTTGGGATTCAACACATGAACCCTAATTTTGATTTGGAAAGAAAAGGGGGAAAAGGAGAATGATACTGTCACAAATAACGAATGGAAATAATATATAGGGTCAAATGTGGGGGTAAAAGCGACATTTACCCCTTCACGTGCGGTCCACGTGACTAGAATTAACGGAACGTTAGCCTCCGTTAGCAGGAGGTATGACCAGCGTGCAAAATTGCAAACTTTGGGTGTGTCTCGGGTAATTAAATTCGTGGGGGTATAATACGTGCAATTTCAAACATTCGTCAGGTACCATTTTTGTAATTAACCCTTTTTAATAATAATAACAAGATTATTATAGCCTTCTGGACGCTGGTATTCCATAACCAAAGGGCCAATATCATACCAATGGTTTTTTCCTTTTTTTTATATAGTTTTTTTATTGTAATTTTTTTGTTTTTTGTTTTGTTTTTTTTTTGTTTTCAAATTGGCAACCTTCACGTACTATCATTACTTTATCCTCGTGTTATTTATCAAGTTGCATTTTAGAAAAGGCAATATTAGCTGTAAGAACTAAGAAGCCATCTATGTTTTTCTTTCTCCTTTCTTCTCGTTAACTATTATTATTATTATTATTATTATTATTATTATTATTATTATTATTATTATTAGCGTTTTCTAATTAGTGTCTTATAAGCACTTGTTAAAAAGTATTAATTGATCTTAATATCTTTTTATAACTTAAATTTGTAATTAATTAGTCAAAACTTTTCATTTTTAACTTGATTTTTTGATTTTTATGAAAACATATGAGTTAGGACACAAGTTAAAAAAACCCTTATTATTATTACTAGAAGGCAACCTGCGCGTTGCAGCGGGACTCGGTGTATAAGATGTCATATGATGTAATTTATTAAATACGGGCATACAACGGCATACAACAACTGGACATTTTGCATAAATTATACACTGAATTTATGAAAATATATCGTGAAGATGAAAGATACGTTCCCTCGCATTAACTCAAATGTATAAGATATGTCATGTAATGTAATTTACAAAAAATTATAAATTTTTTCCAGAGTAAACTCCAAAATACATCCCTGTGGTGTGCCCAATTTCGCATCATACATCCAAACTTTTTTTTTTCTAACATATACATCCCTCCGTTAGTAAACTCAAACACAATACATCCATCCGTTAAAATAAGGACAAACGGCGCAAACCTTTCTCCGTTATCTCCTAACGAGATAGAAAATGTTTACACCGTTAGTCCTCTGGGTTAACTCTATTTGCACCGTTAGTCATTTTTTACATTTTCGTCCGTTTTTTTTTTACGTTTTCGTCCGCTTTTTTACGTTTTCGTCCGCTATTTTACATTTTCGTCCCTTTTTTTTACGTTTTCGTCCGTTTGGTTTCAAGGATTGACTTAATCAGCTGACTCGAATCAAAAATTCAAAAAAACTTATAAAAATTCAAAAAAATTTAATAATTCAAAAAAATTTATAAAAATTCGAAAGAATTTATAAAAATACGAAAAATTTTAAAAATCGAAAAAACTTATAAAAATTCAAAAAATTTATAAAAATTCGAAAAAATTTATAAAAATTCAAAAAAATTTTAAAAATCGAAAAAACTTCTAAAAATTCAAAAAATTTATAAAAATTCGAAAAAATTTATAAAAATTCAAAAAATGTATAAAAATTCGAAAAAATTATAAAAATTCGAAAAAACTTATAAAAATTCAAAAACTTTTATAAAAATTCGAAAACAATTTAAAATTTCGAAAAAACTTATAACAATTCAAAAAATTTGTAGAAATCCAAAAAAAATTATAAAAATTCGAAAAATCGAAAAAAATCATTAAAATTCAAAAAATTTATAAAAATTCGAAAAAAATATAAAAATTCGAAAAAATTTATAAAAATTAAAAAAAAAATTTAAAAATTCGATAAAATTAATAAAAATTCGAAATTTTTTTAAAAATTCAAAAAATTCGAAATTTATAAATTTTTTGAATTCAAACTTTTATAAAAATTTTTGAATTTATCGAATTTTTATAAAAATTAAAGTAGGAAAGCATGTAAAAAGACGAAAAAGACCTCGTGTGCAATGCACGTGCAGAATAAAGTGGATGGAGTTAACGCCGTCTGGGGCCAGGGACGAAATTTGCCCCAAAACTTTCCCACAGGGACGATCCTTGCACTTTCCAAAGTTCAGGGACGAAACTTGCAATTTGGCCAAACTTTAGGGACGATTTTTGCAATTTACTCTAACATAAATAAGCAGTGGTGGATCCAGACATTTAGACGAGTGTGTGCTAAAAAGCAAATTTCATCGCTTGAGTCTTTTATTTTTTTTAGAGTTGTATTTTTTTTTCTATTTTGGCCAAGATCAAGTATAAAATATATCAAAATTCTTTGTTTGACTACACTTAGTTGGGGTGGGTCTCCCCAACCACTAGTTAATTGGATCCGCTTATTTAAACAAGTATAGCATCTCGTGCATTACTTAGTTATACAGTACATGTAGATACCTTAGCGACGGCTACATTATCCATCCATAAATACCACTTCTTTCATGGGCTCAAAACATCACATATAAACAATAATGACTTCTTTCCTTGTATTTTTGCTATGTTTTCAAGCATTTTCTTCCATTTCAAAAGTTGTTGTGCCTGCTTCAGACACATTCACATATGTAAATGAAGGCGATTTTGGTGAATACATCGTCGAATACGATGCCAATTATCGTCCACTTAATCCTTTCAACAACCCTTTCCAACTTTGCTTTTATAACACAACCCCTAATGCATTCACTCTGGCTCTACGTACGGGCACGGTTCGAACCGAGTCAGTCATGCGTTGGGTTTGGGAAGCCAACAGGGGCAACCCAGTTCGTGAAAATGCCACCCTGACCTTGGCACCGATGGGAACCTTGTCCTGGCTGATGCTGACGGTCGGGTGGTATGGAAAACCGACACAGCCAATGTTGAAGCAATTTTTTGTAATCACTTCGGACAAATAAAGGGGGCCTATCGGCTGAACTCGGTTTGGGTTCTTCCGAGAGGCTCGTGTGTTGGTACCTTCGGCTATCAATGGTCCTACAGGTATCTGCACACAACAGCACACGTTAGGCTCGCCCCGGGTGTTATCCCAGGACCCACCTCCGGTGTGAAAGTAAGTATTTGGTATTCCGAAAGGCTATTAATGACAATGAAGAGTAAATGCGGGTAAAAAATACGTTAGTTAAGAGTACTAATTGAGCTGAGTATTTACAGTACTCAGCCTCGATACCTGCATAGGCGTGACCGGATTTTCGGGAAACATGTTGGTGACATAGTCCCGCGAATCCTGGAGAGGTGTCTGTAGCTGCCACCTGTGCGAGAGGTGGTACCGCTTGTCCCATGCCTTAAACCTGTATGTGCCGGACGGCTTGACGCCTTCAGGACTCGACCGAAAGTCCTTAAGCCGTCCGGACCGACAAACTTCCCGTCCGGACAAACATATGCGTCAACATGTCCCCCCAGTGTCACAGTATCGGCTCGGCCGATGTTGTGATACTTTAAAGAATTCCGACATGATATGAACTTGACCTGCAGAAGTTACTATTGCAACGTTCCCAGTCCTTTTATAATTTACAACACACATTTGTTATAATTCGCGTTGACTTAACGGTGATCCTCTGTCTCCGTCTGCCCTGTCCTATCGTCCCCGAGGGGCCTAGTTCATCACAGATCATCGTTGTTCTTGCGAGGAATGATTATTGCTTGTCCGATGGGTCGAGGCCCTCTTTATTGGTTGGTCCGGAAGCTTTTACCTAGCCGTTACAATCGTACCCATGGTGTGGCATTTGAAACAAACATGGGTTCAAGTTTGACCCTTCCTAATGGCATGCCGTTAGGCTTGAGCATGTCCTTCGCGGTTTTGGTTTTACCGAGAGTCGTTTTGGTACTCCCTTATCATTTTGTCATTATTCATTATTTTGGTCGGAACGTAATTATGTGGTTGACGCGCGTGCGCGTGTTTAGTACGCAGGCTGAGATTCTGCCACGTAAGCACTTTGCCACGTGTGGGGCTCCACGCTTCTTACTCTTCCTATAAATAGAGTCATTAGGGTGTGTTTTTACTATCGTAATTCTATATTTACAGTTGAGACGCCTTCCGGTACTATCTTCCGAACGATAATCGCCAATTCTTCCGCGTGGTTCCCACACTAGTCTTTCGTCTACAAAGGTACGTTCCGAATCATCCACCTTGTTTTTACTTTGCTATTTGGATGTATCCCTCTTCCCTTCGGTTAAGCCATGTCGGTTTCCACCGTTTCGACTTATGACGAGGATACCCAAGGAGCCGAGGGGTTTCTCCCAAAGTTTGACATCCAAAAGTATACCTCTCGACTGAACGAACAGGCGGTGCGTAGGATCACCACGGATTACGGGATACCGTTAGACCTACATCCGCGGCCACCCCCGAAAGGTATGACGATGGATGAACTGCCGAACGACGCTATCGGTTTGTATCTGGAATATTTTATTGAGGGTGGTCTTACCGTGCCTTTCTCTACATTCCTGCTGGGTGTTATCAAGTATTACAAGGTCCATCTCTCCCAGCTGGTTCCGTTAGGCATGCACCGTGCGACTCTCTTCGAAGTTTATTGCCGTAGCTTGCACACAGTCCCAACGACTTATTTGTTTCGAGCCTTTTATAAGTTAAACAAGCAAGGCCACTGGTTTTCCTTTGAGAAGAGAGTTGGCCCGGAGAAGGGGGTCTGCTTCCGGGAGGTTCTGACAGGTTTGAAGGGTTGGAAACGCGATTTCTTCCTAATAGACAGGCGTGTCATCCCATTTTCTATGCCCTGGAGGCATCACCATTCGGATATATCGGATCCGTATCCGAAGGGAGAGTTTAACTCAGCGGATGCCAACCGGCTGGCTCAGAACGTGATAGATCTTATTCGAATTCCCCGGAGTTTCTTGTATGCTGTCGGGCTCTCGTCTGATTGGGATTATCCCGGTTATCGGGCAGCCTTAAGGGATGCCGAGGGGAGGGGTATAGCCTTACAGCCTTTATTTTTGCCTCCCTTCTTTTCTTTCTCTCTTTATATCTTAGTTTCATGTTCTGTCTATCATATTTGTACCAATTTTTAACCATTCGATGTTTTCGTGTTCCGCAGCTATCACAATGTCTGAATACTTAAAAGAACTGAAGGTCCGAAAAGGCGTGTCAGTGGTTCAAGGGGACCAGTACCGTGAGGGTCAGTCCCATGAGACGCACTTGACTGCTCCTGCTGCTCCTGATGAGTGTCTAAATACTCATCATTTCTGTCACATTTAGACTACAAAAACATTTAAAAACATGCAGATATGCTTCAAAATACAGAAAATATCATTTGATTGTGTTTTTTATGTGTTTCATGTGCAAAAGGATTAAAAACAGTTGAAAAACGAACATAGTTTGCATAATTGTCAATTTCAGTCCTTTAACTTTCAAAAATTGGCAAAAATAGTCCCTGGTGTTAAAAATATCATTCAAGGTCCCTAAGCTATTTAACTTTTACAATATTGGTCCTTGGATGAAAGTTTTAAAGAAATGGCAGTTTTGGTCCTTCAAGTTTTAAAAATGGCAAGTTTAGTCCCTGAACTTTTAGAAAGTGGCAAATTAGGTCCTTGAAGTTTAAACAATTCAAAATTCCCATTTTTCAAAACCCTTAACCCATTTCTATTCCCCAAAATCCAAAATAACCCATGTTTGACCAATAAAAGTCAAAGTCAGCTTATTTAAGCTATGGTCAAACTGCTACAGTGATCAAGAAAGTCAAACAAGCCAAAAAACCGCCTATCCTGCTCCTTCTTCCACCTCACCAATCCAGCTGTTACAATCCCTTCCACCTCACCCCCAGCTCACTACCTGTTAGCCGTAAAGTTTTGTCATATGTCGGGAATTGCATAGTTTGTAAATACGAGGACTAGTCTTGCCAATATGGCATAGATATCTTTGTATAAATACCCTCCTAGTTGTGTAGGAGGGTTTGAGGATTCATTTGTAACACATGAGGTGTGTGTGTTGTCTTTACTTCTCTCTTTAGACAACATACACACCTCGGCAATCAATAAACCGAAAATTCAAAGTTAATCTTTAGTTCGAGTTTATCATGTTTCCTCCACCTCCAAACGTGATTCTTGGTTATATCAATTGGTATCAAGAGCTAACCGGGTGGCTGCTCGTGGTGTTTTTAAGGTGATATAGGTGATTTTTGTTGTGTTTTATCTCGGTTTTTCTTCATTTTCTTCATCAGCCGAGTTTAGTGCTATATTTATGTTCGTTGTGTGTTTAATGAACCCAACTGCTGCGTTTTTATCATAAAAAACGTGAGCTTTTGTGGTCTTTCTGGATTCATACGCATGAACAAAGGCAGAAAGTTGTGTGTTCTAAGCTTCTTTGATCGAAAATCACATTATCTTTGTATAAGATTTGTGTTTTGGAATATATTGAATATCTTATTCATTGGTTTATGAATTATTGGTCAAGTTGCTCAAGTTGGTGAAAGATTGTCAGTAGAAAATCTTAAGTGATAAGGTTGCAAGTGGAAGAAAGTCAACAAAAGTGGGCAAAAGTTGCGTTTTATCGCAATTGAAGAACAGCAGTGAGGTTATCGCAATTCATAGTGATTATCGCATTTCTTGTACGAGAAATGCGATAGGCGTCGCATTTTGGTTCTATCGCAATTGCATCAAGATACCTATCGCAGTTGACTATCGCTATTGACTTATCGCAATTGAGCTGAACAAGCTTATCGCATTTGACACCTTTCATCGCAATTGAGGGTCACAAGGTTTATCGCATTTCAGCTTTGTCCGACATCTTTGTACCAATTGCGATATCGGACAGACTCTCAATTCAGATATCGGACAACACTACATTATCGCAATTCGCAGGAGACTTTACGGTCCATTTTTACGCGAGATTCAAATTCTGGTACAAGAGTGAAAATTTTGGCCCAAAATTCAAATTTTTTGGCCAAAATTCGAATTTTTCGGGGAATTTTCGGCGTAAAAATTTCTTAAACTCAAATTTTTCCGGCATCATTAGAATTGCATTTTATGGCATTTTTCACAACAACATCACAAATGATATTATCGGACTGCACCTTCAACATCACCACGTATAGCCAAAAAGATCCTGATCAAGATTCACAATCAGATGACAATGGTCAAACTATCAGCTGTGGCTACAAGGATGATGATTCATTATTACTTATTTGAAGTTGAAGTGGAATATCTCAGGTACGTGTATTTAGTATCTTGAAGATATCGGGGTTGGTTGGATGCATGATTCTTCGAGATCCTTATTTGTGCATTCATGGGAGCAGTGACTAAGTCCTGGGTTATCTAGTTTTCATAGGTCAAGGGGTGGACGGACGAAGACCTAGTTAACTATCACTTAAAGGAGATACGTTGTAGTACTCAGTGTCACACAAAGATGTGGATAATTCAAGAGAGGTTCATATACAGTTAAGGAAGGATGGATGGGTATATGAAACGACCTATGCTTTAAGGAGTTACATTGTAGTGCTCAGTATAGGTTCTTAGTCACACGTTCGTGCAAGTTTTAAGTCACAAGTCTGGGTTATTCTACTTCAGTCTCAAGTTCGTCATAGTGGGTTTTCTCCATCAGTAGTCACTACATAAAGCCGTTGTTTTTGATACAGGAGGTTAGATTGGGTATATCGACATCTTCTCACGGGCTGATATGATTCCTTATAAAGGGCTTCCAGTTTGTATTTCACGTACACATCAGTATGCTGATTCCGATTAATCGTAACCAGCAGGGGAGAGAAATGTACGGACTGATCTCTCATGGGAAAAATAACTGGGATGCATTTAGTGAGATAAAGATGTTGATACCACATTCCCCCGAACTGCAGGGCACTCAGGGCATTCAAAATATGAGGTTGTCAGTTTGGGGGAGAGCACTAATTAGGGGAGAGCACACAGGGCACTCTGAATTAAACCCCAATTAGATTTGCTCACTTAAGTTCGTCTGCAAGTAAAGAAATGGCGGCTGAGAAGATTATGCAAGCTGAACGAAGTAATGAAGTTTGAAGATCTTTCTCATGTTTTTGTATTGTATTTTACTTGTAGGGAACGTTGAAAGCAATTCCCGTATGACATCACTTTGGGGAGAGATTGTTAGCCGTAAAGTTTTGTCATATGTCGGGAATTGCATAGTTAGAAAATACGAGGACTAGTCTTGCCAATATGGCATAGATATCTTTGTATAAATACCCTCCTAGTTGTGTAGGAGGGTTTGAGGATTCATTTGTAACACATGAGGTGTATGTGTTGTCTTTACTTCTCTCTTTAGACAACATACACACCTCGGCAATCAATAAACCAAAAATTCAAAGTTTAATCTTAAGTTCGAGTTTATCATGTTTCCTATTTGTCCCCTCCACCTCCACAATCAACCAAAATTCTTTAATTGCTCTAAACCTGCTCTAATCCACTATCAAGACTTTTGGCGCCAAAAGTAGTTTGAACAGCTGAGATTGATTTGAAGCCATCCAAGGGTGCAGGATTGATCATAGATGTCGACAAGGAGTTTCCCAGCAATTTTTAGTATTTAAAAGGCTGTGTAATAGCTTAAAAAGGAGTAGTTAATGTTTAGCTTAAATCGTATTTTCAATTCTAGTGATCATAGTTGTAATTTTCGTTTCTCAGTTGTAATTCATGTTAATTTCAATCAAGTTAATCTTATGTGAAGCACTCTTGTTCTAAATTTCAGTTATAATAAGATTTCATGTTGTCTGTTAAGCCGAATAAGCTCTAGTGCTTATTAATCATCACAAAAAGCCATAAAACCCTTTCTATAAGCTTATACAAGCTTATCATAGCTTTTGTAAGCTTATATAGATATAAGTTGTTCTGAATTTTAAATATGAAGAAAAGTCAATGAAGGTCAACATAAGCTCTAATAAGCTGTTATGGGTGGTATAAGCTATTCAGGAAGGCTTTTTCTGGGGTTTCTAGCTTGTGTTAACAAGCTAGGGTATGTTCTGGTTCTAGTTCCATTGTTCTATTATCCATCTCAGTTGTAAGCCTATTTCAAGTTTTATTTAATTTTCTAAGTTTACTGTTGAATAGCTTATTTCTGTTTTGAAAGTAGCTTAATATAGTTAAAATAAGTTATATAATCAGTAATAACTAGAAATTATAAGATAAATTAGTTTGTGCTAGTTCAAATTCCAAAACAGACCCAATAAGGGGTGTTTGGCACAGCAAGTCAAACCATAGTGTACTGTACATTTACCAAAATCCCTACTTCAAAACAGCTTTTATAAACCATAATAAGCTATTTCTGAGTCCTAGTAAGCCTAATAGATAGAAAATCAAGTTTTTTATTGCCTATGTTAATTTCAGGCTGCCAACAGATCATATAAGCCATTATCAGCCATAAGCTCATTTGGCCCTCAACTTTGGCTTCTCTGAGTTCCCATTAGTCCATATAGTGTATTCCCAAAAGCCTAGCACCCCTGCACACTTGTGCACAAGTCTGCACATAGCAGACTACAAAACAGTTAGATTTTGTGGTTTTTGGTGATCTTTGGTGATTTTTAGTTAAGTCATTACAAGGCCTCATAAGCTGATTTTATGGAATATTAAACTCACCCAGCTCACCTACAAGATACTAATTTTAGTTTATTTTTAGTATTTTTTTTTAAGACCACAAAAATAGCCCTACAAACAAGGCAGTTTTGCCCTGTGCACCACAGCAGACCCTTGATAAGCTTGAGCCCTACAAACAAGGCAGAAGCTAAAATCCAAAGTTAGATATAGCTAATTGTATAAAAAAAAAAAAAAAAAAAAAAAAAAAAAAAAAAAGTAAATGAAAAGCTAAAACCTAAATTTAGATATAACTAATTGTAAAAAGCAAAAAGACAAATGAGAATTAAACATTAGATAAAAACATTAAAAAAAAAATAATAAAGCAAGCAGCTAGCCTGCTAGGCAAAGAGCTTCATTAAAAACCCAAAGTTATATATAGCTAATTGTAAAAATAAATAAATGGAAAAAAATTGAAAAGCTAAAACCCAAAGTTAGATATAATTAATTGTTAAAAGCAAAAAACAAATGAGAATTAAACATTAGATAAAAACATTAAAATAAAAAAATCAAGTAGGCAGCTAGCCTGCTAGGCAAAGAGTTTCATTGTTCAATGAACAATGAAAGCTCACTGTAAGCACGAACGCATATGCAAGTTTGGAATTGTAATAGTAGTAATGACTTATAAATAGTTGAATGACCAAGTATTATTGAAAGATCTTGTTTACGTATAGAGGTTGGTTATTGTAAAACAAGTATTAAAGTATAACAAATAGTATAAGATTTTGACCATTGGATCATGATAAAACTGATGCACGAAGATTCATAAAGCACATGTACATACACTAATGCACGAAGATTTTTATAATGCACAACGATCTTGAGTTAAAAAAAGAGATAATGCTCAAAATAGGCCAAAAACATTCAAGTATTTCAAGAGGAAGCCAAATACAATACCTCTTTCCCAAAATAGGTGAATTATTCAACGCTCGACTGCATAAACTTGCCGACACGTGTCATTCCTTTATTAACACGTGTCATTCTATTATTTTTTTATTAATAAAAATTTGGCCCACAATTGACCAATAAATTTGGCAACATTAGCCCCTTAACCAAATAACTGTTTGCAAAGTTAGTCCTTTTACTAACGGCCATTTTATTTTAGTCCATTAACAAAATAAGCGTTTGCAAAGTTAGTCCTTTTACTAACGGCCGTTTTATTTTTCATTTTCGGTCCTTGTGATTATTATTATTATTCCAAAAAAATCAAAAAAATTTATAAAAAATCAAAAAAAACTATAAAAATTCAAAAAAAATTATAAAATATCGAAAAGTTTCGAAAAAATTTATAAAAAATCGAAAAAGATTTATAAAAATTCGAAAAAAATTTATAAGAATTCGAAAAAATTTATAAAAATTCGAATTTTTTTTTAAAAATTAGAAAAAATTTATAAAAATTGGAAAAATTCGAAAAAAATTTATAAAAATTCGAAAATTTTTTAAAAATTCAAAAAATTTGGAAAAATCGGAAAAATGTTGAAAAATTCTAAAAAACTTATTAAAATTCGAAAAATTTATAAAAATTCAAAATTTTTTTTAAAATTAGAAAAAATTTATAAAAATTCGAAAAAATCGAAAAAATTTATATAAATTCAAAAAATTTTAAAAATTCGAAAAAGTTTTAAAAATTCGAAAAATTTATAAAAATTCGAAAAAACTTATAAAAATTCGAAAAAATTTTAAAAATTCAAAAAAATTTTAAAAATCCGAAAAATGTTGAAAAATTTGAAAAAACTTATAAAAACTCAAATTTTATTTAAAAATTTGAAAAAAATTATAAAAATACAAAAAAATCGAAAAAATTTATATAAGTTCAAAAGAATTTAAAAAATTCAAAAAATTCGAAAAACTTTAAAAAATTCAAAAATAAATTTGAATTCGAAAAAAATTATAAAAATTTATAAAAATTCGAAAAAGTTTTAAAAATTCGTAAAACTTTTAAAAACTCGAAAAAACTTATAAAAATTCGAAAAATTTATAAAAATTCAATTTTTTTTTTTAAAATTAGAAAAAATTTATAAAAATTCAAAAAATTTATAAAAATCCGCAAAAACTTATAAAAATTTGAAAAAATCGAAAAAATTTATATAAATTCAAAAAAATTTTAAAAATTCAAAAAATTTGAAAAACTTAAAAAAGTTCAAAAAAAAAATTTGAATTCCAAAAAAATTATAAAAATTCAAAAAATTTATAAAAATTCGAAAAATTTTAAAAATTCGTAAAACTTTTAAAAATTCGAAAAAACTTATAAAAATTCAAAAAATTTATACAAATTCAAAATCTTTTTAAAAATTAGAAAAAATTTATAAATAATCGAAAAAAATTATATAAATTCTAAAATTTTTTAAAGATTCGAAATTTTTTTTAAAATTATAAATTTTTATAAAAATCAGAAAATTCTTAAAAATTCAAAAAAACTTATAAAAATTCGAATTTTTTTAAAAAAATTCAAAAAACTCGAAAAATTTAAAAATTTTTGAAAAGTTTATAAAAATTCGAAAAAACTTTTAAAAATTTAAAAAATCTATAAAAACTCAAAAAAAATTTAAAAATTAGAAAAAATTTATAAAATTTCAAAAAATATAAAAAAATTTTAAAAATTCAAAAAGTATAAAAATTCAACCGCTCGACCACCACCGCTCAACTGCTCAACCGCTTGACCACCACTGCTCAACCGCTCGACCACCACCGCTCAACTTCTCAACTGCTCAACCGCTCGACCACCACCGCTCAACTGCTTAACTGCTCAACCGCTCGACCACCACTGCTCAACTGCTCAACCGCTCGACCACCACCGCTCAACTGCTCAACCGCTCGACCACCACCGCTCAACCGCTCGACCACCACCGCTTAACTGCTCAACAGCTCGACCACCACTGCTCAACTGCTGGTTGAGCGGTTGAGGAGTGGTGGTCGAGCGGTTGAGCAGTTGAGCGGTGGTGGTCGAGCGGTTGAGCAGTTGAGCAGTGGTGGTCGAGCGGTTGAATTTTTATATTTTTTGGGTTTTTATTAAATTTTTTATTTTTTTCGAATTTTTATATTTTCCGAATTTTTAAAAATTTTATTCTAATTTTTAAAAAAATTTCGAATTTATTAGAATTTTTCGAATTTTTTGAATTTTTAAAAAATTATTCTAATTTTTATGAATTTTTCGAATTTTTAAAATTTTTTCAAATTTTTATAAATTCTTTGAATTTCTATAAGTTTTTTCGAATTTATATATAATTTTTGAATTTTTAAAAAATTTTCGAATTTTTAAAATTTTTTTGAATTTATATAAATTTTTTCGCATTTTTCGAATTTTTAAATTTTTTTTCTAAATGTTATAAATTTATTGAATTTTAATGAAATTTTTGAATTTTTATAAGTTTTTTCTAAATTTTAAATTTTTTTTGAAATTTTATGAATTTTTTGAATTCTTATAAGTTTTTTCTAAGTTTTAAAAATTTTATGAATTCTTATAAATTTTTTTAATTTTTGTAACTTTTTTCGAATTTTTATGAGTATTTTCGAATTTTTACAAATTTTTCGATTTTTTAAAACATTTTCGAATTTTTATAAATTTTTTCGAATTTTTTGAATTTTTATAAATTTTTTCTAATTTTTAAAAAATTTATGAATTTTTATAAATTTTTCGAATTTTAATAAGTTTTTTCGAATTTTTATAAGTTTTTTCGAATTTTTAAAACTTTTTTGAATTCTTATAAATTTTTTGAATTTTTATAATTTTTTTTCGAATTCATAATTTTTTTTGAATTTTCTTAGTTTTTCGAATTTTTTGAATTTTTAAAAAATTTTCGAATTGATATAAATTTTTTCGAACTTTTAAAAGTTTTTCGAATTTTTAAAACTTTTTCGAATTTTTATAAATTTTTTGAATTTTTATAATTTTTTTCGAATTCAAAATTTTTTTTGATTTTTTTAAGGTTTTTTCGAATTTTTTGAATTTTTAAAATTTTTTCGAATTTATATAAATTTTTTCGATTTTTTCGAATTTTTAAAATTTTTTCTAATTTTTAAAAAAGTTTTGAATTTTTATAAATTTTTCTAATTTTTATAAGTTTTTTCTAATTTTTATAAGTTTTTTCGAATTTTTCAACATTTTTCGGATTTTTCCAAATTTTTTGAATTTTTAAAAATTTTTCGAATTTTTATAAATTTTTTCTAATTTTTCAAATTTTTATAAATTTTTTCTAATTTTTAAAAAATATTTGAATTTTTATAAATTTTTTGAATTTTTATATGTTTTTTTCGAATTTTTATAAGTTTTTTCGAATTTTTAAATTTTTTTTCTAATTTTTATAACTTTTTTGAATTTTTATAATTTTTTTTGAACTTTTTTAAGTTTTTCGAATTTTTTGAATTTTTAAAAATTTTTCGAATTTTTAGAAGTTTTTTCGAATTCTTAAATCTTTTTCGATTTTTTATAAATTTTTTCGAAACTTTTCGAAATTTTATAATTTTTTTTGAATTTTTATAAGTTTTTTTCGATTTTTTATAAATTTTTTTGAATTTTTTTGAATAATAATAATAATCACAAGGACCAAAAATGAAAAATAAAACGGCCGTTAGTAAAAGGACTAACTTTGCAAACGCTTGTTTGGTTAATGGACTAAAATAAAATGGCCGTTAGTAAAAGGACTAACTTTGCAAACACTTATTTGGTTAAGGGGCTAATGTTGCCAAATTTATTGGTCAATTGTGGGCCAAATTTTTATTAATAAAAAAATAATAGAATGACACGTGTCAATAAAGGAATGACACGTGTCGGCAAGTTTATGGGGTCGAGCAGTCGAGCAGTCGAGCGTGAAATAATTGGCCTATTTTGGGAAAGAGGTGTTGTGTTTGGCTTCCTCTTGAAATGCTTGAATGTTTTTTGCCTATTTTGGGCATTATCTCTTAAAAAAAATGATGGTTTTATTTGTTTTACTTTAATACGGAGTAGTTATTTTATTTGAACTAAAACCTATATTAATATCTAGATTTCTATATATTCTTATTTGTTACGTGTATATATTGTTCGTTGCTTTTTGTTTTCTTCTATATCGCTTAATTTGGATTAGATTATTATAAATATATCATATCATAATTATTATATGGGAGTATTGAGTTATTTCACATCCAACTTGAATGAAAAACCCCCGCATCTTATTTTTTAATATACAGAGTATTTTTCAAAGTAAATAAATTCTTTTTAATTTTTGTTTTTAATTGATTAAAAAACTAAGATAGGAGAGATTTTTATCCGAGCTGATTTCCCATTATTATATTATAGTTTGTAATTTGTAATAAACTTCTATGATTCTATCTGTCAAAGATATCAAGATCATAGCCAACTCATCTTTAACTATATACTTGTCATACATTACAGCGACACATAAGCGTAGAAATGACACCTCAATAATGACTAAATGATGACTCAATGATGACATGGCACACACTAATCATGGACTAAAAGTCGGAATTTTTAAAAATTTTGCATTTGTAGGAATCGAACCCATGATCTTTGCACAATGAAACAAGCATGCCTACCACTAGATCACTTAATGATTTTTGTTTAAAGCTTTCAAAACAAATACTACATGCGTACAATCAACACCTGCATTAACTCACTCCTTAATTATCTCCCTAAAATACAGTCAATCATTATCAATATGATCCATTTGCAATTTGAATATGGTGTAATTTTGTTTGACCGAAATTTGAATAAGCTAAAAATATGGAGCTAATCATAGCAGTTTTATAGGCACAATTAATTCCTTTCTCATTCACAGCTAACAAATGCAATCAAAACTCATTCAAAATTATCACATATTCAATGAAATCACACCAAATAATCCTAACAAAATACGATCAGTATTTGATTTACAAATCACCAATTCTAATGAACGATTCACTCAAACTACTAAGAGGTATGTGTTTTTTATCTTTTTCAATCATCTGTAGTTAATTTTCGTCCCGTAACATGTTTGATGATTCATAGGTCAAATTGACGGTTGACAATCAACTATGACCGAACACTCGCCCACTTGGTTTAGGTGAGGTGCCAGCGAAGTTTGACAAGTCCAAGGAGTCCGAGCTCACTCACTGCAGATGGGCTACGCTTACTGTTGTAAGTGATTTACAGACCATTATATTTGATATTCCATAATTTAACATATATAATTGAGGTACTAACATGTTATAGCTTTGCAGCCACAGATCTTGCTACCTGAAGCTTAAGGTTTGTGCAATTAGGTAAATGCACAATAATGGTGTATTGATTTGTTATTGGCTTATAGAATTTGAAATTTCGACTTATTTATGTTTTGTTTTTTGTAATCCATCAAATATAATTTTTTTGTGTTTTGTTTTTTTGTAGGTTCTTCGGTGACACGAACACTAATTTTTATGTTTCGCCACGTATGTAAAGGGGTTTCAACATGTATGTAAAGCGATTTCATTTATCATCATTATTAATTTCAGGTATGGTTTCAATACTTTCAACGGGTATGTATATCTTTGCCCTTATTTTTATGTTTTTTCTTTAACGTATAAACAATCGATAAAAGCTTTTTCATTTTGTTTTCATAGAATTACTTGAATCGAAAGTAATTGTGTATAAGAATTTGAATAAGTTTTGTGATGTATTATGACGGACTATAGAAATCTGAATTTTTTGTGTATTCGAATCGTCTCAAGCTTATGTTTATAGGTCCAGGTGTTTGGTACATTGTCCATGATTGTGCCGAGGTAAGCATCTCTTTCTATCACTCTTTCAAATATGTTATGCACAAATAATAATGATTGTGCCGAGGTAAGCAAATTTCGAACCCTTTTTTAATGTCAAATTTTTTATGCTAGGAAAAAAATATCAAAGTTTCAAAAAGTTGGATCAAGATAAATTGACTGCGTTAGGTAAAAAATGATTGATCACCAATTGTTTTATAAAATGACAAAATGATGTTATCTACTTATTGATACATGAGTACGTAGGTTGGATAAGTCACATGTTATCAAGCTAATTAGCGTATTTGTTTGTATAGGTTCGAGAATGCTATTTACTTTAGTACGAAGGGAAGCATGACAAGGAAGAGCTTATTTGCGGTGGAGGTATATTAATTGATCCTTTGTATGTGTTCAAATACGTGTTTTAATATACTATCTGATACTTAGATCTTTATTTTTTTTGTTTAAAATAGGAAACCTCACTATGTTTCCCACGACTACTTAATGTTGAGAGGAAAAGGGTCCATGACAAGCCACATCTTCAGGTGAACAATGTATTTTTTGCTATCTAAATTGCTATCTTAATTGCTACCTACTAATGTGCTTTTAGGAGATTCTTCTGAAGGCTTTCTAAATGTAAAACAGTTTCAAAGTATGTTTAATGTGTTTTCTGCTATTTAAATTGCTATCTTAATTGCTACCGGTGAATCGTTCTTTAGCCCATGTGGAAGATAGATATACAACCTTACTTGAATTGTTCTTTTCTGTTTGTCATGATTAGGAGTGTCGTGTAGTAACCTGTTTGGCTTACTCATGGTTACTGTGATTGACACCATATATGCAATGGTATATGAAGCATTGTCAACCTTGAACGATCCAAATGGATCAGTTAGTTTCATTGAGGTAATAACTATATATCACCTTCGTGTAATATATTTGTTTCTTTTACTGTTTAGTCTGCAGATATAGATGAGAAAGCCATCCGAACTGGAAAACCAGAAGAGTTGGACATGGCTCTTCCAAAGGCTAAGGTACATTCTTCTTTTTATATCAATGCAATCACACTTTGCCATCTGCAAATAGATATCATTTGAACTCATGAAAATTACCGTTTATTTGTGTTACTAAGACATGAATGCATATTTTCTTAAATGATTGCTATTCGATACCATGTAGGTACAAGAAAATGCAAACATGTGTAAACTCCTTAACCTATTGAAGTCATTGCGGAAAAGGTATTGAAATATTAAATTCTTTTCATATGTAGCTTCATATATTAGAATCTCATGACAAACATATGAATACTGAAATAACTGTTCATTTATATGTATTAGGACCGAACACTGGCCCACTTGGTTTAGGTGAGGTGCCAACGAAGTTTGACAAGTCCAAGGAGTCCGAGCTCACTCACTGCAGATGGGCTACGCTTACTGTTGTAAGTGATTTACAGATCATTATATTTGATATTCCTTAATTTAACATATATAATTGAGGTACTAACATGTTATAGCTTTGCAGCCACAGATCTTGCTACCTGAAGCTTAAGGTTTGTGCAATTAGGTAAATGCACAATAAGGTTTGATAAAATAATAACCTTTTTTTTTTAATCAGGATTCAAGATTATTCGGAGAGGTTCACATTGCTCTCCTAAAGCTCATCATTAGAGATATCGAAGACGTTGCAAGGACACCCTCTGGTGGGCCCGGAACAAATCAATACACAGTTGCTAATCCTGAAGGTGGTCATCCTCAGATGTACCCGATGTAAGCCAATAACAAGTTACAAGATTGTTCGTTTTCCTTCTCTCTTCAATGTCGTGTACACCAAGGTAGTGTTCCATATCATATGGGTTGGAGATAGCAAGTTTAGCCCAATAACTTAAAATGGGTCAATATGATGAAAATTAGTCATAAATGTTAACCGGGTCTAAACAATGCTGGACATGTATCCTTATATCACTGGTATTACACACTTTCTTTTCCGTATACAAAATTTGGAGAAAAAACTCGGACTAAAACTATTTCAACCCATTTGATACATGCTATATTTATTCATAAATGGTTAAATTGGGTTATGTTTGTTTCAAAAGGGTCATATATATACTGAGCCAACAACACATTTTTCAAGTGTTTGGTTTTTGTTTATTACATGGAATTATACCATGTTGTCATTTCCACAAGCATTACATTACATTTTGTGTCTTTTTTTCTTAGCCCAGAAAATTGTCCACTTACACGCATACTATGGATATTAACGATATAGTAGATCATGTTCTCGAGAAGAAGATTAAATATTTTCTCAAGTTTCTCAAAGAAAAGAAAACGTTTTGTCGCGTAACAGGAGGTAAGCTATACTTTTACGAGATTTTTTTTTTTTTTTTTTTTTTTTTTTTTTTTTTTTTTTTTTTTTTTTTGAGATTTATATACCTTATGTTTAAATTATGATGTAGAGGGAAAAATATGAGACAAAATTTGTTGAAGAAATTTGTCCCCTTATCTGAATGTGTAAATGAAACTTTGTCATGGAGCTTTGCAATGGAGGTGAATTGTTTTACAGGATCATTCAGAAGGGATATTATAAGGAGAAGAAGGCTGTTGAGGTGACAAAGATTATTGTCGGTGTTGTTGAGGTACGCCACTCACTTGGTGTTATGCACATGTACTTGAAAGCTGTACGTTTACTTGAAACCAGGTTAGTAGGTTTTCAGATGAGTCATAAGGACATGTGCTCATGAAGTTCTTTGTGCATTATTACCAATTCTTGGACTACTTATGTGTCTTATGACAAAAAATATGGCTGTAGAAGTTCATACACAGATTTATGATTTTTTTTCCAACATGTTATTTGACATAAGTCCCATTGACAGTAGCATTTGAGTTGAATGATGCTCATAAAGTGTTTGGTAGAATATTAGTGTAATAAAGGAAAAGAAACATGGATCTGAAAATAGTGAATTTCATTAGTGTTTGGGAGGGTGGTGGTGGGCTCAAGCCCCGTGGATTAATGGATTAAAGGGTCGTAAACCAGGGTTACCAAAAAAAAAATAGTGTTTGTTTGTTTTATTTGATTTGGTGATTGTTGGATTAATGGATTAAAGGGTCGTAAACCAGGGTTACCAAAAAAAAATAATAAAATAAAATAGTGTTTGTTTGTTTTATTTGATTTGGTGATTTTTTTGGCTTATCAAGCTAATCTTATGGAATTAAGTAAGCCGAAAAAGTGGCTTATGAGCTTTTTTAAATTCAAAAAACCCCATAAGCCAAAAAAAGCTAATCCAGACACCCCCTTATTGAGATATCTATTAACTAATAACGATTAGATGATTATAGGTTGTTAGGACACTTGCTTTTTGAGGCGGTAGTGAATATTCTTGCTTAGGATATATGGTTTTGATTGCATAGGCCTAATTTATGATCCAAATATGTTATTTTGCGTATGGCCGAATACTTAAAATGATGTGTAGTTTAATTTCAGTTTTATGCATTTTATGATATATCTTCATGTAGATGGCGAATACTCCCCTTCATGTTGTTGCTGGCCATAACAGCGTTGAAGTAGTTAGGTATCTGCTGAACTTGGTTGGGATTGAAACCGTTGAGTTAGAAGCAAAAAACATGAGGAGTAAAATATGATTCTCACCCTAATTATATGTCGTTTCAATATATCCTGTTTTTGTTATGGGCTACACAGAATGGGTGATACTTATTGTTTAATCATATTGGTTTTGTAGTATGGAGAAACACCATTGCACATGGCTTAGATATTTACTTACGTTATTCATTATTTACTTACGTCCACTTAGATTTTATCAAGCAATAATATGAAGCGAACCCACCCATTGTGGGGGACTCTCTTTTTTTGCTCTTTTTGTCAAGCGATTCTGAATATAAAGGTTGTTCTAAATCCTTTTACTTATAACTCCAAATTTTAGTCAACTAACTCCACTAAAATTTTTTTGCTACCATAATAGCCACGATAGCATATTATTACCACATGTTGATCTCATACATTTAGACTTAATAGGTTTATGTTTGTTTCAGCTTAACTCATAACATGATGTGAACGCAGGTTCTTCTAAGTTTCCATAAACTACTTGAGCTTGGCTGTGTTGGCGCTGACAAAGTACAATATTATAGCTTGGTTTGTCCATTCAGAACATTACTCGCGGTAATGACACATAATTCAAAAGCTGATTAGAAGTGGATGTGTAGTTGTAAACCTTCTTTTATTTGTTATTTGTGAATATTATGTATTTTATTAACCCGATGATGGAGATGGAGCACTTGCTCTCAAACAAACTACCATTAAAGTTATGTTTTGCAAATAAACTTCATTCTAATAATGGATTCCATGATTTGTATCAAGATAGAATTGTTCTTCAATTTTTTAACATGTATAAATTTATTTTCTATGATACTTATCATTGTTCTTTTTACATATAATACATGAGCACTATTCTTGTGAACCATTATTTTGTTTAATATATTTGCCGTTATTCATTATTTATTTTACACGCATATAATTTTGTCAAACAATATTATGAAGCGAACCCGCCCATCGGGCGGGTCATGAAGCTAGTAAACTATAAATGTATATTTAAATAATAAAGAAAATTATCTTGACCAAATGTTAAGATCTGAAAGCAACCGCGATGACAAGAACGTGAGTTTTTTCATGTCGAGTAGTTACATCCAGATCGAATAACAATCTGTCTATTTTTGTCTCAGATAAATGGAATTTAATAATGTAACTAATTGCACAAATTATCCCTGTGCTTTATATATTTTCGTGGTTTTTATCCCTTCAAGTTTTTTTTTAGTGGATTTCGTCTAAAATCCAAACTTTTTTAGCACCTTACATCCTTTTAAGGGATGAAAATCATGAAAATGTGCAGAACTTTTTTATCAACTTACATTTCTCAAAATGATGTAAGGTGCTAAAAAAATTTAGATTTTGAACGAAATCTACTAAAAAAAACTTAAAGGGATGAAAACTATGAAAGTGTACAAGCCACAAGGATGATTTATGCAATTAACTCTTAATAGTTACTAGTAATTATATCTTTTTTGAACAATTTAACTAGTATTACATACTAATAAATGATGTTAGGCTTATGGTATAGGTATGCTGGAATGAGACATGACTTTCATTTTTGGGTTTTGCTTTCTTTTTTTCTTTGTTCTTTTTGAACATTCAATTTATTGTTTAAAAAAACTAACGAGTGGCTAGTGAATACAGAGAGTTTAAAAAGTAAAATTACACCATTTTGCCCAATCGATATAGAGGGATTGGAACGATTAGAAGCCCAAAGGAAACTGGTTGCTTTGATTTCTTTTGTAGCAAACCGAAGTGATGAGGTTTTGTTGGAGAAGATGCAATCATTACGGTTTTTTCAGATGGTCCAACAGTATACGATGATGATTAAGCTAAGTAGTTTTCTTTTGCCAGAGTTGTTTTTTAGTGTCTTGTGCAATTCAAAGAGTTCTCTGGTATGTGAAGGTCTCGATAGTGACAGGTGACACCATGACAAAAAGAATTGCCAGGGTGATGTCGCGAAGGGACACTCTATAAACAAGTTTTTGACTAGCTATAGGTATGTTTCGTTGTAGTAGAAGGTTGGATGTTGGTAGGCGATTCATTCCGAGTCTCCAGCCAAGGATGTTGTATTTAACGAAGTCGGACACTTATGTTGGGTTTTGCTAACTAGTGTCTCGTTATGGTGTATTTAACGAAGTCTAACTTTTTTAAAATATAAAAATATATAGTTATAATTCATATAAAAATAATAATTACTATTAGATTGAGTTAATGAGCATTAAATATATTTTTTGAATTTTATATGAATCATAAATGCATATTTTATATTTTAAGAAAGTTAGACTTTATTAAATGCATTATAAGGAGCACTAGTTGGGAAAAACCCTATAAATAAACGGCTCCTAAAAATAATTTTCAACCGTCATGTATTAAACTTTTTTTCAGTCTTATCCATAGCCCTAAAGGGTATAAAGAGGAAAATCTAGCATTAAAATGGAGAAGTTGACTAGCCATGCACACAAAAAAACCGGTTCCTCATGAACCGGTTTAAAAAAACCAAAACTGGAACCCAAAAAAACCAGTTCTTGAGGAACCGGTTCGGGTACTTTAGGAACCGCCGGTTCCAAAACCGGTTCCTATTTCGGGTCCAAAAATCGGGTGCAAAACCGGTTCCGGTTCTTGCAAAAAAAAAAAACAGAAAAAATAAACGAGGAAAAAACCGGTCAACGTTGACCAAGAACCGGTTTGGAACCGGTTCGGGTATGGTCAAAACCGGTTTTGGTCCCGTTGACCAAAAACCGGTTCCGGTTCCTCAAAAACCGGTTCTTGAACACGACTAAAGTTGACATTTTTAAAACTAATGTTGGGCATAAAAAGAGATGCTGAAGTCATAGTTGGATACTTGGATTTATAATAAATTCAGCCCTCTTTCAATTAGTTTAATTACTTTACTAATATACCAGGCTTTAAGGCCCGTGCGATGCACGACCATGATTGTTTTTTATGACAGGTTTGTAATGCGTGTTTGATATGAGTGAAGATCACTCTATCTTTATCATACCCTGAACACAGTGATCGAATGGCAACAAACAATATAGAAGAAATAATATAGAAGATGAGATGGATAGATGAGATGGAGAGAATAAGATTAGTGGTGGCAGTAGAGAGGAAGTTTTCCTGGAACTTAGTGTATATTAGATTAGAGAGAAAATACAAAGAGAAGAACAATACACACACACTCTCTCAAAGCACACTTGGAAATGAGAGAGTGAGTTTGATTTTGTACGTTGGCAGCCACATCCAAAAGGCTTTGGATGGGCTTTTACATGGACTATGATGTGGGCTAATATATGCACTACACATATATAAATATAAACTAACAACACTAATGCTACTAGCCCACATTTAAACTAAACATTATACATGACATTTAGAGTTCAAAACTACAAATGGCCATCACTTCCAAACTAGCATAAATTCAATGCAAACAATCTCCCCCTAAGGGATGGTCATTCAAATGAAGCTCTGGTAATTGGTCTTTTGCTATTGATGTCTTGAACTTTGTGTGTCATTGTATAATAGACTTGATTCATTGTTCCTTCATGCTCTGTGATCTTCAAAGTATTGACTTTGGATGTTCTTGCGTTGATCTACTTCTTCTGATCAGATGCGTCTACGTTGTAGATGATGATGGTGGATGGACTTTCGTCAGGTACCTGCATAAGACAGTTAACAATAAATCGTCCATCGGCCATCATGTCATGAGGCAAGATCTTTAGATCTCATTAAGACTCATACAACTTGTATCCTTTTGATGAACACAAGTGTATTGCATAGGAAGTGTTCCTAAGAGATCTTTTGATGAAACTCATGTCTCTAGACTCAATGATGTGCGTTTTGGTTTTAGTCGACGGAGGCATGGAGCAGAGACCCACCTTTTCAATATCAACACATCTCGGAGTGAGAGGTCGATAGATTATGTAGTGTTCTCCGTGAGAAATGAAACAAATATCTTTTAAGAGATATCTGAGTGGATAGGAGGGGTGGTGCAAATGCGTCACTGGGTCCATGACGTCTTGTCTTCAATACCAGTATCACCTTAGTGAGTACCGATAGCAGATGTATTGACCCGGTTTCTGACCTAAGTTTTCATGGAGGGCTATTTCTTTTCACCCTTACAAAAACTTTTCTTTTTCATTCTTCAACCCCTTCTTTCTCCTTTCTCATATTGCTCTTTTTTTTCAATCTTACCTAAGGACTTCTAATTCTAATCTATTGGAAGTGTCCTTGGGTAGATCCATCCGGCTCTGGCGGATCATAGGACATAACCTAACCATAATCACCTTATTACACCATGATTATCCTAGGTTTGTTGATCACATGCCATAAAACCTTGTGAAAATCTCTCAAAGTGTTTATTAGAAAACACATTTTAGATAACACATTGAGAGTTTTGCATTTTCTGAAATACTCCCCCTTCACATGTACTTATGAGATTTAAGAAAGAATTGCACATGTTAGGTAGAGTTCGCACATTTGAAATGATCGATTTTCAGTTAATATGACCTTCGCGAGACACGTTTACATCACTAGATAGACTAGCTTGAAGTTATTACCCGTCCCGGTCATATCAAAAGATCATCTCTCGAATTGGTACATTCTACTCAGACAAGTCCTTTGCGAGACACGTTTACATCAATGGATAACCATCTTGAAATTATTACCTGTCCCGGACTAGTCTTTTCGATAACTGACATTTATCTTTCGTCAATTCGAGGGTTCACACTGAGTCTTTTTGGAGATTCGCTTTCGATCATATTTTAATCACATCTTCTCTCCCTCAAAAATAGCATGCAGTGATATTTTTTATATCAACTGATTAAAATGAAACTTTTTGGAGAGATAGACGGATTTGAGCATGAAATTGGAACATTTTTGTTTTTCTACTCCCCCTTAAACAAAGCATATGGTTAAACATTTTAGTTTAAAAGCAGTTTTAAGGGTTTAGGAGGGAGTTATCTTGAGCACTTTATGAAAGATTTGGAAAAATCTTATTGAAAAATCTTGAAGAAAATGTGCTCAAGATAGAGAAGATTTTGAAAATCTTTGAAGATATGTAAGAAGAAATATCTTCATTTGTTTTTAGGATAAGTGTTAGAAAAAGAAATTGGTTTTGCACAACACTTTCCTTTATTTGAAGAAACGGGTTATGCACTGTTATGTGTACATAAGCCATAACGTTGAAGCTCGGGTTGTAAGCTGAAATACTTACAAGCAATTGAATGAAGCGCGGGTTCTATAATGAGTCTCTTAGAAGCCATTTAGATTTTTTGGATAAGTTCTTCAAAATTTTTGATTCAGCACTTTCCTTTCTTTGAAGCTCGGGTCCTGAACTGAGATGTTCTGAAGCCATTTAGATTTTTTGAGAAACCACATGTTTTGAAAACATTAAAAAAATAACTCTCGCTCAAGCATCTGTAAATACCCGTATCATTGTTGAACGACATTTCTAAGTACGTACAGAATATTGATTAGACGAGAAACATGTCGTAAGAATAATATTTTTGGTTTTTTGAGTTTTATATTTTTTATGGCTTTTTCAAATTTTCTCTTTTTTTTATTTTTTTTTATTTTTTTTTTTTGATTTTGAATAAGTATATATTTACAAAAATATTTATACAATATATGTACAAAGAATGATTAAGTATGAATAAGTAAAAGTGGAGTTAAAAGTGGAATAAGACCAGGATTTCCAAATGAAATGTTGGAGTAGAGCTCTTCTTTTCCACATTCAACGTATGAAGTCTCAACACTTTTCACTAGTACCTGCATTCACATAATCCACACAAGAAGAATATGCACCAATAATAGTGTTAGGAGAACAGGGATCATCACTATCATTTGACATGGGGCATGTATCAAAAATCTTCCCTGTGGGAATCCATCTAAGACCAGCTGTTTTAAAAACTTTTCCCGTAGGAATCCACCTAAGGCAAGATCTAGGAGTTGTTTTCTTTTCAGATGCAGCGGAAGTCTCATTTTGAGAAAAACTACGTCCTTTTGGTTTCTTTGCCTTTTGCTTCTTATCAGCGGGTTTGTTTCTATTTGGTGTCTTAGAGGATTGTGCCTTAGCACTTGGTTTTTCGTCGTTCGAAGAGGAATTTGAAGTCTTAGTGTTGCATTCTACATGTTTAACATTTTCTTTTTCGCAACTACTCTTAGATGCAAGCCAATCCCTATGCTTGAGTTGTATGATCCTAGGGAGTGGTGTACTACTACTAGCAGTGCTTTGTAATGTTGTAGAATTCATCACTTGAGGTTTTGTTCCTAAAATTCCGTCTTTTCGAACCTGTGCCTGTTGCCTAGCTTTTTCTAGGCGGTGATTGTGGACCATGTCTTTTGAATCAACAAATTCTTTTTCAGTTTTTATGGTCACTTTCGTTGAGCTATTCCTAGAGGCACACACATTAGGATTTAGCTTGTTGTCCTTTGAATTTGTAGTAGCATTCCTAGACTCTTTTGGATTATCTTTTGCACATTTGTCTAACGCCCTATATGGTTTAAATGTAGAGGCAGACGCATTAGTGGGACTAATCCTATCAAGGCCAGGCGCTATTACATTCGTTGTTGTTGTTTTGACAACGGCTTTCCCTTTTTGTTTCTCACTAGGCAAGGGGGTTAATGGTGCAATACCCTTTGTTTCCTCACCCTTCCCTTTTCGACTTTCAAGTTGAGACTTCAAAAGATTTATTTGTTCTTGCATGTTTTTGTAAGAACGTTCATATGACAGTTTGTCACACTTGCATTCTTCCTTTTTCCGATCAAGTTGTTTAAAATATGTGACATTTTGTTTTTCGATCTTAGCAAGCGCATTTTCATATTTTAAAACAATTTCAGAAGTCTCAGCTCGAAGAGTTTCATCATCTTCCACAGAATATGTTTGGTAAATAATAGACATGATTTCAGTCGATAGAGCTATTTCAGTGAGAGTATCATTATGTTCTTCTAAAACCATTATTCGTTCCAAGTATTCATTAGCTTCCTTCACTAAAGACTCGTAGTCCTTGATGAATTCAGCTCCTTCTTTCACAAGGTTATTTTCAACATTTTGAACAACCGCATAGATTGCAGCAATATGTGGATTAATTTCCGTTTCAAAAATCTCTTTAATTTCATCCTGAACACCTTGAAACCATACAAATTTTTGATTATTTGTTTTGGATGCCACAATTTCTTGAAGTGTTTCAATTCTCTGTTTAAGATCGGTCAAATATAGTCTAGCTGCACTTGCTTTAGAAGTGTTTTTAGATGCCATTTGTTCAATGTTACGCAGATGATTTGAAGCAACTTTTCGTTTTGGGACAGCCACTGGTCTTTTGAAAAACATTGGTGACTCTCTTTTGACAGGAGGAACCTCAGAAAGTTTGTTAAGCTCATTATAATCAATTGGTTTGATTTCTGAGTTCCTCTGTTTCATTTTAATTCTACTCTTCTGAGTAAGCTCTATAGTTTCAACAAATCACGCACATAAGGAGGATCATGTTTATCATTAATCACAGTACCATCATATAACACATTCTGTTCTTTCTTAGCTCTTTTGAGATAATAAGGGTTTTCGCAACCAATAGCCATTTTCTTGATGGTATGTAAAATCGGGTTTGGATCGTTAATTAACAAATTAATCGTTTGATTAGAATGACCCGTTTTTACAAGAATGTTTTCCATCTCAGCAATAGTTTCCTTTCGTTCAGATATCTCTTTAAGAAGATCCTTTTCTCGTTTTGAAATATGTTCACTCAACTCCTTCTTTTCTTTTTCAAGATTAGAATAAGCTGATTTTTGTTTCGAAAGCTGGTTGGTTAGTTTAGAAATTTCCATGTTTAAGGATTTTATTTTGTTGTTCAAATTAACATCAAGGATGTCAAATTTGATTTTCAAATTTTGTTCTCTTAAAACAGAATCTCTTAAACTAATTTCAAGTTCTGACTGTTGTTGGTTTTTAAAATCATAAGCTCTTACAGTTCCCTTATAACTCTCAAGCTCAGCGGTCAACTTTTCATTCGCGGCTTTTACATTGCGATTGATCTTTTTGACCTTTTCAATCTCAATTTGACAATTATGAAGTAATGTTTCAAAGATAGCACGGGTTTCCTCATCATTAGCATCATTTTGTGCAACTTGAACTTCATTATGATCCATATGGGAAGTTTCAAAGTTAACATTGCTATTAACTTTCTCCCCCACATATGTATCATAATTAGGTTCGAGAGGCACAAAAGTGTGGCTTTTCATGAGCAAACAGATTGGGTACCTCATGGAGTGGTTCTGTGTCATAGGATGGAGGAGTTTCAGAATCACTGCATGATGTTGGTTCTTGCTGATTAGGCATCGGGTCGGAGACTCCAGTGACTTCTGTAGAATTATCATTAATTCTGGTTGAAAGCAAGAAGTCGGATTCCTCAGCAGTCAAAGGTGTTCCCGAATGTTCCTTGTTGGCAAGCATCAACATGTACTGGAGCTTTTCTACCTTCGTCATTGCATGAACATTACCCATTCTGCCTATATCATTCCTTTGTATTTCAGATGAAGTCATGAAACAATAATCCTCATTTTGATTGACCCCATTCTGATTCACAAAAGGATCCATGTAATTCCCCGTATACTGCCCTGCATATTGCATTTGATTCCCCGTCTGTATACCCGTAGCATTTCCTTGCTGATTCCCGATAACATCAACCATTTGACCTTCATGTCCCATATTTAACTGCATGTTGTCAGTGTATGATGAAATCCATTGGTTGTTGTTATGTGTTTTGATGTTTAATGCCCCGGATAACAAAGCAAAACCATTTGCCAAAGCAGTTGAGATATCGTCTTGGTGAGTGACCATTGATGATGATTGGTATGATAAATTGGATTGAGGATCGTTTCAACAAAATAGGAGTTGTTGTTGTTGAAGTTTAACTTGGCTCGCATATTCTCATCTCGAGGCCGGCCTGCCAAACGTACAACCATTGAATTGGAAACAAAACTCAAATTCCCATTCTACATTTCTACCCTATATATATATATATATATATAAGGGAAGGTTATGGTGCGAAGCCCCTTAAAATGTGAAGAATACGAATGTTTTTTTTTCTTTCTTTTTTTATTGTTGTTCTTCCCACCACCACCACCACCATCAGCTTTCTTCCCCACCGCCTCCCACCACCACCACCACCACCATCGCCGAAAACTGTCATACGGTATGGGCGTAGCCCTTAATCGAACGGCTACGCCGTTCAGGGGGCTTCGCCCTTATCGGTCATAGACCTCAAGACATTTATAAAGGGGTTGGAAGCCGGACGCATCTGGGAATGGTCTGGATTTGATGGGCGGCGATCCAAGAGATAGTGTGGTGGTTTGATACGATACGGGCGATGCCCTTAGTGTCATGGCTCTGCCATGGATGACAAGGATGAAGTTAAGATGCATGTTAATGGTAACTAAGATGCATGTCAGTAGTTACACTAACATGCATGTCAATGTTAACTAAGATGCATGTGAATAGTTACTATTAACATGCATCTTAATTAACACTAACATGTAGTGTCGATAGGAAAAAAAAGGTATGTTTTCTAACCGACACTGCATGTTAATAATATTTAAGCTGTATGTTAGTGCATTTTAACACACTTCACACAATTCGCATTTTAACACACTTCGCACAGGAACCCACATCTATAAATCCACATCTATAAATCCATACGTATTATGAATTTATGATGATTTATGATTCTTCAAATGTATTTTCTACATAATGAATGCACCTTTAAACGTACTCTTGTCTAAGCTTTTGTCATATGCATGCCTAGGCAATCTTTCATGTTATATGGAAGATCGCTAGCTTATAAATTCCAAGATCGAGCTCTTATCACAAGATTGTATATATTAAAATCACACTTTAGATATCAAGCATTATCCATGAATCCATTCATGCAAGTTATATACATTCAAAAATGGCTTCCCGATCTTTTTCCCTCTATCCTCTAATATTTCTCAAGTTCTTTTACCCGCTTCCAACACTTTCACATACGTAAATGCATGTGAATTCGGGTAGTTTGACCAAGTATCTCTTGCAACCGAATGAAAGAAACGGGCATAACAAAATTGTTACAATGTTCTTCAGTAGCAACTTATAACAAAAGGTAACAATCGGAATGATTCAGTAGCAACTTATAAGTGGAATGATTCAGCCTGACCGATTCAGCATTCAGCGTTCAGAAGCACAAATCAAACACCCGGAATGCTGACCGATTCAGCACTAAGTGCTGAACCATTCCATTCAGCACAAATCAAACACAGCCTAAGTATCCCTTCATTTTATTTAGTATTAACATCCTCACTTAATATGAAAAATTCACAAAACGACTTTGTCATGGGGTGGTGAAACACAAAACACATTTTATATAGAGCCTTTAACTAGGGGTATAGATACTTTGTCATAAACCCCTCGTCTGATGCATGGCGCTATATAAGCATTGTAAAAAAAAAGGGTAATGGGGGGAACCCTAGCCCCGGTACCACAATTGGATACCCATCGACTCACCCCATATGAGCCTTATGATGCCGGTACAATACCTCCATCCTATTCCCCACATGATCTGGGCACCCCGAAAGATCGAAGCCGCGTCTATATATAGAACTTCACATGTGGGCCTAAGCTTCATTGGTAACGGGTACCTTAAAGGAATTATTTTTTTGTGCCAAGAACTTGGGACCTTAGGGTCACCAAGTGCTTCTCTTACCACTAGGTCAATTCTTTGTTGGTTATATAATCATTGTATGATACAATAACACTAGATCGTACTTTAGACTAGGGATAAATGGAAACCTTAGATTTTATACGTACAATAGAATCTGGCAAGGGCCGGGGTTACCTGGGAAAAGGTTCATGTATATTTTTCAACCCAAAATCCAGGCAAGCTAAATGCCAATTACCGGAACAATGTGGAACGTTTGGGCTATGTGAGGAATGAGGATGCCATGCGTGTGGCTAGCCCAACACCCAATGGGTTAATTGGGTACGTGGAGTTGGGAACTCGACTAAAATTTGGTATAAATCAAAATGCATGCCTTACGGATAATCGAACAATCGAGGACAACTTCCTTTGTGTTATCTCTATATATGAACAACTATTCTATGCACTTATGTTCATTTTGCGTTTGTATTCAGCTTACGCTACATATTAAACTATTGGAAACTGTTAAATGGGCTAAGCCAGCCCAGTATAAAAAAACTTAGAGGCAAATCCACCAAGGAAATGTAGGCCCATAACAAACAACTACCACTTTCTGGCCCATAATTGGCTTTTTGTGTTTTTCTATCCTTACGAATAATATTTATGGGAATCAAGCAACAACTAACTATGTGTATCTTCATGTTGTTAATATGAAAATATGCAACTCTTGTCATGTTAGGTTAACAAATGAAATTCTAAATTTTTTTCTACCAAATTACCTTAAAGTTTTTGAACGGAACGGCCATTTAGTGTATATGACCCATCATCCGGGAGAATATTGCGACATCTCCGTGAACTATTTCCTATTAATTAGACATGACGATTTGCATAAAACTGAATTGCATTTTTCCACATTTTACGTAGTAGAAATATTTTGATGATAATTAAAATGCATTATAACGCAGTCTGGAAGAATGTCAGTAACTTTTTTTTTTTTTTTTTTTGAAAGTTAACTATTATTCACAACAAACGCACACCCACCAAAAAGTGGAGTGGCGAGGTTACAACCAATTTACATCCCAGTGAACTTTAACCAATCGTCCCAAGAAATAGAACACCTATTGCTTCTATGCCTATACCATAAAAAACCGCTAACCTTAACGTCTTGAATAATCTTATCGACTTACCATTTGAAAACTTCTTTTCATTGTACATAAAGCTTTGGTCTCTCACTTAAGAGACATGTTAGTAATAATTTGGTGAGTAACTAGACATACATAACAAATGCTAAAGCACGTGGACTTTATTTACAAGCATGATCAAAATATCAAATATCATGTTAGATCTTGTCTCTTGGATACACTCTTCCCACTTTTTCGGTACTTGACTATTCTCCGTAATAATATGCCTAATCAACACAAGGCAAAAGTTCTTTATAGATCCAACTTTTATCATAGAACCTATCAATCAATTTTAGCCACTCATTTTTCTTATCAAAATAAAAAAATTAATTTCCACCTTTTTTTTAAAACTTAAATATCTCGCAAACCGTAAATCGTCAAGCTACAAAAAAAAAATACCATCGCGACGAGAATTAAATTATCTTTCTATAGACATGCATTGTTATATATTTTCGACGAACTTTTTTTTCGATGAACTTTTTTTTTTTCCAAAATTTCCGTCCAGAAAAATCATATATGATTCGTAAGAATCATATATGATTCGATTTTAACAAATCATATATGATTCCGTACGAATCATATATGATTCTTACGAATCATATATGATTCGTAAAAATCGAATCATATATGATTCGTACGGAATCATATATGATTTTTACGAATCATATATGATTCTTTCTGGGCGGAAATAAAAAAAAAAAAAAAAAAAAAAAAAAAAGTTCGTCGAAAAAAAAAGTCGTCGAAAGTATATAACAATGCATATCTATAGAAAGATCATTTAATTCTCGTCGCGATGGTATTTTTTTGTAGCTTGAAGATTTACCGTTTGCAAGATATGTTGTTTTAAAAAAAAGATGGAAAATAAAAATGGGTGGCTATGATTGGTCCATTGGTTCTATGACAAATATGAGATCTATATTGATCTCATCTCATCAACCTAAATACTGACACATATATTCGACTTTTTCTTTTTCCTTCATCTTCACTTTCAACCTTGTCATATGTTTTGATCTCCTTTTTATGCAATATTTAGGCATGTGAATTTTAGTCATGTGTATCATTTTGATACCACAAATCATGCTATAAAACTAATAAAAGTAATATATATATTATATATATATATATATATACATGTATATATATATATATATATATATATATATATATATATATATATATATATATATATATATATATATATATATATAGGGTGGGGATACAATGAGAAGGGGTCTTAAAATAAAAAGTCTAGGAAGGCATCTCAACCGTCGGATTAGAGTTACAAGTTCAAAAAGGCGGAGTGTTAGTTTTGTAAATACTGCAAAGTTGAAGGGCAAAGTTTTATCAATAGAAAATAAACTTCGGAATAACTAAAAAACTGTTCCACAAGGAACGGTGTCGTTTCATATTGAATAATCCTAGACCCCTGCTCATTTTTCTCCAAAATTAACACACAGTTCTCTCCAAAACTTCACACACTAAAATCACGCCATAAACACACAGTAAATTAAAACATTAAAACTCAGGTAAATCGATACTGCATCAAAACAATGGTGAAGACGAATCTCAAACAATTTAAACCTCCTTGTAAGTTACTCTACAAACCCTAAAATTGTTATTGCCTCATTTTGTTAATTTTATTATACTTGAATCGTGTTTTATTTTTTTGATTTAGCAACTAGAAAAAGTAATATACTCATTTTGTTAATTTTAATAGTTATCGATACAACTATTGATTTAATGAATTGATGCAGTAAATGTTAAAAATTGATACAGTAGGTTTTAGATTTTGAAAAGTGCTTGTGTGATTATTTGTAATGATGATGCAGTAATTTTAATGAATTGATGCAGTAGGGTGTGTTTTGTGACTAATTGTTTGACTAGGTCATGCGTAGTGTGTTTAAGATTTTGAAAAGTGTATGTGATTGTATTTGAATGCCTAATATTAATGAATTGATGCAGTAAGATGTATTTTGAAGCAAATATTGTTTGACTAGGTCGTGCGTAGTGTGTTTAAGAATTCGAAAAGTATGTGTGAGTGTATTTGAATGTCTCATGCGGCAGATTTAATGAATTGATGCAGTAGGATGTGTTTTTCGGCAAATATTGTTTGACCAGGTTTTACGTAGTGTGTTTTAGATTTCAAAAAGTGCTTGTGTGAGTATTTGTTATGATGATGCAGTAGTTTTAATGAATTGATGCAGTAGGATGTATTTTGCGGCAAATATTGTTTGACTTGGTTTTACGTAGTGTGTTTTAGATTTCGAAAAGTGCTTGTGTGAGTATTTGTAATGATGATGCAGTAGTTTTTAATGAATTGATGCAGTAAGATGTATTTTGCAGCAAATATTGTTTGAGTAGGTCGTGCGTAGTGTGTTTTAGAATTGGAAAAGTGTATGTAAGTGTATTTGAGTGCCTAATGCAGTAGTTTTTATGAATTGATGTAGTAGTATGTGTTTCGCGGAAATTATTGTTTGACTTGGCTTTACGTAGTGTGTTTTAGATTTCGAAAAGTGCTTGTGTGAGTATTTGTAATGATGATGCAATAGGTTTAATGAATGCATGCAGTAGGATGTATTTTGTGGCTAATAATGTTTGACTAGGTTTTACTTAGTGTATTTTAGATTTCAAAAAGTGCTTGTGTGTGTATTTGTAATGACGATGCAATAGTTTTAATGAATATATGCAGTAGCGTGTGTTTTGTGGCTAATATTGTTTGACTAGGTCGTGCGTAGTGTGTTTTAGATTTCGAAAAGTGTATGAGTTTATTCGAATGCCTGATGTAGTAGTTTTAATTAATTGATGCAGTAGGATGTGCTTTGCTGCAAATAATGTTTGACTAGGTTGTGAGTAGTATGTTTTAGATTTTGAAAAGTGCTTATGTGAGTATTTGTAATGATGATGCAGTACTTTTAATGAATTGATGCAGTAGGGTGTGTTTTGTGGCTAATATTGTTTAGTAGGTCGTGCTTAGTGTGTTTAAGTTTTCGAAAGGTGTATGTGATTGTATTTGAATGCAAAGTTTTAATGAATTGATGCAGTAAAATGTATTTTGCAGCAAATATTGTTTGACTTGGTCGTGCCTAGTGTGTTTTAGATTTCGAAAATTGTATGTTAGTGTATTTGAATGACTGATGTTGTAGTTTTAATGAATTGATGCAGTAAGATGTATTTTGGAGCAAATTTTGTTTGACTAGGTCGTGCGTAGTGTGTTATAGAATTTGAAAAGGGTATGCAAGTGTATTAGTTTTTATGAACTGATGTAGTAGGATGTGTTTTGCGAAAAATAATGTTTGACTTGGTTTTGTGTAGTGTGTTTTAGATTTCGGAAAGTGCTTGTGAGTATTTGTAATGATGATGCAGGAGGTTTAATGAATACATGCAATAAGATGTGTTTTGTGGCTAATAATGTTTGACTAGGTCGTGCGTAGTGTGTTTTAGAATTCAAAAAGTGTATGTGAGTGAATTTGAATGTCTCATGCGGTAGATTTAATGAATTGATGCAGTAGGATGTGTTTTTCGGCAAATATTGTTTGACCAGGTTTTACGTAGTGTGTTTTAGATTTCAAAAAGTGCTTGTATGAGTATTTGTAATGATGATGCAGTAGTTTCTAATGAATTGATGCAGTAAGATGTATTTTGCAGCAAATATTGTTTGAGTAGGTCGTGTGTAGTGTGTTTTAGAATTGGAAAAGTGTATGTAAGTGTATTTAAGTGCCTAAAGCAGTAGTTTTTATGAATTGATGTAGTAGTATGTGTTTGGCGGCAAATATTGTTTGACTTGGTTTTGCATAGTGTGTTTTAGATTTCGAAAAGTGCTTGTGTGAGTATTTATAATGATGATGCAATAGTTTTAATGAATTTATGCAATAGCGTGTGTTTTGTGGCTAATATTGTTTGACTAGGTCGTGCGTAGTGTGTTTTAGATTTCGAAAAGTGTATGAGTTTATTCAAATGCCTGATGCAGTAGTTTTAATTAATTGATGCAGTAGAATGTGTTTTGCTGCAAATAATGTTTGACTAGGTTGTGAGTAGTATGTTTTAGATATTGAAAAGTGCTTACGTGAGTATTTGTAATGATGATGCAGTACTTTTAATGAATTGATGCAGTAGGGTGTGTTTTGTGGCTAATATTGTTTGAGTAGGTCGTGCTTAGTGTGTTTAAGATTTTGAAAGGTGTATGTGATTGTATTTGAATGCATAGTTTTAACGAATTAGTATGACTTATGTATCGTAATTAAGCAACAAATCTTCAAGAGGTCTGTATGGATATTTTTTCACATGTTATTCCTCAATGCATTTTGCAGGGAAGACTACTTTTGTTAAGAGACATCTGACTGGTGAATTTGAGAAGAGATATGAACGTAAGGCTACCGTTTGGAGTTTGTCAGATTTGCAATTATATTCTAGTTAATGTCTCTCACATTTTGTTTTAAATGCTCGCAGCCACAGTTGGAGTGGAAGTTCATCCTTTGGATTTCTATACAAATCGTGGAAAGATCATTTTCTATTGCTGGGATACTGCAGGGCAAGAGAGATTTGGTGGCCTCCGAGATGGTTACTAGTAAGTCAAGTGTCTAGCTTATATATACGATGCTATTATGAGTTTCTGTGTGTGTTTCTTATTATCTCGCATGAACAACAAACCAGCATATGTCTTTTCCAATGCAGCGTCCATGGCCAGTGTGCTATCATAATGTTTGACGTCACAACCAGGATAACTTACAAGAATGTCCCTTCATGGCATCGGGATATCTGTAGGGTGTGTGAAAATATTCCTGTGGTCCTGTGTGGAAACAAGGTGGACATAAAGAACAGGCAGGTTAAACCAAATATGATTACATTTCACAGGAAGAAGAACCTGCAGTATTATGAGATCTCTGCAAAAAGCAATTACAACTACGAGAAGCCATTCTTGTATCTTGCAAAGAAGCTTGTTGGGTACGTAAAAGTCGATACATTTTTCTTTCGATGTTTTTTACAGGCATGTATAGTAGTATTAGTTTCTGATCAGGCAATCTTATAAAATTGTTGCATGTGCAGGGATCCAAATCTTCAGTTTGTGAAAGAAACCGCCCTTCCTCCTCCAGAGGTTGCAATCGACATGTTGGTGCAACAAAGGTTAGAGGCTTATTATCTCTTCTATTAAGGGGTGTTAATACTTAAACGAAACTTGTTTTCAAAGGGACGAGTTGAACTTTTGTTAATTTTAAGAACGTCATCTGATTTGCGTTGTTTTTCCATTTACTGCAGGCATGAAGAAGAACTTTTATGCACTTCGTTATTATAACATTTCACAAATTGAGAAGCGGCAAATAGGAGACGAGTACGTATTCTAACTTAGCTTCAATATGGGTTTTCTTGATATATTCATGTATGGATATGTTCAACATCAGTTGCAAGTTGGATCTCATTTGATTCTTTGTTATTGTTTTTCGTGCCCATGAATGTAAGATATTGATTTCTGTTTCCGTTGTTGCCAACCGACTCATGGGTCTTTGATCTGTCACAGAGTGATTGATGAAGATACACTAGAGCAGACCCTAGCCACTGCTGTGACTTGCACAATTTTGGCTGCTGCAGGTCCCCAGCGTTCGCGTGTTCTTGCAACTTTGTACAAAGTAAGTACGTTTTTTACATATTTGGCTACTAATCTATCTTTTACGCATATCTAGAACCTCTAGTTATTGTTCTTGTATGTGGCATATAAGGGGATGTTTGGTATAAAATATGTGATAACTTAGTTAGATTTTACTACAATTTGGATGAAAAATGTGTGTGGTTATTTTTCAGCATGCCTAAACAAAAAGATAGATGATACAGTAATGTTTTGTGTTCTAACCCAATATCCGATGGTTCAGCATTGGGCGATGGTAATAGCCTTAATGTAACACGATTAACATATTATTTGGCCACTCTGGATGGTTGGCAATAGCCGATCCTTAATATTAATGGTGAGTGTCATAAATCATAATGCACATTTCTAGAAACAGAATTTAATCAAGATGATTTCAGGAACACTAAAATGTTATAGGCAAAGTAAAACAATGGTTATAGTTTAAAGATTCAGTACAGTAGTTAAGGGGTGCAGATAGAAAAGATTCAGTAGTACTCCACATTTACACACATGGTTAATTACACCCCAAACTAAAAATAAACACAATATGACACAAAATATATAATAAGATCGCAGAAAAATCTCACAAGATCTGAATTGCATTACTCATGTTCACCTGTCCTTCCTTGTCGATTGAGCAAGATAAATGTCAGAGGGAGACAAATTCCCTGACTCATCCACATCAAGGTTCCTAAACTCACTCAAAATAAGCGATATGTCTTCTTCACAGATCTTTCCCATCTCTTTTAGCTTAAAAATCACAAACTCCGCAGCCCTAAATTTTGGTAGAACGAAACAATTTCATCAAACTAGGAAATTATTATATTATGCAACTTTAACAAAGTAAAAAGTTTTTGAACTTACCCCACAACCCCATCATCATCAAGATCAGCTGCTTCAAGGTCAGCTGCGGTTGTTTTTCTTGTAAGAACCCATCGCACCAACGACCTCTGCCTACTCTCTGTATAAAACTGAGCAAAAGCAAATAGCAACTGAGCTAAACATATAGTGCTCATCAATATCCAAAAAATAGCAAAGATCCTCCCAGCAGGCGTAGAAAAGCTTTTATCTCCATATCCTAAAGTTGTAATGGTGGAACAAACACAATAGAAAGCATCAACGATCTCCATTTTCTCAACTGTTTTGATGTTTTGAGTATTTTAGTGCCAGCTGTCAGTTTCCTTTATGGAGGCTGCTCGAGGCTGTTCGAAGGACGTATCATTTAAATCACAAATCTATTGCGCTTCTTGCTTTGAGTTGTTTATACTTGATATTTTACCTTTTCAACATTCCCATATGAAAACTTGCATAGTTTGACATCTTTTCTAAAGTAACTACCTATTTTATATTTTAAAAGTCACTTTGACGTTAACTTTGATCATGACAAGCTTACCTGATACCTCATGTTTTACTTCACTATTGTTAAATATATTGTATATAGCTTGTCGAGATAACTCAATTTACAGTTATTTTGGAGTTGTTATTACTCTTTACATGCTATCTTTATCTCCTAATTGTAGTTATATTGGTTTCCTACATTCTGATATGAGATACTATTAATATATCTGGTTTAGATCTTATAGCAGAAATATACGCTGTTAATTTAGTTAATTTAGATTTTCGACTAGGATGATCTTATCTAATATAGTTCACTTAACTATATTATCAATAGCATGTTTAGGACTAATATTGTTTATGCATTGAGGTGATAACCTGAATGTGACATTAGTTTTGTAATCAATTTGACCTGCAGTTAAAATAGATGATGAAGCATGTGACTGTGGTAACTATGCATTAAATGATGCAGTTGATGTTATAAGTGATGTAGTAGGTTATATTTTGAGTAAATGATGCAATTGATGTTAAAATTGATGCAGTAGGTTACATTTTGAGTAAATGATGCAGTTAATGTTAAAAATTGATGCAGTAGGTTATATTTTGAGTAAATGATGCAGTTGATATTAAAATTGATGCAGTAGGTTACATTTTGAGTAAATGATGCAGTTAATGTTAAAAATTGATGCAGTAGGTTATATTTTGAGTAAAGATTAAATTATATTTTACTTACTAAGAATAGTACGAGTATTATATTAGATAGTGAGTAGGCGATTAAAGTGTACCGCTTTTAAGGGGTCATTTAAGCCCGAAATCGTATTTATTTGATCAAATATTGCCCTAAATCGTTCCTTTTGTCATTTTAGGTACTTTTGAGGAGAAATCTGGAAAAGGAGGCATTTTGGACGTTTTTGGAGCAATAAAGTGAAGAAAACGGCAAAGTCTCAAGAATCGGCTAAAAGTTACTCTTGACGGCGTCACAATTAACATGGGACGGCGTCATGCCTTGGCAAGAAAAGTTGGATGTGAAATTTACTCATGACGGGCCAGTGAGTTTGCATGAGAATTCTGACGGCGTCACGCTTTAACTAAATCAAGGGCGTCACGGCTTAAATCATAAGGGGACGGCGTCACGTTCATGATCCGACGGCGTCAAGCCTTGATAAGCCAGAATGGATTTTTGAAGAGCTAAAGAGGGACGGCGTCAAGATGGTCATCCGGGAACCCTAAAAGCGGCGAGGTGACGGCGTCACAATGCATAAGGTGACGCCGTCAGATGTCAAAGTCTATATATAGTTTTCTAATTTTTTGTCATTAGGGAGAGCTTAGTGTGTGGAATTTTGGGATAAAACCCTAAGACGATTTTAGCTACTTTTTCAGGGCTTTTTGCCTTGAGATCTTCCATGTTTCATTGAAAGATAAGTTATCCATTAATCATTCAATATGTCTATGTGTTGTTTGATTCTATCTTATGCTTGTCTTTTGTTTAACATGTTAGGCTAATTTTATCTTGTGTTTGCTTAGATCTAATGAAACCTAGCTATTGATTATTGGTTGTTGGTGTGTTGTTAGTTGTATTGGATGATTGTTTATCTATGTTAGGCTTAAGAAAACTGGCTAACTTCCTATTCGGTAACTTGCTTGAACGTCTTAAGAAACATGAACCAAACGCGTACTAAAGGTTTTTATGGTTGTATTTAATGCACAAGCGAATTCTAGTGATCCCATGTTAGGAGCTTCCTAGCCGGCTCGACATAGGAGTGAAGTAGGAGCTTGTAGAGTTTGGGGAAGTAAGTACGCCACCCCACGAATGGTATTAAGGAATACACCCGTCATCCACGCGACTAATACACACTAATTAACCGGTAAAAGATAGTTAGGGAGTAAGGAAATCTAAGTAAACACATTTCTCTACACATAAGTTTCTCACCACTTTTCATTTTTGTTATTTTATTTTATTTGCATTTGTAGTAATTTGGGTTAGTTGACTAGCAACTAATTCCGCCCACTCCTTCAAAACCCGAGATTTTACTTGCTTTTATAAATTATATAAAAACATAAAAAGAATCTTCCTCAACCCTTAGACCTAATTAGAGTAGCCTTTCACACCTAACGAACACTATTCCCTGTGGAGAACGATCAATCCCCCGTACTTACCACTACACTATACTACATCGGTCAGGTACACTGCCTGGTGGGGTTGTAAGCCTCTTGAGATCCCTCGAGAGGTAAAACCTGTTGTAAGGTTGCAAAACCCACGCATCAAGTTTTTGGCGCCGCTGCCGGGGAATAGTTATTGTTTAGGTTGAATTTTTATTTCTATTAGGTCTACTCACTAGATTCCTTTCTAGTGAGATTTTTATTTTATTTTTCTAGGTTTTCTTTAGTCTATCTTATTTCTTTGTACTTTTGTTTGTGATACCTTCCACTTACCTCATGAGTAACATTGGTCATTTGATCCCTGTTATTCGTGTTTTTCGCCGTGCAAATTTTCAACTACCCGTTCCCGCCCCCATAGTAGCAAACAACAACCTTTCACCCGACCACCACTTTGGTAACAATTCTGAGATGGAGGAGTCTGACCATGAGAATGACTATGTTAGTCCATTTTACTACTCAGACTCCGATGAGGATATCGGTAATGGAGAAGTAGTTAACGAGGAATGGGGAAAAGAGGAAATTGATCCCTTTAAGTATGTTGACCCTAGGACTAAGATCGAAAAGGATAGCCTCTTTAACATGCAATTCCCGTGTAAAATTGGTTATCATGATTTTTATGCTTATCTTAACTCGTCTTTGCCTATGAACATTATCTCTCGCGCTAATTATAATAAAATCATGGTAGATGAGCTTGAATATCAAGAAGATAACATTGTTGCTAGGATTAAGCCACTACACGTGTTCGTAGGAAGTTTTGTGTATGTGGTGGATTTTATGGTTATGGAGAACTTAGGAGAATTTATCGATGACAAATTAACCCAAGTCATTTTTGGAGAACCCTTCAAAAGGTTGACCAACCTTGACGAAAAACGTGTGGACGGGTTAATTACATTCTCGGATGGGGATGAAGATTTTGTCTATCAAATGCCCCGAGCACATCCTAGGTTTAAGAACTACCCCATTGAAGCTTGCAATAGAATTATGCCTATCGACTTGTTAAGTGAGAATGATAAGGGGAAGGGGCTCAAATATCCACATGAGAAAAATAAGAGATACTATCATGGATGTTTGGAGCTAAATGATGAATACAAGAAAGATGAGGCAACAATTAGATGGCTCACACTCGGATACGTGAGCATAAGCGACACTAGATGAGCCTTACTTTGAGTCTAGCTACAAGACTCGTTAATAAAGAAAAGCGCTTCTTGGGAGGCAACCCAAGCTTTATTTGTTTTATTTGCTTTGCGTGTTTATTTATTTGTTTGTTTGATTTTATTTGTTTCCGTATGTGTGTTTAATTTTTATTAGTATTGATTCATGTTCAAAAGTACTTTGTGAAAATGCTTTATGTTGTTTTTAACTTCGTCTTAACTACATATAAAGGTATTTTGCAAAAGATAAGTGTAAGGGAAATCTAAATTGGTTTATTAGAACACATATGAACATGAATCGTAATAATAATAAGTTAGCATACATATTCGTATTTGTTTGAGTCAAATGCTTGTATCGAGTCATAATGATGTTTTGCAGGATTTCCAGGAAGTAAGGTAAAGGTTTTTCAAGAAATTTTCCGGAAACTTAAAATGAAAATTTTTGTCAGGTCATTTCTGACGGCGTCAGGGGTTATAACCTGACGGCGTCAGATTTAATTTCCAGAAATTTTTGAAAATTTTGTTTTCATAAAAAGTTTTTATTAAAATCTCCAACTTATAATCTCCAGGAATCTGCAAAGTTATCATTCCACAAGCATTATATCCTTATATATAGATTTTATCCCGCCGATGTTATGCAGGTTTTCGTGTTTGTTTTCTCAGGTTCAACAGGTTATTTTGGACAAGGAAATGTTTTGAATCAAGCTTATGGCGATGCATTAGTCATGGAGCTTCAACATTCTCTTTGGAGGAAGATTTAACCGTGTAATTTCATTATCCAACGAGCGAATCAGGGGAGTATTTGATTTCATTCTTTTACTTTATGCTTTTACATTTGTCATTTGAACATTGGGGACAATGTTCATCTTAAGTGTAAGGGGAGGGTAAAAGTACGATTTTAGAGAATACAATTGCGCTTGATTTTTGTTTGTTTGATGGTAGATGTGTAATAAAACTGAGAGAAATACTTGTTAAGGTAATTTTAGTGCCAAATTTAAAATTTTTTACAACACTTAGGAGTGAAACTTTGATCTTAATGAGCGTCTCATGGATAGGAGTTATATGACTAGCACAAAAACCGTACCACTAAAAAATTTTCCACCCCCAAATATGTGAGGTTCGCCCCTAGAATTGGTAGGAAAAGCATTTATGCTATGATGTGTGTACCGGTAGCACTTAGATTCTAGAACTTGCGTTAGGACCATTCCGAGGCCACAAGTGAGACTACATTCGTGTAGTTAGATTTACTACATGATAAGAGGCATTAGGATTAACCCATTGTTTTACACCTGTGTTTTTGTTATAATTACATTGGCTACATTGGTCAAGTAATTCTCCCACACCCTTTGCGTTGTACTCATTTTTAGTACACGATACCCCTAGTACACCCTTCAGAGCCTATCTTTTCGTTTCGACCTTTAAGCATTTTACTTAAAGGAAGAATTTGTTTACACCCCACTAAAATGTACACCCAAATCGCCTTAGCCTACCTTGTATGCACTCATTTTTAGTGCATTATTGTTACAACATTTGTTTAAACCCAAGTTAATTATCTAGTTGATTACATGGTTGCTAAGTCGAGTCATATCCTTGTACATATTGTTTTGGGACGATTGGGACTCGTGGGTAAAGTACTAGTGTAATGGAGTAATGGGGAAGAACATCATTTATTACCCCCATATGTGCTAAATGTTTTAAAAGTACTCCAAGTTTTTCAATTATCTTAATTCGAGTCATTAGAATAGTTATTTGTAAAGTTATGTAAAAGTTCAAGTGTAAGGGGATGCAACGCCCCTGTGATGTATTATTTTGGATGGTAGGGTAAAAGTGTATGCAAAAAAAAAAAAAAAAAAAAAAAAATCAAGAAAAATACAAAAAAATGAGAAAAAAAAAAAAAAAAAGAAAAATAGAAAAAACATACGGACTACCATCCCGTTTCATTTTATGTTTATTTTATGTTTATGTTTTGTTATTTTCTTTCATTAGCTTAAGATCGAGTCTAGTCTTGGCTTAGCAACGTTGTATAGTACATGTAATTGATCAAGATCTTTAACTCGCCACCAGTAAAATATCCTTTATCCAACAAAACCGTGTTTTCCTTTTCCCTACACCTAATGTTATAACCCATTTAAAAGCCCTCTTTGATAGTTTATCTTAGGTGCTTACGCCTAGTGGAGGAGGTTTTCGATCCTTTCCCAAGCCTATGGTAATCTATTTGCTATGACAGGTAGTGAGAGATATTTTCCGTTTTCATTTATGAGATTTATTTTGATGACACTTGAGAGACGTGAGTATCTAAACACTACTTGTGAGGTGCTAGTATGTAATCTCCGTGCTTATTATGATTGAAGTGGAACGAATATTTGTTGTAATTACTTTTATGTTTGCATTAAATGACCCCTAACTTGTATTTTGATTAGAATAAAAGCGCATTTGCTTGAGGACAAGCAAATCTCAAGTGTAAGGGTATTTGATGAGGCGAAAAGTGTACCGCTTTTAAGGGGTCATTTAAGCCCGAAATCGTATTTATTTGATCAAATATTGCCCTAAATCGTTCCTTTTGTCATTTTAGGTACTTTTGAGGAGAAATCTGGAAAAGGAGGCATTTTGGACGTTTTTGGAGCAATAAAGTGAAGAAAACGGCAAAGTCTCAAGAATCGGCTAAAAGTTACTCTTGACGGCGTCACAATTAACATGGGACGGCGTCATGCCTTGGCAAGAAAAGTTGGATGTGAAATTTACTCATGACGGGCCAGTGAGTTTGCATGAGAATTCTGACGGCGTCACGCTTTAACTAAATCAAGGGCGTCACGGCTTAAATCATAAGGGGACGGCGTCACGTTCATGATCCGACGGCGTCAAGCCTTGATAAGCCAGAATGGATTTTTGAAGAGCTAAAGAGGGACGGCGTCAAGATGGTCATCCGGGAACCCTAAAAGCGGCGAGGTGACGGCGTCACAATGCATAAGGTGACGCCGTCAGATGTCAAAGTCTATATATAGTTTTCTAATTTTTGTCATTAGGGAGAGCTTAGTGTGTGGAATTTTGGGATAAAACCCTAAGACGATTTTAGCTACTTTTTCAGGGCTTTTTGCCTTGAGATCTTCCATGTTTCATTGAAAGATAAGTTATCCATTAATCATTCAATATGTCTATGTGTTGTTTGATTCTATCTTATGCTTGTCTTTTGTTTAACATGTTAGGCTAATTTTATCTTGTGTTTGCTTAGATCTAATGAAACCTAGCTATTGATTATTGGTTGTTGGTGTGTTGTTAGTTGTATTGGATGATTGTTTATCTATGTTAGGCTTAAGAAAACTGGCTAACTTCCTATTCGGTAACTTGCTTGAACGTCTTAAGAAACATGAACCAAACGCGTACTAAAGGTTTTTATGGTTGTATTTAATGCACAAGCGAATTCTAGTGATCCCATGTTAGGAGCTTCCTAGCCGGCTCGACATAGGAGTGAAGTAGGAGCTTGTAGAGTTTGGGGAAGTAAGTACGCCACCCCACGAATGGTATTAAGGAATACACCCGTCATCCACGCGACTAATACACACTAATTAACCGGTAAAAGATAGTTAGGGAGTAAGGAAATCTAAGTAAACACATTTCTCTACACATAAGTTTCTCACCACTTTTCATTTTTGTTATTTTATTTTATTTGCATTTGTAGTAATTTGGGTTAGTTGACTAGCAACTAATTCCGCCCACTCCTTCAAAACCCGAGATTTTACTTGCTTTTATAAATTATATAAAAACATAAAAAGAATCTTCCTCAACCCTTAGACCTAATTAGAGTAGCCTTTCACACCTAACGAACACTATTCCCTGTGGAGAACGATCAATCCCCCGTACTTACCACTACACTATACTACATCGGTCAGGTACACTGCCTGGTGGGGTTGTAAGCCTCTTGAGATCCCTCGAGAGGTAAAACCTGTTGTAAGGTTGCAAAACCCACGCATCAGATAGTGAGTAGTTGATTAAATTATAATTTTCTTGCTCCTATTTATGTTATTATATGTATTTATTAATGGGATTACATCATAATATGCTCTTACATGTAGTCCTATCTTATAGATGAATTGATTGTTTCCTTTAATTTGCAGAAATACATGGCTGATTTTTGCATATCGGACTTCCAATCTTGGTTAAGGGCTGTGGTAAAGGCAGGTTATGGAGCCAAAGTAGCTCCTTTTGTCAAAGAAACAACGGTGGTAGACATAACCAGAGAAAATCGAGAGTCATCTCCAAGCTTTGTAAGCTGGCTTGCAGATCGCAGCCTGTCGTACGATGACCGCGTCATGTGCCTTAAAGAAGGGTAAGTTATTGAAACACGCATGAGTTATTATCTCATATGGATGACAAAAGTTGTTGACTTGGTACATCATAGTGTTCTTTTGGTCGTGGCCTCATTGACCAGTTAAATTATATGTTAAAATTGATGCAGTAGGTTATATTTTGAGTAAATGATGCAATTGATGTTAAAATTGATGCAGTAGGTTATATTTTGAGTAAATGATGCAGTTGATGTTAAAATTGATGCAGTAGGTTATATTTTGAGTAAATGATGCAGTTGATGTTAAAATTGATGCAGTAGGTTACATTTTGAGTAAATGATGCAGTTGATGTTAAAATTGATGCAGTAGGTTACATTTTGAGTAAATGATGCAGTTGATGTTTTATATTTTGAGTAAATGATGCAGTTGATGTTAAAAATTGATGCAGTAGGTTATATTTTGAGTAAATGGTGCAGTTGATGTTAAAAATTGATGCAGTAGGTTATATTTTGAGTAAATGGTGCAGTTGATGTTAAAATTGATGCAGTAGGTTATATTTTGAGTAAATGGTGCAGTTAATGTTAAAAATTGATGCAGTAGGTTATATTTGAGTAAATGATGCAGTTGATGTTAAAATTGATCCAGTAGGTTATATTTTGAGTAAATGATGCAGTTGATGTTAAAATTGATGCAGTATGTTATATTTTGAGTAAATGATGCGGTTGATGTTAAAATTGATGCAGTAAGTTATATTTTGAGTAAATGATGCGGTTGATGTTAAAATTGATGCAGTAGGTTATATTTTGAGTAAATGATGCAGTTGATGTTAAAATTGATGCAGTAGGTTATATTTTGAGTAAATGATGCAGTTAATGTTAAAAATTGATGCAGTAGGTTATATTTTGAGTAAATGATGCAGTTGATGTTAAAATTGATGCAGTAGGTTATATTTTATGTTTTTGATGTAGTTGTTGTAATCAAGTGATGCAGTAGGTACTTGTTAGTGGCATATAAGGTTAGATTAAGTTAGGTGAAGTGCGTTTTATGTGTCGAAAAGTCTCAGTGTGTGTTTTAATACTTGATGCACTTGCTGTATTGAAGTGGTGCAGTAGATGCATTTTAGTTGCATATAATATTATATTAATTTAGGCGAATTGTAATGTCTGTGTTTGAGTGCTTAATGCAGTTGGTGTATGAAGTGATGCAGTAGGTACATGTTTGTGCCATATGAGGTTAGATTAAGTTCGGCGAAGTGATGCATAGGTACATGTTAGTTGCATATAATGTTAGATTAGGTTATGCGAAGTGTGTTTTATATGCCGAAAAGTATGTGTGTGTGTGTTTTTGAATGTCTGATGCAATTGGTAGGATTTGGTGATGCAGTATGTTCTTATATGTGGCATATAAGGGGATGTTTGGTATAGTGGAAAGGAATCGTGAGAAAGGAATTAGATATGACTTCTAGGGGTCCTCACATTTTGCTTTTATCTTGTTACCCTTAAATCTTTTAGTTTGACTCGAGTATGAGTGTATTTTTTGACAGCTTTCTGAAATTGACATAAAAGAACATACTGTTTTTTTCATTTCTGATGCTCGCTCTTCCCTTGGTGATATTAGAACTGTACCATCTTTATCTTGTTGCAGACTTGCGGTTATGGTCTTTATTGGGGTTTTAGCTGCCAATTGCTTTTATTTCATGCACTAACACAATTATGCTTTGTTTTCTCTTTCAAAGGATGAACGATGCTCACGGCTAAAGATTTACCCAATTTTGAAAAAGGTATTATCTTTTATTAAATCTCATTCCAATTTCCTATGGAACATTAAACATGCATAAAAGCTTAGCCTAAGTGATTGTTAATTTTAATGCAAAGATGCATAGAAGTTATAACATAGTGTTTTGCTTTTCAGGTGTACTTAGAGAGAATTTTGAGGAAACCTGAGATTGATGCATTCTATGAAGAACTGAAAGCACATCAGGTACCACTGCAACCATGAAGAGTGGAGGAAATGCCTAAATCACTGGTTTATAAAATTTGGAAAATACCTGCCATCTTTTTAGATGTGTTTATAACTTTAAATACAGTGACTTTCTAAATATTTCACTCTATCGCCCATACTGTTAATTTACCCTTTAAATTACTTCTATGGTCAGGTATGGGCCTTTCTGGATTTGCACTACCCTAATCTTCGTGGCAGCTTCTATTGGTACATTTGTGACTCATTTGGCTCACAAGCTACATCATAAAGAGTGGAATTATGATATTAATCTGGTAACCTGGTCTGCCGGTCTGTTCTATGGCTACGTTCTTATTGTCCCTCTATGTCTGTACATAATTCTCAAGTACTTCTCTACACCTTCAACCCTGGTTCAGCTATTCTGCCTATATGGGTACTCCCTGTTTATCTTCATCCCAGCAATGGTAAGAATTTTTTTTCTTTCTCAAGTCCCTTAATAAATTTGGATAATGTCTTTTACCATTGTATTTAGGATGTGTTTAAAGCATTGACTTCAGTTTTCAGTGTTAGGAGTTAATGATTATGATCTTGTTTCTAAATTATTATTTGGGGATAAATATGGAGATAGCAATTTTGACCCCGCTTACTCTTTAATGGGTTGGTGCGGATTTGTGTTTTATCTCAAACTGGTCCAATGTGTAAAAGAAGAAAAATAGCTAAAAGAAAATGGGTCAAATGGGTCGAAAGTTTTCCAAAGTGTGCTTAATTAATGTTAAAACCTCCTAAAGCACTTTCTTCGAAAAAATAGATCATTTCAGAAATAATAGTGATTTTTTTATCATATTTTAATACACGGATTGTATTTATAAAATGAATATACTTGAAGGACACCATGTGGAACTTAGTGTTCTCAATGTTTCTGGTTGTTCCAGTGGAAATATTCAGATGGGTGATAACTGGTGTGGCAAGGAGCATGTCAGCGTTGTTTGGAAGAAATGAAGAAGGAAGGACCAAGTCTGAAAACTCATTTGAATATGATGTGTGCCTAGTTTTTAGCAAAGATAATACTTGTAAGCTGTAATGACAAAAGGGCAAAGGTATTGAAAGAAGCAGAAGCATTTGAAAAGAAGAAAACAAAGAAAATGTCGTCAAAGTAGATCAAGATTTGCTTATGAACACTTTTAGTTTCAAATATGTTGGATTTAAATATTTTTCTTTTCGATGTTTAAAGTCTTCTAGTTATTGTAGTTCACTGAATGATCAATGTTTGATAAGTACTTTTACTTTTAATGATTAGTCTTCTAGTTATGCATAAGAATGTATATAATTGGTGCACCACAGTTTATGATTCTACTGCATCACAATGATATAAAATTACTGCATCATAGTGTAAAAAACTACTGCATCACAATGATATAAACTCACCGCATCATAATGTATAAAATATATTTATCAAAATTATGTAAATTCACTGCATCACAATGTATAAATATACTCAATCAAACTTATGTAAATTCACTGCATTACAATGTATAAATAAAATGCATCACAATGTTATAAGTTTGCTGCATCAATATGTATAAAATCTACTGCATAAGAATGTATGTAATTGGTGCACAACAATTTATAATTCTACGGCATCACAATGATATAAAATTACTGCATCACAGTGTAAAAAGCTACTGCATCACAATGATATAAACTCACTGCATCATAATGTATAAAATATATTTATCAAAATTATGTAAATTCACTGCATCACAATGTATAAAATATTCTCAATCAAACTTATGTAAATTCACTACATTACAATGCATAAATAAACTGCATCATAGTGTTATAAGTTTACTGCATCACTATATATATTATGGTGCATCACAATACACTATACAAAAAATGCTATACTTAGATAGTATTACTGCATCACTATGTATGCATCACAGTGATGTATCATATTGCTGCATCACCATAATACTTTAGTGCATTGCTGTGTTATTATACTGCCATCATAATGTATAATCTACTACATCACTATGCATATTATACTGCATCGCAATACACTAAACAAAAAAAATACTATACATAGATAGTATTAGTGCATCATAAATATTACATATTACTGCATCTCTATGTTATTTTACCGTATCAAAGTATTATCACTATGTTATTCTACTGCATTACAATAATATTCTACTGCAACACAATAATACTTAACTTCATCACTGTGTTATTATACTCCATCACAATGTATAAGTTACTGCATCACTATTTATATTCTACTACATCACAATAAACTAAACAAAATAACAAAAATGCAGTAAATAATTTAAAATGAGAAGAAAGATACATAATATATTTCATAAATAGTGTATTTCATAAATACTGAGATATTATTGTATTGTAGTTCGGTAATAAATGTTACATGTCTCTAAAAAAATATGTCTTATAAGCAATCCTTGAAAATCTAATTGTTGTTATAGAGAATTTCTTTAAAAAAAATTGAAATCATGCTGAATTACGCTTAAATGTTTTGAGACCAGTTCTTGTCAGCTGCACTGTTTTCTTGATTTTCTTGGATGGTTGCCTTGTGCATCACAGTGTATACAACTGGTGTATCATAGTGCATCACAATGTTATTTACTGCATCACAAATGTATAAATATTAGCATCATAATGTTATAAATTTTATGTTGCATCAATATATATAAATCTACTGCATTAGAATGTATATAACTGGTGCACCACAGTTTATAATACTACTGCATCACAATGATATTAATCTACTGCATCACAATGTAAAAATCTAAGACCATGATACTTAACTGCATCACTCACACTGCATCACTTGCATCACAATAATACTTAACTGCATCACTCACAGTAACTGCATCACCTGCATCACAGTAATACTTAACTGCATCACTGTGTTTTTATATTGCATAAACTAAGACCATGATGCAGTACATTTCACTACTGTGTGAAATGTACTGCATCATCTAAGGTATAATAAACTAAAGCTAAAAATATTAAGACCAACTGCATCCTTGTGTTATTATACTGCATCACAATGTATAATCTACTGCATGACAATGTATAAGTTACTGCATCAGTATGTATATTCTAGAGCATCACATTACACTAAACAAAAAAAACAGAATGCAGCAAATGATTTAAAATGAGAAGAAAGATACAAAGTATATTTCATAAACACTGAGATATTATTGCTTTGTAGTTCGGTAATAAATGCTACACTGATACTTAAATTAAGCTTCAACAAAACAGTAAATGAATCAGTTTATAAATCCCATAATACTTACTTTCTTGAAGACTGCAATTAAGCTAATAGAAACAAAACCCTGTTCATCCATGTGACTTCGCAAGTAAGTATCTTTAATCAGATTCTCATTACTGCAAAAAATAGCAAGAGGACTAGCTGTAAGCTCTTTGAGTTACCAACGGGTGAGCCCTAATGACAAAAAACCACAACAAATTTTTTTAATGTGGGAGGTAAATACCTAAAATAGTACAGTAATCAATTTGGTTCACAATGCTTGTATGCCAAAGTGCGATGGGATATGGAGCAGAATAGTACACTAGAGCTGGAAATGGACCAACAAATGGAGCTGGACATTGAACATAAATCATCGCAGACACAACATCTGCCAGTACAAATAAAGCACAAAGCAAAGTGAATAAATATAATAATAATAAAATAATATTAGTCTCAAAAAGACGCTGATAGAAACCTCACCAGGGTACATGACATTGTTGGCACAGGCATTGGTAGGTGAACAAATGGGGCTGAATTATGTACAGCGGGTCGCATGTAAGCACCCCTTCGGTTATTACCCCTCTGAGGTTGCATATTTAGTTTTCCAGTTGAACTTGCAAATATGCTTTCTGAGGATGATACTCATTTCGGTTTGGTTAACTCTTGTGGCAATTCACAGGTTCAGTTTTTAGTTACTGTCAACGGTTTAGACGTTGGATCAAGAAGGGAGTCGAGTTTGCATTGTCTAGGGACAACTTTAGGAACTAATCTGAATGGACATATTGCTCATGAAATGAACATAAGTAATAATGAACCACCTTTGGCCGACATATCATCATCACTATCGTCCTTAACAGGTGACGTTATATCAACAATACCTGGAAGAACACCTCCAACTCACGCGAACCACAAATTTCCTAAAAATCTGCATTTTTACCTTCCAAAAGACTACCAACAGATTTTAGATGATCAACCCGGTCACGTTTCTCACTTCCAAATTCTTGCACACCTAACTCGAACTTATGTAGATTTTGAGCTATTTGATCAACAACATATGGAAGTGCTCAACGGCCATACCATTCCCATATTTAATTTTCAAAGTTTCCTCATACGGTACAAAAACCAGCTCATTTCCCAAATCTGTCCGTTTTATATCACTGGAAATACTCTCCAAAAAAGCCCATTTAGCAATAAACTTGTTTCTATCTCTAGAAACTTTTGACTTGTAGTCACCATGACTCTTTTTCTGCATCTTCTTTTTACCATTTTTACCATTAAGAAAAGGGCCTGGAACAGCCTGAGCAATACTACTAACAAGCAACAACCACGTGACCGCAAACTGCATACAATTAACACAAGTCCCATCCTCTTTGCGACTATCATGTACATCTAAATTATCTTTCTTGGACACATCAAGCTTACGATCACTATCATTAAATGCGAAAATTCCTAAAAACGGTACCTTTTTCTTCCTATCATCACTAACCACAATCTGACCATTTCCGCTCGTTTTACGTCCATTCTTAGTACTACTGCCAGGGCACCTATGCTCAAAATCTTTAGCTACTTTCCTTAAACTAGATTCGAGTGGACCAAAAGCATTCTTAACTAGCTCGAATTCCGAAACGACTCCAACGGATAATTCCCATTCCCATTCCCATTCACCATCACTAACAACCAAATCCAACACAATCTCAAAATAGCAATTTAAACCCTAAAATATCATAACCTAAAATCGAAAACAAAGCTTGTCCAATACAATTATTAGATTGTATATCCATTTACACTGAAGGTTACATATACATATATCTGAACCAATAGTAATAAAGTTTACATGATTAACAATTGGATAAAATATGAAAATTCAATCGACACTCAAAATCAATTGAATCAGTTTACACAGTGAAGAATAGTACAAAATACGGCGGAGAATGGTGGTGAAACGATGAATAATGGTGGCTGCGTCGGTGGAGAACGGTGGCTGCGCGCTGGAGTTATTGGGGGAGAGAAGAAGAGCTGGTGCACTACTACAAAAAAGACCATTTAGACCGGTTGGAAATGGCTTTTAGACGGGTTCCACAGGGGGTTTAAATGGGGGGAGGTCTAAAAGGTTTTTCATATAAAGACCGGTTGAGGCACCGGTCTAAAAGACTATTTATTTGGACCGGTTGGTTTCATTTAAACCGGTCTAAAAGGTTTTTTTTTAATATAAAAAAAAAATATATTTTTTTTCAAAAAATCAGCAGTTTGGTTAGATGAGCTGTTGTAGTTCACGAGCTTTTTCCACCATTTTTACCCCCGCATTGACCATTTTTACCACAACCATCTTTTACCCCATTTCAACCATAATCTTTCATCGCATTTCGACCATCATTTTTCACCCACTAACCCGGCCAAACCCACCCATCTCCTAATCTAAACTGCATCAACATATATAGTCTGTCAATGCACTTCTCCTATTCCAATAACCCTTTCCCACTCTTCTGCAAATCCACTCGAAAGTGACAATACATAACTGGAAGTGAATACCCAATCAATTAAGTAATAATAATCAGTGGTGATATGTATTTAATTTGGATATAATGAAGCTGAAAGCAAAAGTTTCACCGTTGATTCAATTCGTACTCTAAAAATAATCATCCCTGTCGTTAGTCCGTCGATTACATAAAAATAATTTAGCACCAATATATATATATTTATGTACTCACGAGACAGCAAACTTCCCACTTTGAGTGACAATTCATGGGCAAGTTCCTTATTTTGGTGGTGCGATGGACATTATTAAGTCACCTGCAAACCACCAAGGGAATGACATTATTAATTATACATTTTTATATAAAGTAAACTGCAAACTTACCAAATAATAGAAGAATGAAGATTTGATTCGTTTTGCTTCATGTGTTGAAAATAAAGAAAGTGTGGAAACAAGTGAGAAAAGTAAGTAGAGAACAAGATTAAAAAGAAGAGAAAGAAACAAAAGAAGAGGTTTAAAAATTTCGTATGAGCGGGCAAATTTAGATGAAAAATTTGAAATCCCACCAAGACTTTTTAGACAGGTTGAAATGCACCGGTCTAAAAGAGTAGTTTTTTAGACAGGTTTGTTTGATATTCACCGGTCTAAATATTCGGATTATATAGACCGGTTCGTTTAAAACAACCCGGTTTAAATACGTTTTTTTAGACCGGTGTTTTACATATAAACCGGTCTAAATGTGAAAAAGATATTTAGACCGGTGCCGTCTATTTGCACCGGTTTAAATAACTCTTGGCGGGGTAAAATCCTCATTTAGACCTGCGTTTTTTTTAAAGGGTCTAAATAAGGGGGTCTAAAAGCCCATTTTTGTAGTAGTGGGGAGAGAAGAAGAGCTGGTGGGATAGAAAGGTGAAAAGAGAAAAAGAAAAAAAAAAGTATATATAACCCTGGATCTGAAACGACCAAAATGCCCCTGGCAATTAAAATAAAAAAGGTGGTGGGGAGGGGACACGTGGCAGCATGTGGTTCCTTCCTAGCCTTCTCATTTTAAGGCTCCTTCTCAATTTACCCCATCTCTCTCTCTCTCTCTCTATATATATATATATATATATATATATATATATATATATATATATATATATATATATATATATATATATATAAGGTAGGGTTAACGTGAGAACTATAAATATGGTGAGAACTATGAGAACCCCTATTTCTCCTCCTTCTTTTCACTTTTTGTTATGGTTTTTTTTTTTTTTTTTATTTTTTATTTTTTTTATTTTTTGATTTTGATTTTTTTAATAAAAACCCATTCCAAAAAAAATTTAAAAAAAAAAAAAGTTTCTATGGGTTATGGGTTATGTGTTGAAAACGGATGGAGATGGTACGTGCGTAGCCTTTAGTCGAACGGCTACGCCGTTCCGGGGGGCTTCGCCCTTACCGGTCGTAGACCTTAAGGCATTTATAGAGGGGTTGGAAATCGGACGCATTTCGAAATGGTTTGGATTTGATGGGTAGTGATCCAAGAGATGGTGGTGGTTGGTTACGATACGGGCGTAGCCTTTAGCCGCACGGGCTTCGCCCTTGGAGGTGGCGGTGATTGGAGTTTGTGTATCTCGAAGTGAGAAAGAAAGAGGATGAAAAGCTTGGAGAAAAAATAAAAGTGAAAGTATAAAAAGAAAATGGATATTTAAAAAAATAAATGATTTTTTAGTGGTTCTCATAGTTCTCACCCTTATTTTTGGTTCTCACTTGATCACTTCACTATATATATATATATATATATATATATATATATATATATATATATATATATATATATAGGGGGACTTTCAAACGAGAACCATTTTATCCGCAAGAACTGAGAGAACCACCAAAAACATACATGCACGCCTTTTAAAATAAAATAAAAATACATGCAAATCATCAATAATCGTAAACATCCACCTATGTTCTTCAATATCATTATGAACTCATCCTCTTTTTTCACAAAAACCTTACACACGGCCGCAATATTGTCGTTGCACGTTTTATAAGAACATACATGCACACCTTCAAAGAAATTTTTTGTATTTCGAATTTCTTTAGAACAACTATGTTTTTTTTAAAACATATGTGTTGTTTTGAAAACATATGTGCAAAAATACAATTATTGAAGGCGTGCATGTATGTTTTTGGTGGTTCTCTCAGTTCTTGCGGATAAAATGGTTCTTGTTTGAAAGTTACACTATATATATATATATATATATAATATATATATATATATATATATATATATATATATATATATATATATATATATATATATATAATTTAAGGAAAAAGTTGCTAAGGTGATGAAAATTTTTAATACCCTATGTGTGTATTTTTATCAAGGACAAAAGTGGTAGCGTGTTATGCATGAATTATGGAAATATATCTAAAAGCCACATGATCGTTCTTAAAAGTTATGTTTGTTATGAAAATTTTATTCAGGATATATGTACATCATATGGATTAATTTTATGAGGTGAGATCTATCAAAAACAACTAGTATCTAAAGTACATATAATCAAATCCCAACCATCCAATCCCTCTCCATCTAATGGCTGAGATGCATCCAAAAATTACAAACAAGGGCAAGATAGTAAAATCAAGTATCTTAAGAAAAACAAAAAAAAAAAAATTTGCATCCATCTCATTTGTCACCTAACTTTCTCTCTCATCCAAACCTTTCTCTCTCAAACCCTCGCCGGAATAATCAAAGAATCTAGCCGGAAAATCATGAATCCGACGGATTCATCAACAACACCGTCAACAAAACCTCCGGATTCATCAAAACCACCGGCTTCATCAACAACACCACCGGAATCATCAAAAGCTCGCCGGAATCAAAAACGTCGCCGGAATCACCATGAATCCGACGGATTCATCAACAAAACCGCCGGATTCATCAACAAACCCGTCGGAATTCATGGTAAAACCGTCTGAAAAAAATATGGAAGTTCCAGAAGATGGTTTGATTATAGAAGGTGATTTACCAGATGAAGATGAAGATGAATATGCTACAGATAAAGAAGTTCATGGTAAAATCCCTTCAGAATCTATTTTCTTTGTTTAATGTTTTAAGAGAAGTGTAAATCCCATGGGATTCATACTGAATCCTATGGGATTCTGTATGAATCCCATTTGATTCATTATTAATCATTTGATTCATTATTTATGAATGAATCCTATGGGATTCATTGATGAATCCAATAGGATTAATTTATTAATCCCGTAGGATTCATTTATTAATCCCGTAGGATTCATCAATGAATATCATCGGAATTTATAATGTATCATAAGGAATTTATAATGAATCACATGCGATTCAGTATGAATCATATGGGATTCTGTATGAATCCCATGGGATTCTGGATAAATTTTAATAATTGAATTCTTGTGTTTTTAGTTATCTTAATCCCTTGATATTCTGCTTTTTATATACAGAGAATCACCAAGACCAACTTTATAGACTATAAGGTATGTTACTTGTTATTCAACATGAATCATCTGTGGAACAACATGAATCCCATGGGATTCATAATGAATCCCATCGGATTCATAATGAATCCAATGGGATTCAGTGGTAAATCCCATGGGATTCATTATGTATGAATCCTATGGGATTCTGTATGAATCCCATTTGATTCATTATTAATCATTTGATGCATCATTAATGAATGAATCCTATGGGATTCATCAATGAATCCTACTGGATTAATAAATGAATCCTATGGGATTCATCAATGAGTCCTATGGGATTCATCAATGAATATCATCAGAATTTATAATGTATCACAAGGAATTTATAATGAATCACATGGGATTGTGTATGAATCCCATGGGATTCAGGATAAATTTTCTTGTGATACTTTTTTATGTGTGAGCATGTTTAGGATCCCATGGGATTCATACACAATCCCATGGGATTCACAGTTAATCCCATGGGATTCACATTTAAGCCCATGGGAATAACTGTGAATCCCATGGGATTAAATACACAATCCCATGGGATTAACTGTTAATTCCTTGTTTTATTTTCTTGTGATACTTCTTTATGTGTGAGCATGTTTAGGATCCCATGGGATTCATACACAATCCCATGGGATTCACAGTTAATCCCATGGGATTCATACACAATCCCATGGGATTCACAGTTAATCCCATGGGATTCACATTTAAGCCCATGGGATTAACTGTGAATCCCATGGGATTAAATACACAATCCCATGGGATTAACTGTTAATTCCTTGTTTTATTTTCTTGAAATACTTCTTTATGTGTGAGCATGTTTAGGATCCCATGGGATTCATACACAATCCCATAGGATTCACAGTTAATCCCATGGGATTCATACACAATCCCATGGGATTCACAGTTAATCCCATAGGATTAAATGTGAATCCCATGGGATTCAATGTGCTTATCTTATTATGAATATTCCTATTTGTTTTTTCTCCAGGAATTGCTTAACAATCTTGAACAAAAGTTATCTGTTATTTGCGATGAAAGAATTGGTTTTGAAGGACTTTTGGCAATAAACGGAATATTACAGAAAAGGAACGCAATAAAAGGAGAAAGAGTGAGGAAGAAATAGCACTTGGAGTTAAAAAGAAACAAGAGAAGGTTAAAAAGAAACAAGAGAAGGTTTGTGGCTATTGTGGAGTGAAGACCAGCTTGCACACAAAAGCAACTTGTCCGGATAACCAAAAGGCAAGGCGAAAGCCAAAATCTATATAAAATATCATAAAAATCTCATGTAGTTCTGTATGAATCCCATGGGATTGACAGTGAATCCCATTGGATCACATTGAATCAGATAACATACTATGAAACTTATATAAAAAACACATATAAACTTACAGCTTTTCGCCTTGCATCGCGAAACACTATTCCCAAGCATGAACTCAGGCCTAGTCATTTTCAATAACACAAGGGATCAAAAGAATCCCATGGGATTTATTTCTTTACTTTGAATATATCATATTTCTTACTTATATTCTGTTTCAATGACACAAGGGATCAAAGAATCCCATGGGATTAGTGATGAATCCCATGGGATTTATTTCTGTACTTTAAATATATCATATTTCTTACTTATATTCTGTTTCAATAACACAAGGGATCAAAGAATCCCATGGGATTTATTTCTGTACTTTGAATATATCATATTTCTTATATTCTGTTTCAATAACACAAGTGATCAAAGAATCCCATAGGATTAGTGATGAATCCCATGGGATTCATGAATTCTGTATTAAATCAGAAATATACAAGTTATCATAAAAGACAGATTTGTAGGAAACTACACAACAGTTACGTCACCACTAAAAGATCAGTTACTTCAACACTTAATTCTACCATGGACATAAAATGATCTACCATGGAAACTGTTCTACCATACACAACAGTTACTTCAGCACTAAAGCAAAACTACTAACTAAACATTCAAAATGTTAACTAAACAATCATATTTCGTTGCTTCTTCACCGTTGTAAGATTCCATATGTAACATAGTGAAAATGCCGCAATCTCGGAAATTTTTCTTGGTACTCCACTTGAGATTTAGGATTCTTGGCTTGACTTTACGAAAGCTAGCATGTTTTGTGTGACCATACAGCTTGAGATGACGGGCAAACAACTTCTTCTACAAAAATATAACAAAAAAAAGAGCATGAATTACTATAATAATGGGAAATTGTCAATTGGGATTCATATGGGATTCATAATGAATCCCATGGGTTTCAAAATGAATCTCATATGATTCAGTATGAATCTCAAGGGATTCATACTAGAATCCCATGGGATTCAGTATGAATCTCAAGGGATTCAACTAGAATCCCATGGGATTCTGTATGAATTCATTTACAACGGAAAAGTAAATTACTTACAAGAAGTTCACATGTATCTTCATAATTTTCAGCGTACTTTGCTCCAGAACCACTATTATCTAGTATCGTCATTGTTGTTATTTTTTTAGACGACGACTATGTCACATTCTCACCTGTCCATTCCTAGAGCTATAAAATACGAACGGTGGCTGGCTTGAATTGACATAGAAACTTAATAATAATAAAAATGTCACGTGATAGGCACACGCAACGTTGGTTTGTTGGCTACACACAGAACACATCGCTAAAAAAGTAGCGGAGAAAATAATAATAATATACAAGAAATTTCCATTTTACACCCAATTTTGACAAGTTCGCTCATAATAAATATATAATTCTCACACCAAAACCAAAACCCTGGAATAAAGAACACCGGGATAGTTATAATAAGATAAGCACAATGGATTTTGCAGAGACTCTTAACAAGAATCCCATGGGATTCATAATGAATCCCATGGGATTCTGTATGAATCCTCATTTGTAGTAACCTAAAATCCCATGGGATTCTGTCTGAATCTCATGGGATTCTGTTTGAATCCCATAGGATTCTAAACATGTAACTTGCATACACTTTGGACAAGCCAAATATCGGTTTTCAATCCGTAGAACTTGCATACACTTTGAATATATCCACTATTTTCAGGAAGTCCTTGATGTGTTGGATTGGATCTTCAGTTTTCAATCCGTGGAACTTGCATACACTTTGGACAAGCCAAATATCGGTTGCACGCAAGACCCCATTCGTGTGTTCATTTGGAAAAACGATAGCATTGGAAAAACCACGAGAGGTGGGAGAAGAGTAGTCCTTGAGGCATTTAGGAATTGGGTTTTCGGGAACCTCCATATCGTGATTGGGTTGAGGGCTAGGAGGTGTAGAATGATGATTGGATTCTTCCTCGGAGAGGGCATCATCAAAGTCGATGGCAATGCCAGATGGTTCGGGTGTTGCAAAGAGTCGCCTTAATCTTCGCATTTCCCTATCAGGTTCTGCGTAGGGTGGAATAAGGTCTCTTAGTGAACTGCGACTCCTTGTGACTCTAAGATTGGAGAGATCTTCGTTTACCATGATGGCCAAGGAAGATTTGAGCAATGGATAGAGCAGAGAAAGAGAGACTAAAGAAATCCTAGAAAAATAAAATAAAAAATCTCACTAGAAAGGAATCTAGTGAGTAGACCTATAAAATAAAAATTCAACCTAAACAATAACTATTCTCCGGCAGCGGCGCCAAAAACTTGATGCGTGGTTTTGCGACCTTACAACAGGTTTTACCTATCGAGGGATCTCAAGAGGCTTACAACCCCACCAGGCAGTGTACCTGACCGATGTAGTATAGTGTAGTGGTAAGTACGGGGGATTGATCGTTCTCCACATTGAATAGTGTCGTTAGGATTGAAAAACTACTCTAATAGGCCTAAGGGTGAGAGAAGATTCTTTTTATATTTTTTATATTTTTTATGAAAGCAAGTAAAATCTCGGGTTTGAAAGAGTGGACGGAATTAGTTGCTAGTCAACTAACCCAAATAACTACAAATGCAAATAAAATAAAATAACTGAAAATGAAAAGGTCGTGAAACTTATGTGGAGAGGAATGTGTTTACTTAGATTTCCTTACTCCCTAACTATCTTTTACCGGTTGATTAGTGTGTATTAATCGCGTGGATGACGGGTGTATTCCTTAATACCAATCGTGGGGTGGCGGGCGTACGTACTTCCCCAACTCTATGAGCTCCTACTTCACTCCTATGTCGAGCCGGCTAAGAAGCTCCTAACATGGGATCACTAGAATTCGCTCATGCATTAAATACAACCATAAAAACCTTAGTACGCATTGGTTCATGTTTCTTAAGACGTTCAAGCAAGTTACCGTATAGGAAGTTAGCCAGTTTTCTTAAGCCTAACATCGATGAACAATCATCCAATACAATTAATAACACACTAATAACCAATAATCAATAGTTAGGTTTCATTAGATCTAAGCAAACACAAGATAAATCTAGCCTAGCATGTTAATCAAAAGACAAGAACAAGATGTAATCAAACAACACATAGACATATTGAATAATTAAATAATCACTTATCTTCAATTAAACATGGGAGATCCAAGGGTATGAAAACCCTTAAAAATGGCAGAAATTCGTCTTAGGGTTTCTCCTCCAAAGTTACACACAATAAGTTCCACACTAATGACAAAAATTGCAAAACTATATATAGAGTTTAAGGGCTGACGGCGTCACGTTGTAGATCCTGACGCCGTCACCTCGCCGCTTTTAGGGTTCCCGGATGGCCTTCCTGACGCCGTCCCTCTTTAGTGCTCCAAAATCCGCTCTGGCCTATCAAGGGGTGACGCCGTCAGAAATGGGCTTGACGCCGTCCCTCTTTAATTTAAACCGTGACGACCTTGATCACTTCAAAGGGTGACGCCGTCAGATTTTTCATGCAAAATTCTCTGGCTTATCATGAGTAATTTTCATATCCACCACTTTTGCCAAGCCATGACGCCGTCTGGACCAATCCCTGACGCCGTCAAAGGTACTTTCCAGCGTAATTTTGAGACTTTGTCGTTTTCTTCACTTTTATGCTCCAAAAACGTCCAAAATGCTTCCTTTTCCAGATTTCTTCTCAAAAGTACCTAAAATGACAAAAGGAACGATTTAGGGCAATATTTGATCAAATAAATACGATTTAGGGCTTAAATGACCCCCTAAAAGCAGTACACTTTTCGCTTCATCAAGCAACCAAGGCCTCAACCTCAACTGTTGAGACAGTCTTAATATTTGAGTTGACAAAGCTAAACTGGCCCCGTTAAAGGTTTGAAATTTGTTGGCAAAATACCCAAGAAAACAATTCTTAATTTCGTTTGGGTCTTCCAGCCACCTCCCATTGTGTTTGATTCCTTTGATGTTCCCAGATCGCCTCTTCGCCTTAATAACCGAATGAAAATATTTGGAATTTTCATCTCCTTCCACCGCCCATTTAATTTTTGCTTTTTGCTTCAAATCCAAATTAGCACGTGCATTATACTGCTGCAACTCCATCACTAACTCTTTTCGTTTGTCAGCTAATCCCGAACTCGGGCCACCATTGTTCATCAAGTGGTCAATGTCCGCAATGTCTCTGGTGATTTGCTCATTATTTCTGCTTTGAAGCCTCTCTTTTCTCCACTTTTTTATCTCCAATTTTAGCTCCTTGAGTTTGTGTTTCAGCAAAATAAAAGCATTCCCCGTCTGCATACTTCTCGTTTTTGACCAGCAATTCTTCATGACCTCTTCAAAACCGTCTATCTGCAACCATGAATTAAAAAACTTGAAAGGAATGGGCCCGAAGTCCACGTCTTTCTGTTTACAAAGAAGAGGACGGTGATCGGATATGACATCGTCCAAAGCTTCCATAACCAAATCCGGACACGCATCCAAGAACTCTTGGTTTACAAGAAACCTATCAAGTCGACTTGCTTTGAGCCCATCAGTAGATACCCGAGTAAACTTGTGTCTACCCATTGCAACATCAATCAACTTACCCCGTTCAATGAAATCATTAAAGTTTTTTGCATTACTATAAGAAAATCCCGTACCCATTCTATCGTCCTTGCACCGAACCACATTGAAATCCCCGCAAATAAGATACCTACCCCTGTTGCCATTCATGAAATCCAAAATTTTATTCCACAATTCAATTTTCTCAGATTCAGCTTGAGGTGCATATATATTAACCATATAGCACTCAAAATTTGCAGCAACCCACACACCTTTCACCACAATGAAATTATCAAACACAAAGCAATCATTCTTACTAAAACAATTCGGGTCCCAAATCGACAACAACCCACCTGATCTGCCCCTTGACAGAACCTCATGAAACTCAAATGTGTAGTTACCCCAAAGTGCTTTAACCCGAAAAACATCCACTTTATCTAATTTCGTTTCTTGAATAGACACAAAATTCACACGATACTTACGGAGAATATGAATAAGCGACTTTCTTTTCTCTTCGCACCCCGTTCCACACATATTTAAGGACAAAATATTCATTGAAAACCATTGTCAACCCTCATCCCATTAATTATTTGAGCAAAAGATCTTGTGTTCATCTCAACCTCAAAACCCATCTCTTTTCCAACATCTATTATCTTTTTTGCATTCTTTAAAGCCACAGATGAACCTGATGAAGTACACGTAGAGCTAAGGTGCTGAGCATTCTCCTTACAGATGGAAAAGGTGTTCCTGCCGCTGGTATTCTTAAGATCATGATATAGATGGAAAAGGTGTTCCATCCATCTATCACACACTGTTACATCCTTGTCAACCTCGAGAGCAAATAGTCTGGGGAACCTAGCATCAAAAGATTGATTACCACACCAGCAGTCTTTCCAGAACCTGGTGTACCTACCATCTCCTACCTTTCTAGTGATAACATCATCAGGAATCAGATTGTCTTGATGGATTTGTCTAGCCTCATCAGAAATGATCTTCCATAAGCCTTTTGATTTTGCCTGCATATTAAAAAAACAATCTGTCCCATGGATGTCCGAAATAACCTTCACCCAAATACTATCGCTATTATTTAATCCACGCCATCTCCATTTGTAAAGTAACGCACGATTCATAGCATCAAGGCTACCTATCCCAATTCCACCTCTTTCTTTACTCGCTAACATCGAGTCCCACTTTACCCAATGCATTTTTCTTTTGTCTATCGAGTCACCCCAGAAAAAAGAAGACCTTAACGATTCAAGTTTCTTGCCAACCACTTTAGGCATACGAAAAATGGAAAGAAAGTAATTTCCAAGAGCGCCAAGCACTGAAGAAATTAAGGAAGATCTTCCACCTATAGACATGAGGCTCGCTTTCCATCCCGAGAGGCGTTTTTGAAACTTAGCAATAATAGGCTCCCATGTTGAGACTCGCTTCGGGCTAGCTCCAATTGGGATTCCAAGATACTTAAATGGGAGATTTTCCTCTTTACATCCAAATAAATTCGCCATCCGCGTTACCTCTTCCCTTTGAACCCCCACGCCAATAATCGATGATTTCTCAAAATTAATTTTGAGACCCGATATACTATAGAAAAAGCGCAATGCATTTGAGATGTTCATCAAATTATTCTCGGACCAGTCACCAACAATCATCACATCATCCGCATACAATAAATGCGAAATAGAAACCCGATTAATCTTAGCACCCTCAAACAGACCGTTTCGAGTTAGATTCTCCATAGCCAAATGCAATCCCTCCATAGCAATAATAAACAAGAAAGGAGCCATCGGATCTCCTTGACGCAAACCACGCTGAATATTGAACTCTTCAGTCGGACTGCCATTAACTAGAACAGACGCTTTAGCCGAGCAGAGGCAAGCTTTGATCCAATTTATCCATATAACACCGAAACCCATGGCACCCATGATAGAGAAAAGAAAATCCCATGAAAGAGAGTCATATGCTTTGGCAAAGTCGATTTTGAAAAGCATCATCTTTTTCTTCTTAACTTTATACCAGTCAATCACCTCATTTAACAATAACGGCCCATCCAGAATTTGCCTACCCTTGACAAAAGAAGTTTGTTCATTACTAACCACCGAGTTAATCACCCGAGCAAGACGATTAGCGAGCAACTTGGCAATAATTTTGTATTGAATACCAATTAGACTAATAGGCCTAAAGTCAGACATGAGTAACGGGTTTCTCACCTTAGGAATAAGAGTGATAAACAGTGATATTGGTTAAGAGAAATAGAGGTAGAGAAATGAAAATGGCTTTAATTCTCATGTTTGGTTTGTCAAAGAATTAAAAAAGCGGAGATATGGTCAGATATCATATTTCTCGAGAAATGGTCTCTTTACAATTTGATTTCCATCCATTTTGTTTTGGAAATGAGTTGCCTTCTAAACTCTCCGTGTTTTTTGTATTTTAAGAAAAAGATTAAAACATAAAAAAGAAGCTATAACAAGATGCAATCACGTGCTAGTCACATTCCCCCCCTAATTCTTAAAAAACCTATGAAAACCTAGTCTCCAATAACACTAGTTTCATGCCATATTTCTTATGGTTTCCGGCTTGTCGTCATCTCGTGTTCATCTCCCATAGTTCTTGTAGACCTTGAGTCTTCTAATTATTGCATCTTGTCACCTCTAAATCTCAAATCGTATTTTTCATCTCCGATCACCGGAAACTCAACAAACATCAAACTCCGATCATCATTTTGTAATGGCGGTAGATGATGTTCCGGTAGACGATAAGGTTAAAAGAACGAGAGATCTGTTATCAAGCTTCTATTCACAGGATTCTTCTCAACCATCTGCTTGTATGCTTCTTTTGTAATGGCGGTAGATGCTGTTTCTCATCTCCGATCATCATTTTGTAATGGCGGTAGATGCTGTTTCTCATCTCAGATCCATTAATAATTTATCAATTAATTGTTGTGTTACAGTCAATGCTATATACGTATAGGAAATGATTGTGATTATTTATTGGTTTGTGGTTATTTATGGATGTGTATATGAATTTGCACTTATTTGATTGATAATTAGTTTGCATATTTATTTAAGTGTGTTTTTCTCATTGATTTTTTTTATCATAAAAAAAAAAAAGTTATTGCTTATTTCTCGGGTCATGTCTCTGTTGGTACCAAACAGTGGAATTCATCAAAATTCTCTACTGATTTCTATTCTCTGGAATTCTATTCTCTGCTTCATTTCTATTCTCTTGAATTCTCTCTACCAAACGTACCTTAGGACTAAGAGTGATAAACGAAGAATTACAACCAACCATAATATTGGCATTCATGTGGAAGTCCTGAGCCATGTTATAAATATCGTCTTTCATTACGTCCCAATACTTTTTTACCAATGCAAACGAGAAACCATCCGGACCCGGTGCTTTGTCACCACCACAATTCCACACAGTGCTTTTAACTTCATCCAACGAAAAAGGAGCAACCAAGGCCTCAACCTCAACTGTTGAGACAGTCTTAATATTTGAGTTGACAAAGCTAAACGGGGCCCCATTAAAGGTTTGAAATTTGTTGGCAAAATACCCAAGAAAACAATTCTTAATTTCGTTTGGGTCTTCCAGCCACCTCCCATTGTGTTTGATTCCTTTGATGTTCCCAGATCGCCTCTTCGCCTTAATAACCGAATGAAAATATTTGGAATTTTCATCTCCTTCCACCGCCCATTTAATTTTTGCTTTTTGCTTCAAATCCAAATTAGCACGTGCATTATATTGCTGCAACTCCATCACCAACTCTTTTCGTTTGTCAGCTAATCCCGAACTCGGGCCACCATTGTTCATCAAGTGGTCAATGTCCGCAATGTCTCTGGTGATTTGCTCATTATTTCTGCTTTGAAGCCTCTCTTTTCTCCTCTTTTTTATCTCCAATTTTAGCTCCTTGAGTTTGTGTTTCAGCAAAATAAAAGCATTCCCCGTCTGCATACTTCTCGTTTTTGACCAGCAATTCTTCATGACCTCTTCAAAACCGTCTATCTGCAACCATGAATTAAAAAAACTTGAAAGGAACGGGCCCGAAGTCCACGTCTTTCTGTTTACAAAGAAGAGGACGGTGATCGGATATGACATCGTCCAAAGCTTCCATAACCAAATCCGGACACGCATCCAAGAACTCTTGGTTTACAAGAAACCTATCAAGTCGACTTGCTTTGAGCCCATCAGTAGATACCCGAGTAAACTTGTGTCTACCCATTGCAACATCAATCAACTTACCCCGTTCAATGAAATCATTAAAGTTTTTTGCATTACTATAAGAAAATCCCGTACCCATTCTATCGTCCTTGCACCGAACCACATTGAAATCCCCGCAAATAAGATACCTACCCCTGTTGCCATTCATGAAATCCAAAATTTTATTCCACAATTCAATTTTCTCAGATTCAGCTTGAGGTGCATATATATTAACCATATAGCACTCAAAATTTGCAGCAACCCACACACCTTTCACCACAATGAAATTATCAAACACAAAGCAATCATTCTTACTAAAACAATTCGGGTCCCAAATCGACAACAACCCACCTGATCTGCCCCTTGACAGCACCTCATGAAGCTCAAATGTGTAGTTACCCCAAAGAGCTTTAACCCAAAAAACATCCACTTTATCTAATTTAGTTTCTTGAATAGACACAAAATTCACACGATACTTACGGAGAATACGAATAAGCGACTTTCTTTTCTCTTCGCACCCCGTTCCACACATATTTGAGGACAAAATATTCATTGAAAACCATTGTCAACCCTCATCCCATTAATTATTTGAGCAAAAGATCTTGTGTTCATCTCAACCTCAAAACCCATCTCTTTTCCAACATCTATTATCTTTTTCGCATTCTCTAAAGCCACAGATGAACCTGATGACGTACAAGTAGAGCTAAGGTGCTGAGCTTTCTCCTTACAGATGGAAAAGGTTTTCCTGCCGCTGGTATCCTTAAGATCAAGATATAGATTTTTAAATCTAAAAAATAACTTTTTATTTTTATTAATTGTAGAAACTCAGCATCTGTGTGGTTTTTCAATTTTTAGATAACTTTTATACTTGATTTCTACATTTGAAAAAAAACTGAAAGATAATTTATGTAATCTTTACTCCCTAATAAAACAAACTACCTCTCCCCTCTTTTTAAACTTTCTACCTTTGAAATACCTAAAATGCCCTTACTAATATAACTAAAACTATCCATGATTCTATTGAATACCCAATATACCCTTAATGAAATTAATATGCAACATCTACCCTTTAAATTCTAAAATAACTACACTACCCCTTTTATATTAATAACCTCACTACCACCATCGCCACCGCCGCAGCAACCACTGCTTCCACTACACCGCCACCGCCACCGCTATCATCATTGTCGCTGCATCGTGCGGGCATGCGTTTAGTTGATAAAGGTCGAAAGATGCTTTCTATTTTGAATTATTGTTATACTTGATTTCTATATTTGAGAATTAATGCAAATTTCGTTACTATTTTTTTCAAAAAAAAAACTTTTAGATTATTAAATATGGTTAATTTAATGAGTTTGATAGTTTGATTTACAGTATCAAAGTCATTTACGAGTACTAAACAATTCAATGGAATTCAAATTTATCCTTCATTCTCATACCCAACACCTCCTAAGATTTTATACCTAGTATTTTTTAAGATTATACTTTAATTTGTATGCCTTATGCTAAACCTTTAAACCCCGTTTTTATAGTTTAATTATATATATATATATATATATATATATATATATATATATATATATATATATATATATATATAGTGTAACTTTCAAACGAGAATCATTTTATCCGCAAGAACTGAGAGAACCACCAAAAACATACATGCACGCCTTCAATAATTGTATTTTTGCACATATGTTTTCAAAACAACACATATGTTTTAAAAAAAACATAGTTGTTCTAAAGAATTTGATAAGAAATTCGAAATACAAAAATTTTCTTTGAAGGTGTGCATGTATGTTCTTATAAAACGTGCAACGACAATATTGCGGCCGTGTGTAAGGTTTTTGTGAAAAAAGAGGATGAGTTCATAATGATATTGAAGAACATAGGTGGATGTTTACGATTATTGATGATTTGCATGTATTTTTATTTTATTTTAAAAGGCGTGCATGTATGTTTTTGGTGGTTCTCTCAGTTCTTGCGGATAAAATGGTTCTCGTTTGAAAGTCCCCCTATATATATATATATATATATATATATATATAGGGAAGGGTTATTTTCAGAACCAAAAAAAGGAACAGAACTGCGAGAACCACCATCAGCCAATCAGATTTTTTTGGATATTAATTTTTAAATTCAAAAGGGTATAATGGTAAAATTACTTTTTTGAATTTTTTTTTAAACAAAAAACGTTTTTTTAGTTCCTAAATTTTTTTTTTTTTTTTTTTTTTTTTTTTTTTTTTTTTTTTTTTTAGTAAAAACCTTTAATACAAGGTGCACATGTGTTTTTGTAGATGGTATAAATTTAAATACGTTTTTAATGATCAATAGCTTCTAATTGCACATGTGTATATTTATAGGTAATTAAGCATTTTTTTTAACACATACACATTTGCATTCTTTTAACAAAAATCAAGAAATACAAACTTTAACAAAAATCCAAAATACTACACTCCTATATTACATTTCCTTCAAATTTCAAATAAAAAAAAAAGAGAATGTATAAATGAGATTCTGCTATGCACCGTGTGCATAGTGTATTTTCCTGTTGTGCACATGTATTTTCTTGTCAATATTCAAAACTAAAAATCAAGAACATAAACATTATACAAATATCTAAAAGAACACGGAAGTACAGTATATTGATTATACATGTGTGCACTAATAATAATTAACGCAATAAGAGACTCTCGTGATCTTTATATATACATGTTGCCGTATATGCACATGTATTTTTCCTCATTGGCCACTCTCGATATCTTTGTATGCATATGTGCATTTGAGTTCGTCCATATGCCATTATGTATACGTATGTGCACTCTTTATATTACTCATTATACTCACACCTGTAACCACAAACAAATAATACATGAATTATTTAATCATAACAAGTAACAAAACACATATGCACAATCACAAGTGCACCCTTAAATCAGAACTAAACACGAAACATACTTATATCAGAACTAAAAACATATATGCACTTTTGATACCTTTAAAGCTCCGAAACTGAAAAAACACATATGCACATGTATTTTTTTTTTTTTTTATTTTTTTATTTTTTTTTTTACCTTTTTCAACCGTAATACACAAGTACACAACCATCATTTTTCAAATACAAATGCACACATAACAAATCTTAGTGATATATTCATCAAACAGATATGTAAAATATAGTGCTAAGAGCCTAGAGAATATGCTGACCTGCATGTTTCAGCCAAAGTTGGGCGAGTATGGCAGCAACACAAACTTGTTGGGTAAGATCAAGAGTGTCATTGTAGGTGGTCGCTTCTCACCAACAACTCTTGCAGCTTGACAGATTCATGTTCCAAGGCTTCTCTACTGATGTTATATGCTTACATCTGAAGTTTTACTTGCACTTAATTTTGTACATATTGACACAAGTGCAGTACAAAGACATCTATTGTGTACATTTAAGAACAAGCTTATACTGTACAAAGACATCTATTGTGTACATTTAAGAACAAGCTTATACTGTACTTGCACACATAATCGGTCAAAAAACAGCATCATTTTTGCCTTCCAAAAAAAAAGGGTATCAATTTTAACCCTGAACAAGAGGATAATAAACATTTCCCGTCTAGATAACCCCATAAACAAGGCAGGTTGGCCACCTATGACTGGTAGTGAATGAATGCTAATGCTAGAATAACTGACCACCATACAACTATAAAAACTTAACAGGATCATTAAGACAGGACTACCAAATAACCAATCATTACCATGAGTGAAGTTAGTGAAGTTAGTATCATGTTGAACCAAAACATGAAGATAACTTTAGCCATTTTCATATATTGTAGCTCACTTATATAACTTTGAAAAGTTGGTGTTGTATTTCAAACTCTTAACATGGGCAGTATATGCATCTAGCCACAAAGTTACTACTCCAAAACTATAAAAACACATATGCACAGAAGGCATAAAATTCACCAGAAAATGTAAAAACACATATGCACTCTCTTTTTATTGAATAACACATATGCACACTCTTTTTATTGATTTTGTATCAGCTATAAAACATATATGCATTTCTTTACACGAGATCTGACATGTATTTCACAACGAGCCAAAAACTTAACATATATTTCGATATTTCTCGAGCCATTAACGTAATACTTTTCATTTAATCTATACACTCCAATCTCTCAAAATATGCAAAATTATGTTACTTCTCTAGCAATTAAACAAAATTTAACACGATCTAACAAATCATAATTCTGCAAATAATAAACACAATAAATAAATAAATAAATAAATGAATTCATAAAAAATTTATACCTCTGAAGTCTAAACAGATCCAACAATGAAGTTATTGCTAGGAATAAAGACCAACTTGACAAAGAACCCTACAAATCCCATCACAACGAATCCAATAGCCGTACGGACCGCAACTTTCAAAAACTCTGTTTCATAAAAAAAATGTTCAGATCAAGATCTATAACTTTTATAAAACTTGGATTGTAAGTGAAATTAAATGTACCTTTGTGATCAAGTTTGTGGCATCTTTTAACTAGACGGTAGCTGTCTTCACGGCGAAACCTTTAACCCCACCAATGACTGAATTTCGTTAACTACCACCGCGATCGATTTGTTGAAAACATCTTGATTAGATTCGAAAACCACTAGATCTAAACAGGGGTGGGCGGCGGCTAGGTTTTGGGAAAGTGAAGAAGATGGTGGGAGGATTTTAAGGATGATTAGAGATCCTACTAATAAGGGACGGTTTATTGTGGAATGATTTTAAAAGTTATGAATATGAAATGCCAATAATGCCCTTTAACTCTTAAATTAAAAATACTTGATCTTTCACTTAATTACAAAACTGCCACATCCATTTATAGCCATTGATCAAATATTTAATGGCTGAGATCGGTTCTCGCAGTTCTCGACCTTTTTCTGGTTCTGAAAATAACCTCACACTATATATATATATATATATATATATATATATATATATATATATATATATATATATATATATATATATATATATATATATATATATATATATATATATATATATATATATATATAACGGGGGCTTTATTTTCAGAACCCTGTTAAGTGCGGGAATTGCGAGAACTCTTCTAGACCAATAAGATTTTTTTAAATATTAAAGATTATTATTTAATCATAAGGGTATTTTAGTAAAAAACAATATTTATATTATTTTCGAATTTTTTTATTAAATCCGGTTTCAAAAACATTCCTAAATTTTCGGATTTTTTTTTTTTTTTTTTTTTTTTTTTGGTAATGTGTATCCAGAATATTACAAGAACATATGTGTTTTTGTTTCTTTTTTTTTTGAAAAAAATTAGGTGCATGCATGTTTTATAAATAATGTAAATTTAAATATGTTTCTATAATGTAATTGTTCACATTTTTTTATCAACCTATCAATATTTTTGTTTAACCATTATTTTTTAAGAAGTTTGAAACACAAATCAAAGAAAATAAATCATTATAAAAGGAAAAAAATAAGATTCATATACTTAAATGTTACATTCCACTTAATTACAAGAACATAAAACACGTATGCAATAATCGTATATCTTCAAAAATGACAAATTATCTTCATGTATATTTTTGTTCATCCACTTCTCGGTCTTCAATGATATCGTCATCTTCGTCAATCTGAAACAAGCATGCACAAAAACAATTAAACCATAAACAAAAAAGACATAAAAAATAATCCTAACAACTATTATAACGCATATGCACAATCTTGTATAACATGTATATTCTATGAAAACCAAAATGTGTACCGAATAGCATGTATGTTAATAACATAAAAAACAGCCATGTTCAATGTAAAAACAAGTATGTTCAATGAATAACATGTATGTTCTATGAAAACCAAAATGTGTACTGAAAAAAAGTATGTTCACCGAAAAAACAAGTATGTTCAAACATGAATTCTACATTTAATCTAGACATGTATTAACTGCACATGAAAAACAGTCATGTTCAATGTAAAAAACACGTATGTTCACTGAAAAACGAGTATGTTCATAAAAACAAGTAACGAATCATTTTTTATTTAGATCTTTCATTGATCCATTCTACACATATATATTTTTTATTTAGATCTTGATTATCGAAATGATTTATATCAGCTATAAAACACATATGCACCATTTTAATTGATTTTTTACCAGCAATAAATACGTATGCACCATTCCTTAAAACATATATGCACCGTACCTCAAAACATGTATGCACCTTAAAACATGTATCACCTCAAAACATGTAGAAACCTTTAAAATAGAAAACATTCATGTTTTATACTTTCTTTTGCAATACTTTTGCAATACTTTCAAGATTATCCTTTTCTCTTTTTTTATGCACCGTACAATTTGCTTCTCTTTTTTTTATTTCTTTTGCAATACTTTCAAGATTATCCTTTTCTTACTTTTACTTTTGACCATTTGTTAAAAACTTTAAACCTTTTACACAAAAGCAGCAAACGTACTATTGATAAATTTTTAAGCAGTTGTGTATCAACATGATAACGAACCAACACAACCATCTTATGAAAAACAAGTAGCCAAACCAGGCCCAAATCCCATTAAAAACAAAAACATATATTTACAACCAAACCAACATTTTCACAGCAAATCAGCATCAAACAATTAACAATTAAACTCAATTCATCAAACGATCGAACTTACATATATTAAATTAGGTTTTAACAAATTCATATGATAGTGCATAAATGTTGAACGTTACCGGAGAAGTTGCTGGAGATCGGAGAGATTCACGGTCGCCGGAAAAAAGACACGTTTGGATTTGATTCAGTTTCTATTGTGACGTAAACGTGAGGAGAGTAAATAAAGCATATACCAAATATGTGACGACGGTTGACCAATCGTGAGAAATTTATGATCAGATCTGGCGGTGATATTCAATGGTGGTTGGTTGTATAAAACACGATGATGGTGCTGAACAATTAGAGGCGGCAAGAGATGAAAAGGATAGAGAGGAGGGTTTAATGATTGAATGAAAGGTGAGAAGGGTTTAATGATGGTGAAGTCGAAGGCTGCTAATGATGTGGTGATGGAAGAAAATGGAGAATGAGGGTGGTGGCTAGGGTTGAGATGAAGGAGAAAAGATAGGTGTTTTAGGCTTTATGTGTAACTGCAATATACGGTTTAAAGTGATTGAAAATATTAATTTGATATGACTATAATACCCTTCAGTCATTTACAAAAGTTTCCTAGATTTTCCTTTAATGACACTAATGGCACATGTCATCTCAGCCATTGATTAACCATTGATCAACTCATCTAATGGTCCAAAGTGGGTTTCGCAGTTCCCGCACTTAACAAGGTTTTCTAGAAGCCAAACATTACAAGGACCGCAGGGCTGAGGCCAAACATTACAAACGCTTAGAAAGCCAGGACAGAAGCCCAAGCCCAACCTTCAGCCGCTACACTCACTCAAAAGAAAAAGGGCCTGGGTCCGGATCCGCCTACTCCGTCTCAAGAAGGCCAAGGAACCGGACACCAGAAGTGGTTGGGGATAGTGACGGAAAGTACTGGGTCCAGGAAAAGTAGGGAAAAGACGGACGATCTCCATCGTCCATATGAAATCAATGACAAGGGTCCTTTCACAAAAAGGATCAGAAATTTCGAGTTCCCTAAGAGGACGCGGATGCCATCCAACGTCAAAACCTATGATGGGACAGGAGACCCAGAGGACCACTTGAAATTTTTTTGCACAGCTGCAAAGGTAGAAAGATGGGCCATGCCCACCTGGTGCCACATGTTTAACTCCGCCTTATTGGGTCATGCACGGATGTGGTTTGACGAGCTCCCGGCAGAAAGCATAGACAACTTCGAATATCTACGCGATGGTTTCCTATCATACTTCCTCCAACAGAAGAAGTATACAAAAGATCCGGTAGAACTCCACCACATCAAGCAAAGAGATGGAGAAACCACAGTAGCATTTGTTGACCGCTTTAAAGTGGAAAGCATGCACATCAAAGGGGCACCAGAATGCATGAAGGTCTCAGGATTCATGCATGGGATCAGCAATCCGGAGCTAATCAAGAGACTCAATGATAAAATCCCCAAGACGGTGGATGTGATGTGGAAAGTTACTACGGCCTTCATCCGTGGAGAAATGGCCGCAGCTAACTCATCAACAAAAAAGGCAGGCCGCTCTTCGTGGAAGGCTCAGGAAGGAGGATCACGGGCATCAAACACACGGGGTTTTGAAAGAAAGACAAAGTTCAAAGGGCATTCGAGAGCAGACCGCAGAAGGAATGACCGGTTCACACCCCTTACAAAAACACCAAAGGAAATCCTGGCGATGGATACAGTAAAGTTTACAGCCCCGCCTCCTATGTCAAGCCCGGTAGAATCCAGAAACAAGGACAATTATTGTGAGTTCCACAGAGAAAAAGGACACCACACCGACGAATGTTTCCAACTACGGAAACAAGTTGAAGAAGCGGTCAGGTCCGGCCAACTAGCTCACTTAGTGAAAGAAATCAAAAACGGAAGCCAAAAAGGCGGAGCGTCCAAGGGCGGCAGGAAGGAAACGGCGGTTAAGGATAAGGCCTCGGCCATATTCATGATACAAGCTTGGCCACGGAAAGTAAAACAAAAAACAGCCCTGAACGCCTGCCCTAATATGGAAACATCCTTCCCTCCTGTAAAGGAGAACGACTGGAACGATCACCCGCTGGTGATAAAAGCAGAAGTAGGCGGATACCACGTACACCGGATGTACGTGGACAACGGAAGCGCTTCTGAAGTTTTGTATGAGCATTGTTTCATCCGTTTGAGTCCGGAAGTTAAGAAGAGAATGATCCCTGCTACGACCCCCCTGCTAGGATTCAGTGGTGAGTTGTCATGGCCTCTGGGACAAATTTTATTGGAAGTAACCCTAGGGGATGAGGAAAATTCCTCAAGCGCTTGGATGAACTTCATGGTGGTCAGGTCCCCCTCCCAGTATAATGGCATCATAGGCCGACCGGGGATCAGGCAGCTCAAGCTCATCCCGTCCACGGTCCATGGCATGATAAAATTCCCCACCCAAGGAGGAATAGTCACGATACACAGCGACAGAATCATGCCTATGGAATGCCAGATGGTAGCAGAACCGTCCTCACAGCAGAGTTTTGAGGAAATTCCAACCAAAGAAAGCATAAAGGTTGCGTTGCATCCCAAGTTCGCAGACCAAACAGTCACCTTGGGGGGAAACCTAACAAACCAATGAAAGAGAGACCTATGTGATCTGCTAAAGAATAACTTGGATATCTTCGCCTGGCAGTCGTCGGACATGACAGGCGTGCCGCGGAACGTAGCAGAGCATAGGCTGAATATCCGGGAAGGGTACATGCCGGTGAGGCAAAAGAAGCGCGGACAAGCCCCTGAGAGAAACAAGGCAATCAATGAAGACGTGGCAAAATTGGTGGAAGCGGACATAATACGAGAGGTGAATTATCATGACTGGGTGTCAAACCCGGTCTTAGTAAAGAAAAGTGATGGGACTTGGAGAATGTGTGTAGATTTCAAGGATCTAAACAAAGCATGTCCAAAAGACTGCTATCCCCTCCCGGAGATCGACTACAAGGTGGAATCTCTCTACGGCTACAATTTCAAATGCTTTCTAGACGCATACAAGGGGTACCATCAAATACAAATGGCCGCGGATGATGAAGAGAAGACCGCCTTCCACACAAACCAGGGGATATTTTGTTATAAAAAAATGCCCTTTGGATTGAAGAACGCGGGAGCCACTTATCAACGACTGGTGGATAAGGCTTTTAAAAAACAAATTGGGACAAATCTGGAGGTATATGTGGATGACTTGGTCATTAAGAGCCATTCGGAAGCGGAGATGCTAAGGGACATAGAGGAAACCTTCCAAACACTAAGAAAAATCAACATGAAGTTGAACCCGAAAAAATGCACCTTCGGAGCCGAGGAAGGGATGTTCTTAGGCCACCTCATTAACAAAAAGGGGATTGGAGCATGCACGGATAAATCCGCGGTTGTAGCCCAGTTGCCATCTCCCCGCACGCTCAAGGAAGTGCAGAGCCTAAACGGGAAACTGGCAAGCCTCAACCGCTTCCTATCGAAATCAGCAGAAAAATCCTTACCGTTCTTCAAAACGCTAAAAAAGTGCATCAAGAAGAGCGACTTTCAGTGGACACCAGAAGCAGAACAAGCGTTCAAGGAAATGAAAAATCACATAGCCAATCTGCCCACCTTGACGGCTCCGCGACCACGGGAGGAACTGCTAATGTACCTATCCGTGGTAAAGGAAGCCATTAGCGCAGTCTTGCTAGTGGAGAGAGGAACAATTCAACAACCCATATACTTCATCAGCCGCACATTAGAACCGCCGGAGGTAAATTATGCCCCTATGGAAAAACTGGTTCTGGCGCTGGTTCACGCAGCCAGGAGGTTGAGGGGATACTTCCAAGCACATCCGGTGGTTGTCATCACGGATCAACCAATCAAGCAAATGCTCGCGAAAACAAAAAAAAACTGGAAGACTAGCAAAGTGGGCTATTGAACTGGGAGGACATGACATCAGTTACAGACCGCGAACGTCAATAAGGGGGCAGGTGCTAGCCGACTTCATTGCGGAAATGCCAGAAGAAAAGACTCCGGAATCCGACGAAACCGGGGAAAAACATACAGATGTTGAACCATGGAGCTTATACACTGACGGATCATCTTGCCAAGAGGGATAAGGAGCGGGTCTGATTCTCACAAATCCCGAAGGTGTGGAATTTACTTATGCGTTAAGATTTGAATTTGACACATCTAACAATGAAGCAGAGTACGAAGCACTGATAGCAGGATTAAGAATAGCCAAGCAAATGGGAGTCCAAGACTTGTCCACAAATGTTGATTCCCGGCTGGTCACGAATCAGATCAATGGCACCTATGAAGCCAAAGAGGAAAACATGGCGTCCTATCTGGCGAAAGCTAAAGCTTTGACTCAAAGCTTCCACACGTTCTCCATAAGACAGGTGCCACGGAGTCAGAACAAACAGGCAGACGCCCTGAGTAAGATTGCCTCTACCAGTTTTGCCCACCTATCAAAACAAGTCTTGGTTGAGACCCTGAAAGAAAAATCAACGGAAGAAAAGGAGGTAATGGCCGTGGTAGAAGAAGAAGAGGAAACCTGGATGACTCCCCTCATAGCATACCTAAAGGATAACGTACTTCCAGAAGACCGGAAAAAAGCCAGAAAATTGAAAATCAAGGCAAGACAGTACTCTATCATTGATGGTGTGTTATTCAGCAAGTCTTTTCTAGAGCCGTGGTTGCGATGCGTAGGCCCGACACAGGCAAACTATGTGATCAGAGAGATCCACGAGGGCTCATGCAGCATGCATTCAGGGCCGCGGTCTATTGTGGCCAAGGCAATAAGGTCCGGATACTACTGGCCCACAATGGACAGGGACGCAAGGGAAGTCATAGATAAATGCCAAGACTACCAGGTGCATCGACCGGTTCCCAGGAATCCCCAGCAAAAGTTGAATCCCATCACCTCCCCATGGCCATTCTACAAATGGGGAATTGACATCTGCGGCCCATTCCCAGAGGCCCCGGGAAGAATCAAATACCTGATAGTCGCAATAGATTACTTTACGAAATGGATTGAAGCCAAGGCTCTTGCAACAATCACCGGCAATCAGGTAAAGAAATTCGTATGGGATAACATCGTATGCAGATTCGGGCTTCCGGGGGAAATAGTGGCGGACAACGCCAAGCAATTCCGAGACAATCCCTTCAAAGATTGGTGTGAAAAACTAAACATCAAACAACGATTCGCATCGGTTAAACACCCACAGGCAAATGGGCTAGTAGAAAGGGCAAACCGAAGTCTAGGCGAAGGGATTAAGGCAAGAATTGACCAAGGAAGCCGAGACTGGCTGGAAGAAGTTCCGCATGTACTATGGGCTTTCAGGACTATGATTAAGTCCAGCAACGGAGATACCCCGTTTTCCCTAACCTATGGGACAGAGGCCGTGATCCCCGTAGAGATGGGAATGCCGTCCATAAGATGTGCTTTATTTGACCTAATAACAAATGACGAGGATCTGCAGTTGAACCTGGATCTAGTCGAAGAAAGAAGAGAAGTCGCAGCAATCCAAGAAGCAAAAAGCAAGATGCAAATGGAGAAGTATTACAACGCCAAAGTCCGCGGCACAAGCTTCAAGCCAGGCGACTTTGTGTACCGCAACAATGATGCAAGCCTTGTGAAAGACACCGGTAAGTTGGGCCCCAAATGGGAGGGCCCATATGAAGTCGTGGAAGCTCTGGGAAAGGGAGCTTACAAACTCAGAGGACAAGATGGTCGGGATGTACCCCGGACTTGGAACATCCGGAACCTCAAGAAATGCTATTTGTAATTGAGAAACACTCCCGTCTTTTGTATCCATAGCAGGAGTCTGCACTTACAAGTTAAGTTGCCTATTATGTATTAACTTTATAATTAATGATATGCAGAGTCTGATCAACTCCACAACTTTTCCTAAAAATTTACTTGTTATTTTTTATCTCATTCGCATGCATGAACAATCCGGATTTCGAAACCCGGACGCGTAAGCGGCCTAACAAGCCTGGCATAAGGACATAGTACCTCAAACTATCTAAGGCATATAAGTGGTATTGCAAGCCCATTGACCATACCAAACTATCCCCGGAAATCCTAAGTACGGACACACAGAGGTAGTAAGCTAAGCCCGGCCATATCATGCGCCGGCAAATAAATAAAAAAAAAGACAAACACTTGAACACATGTCAAAATAAGTTAAGTGTTATTCATTACAATGTTACATCAGTCACGGATGCATACATCCGGATAACAACCAAAAAGGGGTACAAGTTTTAGCAGCTTCACAAATAACGGCAAGGGCGGATATAGTCAAAATATCCCCCGGACAGACCACCGCATCAAACGTTCTATGGCTCTTGCGAATGAAGAACTAAAGTATCAAACATATCATCATGCTTCGTGCCATCCCCGGCCGAATCAGTTGTGGGAGCAGAGGCGGCCGGAGGCTCAGCAGACACAGGGACAGTGCTTGAGGAGGGCTGGGGACCAAGAGGGTTTGGAAGAATAACGGCAAGGCCCTTGTCTGAATAATCAAAATCCACCCCATACTTCTTGTTCTTGAAGTCCTTGTAGGCTGCAATGGCTCAGGGGCGGCGAGTAACAAACCAGAGCACAGACTCCGGTAAAACGCTTTCCTCAGCAACAGGGGGCTTAAAGGTAAGCTCCCCCGACTCAGGATCACGGTGCTTCTCCAGGACCGGCTTTGACATCAAATACTCAAGAGGAGCATCCCGGCAGTCCTCAAGAGCATCCAACAAAGGGAAAGGCACGTTACTCAACCGGACCACAGACTCGGTATAGCGCTCTTTAGCCTCCGGATCATAGGCCTCAATTTCTTCCAGCTTAACACCTGCCGATCCATGGGAAACCCCGGCCTCCAAACCCTGACGTATGCCTTCTTTAAGAGCCGTGGAGATGCAATTCCCAAGCCTGGTCTTTAGCTCCTCGGATTCCTTAAATTTCTCAAAAGCATACCTGAATCCGTGCCCAATCACCCAACGTCTGCCCTCAACAGCCCTCAAAGTCTGAGGGAAAAGCTGCAACACCCCCAAATTTTAAACATAGCAGCGGAAGATTTATTTGGGTGTTACTGTGAGGATCGAAAACAAAATCATAGAAAAACAGCCTGAGACGGCATTTTTAATTTACATAGGTCCATAATACAAATTCAGTTACAAAGCGTTACATCAGAGTGCTAAGGTTTCTCCAAAGAAACACCAATTTAACTGAATTACAACTTTATTTTACACCATTTATTTAAGATAGGGTGTGCCTGCTCCATGCCTTGCCTTGCTCCTCTAGTTCCCTGAGATACATGCTTAAAAGTCAACATAATGTTGAGTGAAATCATGGAGTTTGTAATTTAAATATCAGTTTGATTCACAAGTAAGATTGTATTGAAGGTACAATCAGTTTAGAAATTGATATCGCAGTTCATATATTGCCCTAAGTCTCATGACACGCAAACGTTAACAAAGTACCGCATAAACGGAGGTGTCCACCAAATTAATGATGAAAGTTTTGCCCTCGTGTAATAGGTGATTTTGCCAATTCCTATTTTTCTCAAATATAATGCATCGCGACTAATACGACTAGCAAAAAGCATTCCGTCACAGTATTAGTGGGATAGGTCGTCAACCTCTAATAGATCTATTCATTATATTCGCGTTCACCGCAGTGATTAATGGCTCATGATAAAAGGGTCTTGTGGCAATATGGTAACTTAGGCATATATCAAGTCAGGTAGCATACAGAAAAATACTTGTGATCTGTTTATAGCATGTATCCCCCTCACGGAGTTTAAAAAGTATAAAGAGTTTAAAAGTGAGGCCATGACTCACCTTATGCGTTACTGGTGATGGTGAAAATAAACTCAGAGGTGATTATAACAACTTCGATATAGAACCTGGTAAATATATAAATAACTGAGAATCTGACTAATTTCTAGTGGTGTGTGTGTATGAATGGTGGATGATGATTAACTAATGATATACAACGATCTATTCGTTGAGAGTGAAGGTGTTATATGATTATGGTGCTCGTGCTCTCGTAAGATCATATCTTCAAAGAATAAATGAATTTATATGAAATATTAACATGAAATATTTCTAACGCTATTAACTAATATGCAATTAGAATGCGAATATGCATATGAAGTAAAGATATGGTGCAAAAATGAAAAATAAGATAAGAATGACAAGTTATAACAGTTGGTCCTTGTTCTTTCCAGATTTTACATTTTCTACCCTAACCGTGGTTTGCGTTACGTCGTTAGTCCTTGTCCAGTCCATAGTCCAATAATAGTCCAATATTTGTCCATATGTCCACGTAAAGCTTGGAGTTCAATGGTATGTCAATTTAAGTCCTCTACAAACTGTTTTCACAGCTTCAGTCCATAAGTTTCTCGGTTTGGCAGTTTTAGTCCTTTTTGGCTAAGTCGCGTTACATTTTTAGTCCTTTTTGCATAAAAATGACGGGAAAAATATTCTGAAAATTTCTATAACTTTATTAAGTTTATTTTAACTTAATTCAAGTGCTTATTCTAGGAACGAGCTTATTTTTATATCAATGGGCCTATTAACGAATCTATTTAAGGCCCATTAAGAGTTTTAGAGGCGAGGGCGTGTAAATTGTTTTGGGCTTAGACTTGGGCTATTTTTAGGATTCTAAAAATATTTCATTTGGGCTGGATGGGCTGGTTTATCACTATCTCTTATTGGGCTTTGGTTTAACCCACTTCGGAAATAAACTTTCTGAAAATGTGAAATAGTTGTTCGAAGGTCGATCAAAAGGGTTTATTTTGAGCGTGTTTGTGAGCTTATGAGGTCGAACTGAAAACATGAAAAATATAGTTTGCTAGGTGGGTTATCGAGTTGTACTAAAATATCTAGGTGTTGTGTTTATAAATCCGAAAATATATTTGAGGTTTACAGCCTCATCGCATGGTTTTGAGTCCACAAAAAAAAATGTCAATTATTTCCTAAGTCATTTACGCTAGTCGAGTAGCATTCAAAATGATTTATTTTAAGTGTCGAGATAAAATTATGAGTGGGATCTTAGAATACGAAAAATGTTGTTTCCCAGGTGTACTGTCGAGCGAAGTAGAAATATATAGGTGTTATGTTCATGGATTCGAATTAAAAGGTTCGTGATTTAGGCCAGGTCGAGGTGTTCTTCTTGGTTGTAATACTTAGTTAGATTTTTATTTGTTTCTAAAAGGTTCGATCGAGTAGCACTTAAGATGGCTCATTTTAAAAGTCGAAACTTGAGTGTGATCAAGAGTTATTTAAATGAAAAGTGTAGGTAGTTACGTGGTGTATTAGGTCGTGTAACGAGAGAACATGGTCGTCAAATTATTTAGTGAGATATGGAGTTATTTTGGAGACCTCTTGGGACTGTTTTCATTCGTATGAAATGCTTAGCATGTTTTTAACTTTTCCCCATTTTATTTAAAGCGTGACATATAGGTTGCATGGAGTGAATGTATACATGTTCGAGTAAAATAATGCATGTAACTTAATGTAGTGTTGATATGTACGATCTATTGAAAAACATAATAATGCATGGCGTAATGTATTAAACGTGTACTAGCAAGATGTGAATGTGGTTCTTAAACATGCAACGTGAGTTTATAACTGTGTGGTGGGTACAATTAAAAATAGATACGTTCGAATGTAGCATGAGATATGCATGTGTGAGTGAGTACGTGAGATATATATTTAAGAGGGGGCGAGAAGACTTACTACACCTTTGAAAAGGTGGTGGAGACTTAGTGTTAGTCGGATGGAACACGAAGGGAGACAACCCACTTGCTTCGGACTCTTTTACTCAAAACTAGTGAAGTTCTCTGTTTGTGAAGGAGAAGATTTAGGTGAAGGTATAATGATAGTGAAATGGGTGTGAAGGAAGTTGTGTGGTTCGAATGAAACACAAGAAGAGGCAGTGAGTTCGAAGAGTTTTTATATGACTTGACTTTACTGAGTTTGCTTCCAAAATTCTCGACAGAAAGGCTACTTAGGGAATGTATTGATGTTGAAAGAAAATGATAGGAGTGTAAGGAAGAGAAATGGATCGAATTAGTAGCTTTTATAGGCAAAATATCTCACTTTTCACATTGACTATTGACTCTATGATTGCAAACACTGTGACTATGGGACACTTGTATATTGATATCTTAGTTTGAGTGTGAAACGTGTGTGGGTAGTTGAAAGTTTGGGCTCTAGCTCTTGGATGTTTTTTTTTATTCGGTTTATACATATGTTAACACAAGTTTTTGGACTTGCAAGATACATGTTGTGTACCGAGGTTTAGTTTTCTTTTGAAGCATTAGCATAGGTTAGAAATATGGTTGAGAGGTCATAAGGTCAAGTGGGATGCGAAGTGGTATTGTGTCGAATTTTATAAGTATATGTATGGGTCGAAAATGGGGCAACGAAATGGGTTCTGTTCCCGTGTTACTACTTGATATTCTCGGCTGGGTTTTTGTATCATAGTAGCTAATTGGGTGGTGCATTTAAATGTGCAAAAATATGTAAAGGTTGAGTTCAACATTTAAAAATACCATCGGGTTTTTGGAGGGTATTAGTGATCGGATGAAATAAAGAAAACAAAGGAGAGAAAATAATATAAGTGGTGTGTTGGGTGGGCTGTGATGTTCGAATGGGGTTGTGTGAATTCGGTGGGCTAGTTGGATTATGTGGGCCGATCATTAAGAGTCCAATAGGTTGTTGTAGTGTAGAATTTAGGATTAGTATTAGTGCTTATGATTAAGTTTTTAGTTAAGTGTATTTGGCGTGGTTAATTCTTGTTAAGTGTAGTAACATAACTAGGTGAGTATGATCACTTGTCGTCGATCATAAAAATGTGTTGTTGCGTCGGAAATGTTATCTCGAGTACGGCGTATACAATATATATATAATGCATCGGGATATCAATAACTAATAATAGAAAAGTTTAAATTTCTAGCAAAAATGGGCTTTAGTAAACGGTAATACGGGATCATCATTAATCATTAAGATTGATTACAAGGGTTTTTCATAGGATCTTACAGTACTCCTCCCTCATTCGAATTCCGTCCCGGAATTCAAGTCTAAAATAGCTAATAAGAGTGGTTTACGGAAATAGATGGGGATATTTTTCACGAATTTGGTCTTCGCGTTCCCATGTGTACGTAGGTCCTCTCTTAGAGTCCCATTTTACTTTCACAATAGGAATACGGCTTTGCTTGAGTTGCTTAACCTCTCTATCCATTATCTCTACGGGTTCCTCTGTGAACACAAGTTTGTCGTCTAGTTTAATCTCTTTCAGCGGAATGACAAGAGTCTCGTCCGATAGGCATTTCTTAAGTTGGGATACGTGGAATGTAGGGTGTACCCTACTGAGTTCTTCTGGAAGTTCTAACTTATAGGCAACTGGGCCAATCCTCTCGAGGATTTTAAATGGTCCAATGTACCTTGGGTTGAGTTTTCCACGCTTCTCGAAGCGTATCATTCCCTTCCAGGGCGAAACTTTTAGCATAACTCTATCTCCGACTTCAAACTCCATGGGTTTCCTTCTCACGTCTGCATAACTCTTTTGTCTGTCACGAGCGGCTTGGAGACGATGTTTGATTTTGAATATTTTCTCGGTTGTGTCGTGGATTAGTTCTGGTCCGGTAAGCTGCATGTCACCAACTTCTGTCCAACAGATAGGTGATCTGCACTTTCTCCCATAAAGTGCTTCAAAAGGTGCAACCTTTAGGCTAGCTTGGTAACTATTGTTGTACGAGAATTCAACCAATGGTAAGTGTTTGTCCCAACCTTTTCCGAAGTCAAGTACACATGCTCTAAGCATATCTTCTAAGGTTTGGATTGTCCTTTCACTTTGTCCATCAGTTTGGGGATGATAAGCGGTGCTCATGTCCAATTGAGTACCGAGGGCTTTCTGTAGGGATTGCCAAAATCCTGAAGTGAATCGACTGTCTCTGTCTGAAATGATAGAGACTGGGACTCCATGTCGGATTATGATTTCTTTGAAGTACAACTGAGCGAGTGTGTCCAACTCGTCAGTTTCTTTGATAGGCAGAAAATGAGCTGATTTGGTTAAGCGGTCGACGATAACCCAAATGGTGTCATATCCGGTCGAGGTTTTTGGTAACTTGGTAATAAAATCCATAGTGATTCTTTCCCATTTCCAGACTGGTATCTCAGGTTGTACGAGTAGTCCAGATGGTTTCTGACTTTCGGCTTTGACCCTTGAACAAGTCAAACACTTCCCAACATATGTTGCAATGTCGGCTTTCATGTTTGGCCACCAGTAAAGTTGTTTGAGGTCTTGGTACATCTTGGTGGATCCGGGATGAATGGAATATTTAGACTTGTGAGATTCATGCATGATAAAATCTCGAATTCCTCCATAGAGAGGAATCCAGCATCTTTTCTTGAAGCATAACATTCCATCGGCTCGTCGTATGAATCCGTTCTCGCTTTCTAGCATGCCCTTAATTTTCTCGTGAGCTCGATTTTCTTCCTGAAGAGCTTCCGATTGGGCTATGAGAATTTGAGATGGGAGTGGTGAATAAATTGTCATTTCTAACGATCGAACTCTAAGAGGTTTGATCCTCTCTTTTCTGCTCAATGCGTCAGCCACGACATTCGCTTTACCGGGATGGTAGCGAATCTCACAATCGTAGTCGTTGAGTAGTTCCAACCATCGGCGCTGTCTCATGTTCAGCTCCTTCTGATCTAGTATGTGTTGAAGACTTTTGTGATCGGTGAATACCGTGCACTTTGTACCGTATAGGTAATATCTCCACATTTTAAGAGCGAATACTACTGCTCCTAATTCCAGATCATGAGTGGTATAGTTTTCCTCATTTTTCTTGAGTTGTCGAGACGCATAAGCTATGACTTTGTCTCTCTGCATTAGTACCGCACCTAAACCATGATGTGATGCGTCACAATATACTACAAAGTCTTCGCTTCCGTCCGGTAGTGCTAGAATTGGTGCTTCACAGAGTTTTTGTTTTAAGAGTTGAAATGCTGATTCTTGTTTCTCTTCCCAGATATACTTCTTGTTTTTCTGAGTGAGTTCTGTCAAAGGTTTTTCGATTTTGGAAAAACCTTCTATAAACCTTCGATAGTAACCAGCGAGTCCTAAAAATTGTCGAATTTCAGTGGGAGTGGTGGGCGAAGCCCAACCTTTGACTGCTTCGATCTTGGCGGGGTCAACGTGAATACCTTGACTGTTGATGATGTGACCTAAGAATTGAACGGTGGAGATCCAAAAATCACATTTGGAGAATTTCGCATACAGTTTTTCTTGTTTGAGTACACCCAAAATGGTTCTCAAATATTCCGCATGCTCTTGTTTGTTACGTGAGTAGATCAAAATGTCGTCGATGAATACGATTACGAACTTGTCCAGATATGGCTTACATACGCGGTTCATTAGATCCATGAACACTGCCGGTGCTGATGCGTGGTTTTGCAACCTTACAACAGGTTTTACCTCTCAAGGGATCTCAAGAGGCTTACAACCCCACCAGGCAGTGTACCTGACCGATGTAGTATAGTGTAGTGGAAAGTACGGGGGATTGATCGTTCTCCACAGGGAATAGTGTCGTTAGGATTGAAAAACTACTCTAATAGGTCTAAGGGTGAGAGAAGATTCTTTTTGTATTTTTTATATTTTTTATGAAAGCAAGTAAAATCTCGGGTTTGAAAGAGTGGGCGGAATTAGTTGCTAGTCAACTAACCCAAATAACTACGAATGCAAATAAAATAAAATAACTGAAAATGAAAAGGTTGATGAAACTTATATGGAGAGAAATGTGTTTACTTAGATTTCCTTACTCCCTAACTATCTTTTACCGGTTGATTAGTGTGTATTAATTGCGTGAATGACGGGTGTATTCCTTAATACCAATCGTGGGGTGGCGTACGTACTTCCCCAACTCTATAAGCTCCTACTTCACTCCTATGTCGAGCCGGCTAAGAAGCTCCTAACATGGGATCACTAGAATTCGCTCATGCATTAAATACAACCATAAAAACCTTAGTACGCATTGGTTCATGTTTCTTAAGACGTTCAAGCAAGTTACCGTATAGGAAGTTAGCCAGTTTTCTTAAGCCTAACATCGATGAACAATCATCCAATACAATTAATAACACACTAATAACCAACAATCAATAGCTAGGTTTCATTAGATCTAAGCAAACACAAGATAAATCTAGCCTAGCATGTTAATTAAAATACAAGAACAAGATGTAATCAAACAACACATAGACATATTGAATGATTAAATAATAACTTATCTTCAATTAAACATGGGAGATCCAAGGGTATGAAAACCCTTAAAAATGGCAGAAATTCGTCTAGGGTTTCTCCTCCAAAATTACACACAATAAGTTCCACCCTAATGACAAAAAATTGCAAAACTATATATAGAGTTTAAGGGCTGACGGCGTCACGTTGTAGATCCTGACGTCGTCACCTCGCCGCTTTTAGGGTTCCCGGATGGCCTTCCTGACGCCGTCCCTCTTTAGTGCTCCAAAATCCGCTCTGGCCTATCAAGGGGTGACGCCGTCAGAATTGAGCTTGACGCCGTCCCTCTTTAGTTTAAACCGTGATGGCCTTGATCACATTAAAGGGTGACGCCGTCAGATTTTTCATGCAAAATTCTCTGGCTTATCATGAGTAATTTTCATATCCATCTTTTTTTGCCAAGCCGCGACGCCGTCTGGGGAAATTCCTGACGCCGTCAAAGGTACTTTTCAGCCGATTTTGAGACTTTGTCGTTTTCTTCACTTTTATGCTCCAAAAACGTCCAAAATGCTTCCTTTTCCAGATTTCTTCTCAAAAGTACCTAAACTGACAAAAGGAACGATTTAGGGCAATATTTGATCAAATAAATACGATTTAGGGCTTAAATGACCCCCTAAAAGCGGTACACTTTTCGCTTCATCAAATACCCTTACACTTGAGATTTGCTTGTCCTCAAGCAAATGCGCTTTTATTCTAATCAAAATACAAGTTAGGGGTCATTTAACACTAATATAAAAGTAATTACAACAAATAGTCGTTCCACTTTAATCATAATAAGCACGGAGATTACAAACTAGCACCTCACAAGTAGTGTTTAGATACTCACATTTCTCAAGTGTCATCAAAATAAATCTCATAAATGAAAACGGATAATATCTCTCACTACCTGTCATAGCAAATAGATTACTATAGGCTTGGGAAAGGATCAAAAACCTCCTCCACTAGGCGTAAGCACCTAAGATAAACTATCAAAGAGGGCTTTTAAATGGGTTATAACGTTAGGTGTAGGGATATGATAAACACGGTTTTGTTGGATAAGGGATATTTTACTGGTGGCGAGTTAAAGATCTTGATTAATTACATGTACTATACAATGTTGCTAAGCCAAGACTAGACTCGATCTTAAGCTAAAAACAAAATAACAAAAACATAAAATAAACATAAAATGAAACGGGATGGTAGTCCGTATGTTTTTTCTACTTTTCTTTTTTTTTTTCATTTTTTTTTGTATTTTTCTTGATTTTTTCGATTTTTTTTTTCCATACACTCTTGCCCTACCATCCAAAATAATACATCATAGGGGCATTGCATTCCCCTTACACTTGAACTTTTACATAACTTTACAAATAACTATTCTAATGACTCGAATTAAGATAATCGAAACACTTGGAGTACTTTTAAAATATTAACGCACATATGGGGGTAATAAATGATGTTCTTCCCCATTACTCCATTACACTAGTACTTTACCCATGAGTCCCAATCGTCCCAAAACAATATGTACAAGGATATGACTCGACTTAGCAACCATGTAATCAACTAGATAATTAACTTGGGTTTAAACAAATGTTGTAACAATAATGCACTAAAGATGAGTGCATACAAGGTAGGCTAAGGCGATTTGGGTGTACATTTAAGTGGGGTGTAACAAATTCTTCCTTTAAGTAAAATGCTTAAAGGTCGAAACGAAAAGATAGGCTCTGAGGGGTGTACTAGGGGTATCGTGTACTAAAAATGAGTACAACGCAAAGGGTGTGGGAGAATTACTTGACCAATGTAGCCAATGTAATTATAACAAAAACACAGGTGTAAAACAATGGGTTAATCCTAATGCCTCTTATCATGTAGTAAATCTAACTACACGAATGTAGTCTCACTTGTGGCCTCGGAATGGTCCTAACGCAAGTTCTAGAATCTAAGTGCTACCGGTACACACATCATAGCATAAATGCTTTTCCTACCAATTCTAGGGGCGAACCTCACATATTTGGGGGTGGAAAATTTTTTAGTGGTACGGTTTTTGTGCTAGTCATATAACTCCTATCCGTGAGATGCTCATTAAGATCAAAGTTTCACTCCTAAATGTTGTAAAAAATTTTAAATTTGGCACTAAAATTGCCCTAACAGGTATTTCTCTCAGTTTTATTACACATCTACTATTAAACAAACCAAAATCAAGTGCACTTGTATTCTCTAAAGTATCGTATTTTACCCCCCCTTACACTTAAGATGAACATTGTCCCCAATGTTCAAATAACAAGATGTAAAAGTAAATAAGGTAAAAGAATGAAATCAAATACTCCCCTGATTCGCTCGGTGGATAAAAAAGTAACATGGTTAGATCTTCTTCCAAGTGAATGTAGAAGCTCCAAGACTAAAGCATCGCCAAAAGCTTGATTCCACATACATCTCCTAGTCCAAAATAACCTGTTAAACCTGAGAAAACAAACACGAAAACCTGCATAACATCGGCGGGATAAATTCTATATAAGGATATAATGCTTGTGGAATGATTATTTTGCAGATTCCTGGAGATTATAAGTTAGAGATTTAATAAAAACTTTTTATGAAAACAAAACTTTCAAAAATTTCTGAAAATTAAAACCTGACGCCGTCAGGTTGTAAATCCTGACGCCGTCAGAAATGATCTGACAGAATTTTCATGTTAAGTTTCCGGAAAATTTCTGGAAAAACCTTTACCTTACTTCCTGGAATTCCTGCAAAACATCATTATGACTCGATACAAGCATTTGACTCAAACAAATACTAATATGTATGTTAATTTAATATTGTTATGATTCATGTTCATTTGTTCTAATAAACTGATTTGGATTTCCCTTACACTTATCTTTTGCAAAATACCTTTATATGTAGTTAAGACGAAGTTAAAAACAAGATAAAGCATTTTCACAATTTAGTTTTGAACATGAATCAATAATAATAAAAATTAAACATACATACGGAAACAAATAAAATCAAACAAACAAATAAATAAACACACAAAGCAAATAAAGCTTGGGTTGCCTCCCAAGAAGCGCTTTTTTTTGTTCGAGTCACGAGCCTGACTCTACCCTTATTTAACGGATAAAGGAGAGGTTTTCCCTACACTTAGGATTAAGTGTGGGTGAAAGTAGCGATACACACCCTTAGGGTGGAAATATGCCACGTGAGGAAAGAGTGACGGGTGAATTATATGCTCAAAGGTGCGGGATCCTATCATCATAACCTTACCTAATTCAATTGGGTTAGTGGGCGGATTAAGATTTTCTCCTAGAAAGGGATCATCTTCTATCAAATTCGAGAAACTCCAAGTTAAGAATCCACTTTGACCTAATAAACCCGGTTTAAACCCATAATGTTTCTTGTGATCAATCATAAATGGGTGATGTAAGTATGTAAGGTCATGGTTCACTCCTATGTTAGCTTCCTCTCTACAAGTCCTAGAGTCTACTACCTTAATCTTAACATTACCCGGACTACATGGTTTGATGGGTGGATCGGGACCTAATTCAATTCCTAAGTTCACATCTAAGGATGGAAGATTAGGTAACGGTTTTGGTTTAGGCTCCGGTTCATCAAAACTAGGAACTTCCATAGAACTAAAAGAAAGGTTATGACTACAAGTATTCAAACCTATTTCTTCTAGTTTTGTTTCTTCCAAAGGTTCTACTTCAATTGGGGTTCCTATAGTCCCTTCTACTTCTTCCGGGTAAGTCACGGGCGGTGTGTATGCCTCGAATGATGGTAGGACTTGTGGGGTACTTTGTAGGTTTGTGTTATTTACCTCATCCTTCCTTGTCTTTATATCAATTATATCCACATCATGTGTTTTAGTAGAATCTAACCCAAACATGTTCCTAAGTATCTCAAATCCTTCTCTAGCCATTTCAAGTTCTAAGTCCGATTCATAAGAATCTTCCCCGATAACATGATTACTATGTTCAATTTGCCTAAAGGATTCATCATGTGTTCCTTGAGATTCAAAGTCATTGATTATAAAACCTAAGTCTTTTTGCTCAATATGCTCATGTTCGGCTAAATCCTCCTCAATTGTTTCCTCAAGTTGTGATGTATACGAACCCATTAATTCATTAAACTTATGGTTCACGGTTAGGAGGCTTTCCTCAAAATTTTTCCAAAGGGTCTTATTAAAAGGAGTTGATCCTAACAATGATTGTTTAATAGAAGCCACACATGCACATAATTCATCAAACCTATCAAACTTTATACCCATCTCCTCTTGTATATATCTAAGATCACTTAAAAATTCATTGGAACAACAGGAAGCAAATCTATCCGTGTAAAGTAATTGTTCCTCTATTGTTAATGATCTAAATGGAATATCATCCGCCATGGTGACAAATGAAAATGGTTTTACAAACAAAGGGCACAAAGAAAAAGATAGACTAAAGAAATCTAATAAAAAGAAAAATAAAAATCTCACTAGAAAGGAATCTATTGAGTAGACCTAATAAAATAAAAATTCAACCTAAACAATAACTATTCCCCGGCAGCGGCGCCAAAAACTTGATGCGTGGTTTTGCAACCTTACAACAGGTTTTACCTCTCAAGGGATCTCAAGAGGCTTACAACCCCACCAGGCAGTGTACCTGACCGATGTAGTATAGTGTAGTGGTAAGTACGGGGGATTGATCGTTCTCCACTGGGAATAGTGTCGTTAGGATTGAAAAACTACTCTAATAGGTCTAAGGGTGAGAGAAGATTCTTTTTGTATTTTTTATATTTTTTATGAAAGCAAGTAAAATCTCGGGTTTGAAAGAGTGGGCGGAATTAGTTGCTAGTCAACTAACCCAAATAACTACGAATGCAAATAAAATAAAATAACTGAAAATGAAAAGGTTGATGAAACTTATATGGAGAGAAATGTGTTTACTTAGATTTCCTTACTCCCTAACTATCTTTTACCGGTTGATTAGTGTGTATTAATTGCGTGGATGACGGGTGTATTCCTTAATACCAATCGTGGGGTGGCGTACGTACTTCCTCAACTCTATAAGCTCCTACTTCACTCCTATGTCGAGCCGGCTAAGAAGCTCCTAACATGGGGTCACTAGAATTCGCTCATGCATTAAATACAACCATAAAAACCTTAGTACGCATTGGTTCATGTTTCTTAAGACGTTCAAGCAAGTTACCGTATAGGAAGTTAGCCAGTTTTCTTAAGCCTAACATCGATGAACAATCATTCAATACAATTAATAACACACTAATAACCAACAATCAATAGCTAGGTTTCATTAGATCTAAGCAAACACAAGATAAATCTAGCCTAGCATGTTAATTAAAAGACAAGAACAGGATGTAATCAAACAACACATAGACATATTGAATGATTAAATAATAACTTATCTTCAATTAAACATGGGAGATCCAAGGGTATGAAAACCCTTAAAAATGGCAGAAATTCGTCTAGGGTTTCTCTTCCAAAATTACACACAATAAGTTCCACCCTAATGACAAAAAATTGCAAAACTATATATAGAGTTTAAGGGCTGACGGCGTCACGTTGTAGATCCTGACGCCGTCACCTTACCGCTTTTAGGGTTCCCGGATGGCCTTCCTGACGCCGTCCCTCTTTAGTGCTCCAAAATCCGCTCTGGCCTATCAAGGGGTGACGCCGTCAGAATTGAGCTTGACGCCGTCCCTCTTTAGTTTAAACCGTGATGGCCTTGATCACATTAAAGGGTGACGCCGTCAGATTTTTCATGCAAAATTCTCTGGCTTATCATGAGTAATTTTCATATCCATCTTTATTTTCCAAGCCGCGACGCCGTCTGGGGAAATTCCTGACGCCGTCAAAGGTACTTTTCAGCCGATTTTGAGACTTTGTCGTTTTCTTCACTTTTATGCTCCAAAAACGTCCAAAATGCTTCCTTTTCCAGATTTCTTCTCAAAAGTACCTAAAATGACAAAAGGAACGATTTAGGGCAATATTTGATCAAATAAATACGATTTAGGGCTTAAATGACCCCCTAAAAGCGGTACACTTTTCGCTTCATTAGATCCATGAACACTGCAGGTGCGTTGGTAAGACCAAATGGCATTACGCGGAATTCGTAATGTCCGTATCGTGTTCGAAAGGCTGTTTTGGGAACGTCTTCTTCTCTGACCCTTAATTGGTGGTATCCTGATCTTAGATCGATTTTTGAGTAAACACTCGATCCTTGCAGTTGGTTAAATAGATCGTCAATTCTTGGTAATGGGTATCGATTTTTCACTGTGAGTTTGTTCAACTCTCTATAATCGATGCACATTCGGAATGTTCCGTCTTTCTTTTTGACAAACAGGACTGGTGCTCCCCAAGGCGATGAGCTGGGTTGGATGAATCCTTTATCTGACAGTTCTTTCAACTGCTCAGATAATTCCTTCATTTCGGAAGGGGCTAGTCGATATGGTGCTTTTGCAACGGGTGCTGCTCCAGGCACTAAATCGATTCGAAATTCTACTTGCCGGATGGGTGGAATACCTGGCAAGTCTTCAGGGAATACTTCTGCAAACTCATTTACAACAGGCACTTCTTCCAGTCGTTTTTCTTTCTCTTTCGATTTATCTTCCGTTACTTGGACTAAAAATGCGTGACATCCTTTGTTTATGTATTTCACCGTTTTGATGTACGAGATGATATTGAGTTGGGTTTTGTAGTGGTCACAACGAACGGTAAGCGTTTCATTGTCTAAGGGAATTTGGATAACTTTTTCATCGTAGATGATTCGGGCACGATGTTTGGATAACCAATCCATACCCACAATTGCGTCAAAGCTTCCAAGTTGGATGGGCATGAGATCGATTGGAAATGATTTGTTTTGGAGGGTTAAGGTGCAGTTTTTGAGTACGGTGTTGGTGTTTAACAATTTTCCGTCGGCTATTTCAATTTCGTACGAGGTATCTAATTCTACAGGCGCTATATTAAGTAATAAAGCAAATGAAGTAGATACAAAGCTTCTATCGGCTCCAGAATCAAATAATATTTTAGCACTATGTTGATTCAGTAAGAAAGTACCCGTAGTGACGTTGGGGTTCTGTGGTACGTTTCCATCTCCGAGTACGTAAGCTCTTCCTCGGGCAACCTGATTGACGTTCTTGGGGCAGTGGCTTTTATAATGACCCGCTTCACCACAACCGTGGCACTTTACTGCTACTGGTTGCGCATTCGCTCCCGTGGCTCTGCAGTCTCGGGTCACGTGACCTATTTTCCTACAGTTACCGTAGATGGCGGTACAGGGTCCTGTATGATGCATCTTGCACTTGTTACACTGGGGTTTTGTCCCAGCATACATTTTTCCTTCGGCAGGTGTAGCCACATAAGCCCTAGCGGCTTCTTGTCTGCGGTTTTGTTGTTGATGTCTATCATTTCTGCTTTGCTGGTAGTCTCTGTTGCGATTGCTTCGATCATTGTTGCGGTAGCTCCTGTTGTGACTGTAATAACTGTTGCTGTTCCGGTTGTTGCTGTCATGGTTATCATAGTTTCTATTTTGTCCATCGACTGTGGAGTTAGAACCTCGTTTAAGCACTCGACTCATCATTCGCTGAGCAAATACGAATGCGGCTTCGAGGGTTTGTGGGTGTGATGCGGTGACGTCTCCCTCAATGCTTGAAGGTAGTCCTTCCACATATTTCTCCAATGTCTTTTCCAAGTCAGGTACCATGTGTGGACACAAAAGAGATAACTCTTGAAATTTTCGGTTGTACGCACTGACATCATTGTTTTTCACCACTAGCTGGTGAAATTCGTCTTCAAGCTTTCTGACCTCGGTACGGGGACAGTACTTTTTCAGCATTTTATTCTTCAGTTCGGTCCATGAGATTTGAAATGCTGCTTCAGTACCCATTATTTTGACAGTAGCATTCCACCAAGATAATGCATTTCCCCTCAAAGTTCCAGTGGCAAAAGTGACCTTGTTGTTTTCTACACAGTTGCTTCTCATGAATACCGTTTCCATGCATTCAAACCACTGTGCTAGTTTCGTCACTCCTTCTACGCCTCTGTAGGTGGTTGGTTGGCAACTTACGAATTCTTTGTAAGTGCATTTACGTGGTGTAGATGCCTCACTTTCATTTGTTGCTCCCATAGTATTGCTTGAGCGGTTTGCTGCATCGGCCTCGCGTGCTGCGGCGATGCCTTCATCAATCATTCTTCGAATGTCCTCAAGCGTCAGTGTTACGGTTGGGTTGGTAGTTTCGTTGTCGCTATGTGCCATTTTCTATTAATGTCACAAGAATACAGATTTAGAATTTGGATAGAATAGCTGAGTATATGCACAATGTAGTCATGGTGTGAAATGGTGGTTAAATTGAATATTTTCCACAATTACAATGCCTCTTTATTTTATCCTTTTACGGATATGAGATTGTTAAGGAACAATCGACTTAATCATGCAAACTGGAGTTCATCAATTTCCTCCTCATATCACCATATTATATGTGTTCAGGTTTTTACAATATTTACACAATTAGAGAATCATAATAATAACAGGTAACATCACGACATGTCTGGATACCATTACAATACATACGAACAACCATAATACATAAGTTAACAGATATATAGTACATTACTACCAACATTACAACATTAATAACTTGATCAGTTGAGTTATACAACAAAACGATACAAGAGTCTTTATTAATTGCCACATGCGGCAGACTACAATGTCTCAAACTATACAACATGCTAACTATGTCTACTGCTCAGGTCTATCCGTATGCCTCGTGAGCTCTGAGATCTGGTCTCTGAGTCTCTGTATCTCAGTCTGATGCTCCATCTGTATGTCTCCCATGAGTCTCTCCAATGTGTCAACTCTACGCTGTGCCAGGTGAGCCTCCCAAGCTAAGTCCTGTCCCTCTCTACGTATGGATATCGCGTGGGAACGGGTATCTGCCAAGTCTGTCTGCATCTGTCTCAAGCACTGCTGTATCACGGCTATGTTGGAAGCCAACCTATGCAGAGTGTCAGTGATAGTACCCGGGGAATCTAATGGTACATGGTCTATCATCTGAAGAAGTGAATCGACCTGCTCTCCGTGACTCTCGATTCGTGTCACTACTGTAGATGGTATAAGGGTTTGGGTGATTACTGGTCTAAATCCTTCCCAAGCATCATGGGTCTGAGCTGGGGGAGCGAAACCAGGAGGGTAAGGCAGTGATGGTGAGGATGGGTGTATCTGCTCTGATATGCGAGGTCTACTCGATGAAGGAATATCCTCTGCAGGAATCGGATCCCGCTGTCGAGGTGGTAGTGGATATGTCTGGGTATGTATGTCAAGCACATGGTCAGGTAGTGGGGATGGTGCAGTATGGTGGAACTCTAATGGTGTATCGTCTGCAGGGAGCCATTGCTGACTCTCATAGTACAAGTCGTCAGGGGGTGGTATATAGAAAGGAGAATAGGTGTCATAAACAAAATGTGGTGGTAGCGTAGGTGCTGGCAAAGCTGGCACATGAGGGTCCTCTAATAAAGGTACGGCGGCGGCTCCACCCTCTACAAAGGGCTCGATCGCGTCAAGCACAACCTCTGGTGCTACCGTATCAGGAAGTACGGGGGATGTGACTGATGCTAGTGATCCCTCGGAGTCCGGCTCCGATGATACACTAAAGTGGGTGATGAATGACATTGTACTGTAATAATCCATATATGGTAAAATAAGTAATTACTAACATCAAGTGGTGTAAGATAAGCATGAAATGATCTAGTTGTGCATAGTACTTTCAAGTATGTAGAGGCTTATATAAGATAATCCTAATGTATAACATACCGAGCGCGGCAGCAAGCAGGCATGGAGAGTTTAAGGTAACATGGTGTATAATTAATTTGTTTGAAAAAATGTAGTTATAGTCCAACGTTTGAAAACATTTGGTTCTCTATAACCGAAGCTCTGATGCCAATCTGCAACACCCCAAAATTTTAAACATAGCAGCGGAAGATTTATTTGGGTGTTACTGTGAGGATCGAAAACAAAATCATAGAAAAACAGCCTGAGACGGCATTTTTAATTTACATAGGTCCATAATACAAATTCAGTTACAAAGCGTTACATCAGAGTGCTAAGGTTTCTCCAAAGAAACACCAATTTAACTGAATTACAACTTTATTTTACACCATTTATTTAAGATAGGGTGTGCCTGCTCCATGCCTTGCCTTGCTTGACATACATACCCAGACATATGCTTGAGCTGCCTGATCCCCTAGGGGATGAGGAAAATTCCTCATAGGCCACACATGCACATAATTCATCAAACCTATCAAACTTTATACCCATCTCCTCTTGTATATATCTAAGATCACTTAAAAATTCATTGGAACAACAGGAAGCAAATCTATCCGTGTAAAGTAATTGTTCCTCTATTGTTAATGATCTAAATGGAATATCATCCGCCATGGTGACAAATGAAAATGGTTTTACAAACAAAGGGCACAAAGAAAAAGATAGACTAAAGAAATCTAATAAAAAGAAAAATAAAAATCTCACTAGAAAGGAATCTATTGAGTAGACCTAATAAAATAAAAATTCAACCTAAACAATAACTATTCCCCGGCAGCGGCGCCAAAAACTTGATGCGTGGTTTTGCAACCTTACAACAGGTTTTACCTCTCAAGGGATCTCAAGAGGCTTACAACCCCACCAGGCAGTGTACCTGACCGATGTAGTATAGTGTAGTGGTAAGTACGGGGGATTGATCGTTCTCCACTGGGAATAGTGTCGTTAGGATTGAAAAACTACTCTAATAGGTCTAAGGGTGAGAGAAGATTCTTTTTGTATTTTTTATATTTTTTATGAAAGCAAGTAAAATCTCGGGTTTGAAAGAGTGGGCGGAATTAGTTGCTAGTCAACTAACCCAAATAACTACGAATGCAAATAAAATAAAATAACTGAAAATGAAAAGGTTGATGAAACTTATATGGAGAGAAATGTGTTTACTTAGATTTCCTTACTCCCTAACTATCTTTTACCGGTTGATTAGTGTGTATTAATTGCGTGGATGACGGGTGTATTCCTTAATACCAATCGTGGGGTGGCGTACGTACTTCCTCAACTCTATAAGCTCCTACTTCACTCCTATGTCGAGCCGGCTAAGAAGCTCCTAACATGGGGTCACTAGAATTCGCTCATGCATTAAATACAACCATAAAAACCTTAGTACGCATTGGTTCATGTTTCTTAAGACGTTCAAGCAAGTTACCGTATAGGAAGTTAGCCAGTTTTCTTAAGCCTAACATCGATGAACAATCATTCAATACAATTAATAACACACTAATAACCAACAATCAATAGCTAGGTTTCATTAGATCTAAGCAAACACAAGATAAATCTAGCCTAGCATGTTAATTAAAAGACAAGAACAGGATGTAATCAAACAACACATAGACATATTGAATGATTAAATAATAACTTATCTTCAATTAAACATGGGAGATCCAAGGGTATGAAAACCCTTAAAAATGGCAGAAATTCGTCTAGGGTTTCTCTTCCAAAATTACACACAATAAGTTCCACCCTAATGACAAAAAATTGCAAAACTATATATAGAGTTTAAGGGCTGACGGCATCACGTTGTAGATCCTGACGCCGTCACCTTACCGCTTTTAGGGTTCCCGGATGGCCTTCCTGACGCCGTCCCTCTTTAGTGCTCCAAAATCCGCTCTGGCCTATCAAGGGGTGACGCCGTCAGAATTGAGCTTGACGCCGTCCCTCTTTAGTTTAAACCGTGATGGCCTTGATCACATTAAAGGGTGACGCCGTCAGATTTTTCATGCAAAATTCTCTGGCTTATCATGAGTAATTTTCATATCCATCTTTATTTGCCAAGCCGCGACGCCGTCTGGGGAAATTCCTGACGCCGTCAAAGGTACTTTTCAGCCGATTTTGAGACTTTGTCGTTTTCTTCACTTTTATGCTCCAAAAACGTCCAAAATGCTTCCTTTTCCAGATTTCTTCTCAAAAGTACCTAAAATGACAAAAGGAACGATTTAGGGCAATATTTGATCAAATAAATACGATTTAGGGCTTAAATGACCCCCTAAAAGCGGTACACTTTTCGCTTCATCAGGTGCGTTGGTAAGACCAAATGGCATTACGCGGAATTCGTAATGTCCGTATCGTGTTCGAAAGGCTGTTTTGGGAACGTCTTCTTCTCTGACCCTTAATTGGTGGTATCCTGATCTTAGATCGATTTTTGAGTAAACACTCGATCCTTGCAGTTGGTTAAATAGATCGTCAATTCTTGGTAATGGGTATCGATTTTTCACTGTGAGTTTGTTCAACTCTCTATAATCGATGCACATTCGGAATGTTCCGTCTTTCTTTTTGACAAACAGGACTGGTGCTCCCCAAGGCGATGAGCTGGGTTGGATGAATCCTTTATCTGACAGTTCTTTCAACTGCTCAGATAATTCCTTCATTTCGGAAGGGGCTAGTCGATATGGTGCTTTTGCAACGGGTGCTGCTCCAGGCACTAAATCGATTCGAAATTCTACTTGCCGGATGGGTGGAATACCTGGCAAGTCTTCAGGGAATACTTCTGCAAACTCATTTACAACTGGCACTTCTTCCAGTCGTTTTTCTTTCTCTTTCGATTTATCTTCCGTTACTTGGACTAAAAATGCGTGACATCCTTTGTTTATGTATTTCACCGTTTTGATGTACGAGATGATATTGAGTTGGGTTTTGTAGTGGTCACAACGAACGGTAAGCGTTTCATTGTCTAAGGGAATTTGGATAACTTTTTCATCGCAGATGATTCGGGCACGATGTTTGGATAACCAATCCATACCCACAATTGCGTCAAAGCTTCCAAGTTGGATGGGCATGAGATCGATTGGAAATGATTTGTTTTGGAGGGTTAAGGTGCAGTTTTTGAGTACGGTGTTGGTGTTTAACAATTTTCCGTCGGCTATTTCAATTTCGTACGAGGTATCTAATTCTACAGGCGCTATATTAAGTAATAAAGCAAATGAAGTAGATACAAAGCTTCTATCGGCTCCAGAATCAAATAATATTTTAGCACTATGTTGATTCAGTAAGAAAGTACCCGTAGTGACGTTGGGGTTCTGTGGTACGTTTCCATCTCCGAGTACGTAAGCTCTTCCTCGGGCAACCTGATTGACGTTCTTGGGGCAGTGGCTTTTATAATGACCCGCTTCACCACAACCGTGGCACTTTACTGCTACTGGTTGCGCATTCGCTCCCGTGGCTCTGCAGTCTCGGGTCACGTGACCTATTTTCCTACAGTTACCGCAGATGGCGGTACAGGGTCCTGTATGATGCATCTTGCACTTGTTACACTGGGGTTTTGTCCCAGCATACATTTTTCCTTCGGCAGGTGTAGCCACATAAGCCCTAGCGGCTTCTTGTCTGCGGTTTTGTTGTTGATGTATGTCATTTCTGCTTTGCTGGTAGTCTCTGTTGCGATTGCTTCGATCATTGTTGCGGTAGCTCCTGTTGTGACTGTAATAACTGTTGCTGTTCCGGTTGTTGCTGTCATGGTTATCATAGTTTCTATTTTGTCCACCGACTGTGGAGTTAGAACCTCGTTTAAGCACTCGACTCATCATTCGCTGAGCAAATACGAATGCGGCTTCGAGGGTTTGTGGGTGTGATGCGGTGACGTCTCCCTCAATGCTTGAAGGTAGTCCTTCCACATATTTCTCCAATGTCTTTTCCAAGTCAGGTACCATGTGTGGACACAAAAGAGATAACTCTTGAAATTTTCGGTTGTACGCACTGACATCATTGTTTTTCACCACTAGCTGGTGAAATTCGTCTTCAAGCTTTCTGACCTCGGTACGGGGACAGTACTTTTTCAGCATTTTATTCTTCAGTTCGGTCCATGAGATTTGAAATGCTGCTTCAGTACCCATTATTTTGACAGTAGCATTCCACCAAGATAATGCATTTCCCCTCAAAGTTCCAGTGGCAAAAGTGACCTTGTTGTTTTCTACACAGTTGCTTCTCATGAATACCGTTTCCATGCATTCAAACCACTGTGCTAGTTTCGTCACTCCTTCTACGCCTCTGTAGGTGGTTGGTTGGCAACTTACGAATTCTTTGTAAGTGCATTTACGTGGTGTAGATGCCTCACTTTCATTTGTTGCTCCCATAGTATTGCTTGAGCGGTTTGCTGCATCGGCCTCGCGTGCTGCGGCGATGCCTTCATCAATCATTCTTCGAATGTCCTCAAGCGTCAGTGTTACGGTTGGGTTGGTAGTTTCGTTGTCGCTATGTGCCATTTTCTATTAATGTCACAAGAATACAGATTTAGAATTTGGATAGAATAGCTGAGTATATGCACAATGTAGTCATGGTGTGAAATGGTGGTTAAATTGAATATTTTCCACAATTACAATGCCTCTTTATTTTATCCTTTTACGGATATGAGATTGTTAAGGAACAATCGACTTAATCATGCAAACTGGAGTTCATCAATTTCCTCCTCATATCACCATATTATATGTGTTCAGGTTTTTACAATATTTACACAATTAGAGAATCATAATAATAACAGGTAACATCACGACATGTCTGGATACCATTACAATACATACGAACAACCATAATACATAAGTTAACAGATATATAGTACATTACTACCAACATTACAACATTAATAACTTGATCAGTTGAGTTATACAACAAAACGATACAAGAGTCTTTATTAATTGCCACATGCGGCAGACTACAATGTCTCAAACTATACAACATGCTAACTATGTCTACTGCTCAGGTCTATCCGTATGCCTCGTGAGCTCTGAGATCTGGTCTCTGAGTCTCTGTATCTCAGTCTGATGCTCCATCTGTATGTCTCCCATGAGTCTCTCCAATGTGTCAACTCTACGCTGTGCCAGGTGAGCCTCCCAAGCTAAGTCCTGTCCCTCTCTACGTATGGATATCGCGTGGGAACGGGTATCTGCCAAGTCTGTCTGCATCTGTCTCAAGCACTGCTGTATCACGGCTATGTTGGAAGCCAACCTATGCAGAGTGTCAGTGATAGTACCCGGGGAATCTAATGGTACATGGTCTATCATCTGAAGAAGTGAATCGACCTGCTCTCCGTGACTCTCGATTCGTGTCACTACTGTAGATGGTATAAGGGTTTGGGTGATTACTGGTCTAAATCCTTCCCAAGCATCATGGGTCTGAGCTGGGGGAGCGAAACCAGGAGGGTAAGGCAGTGATGGTGAGGATGGGTGTATCTGCTCTGATATGCGAGGTCTACTCGATGAAGGAATATCCTCTGCAGGAATCGGATCCCGCTGTCGAGGTGGTAGTGGATATGTCTGGGTATGTATGTCAAGCACATGGTCAGGTAGTGGGGATGGTGCAGTATGGTGGAACTCTAATGGTGTATCGTCTGCAGGGAGCCATTGCTGACTCTCATAGTACAAGTCGTCAGGGGGTGGTATATAGAAAGGAGAATAGGTGTCATAAACAAAATGTGGTGGTAGCGTAGGTGCTGGCAAAGCTGGCACATGAGGGTCCTCTAATAAAGGTACGGCGGCGGCTCCACCCTCTACAAAGGGCTCGATCGCGTCAAGCACAACCTCTGGTGCTACCGTATCAGGAAGTACGGGGGATGTGACTGATGCTAGTGATCCCTCGGAGTCCGGCTCCGATGATACACTAAAGTGGGTGATGAATGACATTGTACTGTAATAATCCATATATGGTAAAATAAGTAATTACTAACATCAAGTGGTGTAAGATAAGCATGAAATGATCTAGTTGTGCATAGTACTTTCAAGTATGTAGAGGCTTATATAAGATAATCCTAATGTATAACATACCGAGCGCGGCAGCAAGCAGGCATGGAGAGTTTAAGGTAACATGGTGTATAATTAATTTGTTTGAAAAAATGTAGTTATAGTCCAACGTTTGAAAACATTTGGTTCTCTATAACCGAAGCTCTGATGCCAATCTGCAACACCCCAAAATTTTAAACATAGCAGCGGAAGATTTATTTGGGTGTTACTGTGAGGATCGAAAACAAAATCATAGAAAAACAGCCTGAGACGGCATTTTTAATTTACATAGGTCCATAATACAAATTCAGTTACAAAGCGTTACATCAGAGTGCTAAGGTTTCTCCAAAGAAACACCAATTTAACTGAATTACAACTTTATTTTACACCATTTATTTAAGATAGGGTGTGCCTGCTCCATGCCTTGCCTTGCTTGACATACATACCCAGACATATGCTTGAGCTGCCTTGCCTTGGGACAAATTTTATTGGAAGTAACCCTAGGGGATGAGGAAAATTCCTCAAGCGCTTGGATGAACTTCATGGTGGTCAGGTCCCCCTCCCAGTATAATGGCATCATAGGCCGACCGGGGATCAGGCAGCTCAAGCTCATCCCGTCCACGGTCCATGGCATGATAAAATTCCCCACCCAAGGAGGAATAGTCACGATACACAGCGACAGAATCATGCCTATGGAATGCCAGATGGTAGCAGAACCGTCCTCACAACAGAGTTTTGAGGAAATTCCAACCAAAGAAAGCATAAAGGTTGGGTTGCATCCCAAGTTCGCGGACTAAACAGTCACCTTGGGGGGAAACCTAACAAACCAATGAAAGAGAGACCTATGTGATCTGCTAAAGAATAACTTGGATATCTTCGCCTGGCAGCCGTCGGACATGACAGGCGTGCCGCGGAACGTAGCAGAGCATAGGCTGAATATCCGGGAAGGGTACATGCCGGTGAGGCAAAAGAAGCGCGGAAAAGCCGCTGAGAGAAACAAGGCAATCAATGAAGACGTGGAAAAATTGGTGGAAGCGGACATAATACGAGAGGTGCATTATCATGACTGGGTGTCAAACCCGGTCTTAGTAAAGAAAAGTGATGGGACTTGGAGAATGTGTGTAGATTTCAAGGATCTAAACAAAGCATGTCCAAAAGACTGCTATCCCCTCCCGGAGATCGACTACAAGGTGGAATCTCTCTACGGCTACACTTTCAAATGCTTTCTAGACGCATACAAGGGGTACCATCAAATACAAATGGCCGCGGATGATGAAGAGAAGACCGCCTTCCACACAAACCAGGGGATATTTTGTTATAAAAAAATGCCCTTTGGATTGAAGAACGCGGGAGCCACTTAGCAACGACTGGTGGATAAGGCTTTTAAAAAACAAATTGGGAGAAATCTGGAGGTATATGTGGATGACTTGGTCATTAAGAGCCATTCAGAAGCGGAGATGCTAAGGGACATAGAGGAAACCTTCCAAACACACTAAGAAAAATCAACATGAAGTTGAACCCGAAAAATGCACCTTCGGAGCCGAGGAAGGGATGTTCTTAGGCCACCTCATTAACAAAAAGGGGATTGGAGCATGCACGGATAAATCCGCGGTTGTAGCCCAGTTGCCATCTCCCCGCACGCTCAAGGAAGTGCAGAGCCTAAACGGGAAACTGGCAAGCCTCAACCGCTTCCTATCGAAATCAGCAGAAAAATCCTTACCGTTCTTCAAAACGCTAAAAAAGTGCATCAAGAAGAGCGACTTTCAGTGGACACCAGAAGCAGAACAAGCGTTCAAGGAAATGAAAAATCACATAGCCAATTTGCCCACCTTGACAGCTCCGCGACCACGGAGGAACTGCTAATGTACCTATCCGCGGCAAAGGAAGCCATTAGCGCAGTCTTGCTAGTGGAGAGAGGAACAATTCAACAACCCATATACTTCATCAGCCGCACATTAGAACCGCCGGAGGTAAATTATGCCCCTATGGAAAAACTGGTTCTGGCGCTGGTTCACGCAGCCAGGAGGTTGAGGGGATACTTCCAAGCACATCCGGTGGTTGTCATCACGGATCAACCAATCAAGCAAATGCTCGCGAAAACGGAAAAAACTGGAAGACTAGCAAAGTGGGCTATTGAACTGGGAGGACATGACATCAGTTACAGACCGCGAACGTCAATAAGGGGGCAGGTGCTAGCCGACTTCATTGCGGAAATGCCAGAAGAAAAGACTCCGGAATCCGACGAAACCGGGGAAAAACATACAGATGTTGAACCATGGAGCTTATACACTGACGGATCATCTTGCCAAGAGGGATAAGGAGCGGGTCTGATTCTCACAAATCCCGAAGGTGTGGAATTTACTTATGCGTTAAGATTTGAATTTGACACATCTAACAATGAAGCAGAGTACGAAGCACTGATAGCGGGATTAAGAATAGCCAAGCAAATGGGAGTCCAATACTTGTCCGCAAATGTTGATTCCCGGCTGGTCGCGAATCAGATCAATGGCACCTATGAAGCCAAAGAGGAAAACATGGCGTCCTATCTGGCGAAAGCTAAAGCTTTGACTCAAAGCTTCCGCACGTTCTCCATAAGACAGGTGCCATGGAGTCAGAACAAACAGGCAAACGCCCTGAGTAAGATTGCCTCTACCAGTTTTGCCCACCTATCAAAACAAGTCTTGGTTGAGACCCTGAAAGAAAAATAAACGGAAGAAAAGGAGGTAATGGCCGTGGTAGAAGAAGAAGAGGAAACCTGGATGACTCCCCTCATAGCATACCTAAAGGATAACGTACTTCCAGAAGACCGGAAAAAAGCCAGAAAATTGAAAATCAAGGCAAGACAGTACTCTATCATTGATGGTGTGTTATTCAGCAAGTCTTTTCTAGAGTCGTGGTTGCGATGCGTAGGCCCGACACAGGCAAACTATGTGATCAGAGAGATCCACGAGGGCTCATGCAGCATGCATTCAGGGCCGCGGTCTATTGTGGCCAAGGCAATAAGGTCCGGATACTACTGGACCACAATGCACAGGGACGCAAGGGAAGTCATAGATAAATGCCAAGACTGCCAGGTGCATCGACCGGTTCCCAAGAATCCCCAGCAAAAGTTGAATCCCATCACCTCCCCATGGCCATTCTACAAATGGGGAATTGACATCTGCGGCCCATTCCCAGAGGCCCCGGGAAGAATCAAATACCTGATAGTCGCAATAGATTACTTTACGAAATGGATTGAAGCCAAGGCTCTTGAAACAATCACCGGAAATCAGGTAAAGAAATTCGTATGGGATAACATTGTATGCAGATTCGGGCTTCCGGGGGAAATAGTGGCGGACAACGCCAAGCAATTCCGAGACAATCCCTTCAAAGATTGGTGTGAAAAACTAAACATCAAACAACGATTCGCATCGGTTAAACACCCACAGGCAAATGGGCTAGTAGAAAGGGCAAACCGAAGTCTAGGCGAAGGGATTAAGGCAAGAATTGACCAAGGAAGCCGGGACTGGCTGGAAGAAGTTCCGCATGTACTATGGGCTTTCAGGACTATGATTAAGTCCAGCAACGGAGATACCCCGTTTTCCCTAACCTATGGGACAGAGGCCGTGATCCCCGTAGAGATGGGAATGCCGTCCATAAGATGTGCTTTATTTGACCTAATAACAAATGACGAGGATCTGCAGTTGAACCTGGATCTAGTCGAAGAAATAAGAGAAGTCGCGGCAATCCAAGAAGCAAAAAGCAAGATGCAAATAGAGAAGTATTACAACGCCAAAGTCCGCGGCACAAGCTTCAGGCCAGGCGACTTTGTGTACCGCAACAATGATGCAAGCCTTGTGAAAGACACCGGTAAGTTGGGCCCCAAATGGGAGGGCCCATATGAAGTCGTGGAAGCTCTGGGAAAGGGAGCTTACAAACTCAGAGGATAAGATGGTCGGGATGTACCCCGGACTTGGAACATCCGGAACCTCAAGAAATGCTATTTGTAATTGAGAAACACTCCCGTCTTTTGTATCCATAGCAGGAGTCTGCACTTACAAGTTAAGTTGCCTATTATGTATTAACTTTATAATTAATGATATGCAGAGTCTGATCAACTCCACAACTTTTCCTAAAAATTTACTTGTTATTTTTTATCTCATTCGCATGCATGAACAATCCGGATTTCGAAACCCGGACGCGTAAGCGGCCTAACAAGCCCGGCATAAGAACATAGTACCTCAAACTATCTAAGGCATATAAGTGGTATTGCAAGCCCATTGACCATACCAAACTATCCCCGGAAATCCTAAGTACGGACACACAGAGGTAGTAAGCTAAGCCCGGCCATATCATGCGCCGGCAAATAAAAAAAAAAAAAAGACAAACACTTGAACACATGTCAAAATAAGTTAAGTGCTATTCATTACAATGTTACATCAGTCACGGATGCATACATCCGGATAACAACCAAAAAGGGGTACAAGTTTTAGCAGCTTCACAAATAACGGCAAGGGCGGATATAGTCAAAATATCCCCCGGACAGACCACCGCATCAAACGTTCTTTGGCTCTTGCGAATGAAGAACTGAAGTATCAAACATATCATCATGCTTCGTGCCATCCCCGGCTGAATCAGTTGTGGGAGCAGAGGCGGCCGGAGGCTCAGCAGACACGGGGACAGTGCTTGAGGAGGGCTGGGGACCAAGAGGGTTTGGAAGAATAACGGCAAGGCCCTTGTCTGAATAATCAAAATCCACCCCATACTTCTTGTTCTTGAAGTCCTTGTAGGCTGCAATGGCTCAGGGGCGGCGAGTAACAAACCGGAGCACAGACTCCGGTAAAACGCTTTCCTCAGCAACAGGGGGCTTAAAGGTAAGCTCCCCCGACTCAGGATCACGGTGCTTCTCCAGGACCGGCTTTGACATCAAATACTCAAGAGGAGCATCCCGGCAGTCCTCAAGAGCATCCAACAAAGGGAAAGGCACGTTACTCAACCGGACCACAGACTCGGTATAGCGCTCTTTAGCCTCCGGATCATAGGCCTCAATTTCTTCCAGCTTAACACCTGCCGATCCATGGGAAACCCCGGCCTCCAAACCCTGACGTATGCCTTCTTTAAGAGCCGTGGAGATGCAATTCCCAAGCCTGGTCTTTAGCTCCTCGGATTCCTTAAATTTCTCAAAAGCATACCTGAATCCGTGCCCAATCACCCAACGTCTGCCCTCAACAGCCCTCAAAGTCTGAGGGAAAAGCTGCAACACCCCCAAATTTTAAACATAGCAGCGGAAGATTTATTTGGGTGTTACTGTGAGGATCGAAAGCAAAATCATAGAAAAACAGCCTGAGACGGCATTTTTAATTTACATAGGTCCATAATACAAATTCAGTTACAAAGCGTTACATCAGAGTGCTAAGGTTTCTCCAAAGAAACACCAATTTAACTGAATTACAACTTTATTTTACACCATTTATTTAAGATAGGGTGTGCCTGCTCCATGCCTTGCCTTGCTCCTCTAGTTCCCTGAGATACATGCTTAAAAGTCAACATAATGTTGAGTGAAATCATGGAGTTTGTAATTTAAATATCAGTTTGATTCACAAGTAAGATTGTATTGAAGGTACAATCAGTTTAGAAATTGATATCGCAGTTCATATATTGCCCTAAGTCTCATGACACGCAAACGTTAACAAAGTACCGCATAAACGGAGGTGTCCACCAAATTAATGATGAAAGTTTTGCCCTCGTGTAATAGGTGATTTTGCCAATTCCTATTTTCTCAAATATAATGCATCGCGACTAATACGACTAGCAAAAAGCATTCCGTCACAGTATTAGTGGGATAGGTCGTCAACCTCTAATAGATCTATTCATTATATTCGCGTTCACCGCAGTGATTAATGGCTCATGATAAAAGGGTCTTGTGGCAATATGGTAACTTAGGCATATATCAAGTCAGGTAGCATACAGAAAAATACTTGTGATCTGTTTATAGCATGTATCCCCCTCACGGAGTTTAAAAAGTATAAAGAGTTTAAAAGTGAGGCCATGACTCACCTTATGCGTTACTGGTGATGGTGAAAATAAACTCAGAGGTGATTATAACAACTTCGATATAGAACCTGGTAAATATATAAATAACTGAGAATCTGACTAATTTCTAGTGGTGTGTGTGTATGAATGGTGGATGATGATTAACTAATGATATACAACGATCTATTCGTTGAGAGTGAAGGTGTTATATGATTATGGTGCTCGTGCTCTCGTAAGATCATATCTTCAAAGAATAAATGAATTTATATGAAATATTAACATGAAATATTTCTAACGCTATTAACTAATATGCAATTAGAATGCGAATATGCATATGAAGTAAAGATATGGTGCAAAAATGAAAAATAAGATAAGAATGACAAGTTATAACAGTTGGTCCTTGTTCTTTCCAGATTTTACATTTTCTACCCTAACCGTGGTTTGCGTTACGTCGTTAGTCCTTGTCCAGTCCATAGTCCAATAATAGTCCAATATTTGTCCACATGTCCACGTAAAGCTTGGAGTTCAATGGTATGTCAATTTAAGTCCTCTACAAACTGTTTTCACAGCTTCAGTCCATAAGTTTCTCGGTTTGGCAGTTTTAGTCCTTTTTGGCTAAGTCGCGTTACATTTTTAGTCCTTTTTGCATAAAAATGACGGGAAAAATATTCTGAAAATTTCTATAACTTTATTAAGTTTATTTTAACTTAATTCAAGTGCTTATTCTAGGAACGAGCTTATTTTTATATCAATGGGCCTATTAACGAATCTATTTAAGGCCCATTAAGAGTTTTAGAGGCGAGGGCGTGTAAATTGTTTTGGGCTTAGACTTGGGCTATTTTTAGGATTCTAAAAATATTTCATTTGGGCTGGATGGGCTGGTTTATCACTATCTCTTATTGGGCTTTGGTTTAACCCACTTCGGAAATAAACTTTCTGAAAATGTGAAATAGTTGTTCGAAGGTCGATCAAAAGGGTTTATTTTGAGCGTGTTCGTGAGCTTATGAGGTCGAACTGAAAACATGAAAAATATAGTTTGCTAGGTGGGTTATCGAGTTGTACTAAAATATCTAGGTGTTGTGTTTATAAATCCGAAAATATATTTGAGGTTTACAGCATCATCGCATGGTTTTGAGTCCACAAAAAAAAATGTCAATTATTTCCTAAGTCATTTACGCTAGTCGAGTAGCATTCAAAATGATTTATTTTAAGTGTCAAGATAAAATTATGAGTGGGATCTTAGAATACGAAAAATGTTGTTTCCCAGGTGTACTGTCGAGCGAAGTAGAAATATATAGGTGTTATGTTCATGGATTCGAATTAAAAGGTTCGTGATTTAGGCCAGGTCGAGGTGTTCTTCTTGGTTGTAATACTTAGTTAGATTTTTATTTGTTTCTACAAGGTTCGATCGAGTAGCACTTAAGATGGCTCATTTTAAAAGTCGAAACTTGAGTGTGATCAAGAGTTATTTAAATGAAAAGTGTAGGTAGTTACGTGGTGTATTAGGTCGTGTAACGAGAGAACATGGTCGTCAAATTATTTAGTGAGATATGGAGTTATTTTGGAGACCTCTTGGGACTGTTTCATTCGTATGAAATGCTTAGCATGTTTTTAACTTTTCCCCATTTTATTTAAAGCGTGACATATAGGTTGCATGGAGTGAATGTATACATGTTCGAGTAAAATAATGCATGTAACTTAATGTAGTGTTGATATGTACGATCTATTGAAAAACATAATAATGCATGGCGTAATGTATTAAACGTGTACTAGCAAGATGTGAATGTGGTTCTTAAACATGCAACGTGAGTTTATAACTGTGTGGTGGGTACAATTAAAAATAGATACGTTCGAATGTAGCATGAGATATGCATGTGTGAGTGAGTACGTGAGATATATATTTAAGAGGGGGCGAGAAGACTTACTACACCTTTGAAAAGGTGGTGGAGACTTAGTGTTAGTCGGATGGAACACGAAGGGAGACAACCCACTTGCTTCGGACTCTTTTACTCAAAACTAGTGAAGTTCTGTGTTTGTGAAGGAGAAGATTTAGGTGAAGGTATAATGATAGTGAAATGGGTGTGAAGGAAGTTGTGTGGTTCGAATGAAACACAAGAAGAGGCAGTGAGTTCGAAGAGTTTTTATATGACTTGACTTTACTGAGTTTGCTTCCAAAATTCTCGACAGAAAGGCTACTTAGGGAATGTATTGATGTTGAAAGACAATGATAGGAGTGTAGGGAAGAGAAATGGATCGAATTAGTAGCTTTTATAGGCAAAATATCTCACTTTTCACATTGACTATTGACTCTATGATTGCAAACACTGTGACTATGGGACACTTGTATATTGATATCTTAGTTTGAGTGTGAAACGTGTGTGGGTAGTTGAAAGTTTGGGCTCTAGCTCTTGGATGTTTTTTTTATTCGGTTTATACATATGTTAACACAAGTTTTTGGACTTGCAAGATACATGTTGTGTACCGAGGTTTAGTTTTCTTTTGAAGCATTAGCATAGGTTAGAAATATGGTTGAGAGGTCATAAGGTCAAGTGGGATGCGAAGTGGTATTGTGTCGAATTTTATAAGTATATGTATGGGTCGAAAATGGGGCAACGAAATGGGTTATGTTCCCGTGTTACTACTTGATATTCTCGGCTGGGTTTTTGTATCATAGTAGCTAATTGGGTGGTGCATTTAAATGTGCAAAAATATGTAAAGGTTGAGTTCGACATTTAAAAATACCATCGGGTTTTTGGAGGGTATTAGTGATCGGATGAAATAAAGAAATCAAAGGAGAGAAAATAATATAAGTGGTGTGTTGGGTGGGCTGTGATGTTCGAATGGGGTTGTGTGAATTCGGTGGGCTAGTTGGATTATGTGGGCCGATCATTAAGAGTCCAATAGGTTGTTGTAGTGTAGAATTTAGGATTAGTATTAGTGCTTATGATTAAGTTTTTAGTTAAGTGTATTTGGCGTGGTTAATTCTTGTTAAGTGTAGTAACATAACTAGGTGAGTATGATCACTTGTCGTCGATCATAAAAATGTGTTGTTGCGTCGGAAATGTTATCTCGAGTACGGCGTATACAATATATATATATATATATATATATATATATATATATATATATATATATATATATATATATATATATATATATATATATATATATATATATATATATATATATAATGCATCGGGATATTAATAATTAATAATAGAAAGTTCAAATTTCTAGCAAAAATGGGCTTTAGTAACAGGTAATACGGGATCATCATTAATCATTAAGATTGATTACAAGGGTTTTTCACAGGATCTTACAAAAGCTCCGTGTCAAATTCCTCATTTATGGCCACCAACCTACGATCCATCTCAGCAAGATGACTTGAGAAAGTGTCATGGGCGGATTTCATGCATTCCTCAACAACCTTCTCAGCCTGAGTTTTAACTTGTTGCTCAAGATGGTCGCAGATAATTTCTAGACTGGAGATCTTTTCCTTAAAACCCTCATTTTCACCGCGAAGCTCAAGAATCTCCGAAGCTTGCTGAGCATTTTTCTCAATCAAGGCCCCGTATGAAGGCTTCACCTGTTCAAGCTCAGACCGGAGAGAGACCAGCTCCTCTTCTTTAGCTTTCACAACCCCTTCCAGATCAGAAACCCTACCGCGGAGCTCAGCAGCCGCAACACTCTCCTCCTCCAACTTACCTAACTTGCTTTTCAAATCAGTAATGACCCCCTTCTTGCTCTCCAGCTGCTTCTTCAATCTGCCATTCTGGTACAACTTGCTCTCCAGCCACAAGCGCACCTCAGAGTTAACACATATTTGGCGAGCGGAAAGAACATTGAACTCGCTCAGCAGATCATCATCAGACATCTCCCTCATCTCATTGGCAAAGACAGGGGTTGCCACGGTGTCAAGAATGCTGCGACAAACCCAGGGGTCATCAATCTTAAACCCATTAGTAGATAGCCATTTAGGGACATAGGTTGAAGATGCATCCGCAGTCTCCACAGAAACAGACTTATCAAGATCATCAGAACTGCTCCCCTCCTCCTCCTCCTCCTCCCCGATCGGACGACTGGAGGACGCAATTAAACCCTCAGCATGCCCGGATGCATCCTCCTGATGATCCGGATTACTCAACTCAAAAGTAAGCGCGACAAATTCCACATGCAGGGACTCATCAGCATCCACAGGTGGGGTCTCAGAATTTCCCTCGGGGTGCTCTTGGGTAAGAGTACGGGAAGAAGAAGTAAGGACAGTTGCATTCTTCATAATATCCTTGTCTGTGTACGCCCCGGTGCGCTCAAAACCAGACTCAGACTCATCATGCAGCTCAATCACGGGAATATCTTCCGCGGAAGGATCACCTGCGGAACCACAGAGTACATGTCATTGTCAACGACATGTATATATAAAAAAAAAGTAAACAAGTCAAAATATCATAAGCCCATACCAGATCCGGCCGCGGCAATCTTGCGGAGCTTCTTCTTTTTCTTCGAAGGGGCGGGCACATTAATCTGCACCCTCTTCTTTCCAGCCTTCTTCTCTTGCTTAGCCGCCTCAACCTCCTCCACAACAGTGTGCTCCGCGAGCCTGATCACATTCTCGGACGGCGGCACAACACGACCGGCCGTTTCAGACCGCAAGGATTCTCATCCTTGCCCAGGGTCCGTTCACCAAACTTCACTTTAAACACATCCGGCTGGTGAATGTAATCAAACAAATCCATCTCTGCAAGACAAAGGAAGAAACGGTTAGACGCGGAAGCAAGTAAATAACAGCATTTAAGAAGAACAACAAAAAAAAAAAAAAAAAAAAAAAAAAAAAAAAAAAAAACCCACCCGACTCGGTCCGGCCCCAAAAACGTAGGACGAGAACTATCATCATCCCATGTTTGGCTAAGCCCTATCACATTCAAAAATTGATCCGGATATTTCTTAAAGGGCGCTCGCCGGGAATCAAGAAGACGCAGCAACTCCATATCAAAGCCCTCGTCAGAAGGCGGAGGGTCGCAGTCTACGGAGGTCTTCTCATACCATGGAATGTCTAGGGGAAATATGGTTTTCTTTACAAAAAAGAAACGGTTCTTCCAGTTCTTAACCGAATCTAATGCGGAGGTGTAACAGACAGGGACAACTAAAGACTTAGGACATTTTCTTTTTTCTAGAGTCATCCACCCATTATTAACACCGTGGTAATAAAACTTCCTAAATAAATCTACAGTGGGAGTACCGCCGTGGACGAGGCAAAGTATCTCAAAGTGACTAATCCTACACGCTGCCAATACCGACAACTGAGACAGATGAATCTGGAAGTAATCCAGAACACGAAGTAAAAATAAAGAAAGGGGAATCCTAAAGTTACCCAGTTCAAAAAATCTGGTGTACACCTATCATCCCTTCCGGGGCATTTCTAATAGTGACTAAAGGACCAGGCGCCTGCGGCAACAAATGGCCTGGGATCTTATACTTCTCACAAAATTTATTTACTTCCTCTTGAGATAATTGGGAAGTGACGGTGTCTATATGTAGGGTACAAATTGCTGTTTCAATCTTACAGTGGATTGGACCCGGGGTCAAGGTTGTAGCTAAGGTGGTTACGGTTTGTCTAAAATCGAGGTATTTTGACATGTTGCTCATTGTTGTCTTTGGACCAGACTACCTTCATATTTGTATATTCTATTGTATTGCTTTTTTGCTTTCTATGATCACAATAAGAATGAATTTATATGTAGTAATTTTCAGAGTTTAGACCATGTACGGTAAGTAAGATCACGTTCAGTTCTTTTATACTACCAAGAAAGACACGAAGTCAACAAAAAATCAATATTTAGCACTGATCATCAAACTAATCTGAGGTGACAGCTACGAGTTCGTCTGTCCAAATTTGTTTGACTATGTTGAATCATAAAGATTGCATCATGTTATTATATGAGGTTACATTGTGTACATACATCCACACATGTATATTCATATCAAGAGTCGATATAATACATCTCAAGACATGTTAACAAACCGTCTATAAGACAATATGTATCCATTCCGTGTGCTCTAAATAGTCATTTTGTCTTCAACTTAGTCATTCGCTTGATCATTAACCATTAAAAAAGTATGTTGCAAATAGGTTTTATCTGCTAGTTTCAAGGATAATGAGTAACGACACAGATAAACTTATCTTTCTTTATGGAATGAAAAGAAATTAGTTGAAAGAATTGAAGAACTAACGAGACACTAAAACAAATTATCTAGTAAAACCTAAAAGGAGCATCCCTTGAGCCACCTTCTCGAAACAGCACAACATCAACACGAGACAAGAAAAAAAGAACCAAGAAGGTCATCTAACACAAAAAGCTAAAAGAACTCTACAAGCCGAAAGGATGAAGGCGAACTTAACTCTCCTAAACGCCTTTGATGTCTAATATTTGACCATTGCTAAAACATGAACTGTTTCATCCAAACCTGTTTAGACCCGACACCCAACCCGCACATGTTGCCACCACATTTCAACGACTTAAATTTGTCTTTATGGGTTAGGTAATCTTCGGAACATTTATTATCCAGCTGATATTGATATCCTGGTTGGGGACTTGCTCGAGCTAAACCGAATTTATATGTATTATGTAACAGTCCGTTTAAAATAAAATAAAAAAAAACAGCCGCTTTGATAAATAATAACTGTGGATCCAGAAGTCGAAAAGCTCAGGTCCTAGACAACCAGATGATTAGCCGGAATAAACTCATTGTAGCTTAAGTCCAAAAGCTTTACATTTTAGCTTCACTAAATTGTGTGAAAACAAAAGTTCTAATTAAAAGACGAGCTCTATTAGAAACATGGGGAACGAGAACATTATATCCGCTGAAAGGACATGCATACTTCTACAACCAACTGCACAACAGATACATATCGTCAACAACCTACAAAAGAATAGCATCTTCAGTCTTTGAGTGAACAATAGCATCTTCATTGGATGAGGGGAGCGGTACATACATTAAGCAAAGATCTCGAGGGTTGACTTTATTTAGTCAAAGAGAAAACATCAAGTCTCCATGTTTGGTACATGTTCAGCTGATTCTTTTGGTTCCTCAGCGGCTACTTCTTTCTCTGAGGTGCCTGTATCTCCCGTCTGTGACTGCGCTTGTGAGCGAGTCTGTGACTGAGCCTGAGACTGTGATGGTGACTGAGCCTGAGCCTGAGACTGCGATTGTGACTGGGGCTGAGACTGCGACTGTGACTGAGGCTGAGACTCTGATTGTGACTGAGCCTGAGACTGCGATTGTGACTGAGGTTGAGACTGCGATTGTGACTGAGTCTGCGACTGTACCTGAGACTGTGTTAGTGACTCAGCCTGTGACTGTGTTTGTGTTTGTGATTGTGATTTAGATTGGATCGTTGGCGCCTGGCTTGCGCTTTGAGAATCCTGTGGTACAATTCCAAGAACCACCAGTATGGACCTGAAAAATGTCAACCCGTTTTCAGTACAAAAATGACACACAAGTGACTGAAATAAATCAACAGCATCAAAGGTAGAAAAAATGGGCGGGTTGGGTATCGGGTCAATTTTCAGAAATGACTGGAAACAAGTTGACCAGAAACACCTAATGTCAAAAAAATATACAGTATATATAAATAACCAGTGTCTCACATGATGCAAAAGAACATATTATTTCAACAAAAAATTGTTATTAGGAGCTTATACGCAACTTTAATACATTTTAATTAGATTTTGGCCCGTCTCGTTGTAAGCGAAATTTTACTTTAACCTACGTGACCCATGAAATAAAACATAACCTCAATCGACTCATTCATAAGTAATCGGTGTAAATTACCACTAGTAAACAACATTAAACATAGGTTACTTGTCAAACCTAGGAAGTGAAGATCGGATGTCAGGTTGGCTTGCGTATGAAACCAATGGACCCTTGAGTACAGGCTGTTTATTTAATGCAATTTCGAGCTGTGCAGGAGGAAGCTAACAAGAAGCAAAACAACAAATTGAAAAATCCGGTCATAAAATAGGAAGTCACAGGGCACAACCAAGCAAAACTTATGCAATTATCAAAAGGCCACACCTGAAGTAGCACACCGAAAGATTGAGGTTTTGTTAGCTGCGCACATTTCAAGAATCCTACCCACAGCTTTTGGTTTTTCCAAATCTGTAAGACGATATATATTACCATCATATATAGCCCCAAGTGTGTAGAATAAATTAGTGTAGCATAAGCAATTAAGCACAATTCTCACCTGTTTGCTTACAAGACGAGATAGAATCTCCATTATAAAATCCACCTGTATTATATTGTCACTGTCAGATCTTTTTTATAGAGAAGTGATTATTATAACTTCATGCAACAGAAGCATATCTAAACACTATCTCCAGCACACTGTTCACTCACTTTCTAAGCACACATTCACTGATCTACACAACCCCATTTCACAACTCCATTTTATCTTATAAGAATAAAAACCTTACATGTGAAAGAGATTGTAACTTTGTATAATCTTACCAGGGCGGGAAATGCACCAATTGTCTGTATTACTGTCCGCATAAACAGCATCGGAAGAGGAATCTGCTCAACCTGTAAAAGATAGTATAAAAATAAGTGTTAGATTAAACCAAACCATTTTGACACATTAATCATCCCACGCATTATACTGCACAGTGAAAGGTCGAACGTACCAGTTGATTTAAAACCTTTGCGAGAACTTGTTGGGTAAATATTTGCCGTTGCTGAAAGCAAGTATTACATGCATCTGTAACATGCTTAAGAAAAAAAAGGAACTCTTTAGTTGCATACTTAAATGTAAAACAGAAAACGGGAAGAAAAGATGAAAGAACTTGCCTTCTTAAGAGGAATCCCGTCTTTCTCATGATCAATGCCATGGATACCAATCAGCACTTCAGCTGGTGTAAGAATTGAGCCACCCTGAGATGATTCCTGTATAATAAGGTTTCAAAAGGGCCCATATCAGGAGATGCATATTTAGTTTAGAAAGATGAGCGTATCGGGCCGGCTGAGTTGAGCAATAGGTCAAAGTGTCAAACAGGTTTAGTGTGAAACACATATTTATAAATACCTTTTCATAACATTTACCGTGTTCATTGTGATTACAAAAAAAAATGATACTAATACAAAATAAATAAATAAATCTACAGTTTTGATAAGAAGATTTGGGAGGTTGCATGCATTCAAACCATTTGAAAAGAAGACTCTGGGCGGTTTTCAACCCATTTGGCATGTGCCCTTCTAGCTAGTTTTCTATCATAACCATAGTTGTTAAAGGCGCGCGCCTTGTGCGCCTAGGCGACAGGCGACGAGGGTTCACCGCCCAAAAACCTAGGCCCAGGCGCACAGAAATATTAAGCGACGGTGTATGTAAAAGTGATTAAATGGGTGGGTTTTGGTCGGAATCATGTTATAAACATGATACAAGGATCCAATCATACCCAGAAACAAGTTTGGTTTGATTTTGGAAATTAGGGTTCATGCGTACGATTTGGGATTTTTTGATTTAGAGTGTTTTAATCCAATTAAGTTAGTGGGATAGTGTTAGAATGCAGTGTGAATCTTATTGCAACCCTTGAATCTAACCAGAAACACAAAATTAATCAAAATCATAGTTTATTGCAACCCTGCGCTTTTTTTTTTGGGGCCTGCGCTTTTTTTGCGCCTCTCGCCTAGGCGACATTTTGGGTCTTTGCGCCTTGAATTCGCCGTCGCTTTTGACAACTACTTAAGACAAACAGGCCCATTCATAAGTAAACGGGTTAAAATGCAACCTATCCTTAAACACAGATCCTTTTTATAGTATGTTCATAACAATCAAAGCAGATATTATGCTTTGAGGTGACTATAACTTTATATTTGTCCACTTCACGAGAGGCACCATCCCGTACACAATACCAAGTCTGAAAAGATAAACAAACAAACAAACATAAAGAACAAAGTTACCTGTAAGATACGGGCAAGTGCAGCCTGGAATTTATCAGAGGGGAGATTTACAAAACGCGGAAAGATCTGAAGTAGCTGTGAAAACAAATATTAACAATTGTTAGCAAAATTACTACAACATTCACTCTATAAGAGCGCATGGGTCACAAGACTCAGAAACTGACATCAAAAACATGAACTCTTTAAATCGAAGTTGCATATATATAAGAAAAGGTAGAAGGCCACACACATCAAACACTTAGATTCTTAAAAAGAAAAATCCTAAATCCTTGCTAGAAATTTTATTTTGTTAAAATTATGGCATACCAAAACTAAAATCATAAAAAGAACATGACCAGCCATCAACTGGACAACACTTGCATAAATAGAAAATCAAAGAAGCAAACCTCGTCTTTTGGTAGGAAGGGTGATATAGGAATTAGAATCTCCGTATCCTGTTATGTGACAGAAGGTAAACAAATCAGTGTGATGATATATGCCGTTCTACCATGCAAAAAAATATTTAAAATTTACCCTCAATTTTGTGTCATACAACTTTCTAATGGTAGCTATCAAGTTAGGAGAAGGAACTGCCCCATCTGTTAATGTTTGCACCACCTATTGAAAAAAGAAAATGGAGAAAATAAGTCAAGCACATCACGCATATGTTAAGAGAAAACGGAAACACAAAAACCTGCATCAGAAGGTTCTCGCTTCCAGCAGGTGGATCTGCAATAATTTCAAGAAGCTGAGGAGATGCTCCAATGGTGCGAACTAGTTTGGGGATTTGAACAGAAATTGCCTGCACCAAAAGGGGAAAGAATGGTATAAACTTAATACTAGCGCATGTTACTTTATAAATAATGAAGGAAAACCGGTAAACTAAAAACTACCCAACCTGCTTTGCTGCTTTTGACATGTTCTTGTAGACGATTAACAGTTGACGGAAAAGAGAGTGTTTCTGTAAGTTAGAAAGATTTTATAATTAGTGAAACTTAATAATCTTAAAAATCAGATTGTGCAACGAATTATATGTTGATATACCTTTGTACATAGGGCGAAATACAGTGACATGCATCGTTGTGCATCGATTATTGAAGTGGATGGATTGTTATTAGATGTACTAGGTTGACCAGCCTCAGATGAACTGTCCTTGATGATTGCACTTACTGATTCAGTCAAAGGTTTTCCCATCTCCTTGTCCTGCATTTATTAAAATAAAATAAAATAAATAAATAAATAAGTGATATATTAAATTCCATAGTTGATACTTGATTTCATCATCATATTAAGCTCAAACCTTTGCTACTTCAGCATTAGATCCATCAGTATCCATCAAATGATCATCGTTCACTGCAGATAATAACATATCCTTTGCAAAATCTTCAATTTGCTGAGAAATAGCTGGTATAGGATAAAGCCTGTTTGCCACCTGTAATTGGACAATGAACTACTAAAAACCAAGAAAAAACCTTAAACTTGTTTAGAATAAAAATTACTAAATCAGGACATACCAGACGTATCGCTTTTGTTTGCACTTCCTCCAAGTGGTGCACTGCACTCTATTCAAAACGCCCAATATGGTTAAAAGTCAATCTAAGGATTGGAGTATTAGTATAGAAAGGATCTGACCCAGACTGAAACCACATATTTAGTCAATTACTAAGCTTAACTTCCTAATCTAGTATCATTGCTTAAGAATTTGTATGTTTCCACTATATGTACCTTATATGGTAAAAACATGAGAGAAAATTTAATATGTGAATGCATAAAGTTGGGATATACTTTTTTTTTATCAAAAAGAAAGATACCTGGAAAGCAATTTTTAAGCAAACATCTCTAGTGGGAGGTCTAAGCAGAATTAAGCTCCAAACAATGCTGAGACCTTGATGCACTCTCTCTCCACTATGCAACTCCGCATCTTTTTCACTATTTCCAGGAACACACAAGCTCTCCAACAATTTAAGAACTGGTTTTGGTAGGTAAGGAACTTCACTTAGCAATCTAGTCAAAGATTTGTCATTTGGTGGAAACGAATCTCTGAGTGTTTCTGCCTGCAATAAGAATTTAATTTGTTATACTTTTTGTCTCATAAACAAAATAGAAACTGAAAATATTTACGAACCACTTTCAGAAGAAACATCTCATATACTGAGGTAGCTGTTGTTGAAGAAAAGAAGTCGTGATCTGCTTCTGCCTCTCCAAATAATCTATACAGGACACGCAAGGTTAACTCATGTCCCTGAAAAAAAAATACTCTGTTACTATAATAGACAATATAACAACCTTATACTAAAATAGGTTCAGCCGGGCCGATTCAAACTAGGTTTGGATAATAAGTACAGAAGCTTGTATGAAAATATAAGCAAAAATAAACTGCTTACCTCGTGACTTGTATAATGTGACAGTATGTGCGTGTGCAGATGACTCCAAGGGTCCAACTCCAAAGGAAACTGCCAGATGATGCAAGTAGTCAAAAACATAACCAACAAAATTATTTGCAAAATAATTTAAGGTTAAAACATGAAACCAAGTAATTAGTATTTTTTGCAAGTGGGATATTACCTCAACTCCTAAATATGAGAGTAAAGAAAATCGAAGCTGTGAACCTCCAGCAACTGCAATATGCTTATAAGCTTCAATGATACGTGTAAAAGCCAATTTTTGTATGTGATCCTTCTGCTCATCAGTGAGACTGATAACAGGGGTAGCCATTTTTGGCAGGATGACTTTGGAAGTTAACTGAACAGAAGTTGCGGTTGAGGAATTTATATTGTTTGCTTCTGCCACGGCAGCTTGACTAAGTTCCTCAGACCTGTCTGTAGAAATCGAAGGAACTATATCCATTGAAGGAACTATATCCATTGATGATGTGCCCATTTTGGTAATTTGCTCCTGGTTATTTTCTTCCATATCAGCAGAAATCATTTCAGCATCAACCTGACTTTCAGGCATCCCATCATCCCGGGCTGACGAATCTAGACCGGGTATACCGTCCTCAAGTTCCCCTATATCGGTATCTTCAGACGGAATAGCTAAACTAACATTCGTTACAGTTACAGATGGTATATTAACAGAGACTGGTGGGCCCGCAGGCACCAAGTCTTCTTCCATGGGTGAAGCTTGAGGAGAATGTACTACATCACTATCTTTTGTCGCAGGCTGTTCGCCTTCCACTTCAGGCTTCTGTAGCATTTCCTAGATTGTCAGACAAGACATGAAAATTATCATATTACTTTCAAGGTAGTTACAGGATAATAAGATGCAATAGCAAACTGCAAATACTAGAAGTAGAGCAGAGCATGTGTCAAGGTTTTCATGATTAATTCGATCTCGAACTCGATTCGGTCTTGATCAAATTGAACTTTATCGAGTTTGTGTTTGAATACAATTGTGAGCTCAAAACACATTATAACAAGCCGAACTCAGAACACATGATACTCCCTCCGTTCCAAAAGAAGTGTCCACTAGACAAAGTTCACACAATTTCAGAAAAGTGTAATATTTACACTGTTTAGTAGTCAAATGTTATCTATAACCTCTACACAGTTTTATAGACAATCCAACATAAAGATGTTGACACTTATTTTGAGACAGAGTGAGTATGAATTATCGTCAAATATTGGTGTACAATTTTATTCGAGCTCGAAATGACCTTGTTTGATCAAAAGTAATTGTAATACATACTTTGAGCTTTCAATACTAATCATGACGAGCTCAAGCCTGCGTCAACAAGACTAGTGAAGCTATCAAATTGAGTTCTATATTAGGCAAAAACTGCTGAGTCAGGCTAAAGCTCATCTTGTTATGCAGCCCTAACTAAAATCCATAATAAAAGCAACATCAGAGATTATGTTCAAAATTAAATAGTGTACCTCGTCGGTGTGTGTTTCCAAAGTAGAATCTGTAAGCTGAGAATTGGTGGAGCGAGATATTATGTCACTTAGATATGCAGACAGATTATCAGCTTGTGTAGTAGCAGGATGGGACCCGGTGTTGACCAACTCTTCATTGCCATATTCTATAGGCCGAACTAAAGGAAGATTTGGCATATTGGCCATTACTACTTGAGCAAGTAAATCAGCAGATATACTGCTAATGAGAATTTCTAACATTCCAGCAGATTGTTCACCCTGTGCAACCAACGAACTAAACATAGAAACAAGCTGCTGTACCCGTCCATTGTCTGCATTTACTTTTTGGCTTGAAGAATTCCCAACTACATTGCCCTTTGAGTCCTCATTCAGATTAGGTGTTGGTTTGGCACGCTTTCCAGGTACACCATCATCTTTATTCAAATCACTAACATCCTGCACTTGAGACCTTTTCCTTATACCAGGAGAATTACTCGTTTCTACTGAGGGTTTTACATCCTGTAATAGGACCGACCACTTGTCACTATTCCACATAAATACTTTTGACTGTACACAAGCAAAATGGGTAACTCAAAACAAGCAACTTACTTGTGCAATTGACGAATTACCCCGAGAAACTTCACGAAGGGCTTCTTCAGCCAACCCACCAGCTTTCATAACTCTAAGTGATCCAACTAGACGATCCCGCCACTATTAAGAGAATATAACATTTTTTAAGGACAGTATGAAAGCCAAAAACACTCCACAATATAAACACAGTATTTTCTTGTTGATTTATAATGTCTTTGAATTAAGTTCTTATGCCAAAGAACAACAAACAAGGATAAGCATATATGGGTAGAAACATGATCTAAGTCCAGTTTTGTAATAAAGGAAATAGTTACCGGAACAGCACCCGGGTGTGTGCATCTCAAGCAGGAAAGGAAAGCATTCTTTAAAGTATGATGCACTCCAGAAACATGACCCGATTTCACAGCAGAACTTGATGGATCCAAACCAAGTAAAACTGGAAGTATACGCCCATAAAATGCAGGCCTTTTCTTTGCAATTGCTGAAAGACTGTAAAGCATGATTAAGGAATTAGTGAAAGTGTTTTTTAAGAAGCATAAGCAATGGTAAAGAGTAAGAAATTTATAGGAAAGACAAGTCTGCTCATTCCTGGACTGTTCAACTTCTGGATTTGGGAAGTCGTAAGAAATTTCACTTCCCAAAATCATTAGTTGCTTAAAAAGAACGGTTTTCTAAGTGGTGTGTGAATATACTGAAAAAATATATATTATAAGGAGTGAACTTATTTACAATTATCGCTTTTCAACATAACTGAGTATTTTATAACTACCAAATCACAGTTTGAGACCATGAAACTGATGCAAAAATCCATATCACTCCATCCCTCTTCCCTCCTATATCCGGTTTTCCACAACCTAAAACAATTGACATGCGAATACTCTTTCAACTTTTACTTATTAACTCTTTAAAAGTAGAGACAATTACTACAACTCTGTGCGAGCCTATTGAAGCACAGGAGCCATACATGAAAGTTGCACTTGTCATGTATCCCAGTTGACTCTGGCCAAATCCAAAAGAATATTGGATGTACTAGTTACACGTATAGTTGTATATATTAATATTGTGCACGTCAAGTTTCACAAAGGAAACCCCATAGCATATGCATATGTGGCCAATAAAAATATACCTCTTGATTAACACGATAACCACCATATTGCTGAGTGATTTAACAGCTGGATATCTTAGCTGATCAAGCAACAAACCCAGGTTCCGACTGGCTTCAACGGATAGATCACCAACATTAAGTATGGGATGGCCTCCACGAAGCCATGCTATGTTAAATTCATCTGTCAGGCAAGTGTCATACAGATAACATCAATAACCACACACCCACAAAAAAAAGATACAACAAAGAATTTATAAGTATACCCGAAGAAGTTTGATCTGCGGGTGGTTCAGAAGAAGCACTAGGATCAGCTGTATATAATAAAGTCACTGATTCCACGAATTTCAGTGCAAGCAACTTTCTCCCATCGCTTTCAGGCTAAAATTACATAGCAACAGAGAATTAGCCTGCATACATCATGCATAAAGGTTGTGCCAAATCATTGAATTTGTCGGTTACCTGGTATGCCATCGAATATATTTCATCTTTAAGCTTCAACACCCATGCCCATGATGACTCGAGAGAATCATCCACCTCGCTTGAATACAGACCCTGAAAACTAGAGCTATGAGTATCTACAATGCTATATATTTAAAAAATCACACTTGATATGCATGGTCATCGGGGAAAATCAAAGTTTACATGTTTAAGCTCCAACGGGCTACATATTCGAGAAAAAGAAACTGCATTGACATTATCACGACTATTGCATCTTTACTAACTTAATACGGGTCTCAGAGCCTAAAGCTTTAATAAATCAAATTAACAGATAGGATGATAGGATGCGAATGTACCTGAAGTGCAATTTTCGTAAGAGCCCGTTTGAATAAACTGATTCCAGAGGTGATTGCCTGTCTAGCAACTGCAGGTGTACCATCTCTTAAGAGAGTTATCAATAAAGGTACAATATCAGGCAATAATTCTGTATTATTCAACCCAACGTCACCAGCGATCCTACAAATGAGAATCAATAAATGAATCAATCAGCAAGCCCGGTAAATTTTCTAATTTGTAAAGACAAAAACTACATAGATTGCACATCGCAAAAGCAACTCCACCTATGTATTCTAAGATAAAGTGAGACGGGTATAGGCAGGCCTCATGAGCCAGTATTTTTCTCATTGTTTTTTTTCTTTTGGGTAAAGGGTTCCCCTGGTAAAATAATCTTTCTCATTGTTTTTGCTTGCATTTAATATACAAGTATACTGATTAACTTCTGATATTTATGTTACCATAAACTTGGGATACTAAGCACTTTTTTGGTTCATATGTACTATATTAGAAGTGAGTTAGGGGGGCGTTTCAAGGGTTTAAGCTTTCCGGAAGCAAGTACAAGGGAGCTGAGATTTTCACGCAGATAATGCTAATATGTCAAAGTTATCTATTAATCAATTTTAGGATTATACAAGAAATGATCATAAAACTACATTATCCTCAATGTGACATCACTGAATTTGAAGATATCTCACTTATCTATATGACCTTACACATAATGTTTGATCGAAACATTATAAGTTGAAATGCTAGACTTGTATTACATGAACGTGTTCAGCCATTATACGTTGCTTTTGCTTTCATCAAAACAAATACATTCAAGCATAGTGTTATTTAAGCATAAACCTACAATAGGGCAGATTTAGGTTACATATTTTATGTTAAATTTCTAAAAGTTGGTTATAACTTATAACACAATGTGCATTCCAATGCTCACAGTCTCATAACTATCTTTTATCCAAACAGAAAATACATTTAACAAATTCATAATTTATACTATTAGCTACAAAGGTTTAATCACATCAAATTTATATGTAAACATAATGATACCCTACATTCTTATAAGCTCGACAGAGCCAGGATTGTTCAGTCGGGTGGGCCAAATTTTTTTTTAAGAAAAAGAAATAAATCATAAAAGTCTTATAATAGAGTTCCTCATTTCAACCGTACATGACACTCTTTAACATCATTATAATCAGTTGAGACTATCTAACTTGTGAAAACTAATGAATAAGAAATAATAATCAGTTTAAATAAAAACGCAAGTACTTGTAACTATTCTACTTTAAAAGTAAGGATGCTATGCTACGTCTTCAAATAAGCAAAAACCAAACACCAACATAGCCAATATGATGACGAAAAACAAATAATTACTGGTACATTACTTCTCATCGGTTTCACGATTCATTAACCAAATATGATGCCTTCTTAGTTTAATCTGGATGGACCAGTTCTTTTAATTTACTCTATAACTTGGGTGGGCAAAAAGTAATTTTGTAAAGTAAATACATTTCAATATATACAACCAACTTGTATCTAATACAAGACTTGGGTTGGCCATGGCCCATCCTAGCTTCTACATGGCTCCGTCCCTGTATAAGCTGTATTTGGCAACTAGCGTTTAACAATATAATGATTGTTTAGCAACGAGCATTTAAGTTTTGGATTTTGTTGAAACGCTAGTAACAGAAGCATTTTTAAGTCAGTGTTTGGCAAAACTAGTAGCTGCAGACTGAAGTAGCAGCTTTTATCAGTAATTATCAAGTATAAAATGTCATAAAGCTAAACACTTGTTTCATTAGTGTTTTTACAAAATCCAAATTGTAAAAATCCATTGTCATTATATTCTAAACGCTCGTCCCCGGACACAGCCTAATGCAGGTATAAAAGGTTTTATCACAGCTAAACACAGGGGGTGTTGGTTTTGGCTTATATAGCCGGCTTATGGCTTATTTGTTTCTGGGCTTATGTAAGCTTAAGTCATAATAAGCTTATATAAGCCAAAAAGTTGCAAAATAAGCCACAAAAAGTGAGCTTATGTAACATAACCCCAAAACCAAATAAGCGCCCATCCCGAAAAAACACCCCCTAAATGCCCGTCCCCAAACACAACCTAATGCAGCTACAAAAGGTTATATCACAGCTAAACATAATGATCTATATACATATACGCTAATAGGCATTCATTCACATTTTATCACAGCTAAACATAGTGAGGGTTTATTATTCTGCGACGAATCAGCAAACCGAACTGAATTTAGCACAAATAAGCTCATAAGCCACATATAAGCTTACACAAACACCCCCTTATAAGCTAACTAAACGAGCAATGTAAACCTATAAGCTAAAAGGCATTCAATCACATTTAACAGGGCGTTTGGATTAGCTTATTTAGCTGGCTTATGGGCTTATTTGACTTTGGAAAAAGCCGATAAGCTCACTTTTTAGAGCTTATTAACTTTAGCTTATTGGCTTAAGCCAATAAGGTGAAGTTGATAAGGTCATAAGCTTTAATAAGTGAGGTTATCGGCTTCTCCAAAGTCAAATAAGCCCATAAGGCGGCTAAATAAGGTGATCCAAACACCCCATAAGTTATAACAATTAGGTTTTATAAATGAAATAAAATATATAATTTACTCTGCGACGAATCGGCGAACGGGACTAGAGCGATCAGTATGGAAATCAATAAGCACATTCGCAATCAAAGGAGGATAGTTATTATCCACTGATAATAATAATTCATCTTTCAATTTTTGCAAGTCAGTTGAGAATTTAGCCGACTGAATCAGTCCCGTGAACTTATCTATTGGAATTGAAGCTGTCATTATTATTCCGGCCATTTGTTTTTTATTTCAGTTAGCCCTAACTTGTGTTTTTGTAACTGAATTTGAAGGTGTTGTTTTTGTGTGTGTAGTTAAACAAGGTTTTTTGGGGTTTGAATGAACGAGCTGGGTAGCCCGCGCGTTGCTGCGGGTGTGTTGCTTATAATTTTTGTGCTATATGTGTTTTGTCGTATTTTTGTAGCAAAAAGTTACTGTTTATCACCCAAATATTTATTTATTTATACTGTTTTTCACTGTAGCTATTAAAATATTAATATACCCATGGTTTAATATTATATAATATAATTTTGATAAACCTTTTTTTTTTTTTTTTTTTTTTTTAATGAAAATATTTTTTTTAAAAATATTTTTTCAAAAAAGTTTTTTTTTTTTTTTGAACATTTGTGATAATGAACATATAGGTCCATTTATTGTTGAATTCGTTTGTTGTTTTTAGTATTAAACATGCGCACTTTTTTTTTTTTTTAATTGAAATGTATTTGTTCTTGGGCTAACAATTTTATTTATAACAAAAAAGTAATTGCTGACACACGCCATTTGAATCACGTTTTTCGAGGGTCCCAAATTTTGGGTTTTAGTGCCCGCGCATTGCTGCGGGGATGCTTTATCGATGTCTAAAATATTTGTGATAATAAACATATAGCTCCATTTGTTGTTGAATGCTTGCGTCGGGCGAGTTTGTGCGAAAAAAGCACAAAACGTATCGTATTTGTCAAAAATATTGATTTTTGAAAATATTCCATATTTATACTCGTTTTTATTGGAAAAATTATTTCGTGAACAATGGCGCAAGTTTCGTTAATTTTTGAGTCCGTTTCATATGTCGAATGGGTCCCACGGTGTTTATTGTAAAAGTTTAACCACATTGACGAAATCAGCCCCTCCGCCCCATATTTACATAACCCATCCCTCATCCTTATATTTTCATTTACACCCCTCCCTCTTTGAGTATATAAACCCTTAAAATAAAAATATATTTCATTTTATTTTTCTCTCACTATCTCACCTCTCTCTCTCTCCCTCCTCTCTCCTTGCCGGCGTCCGGCCACCACCACTGCCGGAGAAAATTCCGGCCACCGGAAAATTTTCCGGCGAGTTGTTTTATTAGCCGAATCAATAGATCGGCCATTTTTATACGTTTCTGGAAAGTTTGAGCGTTCGGCTCCAACCACAACACCACCTACGCGCCATCATCGCCTCTGCCTTCACCATCAAGCCACCACCACCTACTCTAGCCACCTCCTCTTTCGGTAAAAACCCCTCACGCGCCATTTATCTTTATTTTTATTAATTTATTTTGAAACCCTAATTTCTATTTCTTTTAAAACCGATTGAATAAATGTTTTATTAACAAAAATGCTTTTAAAAACATGTTGTAAACTCGTGTGGAAACCCTCCCCTCCCCCTTTTCTCGTTGACTCAGCCACTCGGTCAAACTCACCGAGTCAACTCGGTTGACTCGGTGAGGGTTTGATGTTTTTGATGATTTATTGTTCCTTGTTATTTATTTTGATATAGTGTTGTTCTTGAGAAGAGTTTGATATTGCTGAGTTCGTTTGGTTGGTTTGATGTCCGGCAGTCACTTGGCTAGCCAAGGTTCAACAGATGGACCAATAGAAGAGTAGATTAGCTCCATCCGAGAAGTCTAGCACCACCAACGCCACCACCACCACCACCACCACTAACAGCCGCCTGTATTGTTATTATTTTTCCTTTCATTCGATTTGGTTGTATAATTATTTATTTGTGGTTGTGTTGGGATTTAGATGTTGAGTTCAGATTAGTATAGATTGGTGAGGCAGTAGGTAATATTCCCCCTGATTTTTGTGTTCTCTTGATTCGTTTGGGTCATTTACAGATTCATGTGTATGTATATTATCCATCTAAGTTGACCTGCGATTTGTGCATTTGTGTTTTAGTTTTGTGGATCCGTGTTTTAATTTTTGGTATGTATTCGTGGTTTGGGTGTGTTTGTGTGTCTGCTGAATCAGGGGAGGTGGAGAAGAAGAATTATATAATTTGCAAATGGGAGAAATAGATAAAATGAGATGCTTCTGGAAATTTAATTCTTCTCCCTTTTAAGCATAGTTAGTGTACTAAGCCAGCTCTTAATTATAGGGAACAGTACATGAACAGTAGAAAACAGTACAAATGAACAGTACAAATGACTTTAAAACTTAATTTCAACCACACACTTGACTCTTAATGACACCACTAATCATCTTTCCAGATATTTTCGGGTGGCATCCATTTCCCATCTTTAAATATATTGGATAATGGGGTGTTTGTTTGATGGGTTTTGGGGTCGGGATTAGTAGATTGTTTTGAAGGATTAAATTACTAAAACAAGAGTAGACATGTTATTATTTGAGAAAATTCTGACATTAGATCTATATAATGCTGTTTGGTTTGTGCAGGGACATTGTGTTTCATTTAATGTTTGCTATTGGTTTTGGTGTGTGTCACTCTTGTGTTAACGGTGGTATCAACAACCTAAATGGGTAGACCATTGTAAATGTTTTGTAAATGTTGATTTGTTGTTGTATGAAAATGGGACTGCTTTCTTCATGTCATGTATCACACTATCACTTGCTTTCTTTTTCTTTAACCTCATTCATATCATTTAGCAGTGGGTGGTTGAAACCATACTAAATGCTCGGATATTAGTTTTAAAGTTCACTCTTGAAGGATAACAAAAGCTATATCAAAGACTATTGGTTAGCTTACCTTTATGAATACTAACTTTGTCAAAAAGTCATTAAAACAACACAATCATGTGCTACTATAAGGCCATCTACAATGGGCACATGGCCATACGCATAATGGGGTCTTTTCAACCGTTTAATCCATTGTAGGATTGCCATGTCATGGGTATGTTAAAAGTTCGTTCCTTTCTGAATATACCACTATTATACACTGACAAGGAAATAAATTCTAGAGTTAACTACATTTTTGGTCCTCGTGGTTTACCGGGTGTAACGATTTTGGTCCAATAGTTTAAAAAGTAACGGATCTTGTCCAAAATCCGATGACCCGTAACACTTTTGGTCCATTTTCACTAACACCGTCAGTTTGACCTATGTTGACTGTTAAAAATAAGGATATATTCGTCTTTTCATCCACACCCACTAAAATTAAAAATAATACATCTTTTTCCCATCTTCTTCAAATAACACAAACACATCCACCACAAATGAAAACAACCACATCGCCGGCCACCACAAACAATCTCCGGCCACCACAAAATGAAGACCCTAACCACAGAAACCACCCAACCACGGCGGCGGTATAGTTTGTGGTTGAATCAAAAAGAGAGTTTACGGCGATGGTGTAAAAAGATCTGTAAAGGGTTTCAAGATCTTGTAAAGGGTTTCAAGAATTATCTCTTGTTTATAGGGATATCCGGATATATCATAGGTTTTTTCTCCCACTTTTCTTTCAATTTACAACAACCGCCATTTATTTACATATCCAAAAACGCCACCCTTTTAACATCCTATCAACCACCTGCAATCTTTAACCAAAAGTTTTCTCCCTTTTACTTACAGATCTGACGCATGGATAATGGTGTGTGTTGAAGGTTGTGTAATGGAGGAGAATCAAGGCGGTTGGAGGAGGATCTTGGCATGAGGCTTCCAAGGATCTTGGCATGAGGTTTTATATGTAATCTATAGGCATCTAACAAGAAGTGTTCTACACTTCTACATATACAATATATTAACGATAGAATCATATTCTTGTATGTCTTTCATATTAAACTACGGAGTATATGAATTGTATTTGGTTAAAATGTGTGTTTCAGAACCAGCATTATATTATTTGGGTTGTATAGATTAGTTGTTTAAAAGCTAGTGGTTACGTCATTGTGTTATCTAATCATTAATTGCTGTTATTATTTGTTGAGTTTGAGAACCATCATTTTGTGTAAAAAGATCTGTAAAGGGTTTGGTGGTGGTTGTGGTATGTGAAAGAAGATTGCTAATAATAATGAAGGAAATGGCATTTTAGTCATTGTACATCATCATCCGAGGGTATTTTAGTCATTTTATGTTTTTTTTAACTAGTCAAACTAACGGTCAACAAAAAATGGACCAAAAGTGTTACGGGTCGTCGGATTTTGGACAAGATCCGTTACTTTTCAAACAATTGAACCAAAATCGTTACAACCCGGTAAACCACGAGGACCAAAAATGTAGTTAACTCTAAATTCTATTTTCTTTTAATGTAAAAAGCCCACTATTTTTGTATTCTTGCACTCATGATGCATTTAAAGTTGTGCCGATATTCCATTTTTATAATAAATTACTTATAATAAATTACACATAAATCTACTAAACTTTGTAAATGTTAAATGCATTATGGGCATTGGTGCATAAAGAGTGTAATGGGGATGTCGCGATGTATTGAACCTTTTATCGCATCCCACATTGGAGATGCTGTAAAATTTTGTATTTGGCTTTGTTTGATTGCAAAACTATTATTTTGAAACATAAGGCCATCTTTACGGTAGGCACCAATCTTCAAATTTGACGTTTTGGTTTGATAGCCTATCTTCAAACACAGCATCAAATTAGTGTATAAATTTGATTTAACGTTAAATCTTTGAACTATACCTCTTTTTACCACTTACATTGTACCTCTTTTCACCATAACATTGAAAGTAATTTAAATACCTTTTTTTGTAGGTACATTTACAAGAGCAGGAACTTGTTGTAAATGCACCAGCTCCAGAGCTTCATGTAACCTCAACCTCAGCAAACGCCACCGGTCAACCGAACATATTTGCTGAGGTTGAGGCCTTGAAGGCAATTGTTTGGTTGATTGATAAACCAAGCGCAAATGTCGATGTGCTTAATGATGTTAAAAAAAGACTTTCGATTGTTGAGGAAGCTTTGAACATACAACATCCGGAGGTCAGATTTAATTTCAGAATTCGAATGCTATTAATCAATTGCTAACAGCCGTTGTTTTTCAGCAACTAATGATTACATATTTAATTTCAGACTTCAAATGCTATTAATAAAACTTCTAAAATAAAGCCAACGCAATCTGTTAGTGAACATTTTGGTTCCAAAGTTGCAAATGTAAGTTGCTTTTGGTTATATTTTTGTATATGCTTTTTTTGGTCATAAAATTTAGATTGTATTTTTAATTTCAGTCTTACAGTCCTATTCATGACAAATCTGATCAACAACAATTAGTTGATGAAGATTTTGTTTCCAAAGCTGTAATGGTATTATTATTATTATTTTTTATTTTTATTTTTTTTTAATTAAAACATCACTTTATTAGAAACACATAGGATTTACAAGAAGTTAGTAGGGAGCCGAGATACTAATTGGGCTCCCACTCCTCTAGCTATAGAAAAGATAATCCTACTAAAAATATGAGCAGCAGCACGTGCTCCAATGTCTTGAGTCATAGAGAACTTTCGAATACGCTTCAGTAAAGTCACAGTGTCCTTTTCAAGTTCCCCAAAAGAAGAGAAAGAGAAGGGGAGGAACCCATATCCCATACCTGCGCACTTAGCCTCATACTTGACGCGTTTACGTTGTGCAGCCTCAATCACCACACGACCCGGCACGAAATCAACCATACCAGTTTGCGTCAAGGGCGATGATCCAGTCAAATCAACACATACATCAAGTCCTCCATCCCACGAGTAGAGCAACACATCAACAGGACGTAAAGATTTGTCTCTTTCACCACAAAGTCCAATGTCAACCTCTTTACGAGCCGAAACCCCAGATCGAGAACATATGTCAACAAGAACATCACGTACCATGTTATGCCGATGTTTAATACCAATAATACCAGCACAAGAAACAGCATGGTCCCCATAAATATCACCAGCAAAGACCCTGGAACAGGCTGAGCACGGCATCTGAACAGAAAATAGGGGGACACCAAGCCGATAACATAACACGCAACGATAAGTCCTGGCGTTCATAGTCTGTCCCAACCCAGATATCGGAACTACCCTAAGCCAATCCGAAGTGTAGTCCTCCATTTGCGATTTCCATAACGCCATCTGTCGAGTAGATAAAGAAAATGTAGATTCGGCAGTTCGGGTAACACGTGTGAAATATATATCTGCCAGTTTCTTCATGAGTTTGGGGGCAGCGATCTCACACGGATTACTCAAAAGGTCAATCTCCATTTTCACATTAAAAGTACACAAAGCATCATCAAAGGAAGGCCCAGGGGTTACGATACCAGAATGTCGAAGCAACCTAGTCTGTAGGCTAGCAGATTGAAGTCTAGACGCAAGAAATGCATAGTTCAAGACATCACCTGCAGAATATACACCAAGCCCCCCGAACGCAAAGGGTAATGTAGCAAGTCTCCATTGCCAATCACCAAAACCAGGCCCAGAAGCAGTAACAATACGCTCTAGAGTAGAGCGAAGAGCCCCATCAAAAGAAATCTGAGCACGTTCAAAGACCCGAGGAGAGCAAGTACGCATAGCAAAATATAATTTGGAAATACCAGCACATGCACGAAGGAGTAATAACTCACACTGGGCACTGGGGATCATTAATCTTAGCAGTAGCATCCATAAGCTCAATGGTTTTTGCAACTCTTTTCATAACAAGCTCACTACTAAAATCAAAGTCCACACTAGCGGGCCCACCCAGTAATTTAACACCATGCAAAGGTCGGGCAATATTAGGAGGGAAAACACCCATAAGCCTGCTTCTGGGATCTTCTTTAGGCCAAAAAACCTCAGTTTTATCAACATTGAGGTGCAAACCACAACGAGGTCCATCAACCATGATAAGATCTAAAACCTCCCCCACAACCAAAGTATCTCCAATAATAGTGCCATCATCCAGGTACCAAGCATGAAGGGAAAGGCTAAAAGAGTCTCTAATCTTACATACCAAAGGATGTAACACTAAAGAAAAAAGCAAAGGCCCAAGTGGATCACCTTGTTGTACGCCTTGATGTGACCATAATGTGTGTTCCCCATAATATAATCCAGCTGGGTTAGAGTAACAAAATTCCACCCAATGTGAAATAGCAGGACAACGAAGACGAACCTCATGAAGCATAACCTCACGATCCACCAAGTTGAAGGCATTTTTGAAATCTACTAACAACATCGAAAGACCCACATCATCTCCACGCTCTTCAATCACCTGATTAACAGCATAAAGAATAGCCTCTCCTCCTCCAGATACCCCAACACCAAACTGTAGATCATTTAGATAACCGTCCAAAGAATGACCAATCATAGCGGCACTAACTTTGGAAACTAAGCGTCTCCAAAACAGTCCCTACAGCAATAGGCGAATACCACCACCAGGCTTGACCAGCGGCGTGAGATGAGCACTAGCAATATACTCACCCAACGCCCTGGGGCATTTACCATCAAGAAAAAGGTTCACCACTTGGGTGATAGAAGCGGTCAACTCATCAGAAATAGCCACAGCAGCACCACTAACACAATCCAAAAGGTGTTGGGCACGCAAACCATCCCGACCACAAGAAGTACCACGAGGGAAACTCTTAATCATATCAAGAACCACAGAAGAAGATGCAACGAGGGGATGATGATCAATAGGTAAAAGAGGCAAAGAAGGAGCAGCCTTGAAAGGGTGCTTAAACTTTAAGTCCTCAAGAGTTGCGTCATTATAAGGTGCAACACCAGAAGAAGAAAGAACTCTGACCGCAGCAGTATAATGGCCATCGCAAATCTTCCTCTTACATTGCTTGACATTATGCTCACCCAAGTCCAAGTTTTCCTCATCAATATTAGACCATGATGGGGAGGGTTCGGCTAAAGCCTCCCTCACGAGCTGCAAACTACCACCCGACATGTCCCAAGATCGAATGGCATTAACAATATACTCTTCCTGGCATTGACGTTTAATAGCAGACCTACCCTCTTGATTACTCCTCGGGCAGAAGGTTTTAAGGATACAAGTAGGCAAGACCAATAAACTAACCCAGCAAGAAATGTCATCAGGCGTGCAAATCACCTTATCAAGAGCTCCTTTCAATACCCGAGAAAACCCTAAGCGACACTTGGGAGGGATGGATTTAACGGTGCGCAACCCCTTATTATTATTACCAAATTATTATTATTATTATTATTATTATTATTATTATTATTATTATTATTATTATTATTATTATTATTATTATTATTATTATTATTATTATTACCAAATTTATTAAATTTTGGTATATTTTGAATTTCAGACATCAAGCCTGATTCATAATGATGTTTATGCTCGAGATGGAGAAGTTGATCACCTAGATGTGATGTTGTCTGACAGTAATGATAAAAATGTAAAGATTAATTACAGAGCTGCTTGGTGTTATGTTTAGTCTATCTTTATTTTATTCTCCGTAATATTAATATGTTGTTAATTACAGAGCTTAATGATGAAGCAAAAAGTGTACCGCTTTTAGGGGGTCATTTAAGCCCTAAATCGTATTTATTTGATAAAATATTGCCCTAAATCGTTCCTTTTGTCATTTTAGGTACTTTGGAGAAGAAATCTGGAAAAGGAAGCATTTTGGACGTTTTTGGAGCATAAAAGTGAAGAAAACGACAAAATCTCAAAATCGGCTGGAAAAGTACCTGTGACGGCGTCAAGCACCATTGTGACGCCGTCAACCCTTGACGCGCCAGAGATGATTTTGGATGATTAAAAGGGGACGGCGTCAAGAAGGCCATCAAGAAACCCTAACCGCGGTGAGGTGACGGCGTCAGCTCTATAACGTGACGCCGTCAGATCTGATTTTATATATATATTCTCATAATTTTTAGTCATTAGTGTGCAACTTTGTGAGGAGAAACCCTAAGACGATTTTTCTGCTACTTTTAAGGGTTTTATACCCTTGGATCTCCCATGTTCAATTGAAGATAAGTAATCAATTAATCATTCAATATGTCTATGTGTTGTTTGATTATATTTTGTTCTTGTCTTTTATTTAACATGCTAGGCTAGATTTATCTTGTGTTTGCTTAGATCTAATGAAACCTAACTATTGATTATTGGTTGTTGGTGTGTTATTAATTGTATTGGATGATTGTTTATCGATGTTAGGCTTAAGAAAACTGGCTAACCTCCTATATGGTAACTTGCTTGAACGTCTTAAGAAACATGAACCAATGCGTACTAAGGTTTTTATGGTTGTATTTAATGCATGAGCGAATTCTAGTGATCCCATGTTAGGAGCTTCTTAGCCGGCTCGACATAGGAGTGAAGTAGGAGCTTATAGAGTTGGGGAAGTATGTACGCCACCCCACGATTGGTATTAAGGAATACACCCGTCATCCACGCAATTAATACACACTAATCAACCGGTAAAAGATAGTTAGGGAGTAAGGAAATCTAAGTAAACACATTTCTCTCCATATAAGTTCCACAACCTTTTTATTTTCAGTTATTTTATTTTATTTGCAATTGTAGTTATTTGGGTTAGTTGACTAGCAACTAATTCCACCCACTCCTTCAAACCCGAGATTTTACTTGCTTTTATAAAAATATAAAAAATACAAAAAGAATCTTACCTCACCCTTAGACCTATTATAGTAGTTTTTCAATCCTAACGACACTATTCCCCTAGAGAACGATCAATCCCCCGGTACTTGCCACTACACTATACTACATCGGTCAGGTACACTGCCTGGTGGGGATTGCAAGCCTCTTGAGATCCCTCGAGAGGTAAAACCTGTTGTAAGGTCGCAAAACCACGCATCAATATGTTGTTAATTACAGAGCTTAATCACAAAGACTGATGTATCATGCGAGACAGCAAAACCTGATGTTGTTGATGTCGGACATGGCAATCTTACTTATCTTGAATTTGTTTAAGTACTCGAGAATTAAAACATATGGTATGTGTGTTTTCACATACCTTTTTATATATAAAAAACGGACTTAAAAGACCAAAAGCGTATTATAAATGCCAAATATATGCTTGTTTTTGTGTTGGTGTATGTGCATGTAACGGATATGAGAAAAGGACAAAAATAAAGACAAAATGGACAAAAACGAGCACGAGATTGGAAAGAGCGTGAAAAGCCGGAGCCGGGGATGTATTTGTACATTTTGGATCAAGCTAAACCAAGAAATACCAAAACCTAATCCCTAATGTTAAAACCTTTTTCATCATTTGTCCTTAACCTTTTCACCGTTAGTCCTTAGCTTACCCTGCCCTCTGACACACCAATTAACCCCACTTAAAAGATTAACCCTTCTAGAAGGACTGACATGACTGACATTAGGTGTCCACGCTGGCAATCCAGAGGTTTATGATTGGTTGAGACACATGGCACATGATCCAAGGGTGTAAATTAAGGCTTATTAATCAAGCAATGATTGGGTGGTCAGGATTAGAAGGAAGAAGCACACTGTAACAATTCACATTACAGGATAATTTCTATTCCCAAAAATTTACTATTCATTTTTACTATTCACTTTCACTATTCATTCTTGAAAATTTTATTTCATATTCTCGTAAGATAAATTATTTTCATGATAAAGTGAAAGTTTGACGCTCTTCGGGCCATTTTCGCAAAAGTTATTTAGAAACTATACATTTGGTTTAAACGTCGTTTAAGCATCCTGCGCACAACGAAAACCAACTGCGACAATTTTCCTCGCATCAGATTAATGTTTGGTACACTTACAATCAATTAGGGAATTTTTGATTTAAAGTTAAAATGTTACCAAATAGACCCTGTGCCTTACAGAACTAAACTTGCGTTTTAAGCACTTTTACTTATCCGCAACCTTAGCCTATACCTGCACCATATTTTCTAAGGCATTTATAAGCTTTTATATTGTTGGAAAACTCAACATATTTTTCCCTGCTCCTTTGACCAAAAATCATTCTTTGATTTTATAAATCATTCCTTGATTTTTAGGCTTACGGTTTTATGTCTAAAGGACATTTAACACCAACCGACACTAGACTGAGCCCAGTCTAGACATTATAGGCCATTTTAATTCATTATCAGCATATAAGAAAAGTTACATTTTTTCTCTTCTCAATTTTACGCAACTTTCGTACGTTTTACGTTTAACGCGTTTTAAACCTACGTTTCCAGCGTTATCAGCGTTTTCGCGACCCATTGAACTTATCACTCATTTTTATAAGATAATAATGAGTATATTGACAAGTTTAATCATTTCTATAAGTTTCGTATTTTTACGATACCCGGTTTTACGTTTCGTGATTTAAATACTTACAGTTAGCAATTACCGGGACCAAAACTCACTCCGTAAAGGCAAGATAAAAACTCAAAACTCTTAACCTCCTCATTTTAGCCATATGTGGCATTTTTGAGGAGTCATCAAGTATGGTGGGTTGATCTTGACCATTCATTCATTAGATGTTTACAAGTGTAAACTTAACCATGGTTAAATATTAACCTTATATGTAGTTAACTAGATTTTCTAGCCTATAAATACCAAGCTAAACACATAGAAAAACTTGCACCACACCTTCTTATAACCTTAAAGTCCTCAAACCAAAGGCACTTCTCTTATATTTTGTAAGAAAGTTCATGTGTTCTTGAGAAAAGCTAGCGTTTGATCTTATTTTCTCCGAGTTTTCAAGAAAGAGTTGTTATAATCTTCAAATAACTTCAAGTCTCCAAAAAGACTTTGTTATTATCTTCAAATAGCTTCGGGTTTCAAAGAAGGCATCGTTATAATCTTCAAGTAGCCTCGGGTTTACGAAGATTACAAATTCTACGTCGAAGCTCCGCTTATATTTCCTTTTTCTATAATACTCAAGCATTCTATATTAAGGTAAGTATTTATGAACTTTAAATACTTATGAACTTTTATTTGATTATTTAGTGTTTTATAAACTCTTAATATGTCATATAATCAAGTAAGCAAAATATATGTTTCACATATTAAATACTATGTTAGTAGGGAACTTCATGTGAGGGGTTTCATTTGGGTAAACGGATGGACGAGTTGCTGGATTTACGAATTAAAGTGTCCTAACTCCTCGAACGTTTACTGCATGACCTCTGAATTATGATGGCCCGAACAGTAGTACGAGATATACAAACAAAACATGTTTCATAAACCATACGCAAGACATATATATGCACGTCTTTGTATTCTTAGACATTACTCCAAACCTAAGTCGCAACGTTCTATTGTAGGTTGCACTTAGAGGTTTCCCGACTTATCCGACGAACTCATTAAAGCACTAGAACACCATCCAACTCACGGTGAGTCATAGCCCCACTTTTCTCGTTTAAACTGTTTATTTAACTCTTTGGGGGAGATACATGCTCAACTACTTTTAATTTCAATCACGATTATTTGCAACTACATGTTTATCTGAACTGAATGTTTATTCACACTATGTAACAGTAATTGCTATACTTAGAGTTTCTTTATCATAGACCAATAAGCACTATACCTGAAGATGTTTGTGTTAAGCCGGTTAGGTAACCAAACGCTCCATATTTGAAAACGTTTGTGTTAAGCCGGGTAGGTAACAAAACGTATTAAATTGATGTTGTGTTAAGATGTTAGTAACATGAGCTTAGTGAAATAACAACTGTTTTGTTTCTGAACTATGAGTGCGAGACTATACAGCTCACACTACGAATATTGTATTCAACAATTTAACTAAACTCTATGAACTCACCAACCTTTGTGTTGACACTTTAGCATGTTTATCTCAGATCCATAATGAACGAGGCTAGCACGGAGGAGCACGGATATTCAAGAGGGCTATAAATTTTATTATCATTCGAAAACCCATTTAATGTAATTTGTAAACCTTGAAACTACTGGGACCTCATTTTGTAAACTCTGATATTTATATAATTCGAATGATAAATCTTTTAAAACGACTCCATTAAATTTCGTTTTCTATTGTTATGACTGTTGTGCCATGAAGTAACACCCAATTTGAATTTCGTTGCGTTTCATGAAATTGGGGGTGTTACAGATTGGTACCAGAGCCATGGTTATAGAGAAACGGGTCTAATTGAGACCTAAACTATAGCCGTTTTTTCACTAAAACATTTTATAGCCTTACGCTCTCCGTGCCTTCCATCCTCCTGACGATTATGTGATTTTTAGGCATTTCATGCTACATGAACATACTAGCATATTGATATAAATACACACTTGCCATACTATGGTCATTTTATGTAAACACTTGGATTGTTTTTGACATTGTATAAACTTCTTATATAAATTATGTGCGCACCCACTTCTCCTGATTATATTCGTGCTCCACCTAATCACTTCCCCGTCTTACCACCCTCACCCGAGCCCGGGTTTGACTTCTTAAATGCCTTTGTTTCTGATAAACGAAATAGAACCTTACTAAGATTTAGCCAATGAAGAAGAGGAACCACTACCGGCTAATGTTGTACCACCTTCCCCTGAGTATTTTGTATCTGATTGGGTTGAGCCACGCCCTGAAGAGGATGATGAATATGATATTGCATATGATATAGCACCATTATCACCACCTCCCAACTCATAAACCTCTCCTGATTCTGACTAAATACTTTTTCTCCTTTCTCCCATAAAGCTTCCTTTCACAGTAGACCTATATAGTAGTAGTTCCCTTGTAATCACTAAACTGAGAGTCTCAGTTAGTAACATCGTAGAAACTTGTAATAGGTTTCAATTTTATAATCGATGTAACAAGTATGGAATCTACTTTGTATAAAGGTTTATGTTTCAATAAAATGTTATCCTAAATCCTTATGGTCGTACCATTTTCTTAGGTATGTGATTTTTATGTCATACAAATATTCATTATGTTGTACATTTTGTTTATATTTGATAGAATCATGGCACCAAAGAAGAAGACACCACCAACAATGACTCAAGCCGCCATCAACAAACTAGTTAAAGATAGTGTGAAAGTTGCACTCGAAACTGAAAGCGCAGCCGTAGCTGCAGCAGCTGCTGAAGCTGCCCTGAATAGCACATCTAACCCTAACACTGAAGGACCAAACCCAACTGGCCTTCCAGTGATAAATGTGGATTCGGTACCTAAGGGCTGCACATTCAAGGACTATTTGAACTGCAGACCCACTAATTTCGAGGGTACTAAAGGAGCCATAGGATTGACCCGCTGGTTTGAAAAATGCGAGTCAGTATTTTCAATCAGCAAATGTATCGAGGAGGATAAGGTTAAGTATGTCACCAGTACACTGCTGGGCGAGGCATTATCATGGTGGAACTCGGTATCTCAACCAATAGGCATTGAAACTGCTTATAAGATTTCTTGGGATAATTTGAATAACATGATGATCAAAGAATACTGCCCCCGCAGTGAAATACAGAAGTTAGAAGTAGAATTCTGGAACCATGTTGTTAAAGGGAATGACATCATGACTTACAACCGTTGATTCCAAGAATTAAGAATATTGTGTCCAACAATGGTTTCAACAACGGAGAAACTGTTGGAAAGGTATATCTGGGGACTCCCACCAAGCATACAAGGGAACGTGACTTCATTTGATCCCAAGGCACTTGATGAGGCTATGTGGATGTCTCACAACCTTATGGATCAAGTGGTGCGAACGGGGACTGCCCAAAGAACTAATGCCAACAATAACATCCAAAGCAATAACAACAATAACCAAAACCGCAACATCACCCATCACAATCAATAAAACCATAGGCAAGAAAATGCCCGAGCTTATGCAGCCACTGGCCCAGCTGAAGGAAGAGGTAATAGCGGAAATAGGCCATTATGTAATCAATGCAAGCTAACTCATACTGGACAGTGCACAATCAAGTGTTGGAAATGTCAGCATGTGGGTCACTTGGCCAAGGATTGCATGGACAAGGCTATAACTACTGATAACAACACACGACCGGTAGTAACGTGCTACGGATGTGGAGAACAGGGACACTACAAGAACGAATGTCCCCAAAATTATGGTCAGTAAGCCGAAGGTGCTCGTGGAAGAGCGTATATTCTAAGAGGAAGAGAAGCTCCTCAAGACCTTAACGACACTACGAACTAATAGTATTTAGAGTTTAGCAGTCGTACTTCCTTAGGAACTATGTTGTACTATGTGTGTGTTTATCCCTAGTTATGGGATTTTTACTACTTAAGACGAATTACTATTCGGTAACAACTTGTTATAATAATTTTCCATCTATTATACTTTCTATTTCCAATTCCGTAGTATAAACAGATTTGACAATTTTTGATATAGAATAATAAAACTACTTGACTAAACCGAACATCACATTATCGTTCCTTAATTGTACATAGCCTTGCTACCTATGTCTAATTAGGGAGAGATCATGTTATGCTGGGAGCAGTCACATGTACGTTTTATGAAGAACAAACTTTTCACTTATATCCTTAAAGCAAATTTCGTGTAAGCATAAGCAATTCATGAGTATTCATACGATCAAGTACCACAATTAATCATACTCTTACTCTACCCTTCCCACGTAAAAGTTAGCCTCATCCTACGTGATGAACTCAAATAAGTACATTTTATCATTATCATTTATCCTATTTATTTGACTTGTTTTATTATATTATATATGAGAATTGATACGTTAATGTTTACTTTTGTAATTCTCATGTAAAAACAAGTATTATGTGAAACTTGGCGATTTTGGACTAATTATGGAGCAAAACACGCAAGATGTTAAGAGTCTATTGAAATGTACAAGATCAAGATCATTCTGCTCCAGATACGCCGCATCCTACTTCTAACATACGGCGCATCACTATCAAGATTTCACAAGCTACGATCCAAGACAGCAAAGGACATGCGCCGCATACAAGAATGGAGTTACGCCGCATCTTAAGGCGGTGTACGAATATTCCTTAATATATTAATCTTGGACCCCACGCGAAGTTAAGTCAATGCGCCGCATCTACTTATTCTATGCGCCGCATCTAGCCCTCAGACAGAAACTATAAATACCCCAAGGCCAGACGAATTTCGAGAGCCTAGTTTTGAAGACCGAAGACCGAAGAAACCTAAAGCCGAATTCAGACGTGTTAGCAGCACAAGACACACCCTGAACGAAGATACAAGAGCTGTAAGAAGGTCCTGCATGTATTCAATTCATTAAGTAGTTTTGTTTTATTGTATTAGTACACTTTAATTCATCAGGATTGATGGGCCGATTCCATGTGACTACGGAAAATCATGGGCACCCCTTAAAATTGCTTTCCCATTAATTAAAGTTTATATGTTGATGTCTTTGGTGACTTTTATTAGTGCATTGATAACCTCTGTGTCTAGCTGAGCATTGCTTGGGTCGCCATGCCCCTTCCTCGCCTATTTAAGAGACGCTAAATAAATAGGATTGACATAAGTAATCATTAAGGGTTTACTCGCCGATAAGATTAGAGCCAACGAGAAAGGTTTAACTCTCGATGCGTCACATCGAACTATACACTTCATATAAAACTAGCAATAAAACAAGTGACAAGCTACTTAATTATCAGGACAGGTCTTCTTATTGTCTCAAGTATATATCTGTGTACGTGTGTGCTAATCGCTGATTCGTGCTCATTAGTTTAGTTTATTATTTAATCATAACCAAACCGTGCCAGTCTCTCAGGCTGAACCCCCTTGTGTTAGATTAGGTTGTATAGCTAATTTAGGATATTAAAATACTGATTAGGATAACTAGATAATACGTTCCACTCTTAGTGATCGACACTCTACTTACCATTATATTCATACTGACCGGGTACACTGCTCGTTAAAGTGTGTGTTTTATTGATAAGTCGGCTAAATATAAATTTAAAACTTGAATACTGCTAAAACCACAACGACACATCACGCGCGCACCAAGTCTTTGGAGCCGCTGCCGTGGTTATAAAAATTAGAGTAATACACACGCACACATCAAGTTTTTGGCGCCGCTGCCGGGGAGTGAATTGTTATTATCTGTTAATTTGATTAGTATTTTAATTAGGTTTTTTCTTTTTAATTTTTATTCTAACCACTAACCCCGTTGTATATTAGTTAAATTGCATTCATTGTATTATTTGCATATTTTCTGTTTTTGTGTGTTTTTATTTTCTTTAATTTTTGTTTCTTTTCGTTTGATTTTATTTTTGTTTTTATTTTTCTATTTTCTTGCATTCTGCTATCGTTGTACTGAGCTGATACAAACGATACGGCGCATCTGTTTTCACAGATACGGCGTATTGCGTTTAATTTTTATAAAATACAACGCGTTTAATAAATTCGATACGACGCATCTTTCCCCAAGATACGGCGTATTCTGTTTTTAATAAGAAATTTTTCTAAACGATAACGCCATACGACGCATCTGTTTTAACAGATACGACGTATCTATTATTTTTAATTAAAAACAGTTTTCGAATTATTAAACAGATACGACGCATCGATCTTTATCGATACGGCGCATCTTCTGAGTCAAAAATCTTGTATTATGAAACGTAACGAAAATACGGCGCATTAACTTTTGTTAATACGACGCATTCAATTTTAATAAATATAAACGATTTTTTATTAATTAAAACTGATACGGCGCATTCTAAATTATAAGCGGCGTATCTGCTTTCTGAATAAAAGTCTGATTAAATTTTAACGATTATAAGATACGACGTATCCAACTTTTTGGATACGGCGCATCGTCAGCAGATATCAGTAACTTTTATTTTTCGTATTCCATTTTCGTTGTTAATTTTCTGATATATTACTTTCTTGAACATACCCTACTGATGCTTTTGTGATGGTTTCAGGAAGTGCATGACCAGGAGTTCAACTAAGAACTTGATTACACCTTTCGAAGATCCTGAACGAGCCTTACATTCGCTTAAAAGGCTTTTCTACACAAAAAACTTTGAAATTTCAAGTTCATTCGAGCTTGATTACTTTTCTGAAGAGAAAGAGGAAGAAGAAACAGAAACAATGACGGAAAACACTACTATGGAGGAATACATGAACAAAACCCGTGTTGATTACAGTTCAGGAGTTGCTAGACCAAAGTTTGATGAAAAGTCAAAGTTTGAGTTGAAGGGTCAGTTTCTCAAGGAGCTAAGAGAAAATGCTTTTAGTGGAACAGAACATGAAGATGCTAATGAACATGTTGAAAAAGTCCTCGAGATTGCAGATTTGTTTACTACAGAAGGAGTCTCTGACGATCAACTCATGCTAAGAATCTTTCCAATTTCGCTTAAAGGAGCTGCTAATAAGTGGCTAAGGAATGAACCTGCTAGTTCAATCACAACGTGGGAAGATTTGAAGAGCAAATTCCTGAAAAGATATTGTCCACCTGCTAAAACTGCTAAAAAGATGGAGGCTATCAACAGTTTCAAGCAAGAGCCTGATGAAACTCTTTATCAAGCTTGGGAACGATTTAAAGACCTATTGATGAAATGCCCTCAACATTATCTAAGTGAAATGCAGGAGATAATATTGTTCTATCAAGGATTGGACGTGCCTACTAGACAAATCTTGGATGCTAAGGGAGCTGTGCCTCAAATGAGTGCAGCCAATGCTAGAAAAGCTATCCAAGAAGCTGCTGATCATTCTCAAAAATGGCACGATGGAACCTCTACTAGATCTAAGAGCAGCACTAATTTTGATGGGTTTGCTGCAATTCAAGCTCAATTGGATAAAATTAGTAGAGAGATGAAGAAGCGTGATGAGAAAGTTTATGCTGCCCAAGTTGGATGTGAAAAATGCGAAGGACCTCACTACACTAAAGATTGCCCTAATAAGAATGAAAGTGAGATTTTTTAAGAAGCGTACTACACATAATTTGGACAACCATTTCGACCTTCAGGAAGATTAAGGGAAGCTGCTCCGGGATACTATCAAAAGAACAACTTCAATCCCACTTATCAAGAAAGGAGGCAGACTTTGGATGACACTCTAAAGCAAATTATGGCCGATGCTGCTAAAAGACATGAAGAGAACACTGCTATGATCAAAGAAATCCGAGCCTCAACGGATACTATAACAAGAAATCAAGGAGCTTCGATCAAAGCATTAGAACAACAAATTGGACAAATGAGCAAAGTTCTTCAAGAAAGGGGATACGGAAGTTTACCTAGCTCAACTGAAACTAACCCAAGAGATCATGTCAAGGCCATAAGCACCACTGAAGAAGTCACACCTAACATACCTAGAAGAATGATGAATGGTAATGATGCTGCAAAGCCCTAATTTTTCTTTAATTCTTCAATCAGTTTAAGGAGGCTACTCAAAGAGAAGACAAGGATTGAAGAGGAGATCAAGGTTACAATGAAAGAAGAGAGCTCTGCAACCGACTTACATGCCTTGCCTCATAAAGAAAAGGACCCAGGAAGTTTTACTTTACCTTGTTCAATTAATGATATAACTTTCAATAATGCATTAGCTGACTTAGGAGCTAGCGTTAGTGTTATGCCCCTTAAGACATTCACTACCCTAGGACTAGGAAAATTAGCACCAACTAAGTTGCTTATTGAATTGGCTGATAAAACAGTAAAACGACCTGAAGGGATTGCCGAAAATGTGCTAGTTAAGATTGAGAAGTTTGTTTTCCCTATAGACTTTGTTATATTAGATATGCCCGAGGATGTTAAGATTCCTTTAATCCTCGGAAGACCTTTCTTGTCTACTGCCCATGCTAAGATTGATGTGTTTAAAAGAAAAATATCATTAAAGATATGGAATAATAAACTAGTCTATAAGTGCCAAAATCCTGCTAAAAACATAATTAGAGGCGTCTATGTGCTAGGATTAAGAGAACGTATGGACCTCGGTCTTGAAGCTAGACTTATGGGAGAAACCTTGGTAAATGATGAATCACTTGAGACCTATAGTGGAGACTACATTGAATTAAATGATCTTAATTCACCACTAGGAATCAATGATCAATTTATGGAGGATTTAGAACCCGAAATTGAAGAAGGAGGAATTATGGATATACCTAGAATTAATATTATCAACACTAAGAATTATGATGAATTTGAAGGATATCCTAGTTTCTGTGATTATGGTAGAAAGATCCATGTAGATTGTGCCTATATTTTACAATTTCATTGCATGATAGGATTTAAACAAGTTAGTGCCAACTTTTTTCCTATTTTACCAATCAATGTAATGTCAAAAGATTTCTATAATTCTATAATGAAAAACAAAATTGAGTTTAGAGGGAAAAACGTAGTTGGAATGTTCATGAATGTACCTATTTTTGTTGGGAATTTAACTATTGTTACAGATTTCACCGTGGTGGAAAACATGGATGCTTATCGTGATGTCGAGATGGGTGACGTGATCGTTGGGAAACCATTTTGTAAGGAGGTCGAAATTAACGCTAAAAGATTTGAAGGAAAGATCACCTTTAAAAGTGGAAGCAACGTTATCACTTACATGATGCCTCGTGCTCACCCAAGGTTTAAACATGCCCCTAACAAATTTTGTTACAAATTTACACCATTTCTTTTTGTAGATGAAAATGACGCTGAGAAAGGGATCGAATATCCGTACCAAAAGATGAAAGGATTCTACAAAGGTGTACTTGAATTGGGGCCGGAATATGTTCGTGACGAAGTAATTCACAACTACATCGTGCACGGACATGTGGGGATCAATAGATCAAAATAAAGAGCTGAATGTGAGTCTAACTTGAAGACTCTGGAATAAAGACAAGTGCTGACCGGGAGACAACCCAGAAAATTTTTACTATTCTGTTCTGTGTCGAGTCTGTCAGACCTTTAGAAGATACGGCGCATCTCATTCCTAAGATGCGACGCATCGCCTGCCCTGGTCATATCTTATTTTATTTTATGCATTTTTATTTTTGACTATAAAACTTTCTGTCAGTTTATTTTAATGCGGCGCATCCCTGGTTAAGGATGCGACGCATCTTTTATTCTGATTCGTATTTATTCCAGGCTCGATACGGCGTATCTTCTTCCATAAGATACGGCGTATCGACTGACCTAATGATTTTCATTTTATTATTTTTAAGTTTTATTTTTTTCTAACTACTAATGTATTATGCAAGTTTGAACTTTCTTAACTCAGGTGTGTTAAAGTCTGAATGGTATTATAGATTCCTGCATTCTTGTGGATACATCATTTTTGAAGCTTAAACGTTCTCATCCACAAGAAAGTTGATTTTTGCTCTTATACGAATAATGGAGGATCATACCGAGCAAATCTCAGGGGAGTTTTTCTGTTCTAATTCTTTTATTTTCCAGTTTTAACCTTTGACACAAACAATGAGGACGTTGTTTAACTTAAGTGGGAGGATTGGAGAATTAGAACACTTACTTGTCCTAAACTTTTTCAAAATATGCTTAAAATGCGCTTAATATATCAAAATTTAAAATTTTTAGCATGTTTTTGTTTAAAGTCTAAATTACATAGCTGCACACATAACATTATTTCCAAAAATTGTGAACTTTTCAAAATTCACAAATCTATGAGTGTGCCGGTGACTTGTAAACTTTAGAACTTGGCTTGTATACTATTCGAGACCACCATAATAAGTATTATCTATATAATTGGAATGACTTGTCTAAATTGGTAAATTTCTAGGATTACACCCAAATAGCCTTTATATGTTATGTGATATTAACTAACTACACTGGTTAGTTAACCCCCGTATAAACCCTTTTGTTACTCTCACTTTTAGAGTAAGATACCCCTAGAAAAACACTCAGAGCCATTCCTTTCGTTTCTTACACCTTTGTTATAATGTTTCGTTAACACCCTTACACCTTAGCCTACCCTGTAGATTAAAATCCGTGGTTAATTGCTTTAGGCAAAGTGTGTTTCCTTACATTACCTGTGTTCGCGTGCGTAATTCATTATCTTTGGTTGAGTCAGGAAATTGCACAATGCAATTGGTATGAAAGTAAATACTGTATATCTTTGAGTTTATTTTTCGTGTGTTTACTACTTTCGCTATTACAGTTATTTCTGAAAGTATGAAGAGTATGAAAAATTATCCGGAAAAATAGTGATAGTAAAGTTGTGAAATTTTACACAATATATGTTGATGTCAAAAAAAAAAAAAAAAAAAAAAAAAAAAAAAAAAAAAAAAAAAAAAAATCGAAAAAATAGAAAAGAAAAAGAAAAAGGAAAAGTTGGAAGTTTGTTTTAACCAACTTATGTAAAGTTTTGTATTAAGTGGTCGATATCACCACTATTAGTTGTTGTATATTATATTTATGGATTGAATGGGAGTTGGCCATTATGGGAACGCCAACTAAGGTTATTCTTTGATTGAGATCTTGTTAAGTATAATTCGTGTCTACCTAAAGCGTGTGTTTCAAGTGTTAAAGCGTGAGTTATTCAATGATATGAGTCTTATTCATGGGATGGTTGGGAAAGTAATTTACCACACTTAGGATTTTAATTTATCTGTTTTGTTTATTTTTCATTTTACACCAATTTATATCCCAAATATTATCCATACCCTGTATTATTCTTTATCCAACCAAACCTTTGATTTATTGAGATTAGGGATTTGAGCAATCTTAAGTATCGTAGTCGTGGATTCGGCTATGTATTTATGATTTTGTCGCCCTTTTTGATATATTATTATTGGTGAAGTTTGGACCTATCTTTAGCCTATTCGAGTTAAGGATTTGAGCAATTGCAAGTATCGTGTTCGTGGATTCGATCATGTATTTGTGATTTTGTCGCCTTTTCTGGAATTTGAGTGATGAACTCAAATAAGTACATTTTATTACTATCATTTATCCTATTGATTTGACTTGTTTTATTATATTATGTATGAGGATTGATACTTAATCGTTTACTTTTGTAATTCTCAGTTGAAAACAAGCATTTGGTGAAACTTGGCGATTTTGGACTAATTATGGAGCAAAACATGCAAGAAGTTAAGAGTCTACTGAAATGTACAAGATCAAGACTAATCTGCTCCAGATGCGCCGCATCTTGCTTATCACATACGGCGCATCGCTATCAAGATCTCACCAGATACGATCCAAGATACAAGAGGACATGCGCCGCATCCAAAGATGAAGATACGCCGCATCTCCTGGCGGTGTACGAATATTCCTGAATATTATAATCTTGGACCCCACGCGAAGTTAAGTAAATGCGCCGCATCTACTTACTAGATGCGCCGCATCTTACCCTCAGACAGAAACTATAAATACCCCAAGACCAGACGGATTCGAGAGACATATAATATATACGAAGACCGAAGAAAAGAAACCTAGGACGAATTCAGTCAAGGTAGCAGCACAAGACACACCCAAATCAAAGATACAAGAGCTGTAAGAAGGTGCTGCATGTGTTTAATTCATTAAGTAGTTTTGTTTTATTGTGTTAGTAAACTTTAATTCATCAAGATTGGTGGCTTGTGTAATGTGACAACGGAAAGATTGCACTCCCTTAAAACTGCTTTCTCATTAATTAAAGTTTATATGTTGATGTCTTTGGTGACTTTTATTAGTGCATTGATAACCTCTGTGTCTAGCTGAGCGTTGATCGGGTCGCCATGCCTCTGCCCTCGCCTGTTTATTAGATCGCCTATGCATTCTATGGTCTGTAGAAAAGTAGGAGAAAGATAAATAGGATAGTCATAAGTAATCATTAAGGGTTTACTCGCCGATAAGATTAGAACCAACGAGAAAGGACTTAATCTCGGTGCGTTGCATCGAACTATACACTTCATATAACACTAGCAATAAAACAAGTGACAAACTACTTATCTTAAGGACAACCCTCTTATTGCCTCGAGTATTTATCTGTGTACGTGTGTGCTACTTGCTGATTCGTGCCTATTGGTTTAGTTTATTATTTAATTGCAACCAAATCGTGCCAGTCTCTCAGGCTGAACCCCCTTGCGTTAGATTAGGTTGTATAGCTAACTTAATATATTAAAATACTGATTAGAATAACTAGATAATACGTTCCACTCTTAGTGATCGACACTCTACTTACCATTATATTCATACTGACCGGGTACACTGCTCGTTAAGTGTGTGTGTTATTGATAAGTCGGCTAAATATAAATTTAAAACTTGAGTAGGCATTAAAACTGCTAAACCGCAACGACACATCGCACGCATCAGTGAGATCGATAGAGATTAAGAAGAATGATCAACCCTTAACCAACAAACCCTTTTTACCGCTTTAGACTTGTTATTCCTTAGCTTTAGTGGGGGAGATGCGTAGACTTGTTATTCCTTAGAAACTTGGCGATTTTGGACTAATTATGGATCAAAACACGCAAGATGTTAAGAGTCTACTGAAATGTACAAGATCAAGATCATTCTGCTCCAGATACGCCGCAACCTACTTCTAACATACGGCGCATCACTATCAAGATTTCACAAGCTACGATCCAAGACAGCAAAGGACATGCGCCGCATACAAGAATGGAGTTACGCCGCATCTTAAGGCGGTGTACGAATATTCCTTAATATATTAATCTTGGACCCCACGCAAAGTTAAGTCAATGCGCCGCATCTACTTATTCTATGCGCCGCATCTAACCCTCAGACAGAAACTATAAATACCCCAAGGCCAGACGAATTTCGAGAGCCTAGTTTTGAAGACCGAAGACCGAAGAAACCTAAAGCCGAATTCAGATGTGTTAGCAGCACAAGACACACCCTGAACGAAGATACAAGAGCTGTAAGAAGGTCCTGCATGTATTCAATTCATTAAGTAGTTTTGTTTTATTGTATTAGTACACTTTAATTCATGAGGATTGATGGGCCGATTCCATGTGACTACGGAAAATCATGGGCACCCCTTAAAATTGCTTTCCCATTAATTAAAGTTTATATGTTGATGTCTTTGGTGACTTTTATTAGTGCATTGATAACCTCTGTGTCTAGCTGAGCATTGCTTGGGTCGCCATGCCCCTTCCTCGCCTATTTAAGAGACGCTAAATAAATAGGATAGACATAAGTAATCATTAAGGGTTTACTCGCCGATAAGATTAGAGCCAACGAGAAAGGTTTAACTCTCGATGCGTCGCATCGAACTATACACTTCATATAAAACTAGCAATAAAACAAGTGACAAGCTACTTAATTATCAGGACAGGTCTTCTTATTGTCTCAAGTATCTATCTGTGTACGTGTGTGCTAATCGCTGATTCGTGCTCATTAGTTTAGTTTATTATTTAATCATAACCAAACCGTGCCAGTCTCTCAGGCTGAACCCCCTTGCGTTAGATTAGGTTGTATAGCTAATTTAGGATATTAAAATACTGATTAGAATAACTAGATAATACGTTCCACTCTTAGTGATCGACACTCTACTTACCATTATATTCATACTGACCGGGTACACTGCTCGTTAAAGTGTGTGTTTTATTGATAAGTCGGCTAAATATAAATTTAAAACTTGAATACTGCTAAAACCACAACGACACATCACGCGCGCACCAAGTCTTTGGAGCCGCTGCCGTGGTTATAAAAATTAGAGCAATACACACGCACACATCACTACGCCATACTCTGAAACGACAAATCTAAATACATCGCTAGTTATTCTATAAACAATTCACCGCAAGTAACTACATCTTTTCACCGACGTCGCTTCAACCTGTAACTCAAAATGAACTTCGGGACAAAGTTCTCTTAAGGGGTGGAGACTGTAACAATTCACATTACAGGATAATTTCTATTCCCGAAATTTTACTATTCATTTTTACTATTCACTTTCACTATTCATTCCCGAAATTTTTATTTCATATTCTCGTAAGATAAATTATTTCCATGATAAAGTGAAAGTTTGACGCTCTTCGGGCCATTTTCGCAAAAGTTATTAAGAAACTATACGTTTGGTTTAAACGTCGTTTAAGCATCCTGCGCACACTCACAATCAATTAGGGAATTTTTTATTTAAAGTTAAAATGTTACCAAATAGTCCTTGTGTCTTACAGAACTAAACTTGCGTTTTAAGCACTTTTACTTATCCGCAATATTAGCCTATACCTGCACCATATTTTCTAAGGCATTTAGAAGCTTTTATATTGTTGGAAAAGTCAACATATTTTCCCTCCTCCTTTGACCAAAAATCATTCTTTGATTTTATAAATCATTCCTTGATTTTTAGGCTTACGGTTTTATGTCTAAAGGACATTTAACACCAACCGACACTAGACTGAGCCCAGTCTAGACATTATAGGCCATTTTAATTCATTATCGGCATATTAGAAAAGTTACATTTTTTCTCTTCTCAATTTAACGTAACTTTCGTACGTTTTACGTTTAACGCGTTTTAAACATACGTTTCCAGCGTTATCAGCGTTTTCGCGACCCATTGAACTTATCACTCATTTTTATAAGATAATAATGAGTATATTGACAAGTTTAATCATTTATATAAGTTTCATATTTTTACGATACCCGGTTTTACGTTTCGTGATTTAAATATTTACTGTTAGCAATTACCGGGACCAAAACTCACTCCGTAAAGGCAAGATAAAAACTCAAAACTCTTAACCTCCTCATTTTAGCCATATGTGGCATTTCTGAGGAGTCATCAAGTATGGTGGCTTGATCTTGACCATTCATTCATTAGATGTTACAAGTGTAAACTTAACCATGGTTAAATATTAACCTTATATGTAGTTAACTAGATTTTCTAGCCTATAAATACCAAGATAAACACATAGAAAAACTTGCACCACACCTTCTTATAACCTTAAAATCCTCAAACCAAAGGCACTTCTCTTATATTTTGTAAGAAAGTTCATGTGTTATTGAGAAAAGCTAGCGTTTGATCTTATTTTCTCCGAGTTTTCAAGAAAGAGTTGTTATAATCTTCAAATAACTTCAAGTCTCCAAAAAGACTTTGTTATTATCTTCAAATAGCTTCGGATTTCCAAGAAGGCGTCATTATAATCTTCAAGTAGCCTCGGGTTTACGAAGATTACAAATTCTACGTCGAAGCTCCGCTTATATTCCCTTTGTGTATAATACTCAAGCATTCTATATTAAGGTAAGTATTTATGAACTTTAAATACTTATGAACTTTTATTTGATTATTTAGTGTTTTATAAACTCTTAATATGTCATATAATCAAGTAAGCAAAATATATGTTTCACATATTAAATACTATGTTAGTAGGAAACTTCATGTGAGGGGTTTCATTTGGGTAAACGGATCGACGAGTTGCTGGATTTACGAATTAAAGTGTCCTAGCTCCTCGAACGTTTACTGCATGACCTCTGAATTATGATGGCCCGAACAGTAGTACGAGATATACAAACAAAACATGTTTCATAAACCATACGCAAGACATATATATGCACGTCTTTGTATTCTTAGACATTACTCCAAACCTAAGTCGCAACGTTCTATTGTAGGTTGCACTTAGAAGTTTCCCGACTTATCCGACGAACTCATTAAAGCACTAGAACACCATCCAACTCACGGTGAGTCATAGCCCCACTTTTCTCGTTTAAACTGTTTATTTAACTCTTTGGGGGAGATACATGCTCAACTACTTTTAATTTCAATCACGATTATTTGCAACTACATGTTTATCTGAACTGAATGTTTATTCACACTATGTAACAGTAATTGCTATACTTAGAGTTTCTTTATCATAGACCAATAAGCACTATACTTGAAAACGTTTGTGTTAAGCCGGGTAGGTAACCAAACGCTCCATATTTGAAAACGTTTGTGTTAAGCCGGGTAGGTAACAAAACGTATTAAATTGATGTTGTGTTAAGATGTTAGTAACATGAGCTTAGTGAAATAACAACTGTTTTGTTTCCGAACTATGAGTGCGAGACTATACAGCTCACACTACGAATATTGTATTCAACAATTTAACTAAACTCTATGAACTCACCAACCTTTGTGTTGACACTTTAGCATGTTTATCTCAGGTCCATAATGAACGAGGCTGGCACGGAGGAGCACGGATATTCAAGAGGGCTATAAATTTTATTATCATTCGAAAACCCATTTAATGTAATTTGTAAACCTTGAAACTACTGGGACCTCATTTTGTAAACTCTGATATTTATATAATTCGAATGATAAATCTTTTAAAACGACTCCATTAGAGTTCGTTTTCTATTGTTATGACTGTTGTGCCATGAAGTAACACCCAGTTTGAATTCCGCTGCGTTTCACGAAATTGGGGGTGTTACACACACCCCAAACCCTAGAAGCATCACAAGACCCCTATAAATAGGGTTGCTCCTCACCTCACACAAGCATCTCTTACTCATTTTTATTTTAGCTTATTGTATTTGTTGGTCCCTTTACACGCTTAGAGTTAACTAGAAAGTTAATCTATTTATGTTTATGACTAATACAATGTTATGATTAATTCTAACAGTTATAAAACGTGAATATAAAAACTCAAGGTAATTTTCAACGTTTAAATTCTTATTAGAAATGAATCAAAGAATCTATACCCAAGTGTTTTGCGGAACAAACACTTGGGATTGAATAGACAAGGTATGGTGGTGTCTCCTATCTAAACTCAAGTTTTGCTTGAGTGGTAACAATGCGACCTCACTGAGCTATCTCAGGGATACGTTACTCTTTGTAGGAGAGAAGTTGTTTTGCAAAAGTCTAAGCTTTAATTGTACAAAACACACACACAACTTCTCTCCTTCTCAATCTATTTATACACAAGTAAACTGAGTAAAAGTAATTAAAATATTACAAGTTGTTGAGCAAGCGTGTCTGACAATTACAACAGTAATTGTCATTTCCAAGAACCAATAGAAATGGCTTATTAAGTCTTTAGAAGTGGTTGGTCTGACACTCCAAGACTTTAAGCCGTCTTAGGAAGGATTTCTTCCTGACAAGATAAGATTTGATCTTATCTTAAATCCTTCCTAGATATTTCTGCCTTTCTTCTCAGGCACTTAGTTCTTCAGGACACGCTTCTCAGTTATCATTCATAATTACTTCATTGTTGTTGAGGAGACTGGGGTTCAGTGAGTTCTTGTCCAACACTCACTGAACCATCATCTTCTTCTTTGGCTTAAGTGCTACTTCAGGGAGTACCGCCTTCCTGTGTAGTTGATGAAGCGAAAAGTGTACCGCTTTTAGGGGGTCATTTAAGCCCTAAATCGTATTTATTTGATCAAATATTGCCCTAAATCGTTCCTTTTGTCATTTTAGGTACTTTGGAGAAGAAATCTGGAAAAGGAAGCATTTTGGACGTTTTTGGAGCATAAAAGTGAAGAAAACGACAAAGTCTCCAAAGCGCCTGGAAAAGTACCTTTGACGGCGTCAGGGATTGTTCCAGACGGCGTCATGGCTTGGCAAAAAAGGTGGATATGAAAAATACACATGATAAGCCAGGGAGTTTTACAAAGGAAGTCTGACGGCGTCACCCTTTAAGGTGATCAAGGCCATCACGGTTTAAGTTAAAGCGAGACGGCGTCAAGCACTATTCTGACGGCGTCAAGCCTTGATAAGCCAGGGAGGATTTTAGACGGCTAAAGAGGGACGGCGTCAGGAAGACCATCCGGGAACCCTAGACACGGCGAGGTGACGGCGTCGAGATCTATAACGTGACGCCGTCAGCCACTAAGTTCTATATATAGTTTTGCAATTTTTTGTCATGAGTGTGCAACTTTGTGAGGAGAAACCCTAAGACGAATTTCTGCCATTTTTAAGGGTTTTTATACCCTTGGATCTCCCATGTTTAATTGAAGATAAGTATTCATTTAATCAATCAATATGTCTATGTGTTGTTTGATTATATCTTGTTCTTGTCTTTCAATTAACATGCTAGGCTAGATTTATCTTGTGTTTGCTTAGATCTAATGAAACCTAACTATTGATTATTGGTTATTAGTGTGTTATTAATTGTATTGGATGATTGTTTATCGATGTTAGGCTTAAGAAAACTGGCTAACTTCCTATACGGTAACTTGCTTGAACGTCTTAAGAAACATGAACCAATGCGTACTAAGGTTTTTATGGTTGTATTTAATGCATGAGCGAATTCTAGTGATCCCATGTTAGGAGCTTCTTAGCCGGCTCGACATAGGAGTGAAGTAGGAGCTTGTAGAGTTGGGGAAGTACGTACGCCACCCCACGATTGGTATTAAGGAATACACCAGTCATCCACGCAATTAATACACACTAATCAACCGGTAAAAGATAGTTAGGGAGTAAGGAAATCTAAGTAAACACATTTCTCTCCATATAAGTTTCACAACCTTTTCATTTTCAGTTATTTTATTTTATTTGCATTTGTAGTTATTTGGGTTAGTTGACTAGCAACTAATTCCGCCCACTCTTTCAAACCCGAGATTTTACTTGCTTTCATAAAAATATAAAAATATACAAAAAGAATCTTCTCTCACCCTTAGACCTATTAGAGTAGTTTTTCAATCCTAACGACACTATTCCCCTAGAGAACGATCAATCCCCCGGTACTTGCCACTTCACTATACTACATCGGTCAGATACACTGCCTGGTGGGGATTGCAAGCTTCTCGAGATCCCTCGAGAGGTAAAACCTGTTGTAAGGTCGCAAAACCACGCATCTGTAGTGAATCCTTCTACTTGAATTCGCCTTAAGCATCCTGAAGATGACTCACTGAGAGGCTGTTCTCTCAGTGACTTGAATTGTTCTCGGTTTAAGTTAACACTTAGTTAATTTGTGTCCAAATCATGTTTTAAGTATTCTTGGGTTTTTCATGACCCAACAATCTCCCCCTATTTGGATATAAATTATTCCTAAGTGTTTTGATCTGTTATGAGTGAGCTAATGACTTCTACTCATACTGAATGTACTAGAATGTAAATAAGGACACTGAAATAATTAAAACATCATCTTATTGATATCATTACAAGTCTTAACAAGCTAAGTACAAAAAAGGGATAGTGGGGGTATTCAGGCAGATCTATTAGTTCAACTTAATACCAAGGGCTTCAAGCTTGGGCTTCTTTGACTGCAGCTCTTGTTGGTCAGGATGCTCATTGATTTTCCTTTTCAGATCTGGACAAAACTTCACATTTTCAGGACTCTTGAGTGGAGAGGCCATCATTAGAAAGCCAAGCATAGCTTTGATCCCTGACAAATCGATATCACTCCACTTTTGGAAGGCTTTGTCTCCGAACTCATCAATGAAGAACAAACCTCTTTCAGGTTGTTCAATGACCATATTGTTCCTGAAAGGAACACCTTCAGGGAGAGCCCTATTGCAGTCAAGACCAGGAATCTTGATCTCAGGCTCAGCTTCAATCTTCTTTCTTTTTCTTGAAGAAGACTGAGAGGAAGCTGGTTGTGCTGAATCAGGAAGAAGAGATGGAGTGCCAAGTTCCTGAGGTGCAGCTGCCAATCTTTCGTACCTCAGACTCAAGGACTTCATCAGACTAGGGACCACAACGTTTGATTTCTTTGCTATTAATGGACCCAACTCATCCAATTCTGAGATCCCAAAGTCAGCGAATCTGAAGGGTTGATGAACCTGAAAGTCTCTTTTGTCAGCACCTCTATAGACAGTGACAATGACAGGATTGGTGTTTCGATGAATATGAACATCAGTGATTGGTTCTGGCTTCAACCTGTTAGTCATATACCACTGATATTTCTTAATCCTGTTCTGCCTGATCTCTTCAGCCCTTTTATTCCTTTCCTCCCTTTTCTTCCTGAGAGTGATCATCTCCTCAGTCTGAGCCTTTACAAAGGTCATACCACCCTCTATTCCTGAGAGATCCTTAGCCTCAAGACCAATCTTCTCAGCTTCTTCATGAACAACCTTAATTATAGCAGGCTTGCTCACCTTCTCTTTCTCCTTTAACTTCTTCTTTGCTTCCTCTTCCTCCAGATAAGCACTGAGTTCATCAGTTGAGAAGTGGTGAAGAACTCCATCAATATCATACGGGATCCTGGGTGGTGATTCAGGATCATTTGCTACCGAGATCGGTGCTGGTTGAGGCTCAGGATCAGTGAGGTTGCCTTTGCCTTTTTCTTGATGGGTGGGAGAAGCTTCAGGAATCTCCCCCTGATGCGTGGTTTTGTGACCTTACAACAGGTTTTACCTCTCGAGGGATCTCAAGAGGCTTGCAATCCCCACCAGGCAGTGTACCTGACCGATGTAGTATAGTGTAGTGGCAAGTACCGGGGGATTGATCGTTCTCTATGGGAATAGTGTCGTTAGGATTGAAAAACTACTCTAATAGGTCTAAGGGTGAGGGAAGATTCTTTTTGTATTTTTTATATTTTTATAAAAGCAAGTAAAATCTCGGGTTTGAAGGAGTGGGCGGAATTAGTTGCTAGTCAACTAACTAAAATAACTACAATTGCAAATAAAATAAAATAACTGAAAATAAAAAGGTTGTGGAACTTATATGGAGAGAAATGTGTTTACTTAGATTTCCTTACTCCCTAACTATCTTTTACCGGTTGATTAGTGTGTATTAATTGCATGGATGACGGGTGTATTCCTTAATACCAATCGTGGGGTGGCGTACGTACTTCCCCAACTCTATAAGCTCCTACTTCACTCCTATGTCGAGCCGGCTAAGAAGCTCCTAACATGGGATCACTAGAATTCGCTCATGCATTAAATACAACCATAAAAACCTTAGTACGCATTGGTTCATGTTTCTTAAGACGTTCAAGCAAGTTACCTTATAGGAGGTTAGCCAGTTTTCTTAAGCCTAACATCGATAAACAATCATCCAATACAATTAATAACACACCAACAACCAATAATCAATAGTTAGGTTTCATTAGATCTAAGCAAACACAAGATAAATCTAGCCTAGCATGTTAAATAAAAGACAAGAACAAGATATAATCAAACAACACATAGACATATTGAATGATTAATTGATTACTTATCTTCAATTGAACATGGGAGATCCAAGGGTATAAAACCCTTAAAAATAGCAGAAAAATCGTCTTAGGGTTTCTCCTCACAAAGTTGCACACTAATGACTAAAAATTATGAGAATATATATAGAAAATCAGATCTGACGGCGTCACGTTATAGAGCTGACGCCGTCACCTCGCCGCGGTTAGGGTTTCTTGATGGCCTTCTTGACGCCGTCCCCTTTTAATCGTCCAAAATCCTCTCTGGCGTATCAAGGGTTGACGGCGTCACAATGGTGCTTGACGCCGTCACAGGTACTTTTCCAGCAGATTTTGAGACTTTGTCGTTTTCTTCACTTTTATGCTCCAAAAACGTCCAAAATGCTTCCTTTTCCAGATTTCTTCTCCAAAGTACCTAAAATGACAAAAGGAACGATTTAGGGCAATATTTGATCAAATAAATACGATTTAGGGCTTAAATGACCCCCTAAAAGCGGTACACTTTTCGCTTCATCAAATACCCTTACACTTGAGATTTGCTTGTCCTCAAGCAAATGCGCTTTTATTCTAATCGAAATTCAAGTTAGGGGTCATTTAACGCTAATATAAAAGTAATTACAACAAATAGTCGTTCCACTTTAATCATAATAAGCACGGAGATTACAGACTAGCACCTCACAAGTAGTGTTTAGATACTCACATCTCTTAGGTGTCATAAAAGTATATCTCATAAATGAAAATGAATAATATCTCTCACTACCTGTCATAGCAAATAGATTACCATAGGCTTTGGAAAGGATCAAAAACCTCCTCCACTAGGCGTAAGCACCTAAGATAAACTATCAAAGAGGGCTTTTAAACGGGTTATAACGTTAGGTGTAGGGATATGATAAACACGGATTTGTTGGATAAAGGATATTTTACTGGTGGCGAGTTAAAGATCTTGATTAATTACATGTACAATATGGCGTTGCTAAGCCAAGACTAGACTCGACTTAAGCTAATGAAAAAAATAACAAAAAGATAAAATAAACATAAAATGAAACGGGATGGTAGTCCGTATTTATTTATTTTATATATATATATATATATATATATATATATATATATTTTTTTGCATACACTATTGCCGTACCATCCAAAATAATACATCGTAGGGGGGTTGTATCCCCCTTACACTTGAACTTTTACATAACTTTACAATTAACTATTCTAATGACTCGAATTAAGATAATCGAAACACTTGGAGTACTTTTAAAATATTTAGCACATATGGGGGTAATAATGTTGTTCTTCCCCATTACTCCATTACACTAGTACTTTACCCATGAGTCCCAATCGTCCAAAAACAATATGTACAAGGATATGACTCAACTTAGCAACCATGTAATCAATTAGATAATTAACTTGGGGTTTAAACAAATGTTGTCACAATAATGCACTAAAAATGAGTGCATACAAGGTAGGCTAAGGCGATTTGGGTGTACATTTAAGTGGGGTGTAAACAAATTCTTACTTTAAGTAAAATGCTTAAAGTTAGAAACGAAAAGATAGGCTCTGAGGGGTGTACTAGGGGTATCGTGTACTAAAAATGAGTACAACGCAAAGGGTGTGGGAGAATTACTTGACCAATGTAGCCAATGTAATTATAACAAAAACACAGGTGTAAAACAATGGGTTAATCCTAATGCCTCTTATCATGTAGTAAATCTAACTACACGAATGTAGTCTCACTTGTGGCCTCGGAATGGTCCTAACGCAAGTTCTAGAATCTAAGTGCTACCGGTACACACATCATAGCATAAATGCTTTTCCTACCAATTCTAGGGGCGAACCTCACATATTTTGGGGTGGAAAATTTTTTAGTGGTACGATTTTGTGCTAGTCATATAACTCCTATCCGTGAGACGCTCATTAAGACCAAAGTTTCACTCCTATATGTTGTAAAAAAATTTAAATTTGGCACTAAAATTGCCTTAACAGGTATTTCTCTCAGTTTTATTACACATCTACCATTAAACAAACGAAAAATCAAGCGTAATAGCATTCTCTAAGGTATCGTACTTTACCCTCCCCTTACACTTAAGATGAGCATTGTCCCCAATGTTCAAATAACAAGATGTAAAAGTAAATAAGGTAAAAGAATGAAATCAAATACTCCCCTGATTCGCTCGGTGGATAAAGAGGTAACATGGTTAGATCTTCTTCCAAGGTAATGTTGAAGCTTCAAGACTAAAGCAGCGCCAAAAGCTAGATTCCACATACATCTCCTTGTCCAAAATAACCTGTTAAACCTGAGAAAACAAATACGAAAACCTGCATAACATCGGCGGGATAAATCTGTATAAGGATATAATGCTTGTGGAATGATTATTTTGCAGATTTCTGGAGTTTATAAGTTAGAGATTTAATAAAGCATTTTATGATTTCGGAAGAAAAACAAAACTTTCAAAAAAAAATTCCAGAAAACTGTTCTTGACGCCGTCAGAAGTGATCTGACCGATTTTTCATGTTAAGTTTCCGGAAAATTTATGGAAAAACTCAATCCTTATTTCCTGGAAATCCTGCAAAATATCATTATGACTCGATACAAGCATTTGACTCAAACAATTACTAATATGTATGTTGATTTAATATTGTTATGATTCATGTTCATTTGTTCTAATAAACCGATTTGGATTTCCCTTACACTTATCTTTTGCAAAATACCTTTATATGTAGTTAAGACGAAGTTAAAAACAAGATAAAGCATTTTCACAATTTAGTTTCGAACATGAATCAATAATAATAAAAATTAAACATACATACGGAAGCAAATAAAATCAAATAAACAAATAAATAAACACACAAAGCAAATAAAGCTTGGGTTGCCTCCCAAGAAGCGCTTTTCTTTATTAACGAGTCTTGTAGCTAGACTCAAAGTCCTTTTAACCTATGTAAGTGAGATCGTCATCGAGGACATCTTTAGGGTTAAGCTTGGATTGAAGTTTTCTATTGGTCCGCATAGTACGATATATCTTTTCAAACCTCTCTCCATCCGGGTCATACAATGTCATCTTAATATGCCATGACCCATCTCCATCTTTGGGTGGTTTGTCCCAATCCCACTTATGATCATTGTCTTCACATGTCCACCTATTCATCCCTAGGTTAATTGGCAAAACTCCTAGGAAATCAATCATCTTCCTAAAAACTAGAGGGTCTTCAAATGGATCCAATTCGGTGTCCCTAGCCAAGAGTTGTTCTACCGTATGTGTTCGGCTCACAAAGTCCTCTTCTAGGTAAAATGGGCGTTGGGGTCCTATGAAGTCTCCATCGATCCAGGGTCCATATCTAGATGGTCTCCTATTTAATTCTAACCAATGGGGTGTTGGTTTCTCACTAGTATCATAGGCATGTTTCTTCACATCATAGACTGACCAAGTATCACCTTCTCCTACCGCTATCTTAGATTCCTTACAATCAATCATAGCACTAGCGGTCGCCAAAAATCCTCTACCTATCAACAAGGGGCATGTAGGGTCGCTAACCATATCAAGGACGTGGAAATCGGCTAAAATGGTTAGTTTTCCTATGTGTACTAACACGTCCTTGACTACTCCAACCGGGTAAGCAACACTTCCATCCGCTAAGCCTATTATTACCTCGGTTTCTTCAAGTTTCCCTAGTTTTAGAGAGGTGTGGAGAGGTAACGAAAGTAGGGTAAGGCTTGATCCAAGATCGGCTAATGTGTCATAAGCCTCCGAATTACCGATCTTGCAAGGTAGAACAAATAAGCCCAGATCATCTAACTTCTTAGGTAGTTTGTTTTGAACGAAGGCGGTCCCTTTGTCACCTAACTCGAGTTTCTTCTCATATTTTTCTAAAAGGGCATTATAATAGGGGGCTCGTGCTAATACATCGATAATCGGACGTTCAAGGTGGAGCTCCTTGAATTCTTCGTCAAGGTTTTGAGTGGGAGGTGTTTCAACTATGTTGTTGACCAATTTAGTGTTGGATATCATAACTTCTTGGTCATTTTGAACGACTTGGGTTTGTTTGAAACACGAGCTCATGGAATTGACCGAATAATATTGTGGACAAGAACTAGGAGACGAAACTGATGAAATGGAGTTGACATTTAGTTTCGGTTTCTTGACTGTGTTGCTAGGGAGTGCTCCCATTTCTCGGTCATTGAGGGCTTTCAACAAAGTGTCAATCTTATTGGTCATCTCGCTTTGTTTTTGTTTGAAATCGGCTTCAAACTTTGCTAAACGAGCTTCTTGAGATGTCACGAAGTTGGACATCAACCCTTCAAAGTTATTGGTACTACCATAGTTGGAAGGATTGTTGTTGAAAGTACGGTTCGAGGATGAACCGCTTGATTGAAAACGATTAGGTGGGTTGGAAGAATTGGTTTGTTGTGCGTTTTGGTTTTGTTTCCACCTAAGGTTTGGGTGATTTTTCCATGAGGGGTTGTATGAATCACCGTAGGGGTTTGGCTCGGGTTTGAAAGTGTACCACTTGTCTCCCGCTCCGTCGGTACGCGAGGATGCGTAGTCCGCAAAAGCTTGTTCGGGGAGTTCCACGCAATCACGAGTGTCGTGGGGACCACTACATAATTCACACGAAGAAGTGATTTTGTTCACTTGGCTTGAAGGTTTAGGAGCCTCGTAGGATTTCATAAGAAACTTGACTTGGTCTTCAAGTTCTATGATCCTACGGTCGGAAGTGCTTGAATTATTCGAAGGCAAAGATATTGCCTTGACCGTTTTATTCAAATCACGGGGATCATTCCAACTTTCATTGTCATAAAGAGCAAGATCTTCCAGGAGAGCCCATGATTGTTCCGCACTTAGATCACGTAGCTTACCACCGGCCGATTGGTCAATGGTTTGCCTCGTGGAGAGATTGATGTGGTCATAGAAGATTTGGACTTGGAGCCAAAGTTCTATGCCATGGTGAGGGACTTTTTGAAGTAAGTCCTTGAATCGAGTCCATGCCTCGTAGAGGGTGATGCGTGCGATGTGTCGTTGCGGTTTAGCAGTATTAATGCCTACTCAAGTTTTAAATTTATATTTAGCCGACTTATCAATAACACACACACTTAACGAGCAGTGTACCCGGTCAGTATGAATATAATGGTAAGTAGAGTGTCGATCACTAAGAGTGGAACGTATTATCTAGTTATTCTAATCAGTATTTTAATATATTAAGTTAGCTATACAACCTATTCTAACGCAAAGGGGTTCAGCCTGAGAGACTGGCACGATTTGGTTGCAATTAAATAATAAACTAAACCAATAGGCACGAATCAGCAAGTAGCACACACGTACACAGATAAATACTTGAGACAATAAGAAGGCTGTCCTGATAGATAAGTAGTTTGTCACTTGTTTTATTGCTAGTGTTATATGAAGTGTATAGTTCGATGCAACGCACCGAGATTAAGTCCTTTCTCGTTGGTTCTAATCTTATCGGCGAGTAAACCCTTAATGATTACTTATGACTATCCTATTTATCTTTCTCCTACTTTTCTACAGACCATAGAATGCATAGGTGATCTAATAAATAGGCGAGGGCAGAGGCATGGCGACCCGATCAACGCTCAGCTAGACACAGAGGTTATCAATGCACTAATAAAAGTCACCAAAGACATCAACATATAAACTTTAATTAATGAGAAAGCAGTTTTAAGGGAGTGCAATCTTTCCGTTGTCACATTACACAAGCCACCAATCTTGATGAATTAAAGTTTACTAACACAATAAAAGAAAACTACTTAATGAATTAAACACATGCAGCACCTTCTTACAGCTCTTGTATCTTCGTTTTGGGTGTGTCTTGTGCTCGCTATTCGACTGAATTCGCCATAGGTTTCTGGTCTTCGGTCTTCTGTTAAAACTTCGGAACTAATATCTCACCCGAAATTCGTCTGGTCTTGGGGTATTTATAGTTTCTGTCTGAGGGTAAGATGCGGCGCATCTAGTAAGTAGATGCGGCGCATTGACTTAACTTCGCGTGGGGTCCAAGATTATAATATTCAGGAATATTCGTACACCGCCAGAAGATGCGGCGTAACTCCATAAATAGATGCGGCGCATGTCCTCTTGTATCTTGGATCGTATCTGGTGAAATATTGATAGTGATGCGCCGTATGTAATGAGTGAGATGCGGCGCATCTGGAGCAGATTCGTCTTGATCTTGTACATTTAGTAGACTCTTAACTTCTTGCATGTTTTGCTCCATAATTAGTCCAAAATCGCCAAGTTTCACCAAATGCTTGTTTTTACCTGAGAATTACAAAAGTAAACGATTAAGTATCAATCCTCATACATAATATAATAAAACAAGTCAAATTAATAGGATAAATGATAGTAATAAAATGTACTTATTTGAGTTCATCAAATATCCCCCCACTTGAACTTTACTTGTCCCCAAGTAAACCTTAGAATTAATCTTATGAAAATGTATCCTAAAAGATATTAGGATTTATTTTTATATTTAAGCATGTATTCATTTTTGTCATAATCACACAACTAAACACTTAACGAATTAGAAGTTAAATAAAATTATCTGATAAAAGCAAATCTAATCGTTTAACTGTCCAGTCGCGACGAATATTCTATCATAAGCTTGGCAAGTATACACATCTCCACCACTAAAGCTAAGGAATAACAAGTCTAAAGCGGTAAAAAGGGTTTTGAGGTTTAAGGGTTAATCGTTCTTAATCTCTATCGATCTCAAATTCCAGAAAATGCGATAAAATCACAAATACATGATCGAATCCACGAACACGATACTTGCAATTGCTCAAATCCTTAACTCGAATAGGCTAAAGATAGGTCCAAACTTCACCAATAATAATATATCAAAAAGGGCGACAAAATCATAAATACATAGCCGAATCCATGACTACGATACTTAAGATTGCTCAAATCCCTAATCTCAATAAATCAAAGGTTTGGTTGGATAAAGAATAATATAGGGTATGGATAATTTTTGGGATATAAATTGGTGTAAAATGAAAAATAAACAAAACAAATAAATTAAAATCCTAAGTGTGGTTAATCACTATCCCAACCATCCCATGAATAAGACTCATATCATTGAATAACTCACGCTTTAACACTTGAAACACACGCTTTAGGTAGACACGAATTATACTCAACAAGATCTTAATCAAAGAATAAACCTTAGTTGGTGTTCCCATAACTGCCAACTCCCATTCAATCCATAGATATAATATACAACAAATAGTGGTGATATCAACCACTTAATACAAAACTTTACATAAGTTGGTTAAATCAAACATCCAACTCTTCTTTTTTCTTTTTCTTTTCTCATTTTTTTCGTTTTTTTTTTTTTTTTTTTTTTTTTTTTTTTTTTTTTTTTTTAACATAAACATATATGTGTAAAATTTCACCACATCACTATAATGATAATTCTGGATAATTTTTCCATACTTTTCACAACTTCAGAAATAATGGTAATAGTGAAAGTAGTAAACACACGAAAAATAAACTCAAAGATATACAATATTTACTTTCACTCCAATTGCATTGTGCAATTTCCCGACCTAACCATAGATAATGAATTACGCACGCGAACACAGGTAATGTAAGGAAACACACTTTTCCTATAGCAATTAACCAACCACGGACTTTAATCTACAGGGTAGGCTAAGGTGTAAGGGTGTAACGAAACATTTTAACAAAGGTGTAAGAAACGAAAGGAATGGCTCTGAGTGTTTTTCTAGGGGTATCTTACTCTAAAAATGAGAGTAACAAAAGGGTTTATACGGGGGTTAACTAACCAGTGTAGTTAGCTAATAACACAAAACATATAAGGCTTTTTGGGTGTAATCCTAGAATTTTACCAATTTAGACAAGTCATTCCAATTATATAAATAATACTCATTATGGTGGTCTCGAATAGTATACAAGCCAAGTTCTAAAGTTTACAAGTCACCGGCACACTCATAGATTTGTGAAATTTGAAAAAAATCACAATTTTTGAAAATAACATCATGTGTGCAGCTATGCAACTTAGACTTTAAACAAAAACATGCTAAAAATTTTAAGTTTGATATATTAAGCACATTTTAAGCATATTTTGAAAAGTTTAGGACAAGTAAGTGTTAAGTGTTCTAATTCTCCAATCCCCCCACTTAAGTTAAACAACGTCCTCGTTGTTTGTATAAAAGGTTAAAAACTGGAAAATAAAAGAATTAGAACAGAAAAACTCCCCTGAGATTTGCTCGGTATGATCCTCCATTAGTATAAGAGCAAAAATCATCTTTCTTGTGGATGAGAACGTTTAAGCTTCATAATCAATGTATCCACAGGAAATGCAGGAATCTATAATACCACCAAGGCTTTAAAACACACCTAAGTTAAGAAAGGTTCAAACTTGCATAATACATTAGTAGTTAGGAAAAATAAAACATAAAAAAATAAAAATGAAAATCGTCAGGTCAGTCGATGCGCCGTATCTTATGGAAGAAGATACGCCGTATCGAGCCTGGAATAATTACGGATCAGAATAAAAGATGCGCCGCATCCTTAACCAGGGATGCGCCGCATTAAAATAAACTGATAAAAAGTTTTAAAGTCGAAATATAAAAATGCAGAAAAATAAAGATATGACCATTGCAGGAGATGCGTCGCATCTCAGAATTGAGATGCGCCGTATCCTCTGCGGCCTGACTGACTCGACACATAAACAGAATAATAAAAATTTCTCCGGGTTGTCTCCCGGCCAGCACTTGTCTTTATTCCAGAGTCTTCAAGTTAGACTCACGTTCAGCTCTTTAATATCGATCATTGAAGGAGTCGGAATCATCGCGCTCCCTCATTTCCAATTCAGTAATATTGAACATTCCTTGCTCGTCCTTAATTTCCACGCCGTTCTTCTTTAATATCTGTATAAACAAAGTTCTGTCCCTTTCGGGCAGAGATGACAAAATGATAGACGGGAAATTCTTATTATCATATAAGCATAAATAAGCAAGGTGGGGTGGTAGTTCAATAAACACATCATTATTCAAATTCGTTTTCTCAACTATTCTCCTACGTTTGTTAATTACTACGCAATCATACCACTCATCATCAGAATCATTAACCACATCGCGTCTAAGTTCGGTAGGTACATTAAGGTCAATAAATTCCTCAAAGTTCTCATGATTAGGATTAGTTGAGTTGTTTTGAATCAATGTTTCTCCCATGAGCCTAGCTTCAAGATCGAGGTCCATACGCTCTCTTAATCCTAGCACATAGACTCCTCTAATTATGCTTTTAACAGGATCTTGGCACTTATAGACTAGTTTATTATTCCCTACTCTTAACGAGATTTTTCTTTTAAACACATCAATCTTAGCATGGGCAGTAGACAAGAAAGGTCTTCCAAGGATTAAAGGAATCTTAACATCCTCGGGCATATCTAATATAACAAAGTCTACAGGGAAAATAAACTTCTCAATCTTAACTAGCACATTATTAGCAATCCCTTCAGGTCGTTTTAACCGTTTTATCAGCCAATTCAATAAGTAATTTAGTTGGTGCTAATTTTCCTAGTCCTAGGGTAGTGAATGTCTTAAGAGGCATAACACTAACACTAGCTCCTAAGTCAGCTAACACATTATTGAAAGATATATCATTAATTGAACAAGGTAGAGTAAAACTTCCTGGGTCTTTTTCTTTATGAGGCAAGGCATTTAAATCGGTTGCAGAGCTCCCTTCTTTCATTGTGGCCTTGATCTCTTCTTCAATCTTTGTCTTTTCTTTGAGTAGTCTCCTTAAACTGATTGAAGAATTAAAGAAAAATTCGGGTCTTGCACCATCATTACCATTCATCGATCTTCTAGGTATGTTAGGAGTGACTTCTTCAGTGGTGCTTATGGCCTTGACATGATCCCTTGGGTTGGTCTCAGTTGAGCTAGGTAAACTTCCATATCCCCTTTCTTGAAGAACTTTCCTCATTTGACCAATTTGTTGTTCCAATGCTTTGATCGAAGCTCCTTGATTTCTTGTAGTAGTGTCCGTTGAAGCTCGGATTTCTTTGATCATAGCAGTATTCTCTTCATGTCTTTTAGCAGCATCGGCCATAATTTGCTTTAGAGTGTCATCTAAAGTCTGCCTCCTTTCTTGATAAGCGGGATTAAAGTTGTTCTTTTGATAGAATCCCAGGGTGGCTTCCCTAAATCTTCCCGAAGGTCGGAATGGTTGTCCAAATTGGGTGTAATATGCTTCTTCAAACGTCTCACTTTCATTCTTATTCGGGCAATCTTTAGTGTAGTGAGGTCCTTCGCACTTTTCACATCCAACTTGGGCAGCATACACTTTTTCATCACGCTTCTTCATGTCTCTACTAATTTTATCCAATTGAGCTTGAATAGCAGCAATCCCGTCAAAATTAGTGTTGCTCTTAGATCTAGTAGAGGTCCCATCGTGCCATTTTTGAGAATGATCAGCAGCTTCTTGGATCGCTTTCCTAGCATTGGCTGCACTCATTTGAGGCACAGCTCCCTTAGCGTCCAAGATTTGTCTAGTAGGCACATCCAATCCTTGATAAAACAATATTATCTCCTGCATAGCGGTTAGATAGTGTTGAGGACATTTTACCAGTAAATCTTTAAATCGTTCCCAAGCTTGATAAAGAGTTTCATCAGGCTCTTTCTTGAAACTGTTGATAGCCTCCATCTTTTTAGCAGTCTTAGCAGGTGGACAATATCTCTTCAGGAATTTGCTCTTCAAATCTTCCCATGTAGTGATTGAACTAGCAGGTTCATTCCTTAGCCACTTGTTAGCAGCTCCTTTTAGTGAGAGTGGAAAGATTCTTAGCATGATTTGATCGTCAGTCACTCCTTCTGAAGTAAACAAATCCGCAATCTCGAGGACCTTTTCAACATGCTCATTAGCATCCTCATGTTCCGATCCACTGAAAGCATTCTCTCTTAGCTCCTTGAGAAACTGACCCTTCAATTCAAACTTTGACTTATCATCAAACTTTGGTCTAGCAACTCCTGAAGTGTAATCAGCACGGGTTTTGTTCATGTATTCCTCCATAGTTGTGTTTTCGCCCATTGTTTCTGTTTCTTCTTCCTCTTTCTCTTCAGAAAAATAATCAAGCTCGAATGAACTTGAAGTATCAAAGCTTTTTGTGTTGAAAAGCCTTTTAAGCGAATGAAAGACTCGTTCAGGATCTTCGAAAGGTTGAAGTTACTGATATCTGCAGACGATGCGCCGTATCCAAAAAGTTGGATACGCCGTATCTTATAATCGTTAAAATTAAATCAGACTTTATTCAGAAAATAGATACGCCGCTTAGAAATTAGAATGCGCCGTATCTGTTTTAATTATCAAAAATCGATATTTATTTAAAATTAAATGCGTCGTATTAACAAAAGTTAATGCGCCGTATTTTCGTTACGTTTCAAAATATAAGATTTTTGATTCAGAAGATACGCCGTATCGATAGAGATCGATGCGCCGTATCTGTTTAATAATTCGAAAACTGTTTTTAATTAAAATAATAGATACGCCGTATCTGCTAAAGCAGATGCGTCGTATGGCGTTAACGTTTAGAAATTTTTTTTATCAAAAACAGATACGCCGTATCTTGGGGAAAAGATGCGTCGTATCGAATTAATTAAACGCGTTGTATTTTATAAAAATTAAACGCAATACGCCGTATCTGAGAGATCAGATGCGTCGTATCGTTCGATTTAGCTCAGTACAACGATAGCAGTATGCAGAAAATACGAAAAATAAATAAAAACAAATAAAACACACACGAAAATAAACACAAATAAAAGCAAACAAATAACACACAAAACAGAAAATATGCAAAATAGTACAATGAATGGAAATTAATCTAATACACAACAGAATTAGCGGTTAGATAAAAAAAAATAATAATAAAAAAAAAATTAAAAACCTAATTAAAATACTAATCAAATTAACAGATAATAACAATTCACTCCCCGGCAGCGGCGCCAAAAACTTGATGCGTGCGATGTGTCGTTGCGGTTTAGCAGTATTAATGCCTACTCAAGTTTTAAATTTATATTTAGCCGACTTATCAATAACACACACACTTAACGAGTAGTGTACCCGGTCAGTATGAATATAATGGTAAGTAGAGTGTCGATCACTAAGAGTGGAACGTATTATCTAGTTATTCTAATCAGTATTTTAATATATTAAGTTAGCTATACAACCTATTCTAACGCAAAGGGGTTCAGCCTGAGAGACTGGCACGATTTGGTTGCAATTAAATAATAAACTAAACCAATAGGCACGAATCAGCAAGTAGCACACACGTACACAGATAAATACTTGAGACAATAAGAAGGCTGTCCTGATAGATAAGTAGTTTGTCACTTGTTTTATTGCTAGTTTTATATGAAGTGTATAGTTCGATGCAACGCACCGAGATTAAGTCCTTTCTCGTTGGTTCTAATCTTATCGGCGAGTAAACCCTTAATGATTACTTATGACTATCCTATTTATCTTTCTCTTACTTTTCTACAGACCATAGAATGCATAGGTGATCTAATAAATAGGCTAGGGCAGAGGCATGGCGACCCGATCAACGCTCAGCTAGACACAGAGGTTATCAATGCACTAATAAAAGTCACCAAAGACATCAACATATAAACTTTAATTAATGAGAAAGCAGTTTTAAGGGAGTGCAATCTTTCCGTTGTCACATTACACAAGCCACCAATCTTGATGAATTAAAGTTTACTAACACAATAAAACAAAACTACTTAATGAATTAAACACATGCAGCACCTTCTTACAGCTCTTGTATCTTCGTTTTGGGTGTGTCGTGTGCTCGCTATTCGACTGAATTCGTCCTAGGTTTCTGGTCTTCGGTCTTCTGTTAAAACTTCGGAACTAATATCTCACCCGAAATTCGTCTGGTCTTGGGGTATTTATAGTTTCTGTCTGAGGGTGAGATGCGGCGCATCTAGTAAGTAGATGCGGCGCATTGACTTAACTTCGCGTGGGGTCCAAGATTATAATATTCAGGAATATTCGTACACCGCCAGAAGATGCGGCGTAACTCCATAAATAGATGCGGCGCATGTCCTCTTGTATCTTGGATCGTATCTGGTGAAATATTGATAGTGATGCGCCGTATGTAATGAGTGAGATGCGGCGCATCTGGAGCAGATTCGTCTTGATCTTGTACATTTAGTAGACTCTTAACTTCTTGCATGTTTTGCTCCATAATTAGTCCAAAATCGCCAAGTTTCACCAAATGCTTGTTTTTACCTGAGAATTACAAAAGTAAACGATTAAGTATCAATCCTCATACATAATATAATAAAACAAGTCAAATTAATAGGATAAATGATAGTAATAAAATGTACTTATTTGAGTTCATCAGAGGGTTTTGCCTTGACGTTGTTGGAACATCAAGATATCATTCCTTAGCTTGGTAGTTCTTCCTGGTGGGAAAAACTGAGCGAGGAAACGAGTGGTGAGATCATCCCAAGAGGTGATGGATCCTGCAGGTAGGCGCTCTAGCCATTCACTAGCTTGGTCATACAGAGAGAATTGAAAGAGACGCAGTCGGGTCATCTCTCGAGTGGCAACATCAAGGTCTATGGAATCAACGATTTTGAGAAAGTCCTTGAGATTTTGATTAGGATCTTCGGAACGAAGTCCATGGAATGCGCATCCGCTTTGCACCAACCGGATGGTGTCGGATCGCAAGGGAGTGACATTGGCTCCTTGAGTGAGCTCAATGGTGTTTCGATAGCCATAGTGGCTAGGACGGGAGTAGTCTCCTAAGGTACGGGCTCTAGGAGGTGGGTGTTGTTGTGGTGGTGGGTTGTTGGCATCAAGGATATTACCACCTTCCATGATGTCGGATGGTAATGGTTACGAACAAAGAAACGAAGAAAAAAGATAGACTAAAGAAAACCTAGAAAAATAAAATAAAAATCTCACTAGAAAGGAATCTAGTGAGTAGACCTAATAAAATAAAAATTCAACCTAAACAATAACTATTCCCTGGCAGCGGCGCCAAAAACTTGATGCGTGGTTTTGCGACCTTACAACAGGTTTTACCTCTCGAGGGATCTCAAGAGGCTTGCAATCCCCACCAGGCAGTGTACCTGACCGATGTAGTATAATGTAGTGGCAAGTACCGGGGGATTGATCGTTCTCTAGGGGAATAGTGTCGTTAGGATTGAAAAACTACTCTAATAGGTCTAAGGGTGAGGGAAGATTCTTTTTGTATTTTTTATATTTTTATAAAAGCAAGTAAAATCTCGGGTTTGAAGGAGTGGGCGGAATTAGTTGCTAGTCAACTAACCCAAATAACTACAATTGCAAATAAAATAAAATAACTGAAAATAAAAAGGTTGTGGAACTTATATGGAGAGAAATGTGTTTACTTAGATTTCCTTACTCCCTAACTATCTTTTACCGATTGATTAGTGTGTATTAATTGCATGGATGACGGGTGTATTCCTTAATACCAATCGTGGGGTGGCGTACGTACTTCCCCAACTCTATAAGCTCCTACTTCACTCCTATGTCGAGCCGGCTAAGAAGCTCCTAACATGGGATCACTAGAATTCGCTCATGCATTAAATACAACCATAAAAACCTTAGTACGCATTGGTTCATGTTTCTTAAGACGTTCAAGCAAGTTACCGTATAGGAGGTTAGCCAGTTTTCTTAAGCCTAACATCGATAAACAATCATCCAATACAATTAATAACACACCAACAACCAATAATCAATAGTTAGGTTTCATTAGATCTAAGCAAACACAAGATAAATCTAGCCTAGCATGTTAAATAAAAGACAAGAACAAGATATAATCAAACAACACATAGACATATTGAATGATTAATTGATTACTTATCTTCAATTGAACATGGGAGATCCAAGGGTATAAAACCCTTAAAAGTAGCAGAAAAATCGTCTTAGGGTTTCTCCTCACAAAGTTGCACACTAATGACTAAAAATTATGAGAATATATATAGAAAATCAGATCTGACGGCGTCACGTTATAGAGCTGACGCCGTCACCTCGCCGCGGTTAGGGTTTCTTGATGGCCTTCTTGACGCCGTCCCCTTTTAATCATCCAAAATCCTCTCTGGCGCGTCAAGGGTTGACGGCGTCACAATGGTGCTTGACGCCGTCACAGGTACTTTTCCAGCCGATTTTGAGACTTTGTCGTTTTCTTCACTTTTATGCTCCAAAAACGTCCAAAATGCTTCCTTTTCCAGATTTCTTCTCCAAAGTACCTAAAATGACAAAAGGAACGATTTAGGGCAATATTTGATCAAATAAATACGATTTAGGGCTTAAATGACCCCCTAAAAGCGGTACACTTTTCGCTTCATCAACCCCTCAGTGTGAGAAGTAGGAGAAGGAGGTTTCTGGCTTGTGGAAGCTTCAGGGACTCCAGTGTCTTTCTCCCCCTCAACTGTTGCTTGAGCCATTGTGATAGCAAGAGTTGGAGCCACTGGAGCAGCAGGACCCTTGAAAGCCTGATAGATCTCAGTCATCATTGATTTGATGTCCGATGTGTCTTTCTGAAGAGTTGAGATCTGATCCGCCAGAGATGCCTGAGAAGCTTCGATGCCTGACATCCTTGACCCAAGAGACCATGCCAAAGATGTTGAAGATTGAGCCCAAGTACCCAGATGTTTTTCCTGAAGACCCAAGGAAGTCCTGATTGAGTCCAATGAAGAGGTAAGACCCTGAATCTTAGAATCCTTCAGTAAGCTGAGAAGATCACTGAATTTAGCTGAATGCTTCTGGTAAGTCTCAGCAGCCTGAAGGACCTTCTTGTTGAGTTCTGGGTCATCCTTGACAGCTGTTTGAATAGTTCCAAGGCTTTTGGTGATGCCTCCAAGGGTAAGATTGAACTTCTTGAAATGAAGATCAATAGCTGTCAGGGAGTTATTGGTGTCAGAATGTATTTCGATCACATCATCATGAAAACTTTCAACATCTGCCTTCAGGTTGGCATAGTGAACAGCAGCTTCAGTGTGATGATCGAACATCTCTTCAGTGAGACCATTGTAAAGAGCTCTATTGGTCTTGAGTAGGAACTTGACCAATTTTCTTTCAGTGAGGGGAAGAGAGTCATCATACTTTTTGAGGATGTCCCCAGTATCAGAAGAATCAGAAGATTGAGAACCTGACTCTTCACTTTGGTGTGGAGATGACTGATGTGATTGTTCAAGTTATTCAGATTGTACATCAGTTTCCATATCCTCACCTGCCTCAAACATTTCCTCTTCACTCTCTTCCCTGAGCTCTTCATTAGACTCGATAAGAGCCTGAAAGTCCCCCATGGACTCAATACCCAAAAATTCAACCGGCTCCTCTTTATAAAAAGACTCGCCTTTGGTTTGGCCAGGTCCTGACCCCGTTGTCATAATAACTGAGTGGGTTTGCTCAGCCTGACTAGCCATAATAACTGGGGTAACACCAGCCTGGCTTTTGGGGGCAGTTCCTGAGAGAATCGGACCGCCTGAGGGGTTTATGGGTTCCGTATCAGCGGGTTGTTTCTTTCCCTCTGAGTCTTTGTCCCCCTTAGCACCTTCAACCACTGATGGGTATTTTTCAGTGGTATCACTAGGTACTGATTGTGAAAGTTGGTGGACCCCCTTCCCATCAGAATTGTGCTGTCCTTTTGGGGATTTAGGGTCCTTTTCTCCCTGAGATCCTGAGGGTGATTGCTCAGGAACGTTAACGGGATGTGAATGTTTGTGGGTCCCCTTCTCAGTAAGGTAGTGCTGCCTTACCGGGGATTTAGAACCCTTTCCTCCCTTGGGAACTGATTGTTTTTTGACAGTTCCTTTATCGGGATGTGAAGGGGTGTGGGTCCTCTTCCCAGTAGGGTGGTGCTGCCCTACCGAGGATTCAGGACCCTTTCCTCCCTTGGGCACTGATTGTGATTTATCAGTACCTTCATCGGGATGTGAGGGGGGAATGCTTCCTGATCCCTCTGACTTGTTTATGTCAGTTGAACCATGTGGAAAGGGTGTGCCCGAGGTCACTGAGGATGATTGCTCAGTGACCTCCGTTGGCCTTTGTTTTGAGGTCAAGAGGATCTCAGAAATGGGTGTCTCAGAGGTCTCGGCCTTTTTCAACTTCTTTTTAAGGTTTAGTTGGTTTTGAGGATCAGTCTCTCAGTGGCGAGTGGCTTGGTTCTAACCACCTGGCTGGACTGACCCTTCTTTGTCTTCTTCACCTTTTTGGTCGGTGAAGGAACTGGTGAGACAGCGTCGTTACCCTGAATGACTGATTGCATGTATTCAGTTAGGGCAATATTTGTAACCTCACTGATGCTACTAGTGAAGTTTGACTTGTGCAGGACGTCAGGCTTCGTACCTTCTGCATCAGGCCTCACGTAGTCAGAACCAAGTAGGTCCTGAAGCACACAGGAAACAAATCTAGGGTAGGACATATGCCTTTGCCTATGTTTTCCTGTGAGCTTGGCAACAAGGTCTCGGAAGATTATTCCTCCGATGTCAATTTTTGTACCCTCAAGGAGACTGAACAGCATCAATTGTTGTGATGAGTTCAATTATTCCGTAGAGGATTTATTTCCATCCAGGACCTGAATGACAAATGTCATCAGTATCCTCCAGATAGGATGGAACCATGTTTTGACTATTGGAGCCTTCTCCAATAAGCCCTCAGCAGACGTTGTAGGACGTCTAGGGTCGTGGGGTGCTAGAAAGACCAGTTCATTATTTATGTCCTGATCAGTAGGGTTGGGTGCAAACACTTCAGCAAAGTCAAAGCCTGTGGCTTTGATGAAGGTTGAGTAGTCAAAGGAGAGGGTTCTGCTCCCATTCATCACCGTGAAGGTGATGATTGACTCTTTGGTGTCTTTGGGGCTGGTAGCCACAGCCGTGCACCAGAATTCCCTCAAATAGTCATGGTAGATGACTGAGGAGGTGTGGGTGAAATCCTTTGTAAGAAAACAATTACGAAGAAATTTCATAACGTTCTTGTAGGATGGGTAGTTTTGTGGATAAGAGAAATTTCCTACCACATTGTTCTTTGTTAGGTCAACGTCCCCAGTGAAGAATTCCACATTGGGGGCGTATACTATAGCTTTAGGAGAAGCCATTTGTGGGTAAGTCTGGGTTTGACTAAGGATTCAGGGTTTCTAAAGCTTAAAAATACATACACAATTTGTTTTTGAGAATTAAAATGGCAGAGTTTTGCTTAAGTTCTATAAAAACGTGTGTGTGTTTCTTTTGGTTGGGTTATTTATAGGGAAGTGGAGATGGGGGTGTTTTAGACATTTGAGCGATCTTAATTTATTCAAAAAGAATTATTGGAAATTGTTTTGAATAATATGTTTTGGGATCCGCATTTAATGCCAATACTCCACTTTCCTGGTTTGGCGCAACAGTCAAAGTGAACAGTTGAGCAGTTCTGCAAAAGTGTAATTTGCAGAGATGAGTCATCACATATTTTTAATGTGATTGGAGAGGCATTTAATGCCAAGTGGGAATGTGGTGGCCCAGAGGTGGAAGCCAGAAAGGCAAAAAGAACAAATATTCTTGAATTAAATATGAGTTCAGTTACCAACCTCGGACATTTACTAACTAGATACTTAGAGCATTTAAGTCAGTATTTAATGTCTCTTTTCAGGGCCCTGAATGACTTTTCATTCAGTGATGGTTTTTCAGGGACTTGGGATTAGTCAATGATGATTCAGGAATATGGAATGATTCCTGAGCTACAAGGATTCAGGAACTTGGGTTTAGTTCCTGAACCCTAAAGATTTCAGGAACTTGGGTTTAGTTCCTGAGGTTGAGGATTCAGTGAGATGTTTTCACTGATGTACACATTGAGTCAGGGACCTGAGGTTTTAAGAATTTATACTTTAGTTGGAAGGATTCAATCAGAGGACTGATTCTCTATATCCAACATTCCTAATTCAGCTTTCAGCCTTGTGAAAGTTGGGTCATCCAAAGGTTTGGTGAAGATATCAGCTAACTGATATTCAGTAGGGATGAAGTGTAATTCAATGTTACCATTCATGACATGGTCCCTGATGAAGTGATATCTGATATCAATGTGTTTTGTTCTCTGATGAAGAACATGGTTGTTTGAGATTGCAATTGCACTTGTGTTATCACAAAAGATGGGTACCATCTTATACTGAATTCCATAGTCACTGAGTTGACTTTTCATCCAGAGTACATTTGCACAACAACTAGCTGCTGCAACATATTCAGCCTCAGCTGAGGACAAGGCAACTGATTGTTGCTTCTTAGCACTCCAACAGACTAGTTTCCCACCAAGTATTTGGCAAGAGCCTGAGGTGCTTTTTCTGTCCATGTTGCATCCAGCATAGTCAGAGTCTGAGTATCCTTTAAGATCAAGTCCTGAGCACTTTGGATAGTATAATCCAAGGTTAGGAGTGCCTTTCAGGTACCTGAATATCCTTTTCACAGCAGTGATGTGTGATTCTCTTGGGTCAGATTGATATCTGGCACATAGACATACTGAGAATTGGATATCAGGTCTTGATGCAAGTAGATACATCAGTGATCCTATCATTCCTCTAAAGAGAGTTTGATTTACTGGTTTACCAGTGAGATCAGGACCAAGGTTGTTTGGGGGGACCATGGGAGTTTTGACTGAGGCACAGTCACTGAGATCATACTTCTTCAGTAGATTCTTTACATACTTCTCTTGACTGATAGTGGTTCCTCTATCAGTCTGCTTGATCTGTAGACCAAGGAAGTATGTCAGTTCTCCCATCATGCTCATTTCAAACTTCTTTGCCATTAATTTTTCAAATTGTTTGCAAAGTTTGAAACTTGTTGAGCCAAAGATGATGTCATCAACATACACTTGTACTAGTATGACATCAGTATTTGTCTTATAGATAAACAATGTGTTGTCTATCTTGCCTCTGACAAATTTGTTTTGGATTAAGAAGGCTGAGAGAGTCTCATACCATGCCCTGGGAGCTTGCTTCAGTCCATAAAGGGCTTTGTTAAGCTTACAGACATGATCAGGAGACTCATGGCTTTCAAATCCAGGAGGTTGCTGAACATAAACTTCTTCTTTTAGTAAACCATTTAAGAATGCACTTTTAACATCCATTTGGTACACCTTGAAGTTCATGTATGTAGCAAAAGCAAGGAAGATCCTAATGGCTTCCATCCTTGCTACTGGTGCAAATGTTTCTTCATAGTCAATGCCTTCTTGTTGATTATAGCCTTTGGCTACAAGTCTGGCTTTGTTTTTAATGACTATGCCATTTTCATTAGTTTTGTTTTTGAATACCCATTTCATGCCAATGACTGAGACATTTTCAGGACATTTGACCAAGGTCATTACCTTGTTTCTGTCAAATTGTTCCAGATCATTATGCATGGCCTGAACCCAACTTGGATGTGTAAGTGCTTCTTTAACACTTTTGGGTTCAATTGTGGAAATGAAGTCCACAAATAGGCATTCATTGGCTGAGGCTGCTCTTAGACTAGCAGCCATGCTCCTGGTGAGCATGCCTTCAGTAGGCTCTCCAATAATATTGACAAGTTTAATGTCCTGAGACCTAGTCCAACTTTCCTGAGGTCCTGGATACTTATTTGAACTTGTGGAGGCCTGATTGGGTAGAGGGGTTGGTTCTGGAGTAGACACATGATCATTGATTGGATCTTGAGTGTCTACCAGATCACTGAGATTGTTTGGTTCTTGAGTATTTTGAACAAACTGATTGATTTCATCAGTGTTTGCATGTGCCTCAACAAACTCAGTGATGGTTGGGTTAGGTAGGTTGTGAGGGATTATGTAATAGGAGAGGTTAGCATCATTTTGATACTGAGTAGAAGGATTGTTTTTAGGAAGATATTCATCAGGAGGATATCTTGAAGAATTATCAATTCCTATCTCTTCTACTGAGGCAGTTGAGAACCTGATTGCATCAGTGCTCTCATCAAAGGTAACATGAAATGTTTCCTCAGTCTGCTGTCTCCTTGTGTTGAACACTTTGAAGGCTTTTGAGACAAGTGAGTATCCCAGGAAGTATCCATCATCAGCTTTTGCATCAAATTTCCCTAGGTGATCCTTGTGATTATGAATAAACACAGAACACCCAAAGACATGAAAGTATCTGATGTCAGGGATTCTTCCTTTGAATAACTCATATGGGGTTTTCCCATGTCTCTTGACAATTATGGATCTGTTTTTTGTATAACAGGCAGTTTTGACTGCATCAGTCCAAAAATAGTTGGAAAGGACTGATCCACATAGCATTGTCCTAGCAGCTTCAATGAGTGTTCTGTTTTTCCTTTCAGCAACACCATTTTGTTCAGGTGTGTATGGAGAGGAAAAGTTTTGGGAAATACCTTTCTCATTATAGAAACATTCAAGTTCATAATTTTTGAACTCAGTCCCATTTTCAGTTCTAATCTGTTTGACCTTAATGTCATTTTGATTTTCAATGTTCCTGACAAAGGACATGATTGTTTCAGCTGCCTGACTCTTTTTTATCAGGAAGAATACCCAAGTTTATCTAGAGTATTCATCCACTATGACCAGATTATACTTCTCATGGTTAGTAGACCTTGGGCTGATAGGTCCAAATAGATCCATATGGAGAAGATGTAGGCAGTTCCTGATGGAAAAATTGGTTTTGGTTTTAAAGGATGCTCTGTGATGTTTACCTTTTTCACAAGCTGAGCATGGTTTATCCTTTGAAAACACAAGTGATGGTAAGCCAAGGACTTTGTTTTGTTTTACAAGATTGTTTATGTTTTTAAAGTTCAGGTGGGTGAGTCTCTTATGCCAAAGCCAGTTGAGTGTATCAGTGGCCTTAGCAAAGAGACAAGTTCCATCCTGAGTTAGACTGGACATGTCTAATACATAAACATCTTGTCTTCTTGGTGCAATGAGGACAATTTCCTTATTTGCATTGAAGATGGTTCCTTGCTTATCATCAAACTGAACTATGTATTTTGCATCACATAGTTGACTGACACTGATCAGATTGTACTTAAGACCATTTACATAAGCTATCCTAGTAAAGACAATACCATTGCAGTTTACTGAACCATAACCCTCAGTGAGACATGATGAATTATCTGCAAATATCACTTTGGGTCCTGGTTCTTCCACATATTTTTGCAGACACTCCTTAACACCAGTCATGCTCCTTGAACATCCACTGTCTAGATGCCAAATAGGATCCCTGGCATGCTTCTGCATAAATAGTAAACTGGGTTAGTTCTTTCTAGGACTCCATTTCATAGAGGGTTTGGTTTTGTAGGTCTTTATGAAAGTATTAATTGATTCATGGTCAGTGGTTGAGTGGACTGAGCTACCACATGTTTTGCATTTAGTCGCAGGGGTAGCCTCAGTAGTTTGAGAGGATTATTTATTCATTCATCTTCTTGACTGAATGACCTTCTCTTTTCCTGAGGATTTCTGAGTGGTACTTCCACTAGATTCACAGTGTTTGTCATTTTGACAATCCTCAGGATGATGGTCATTGAATCCACACAATGGGCAAGGTGGAAAAGGCTTAGCCTTTTGCTTCTGTTTCTGCTTAGAATCAGAATGGTAGTTCAGGCACTGAGCCTTAAGTCCTGAAAAGTTTGACATGACTGAGCATTGTTTATGATCAGAGGTCCTGTGATCTTCCTTTTTGCAAATCATGCAATAAAGTACTCTATAGCAATCATCAGTGAGATTGTTGATATAAATAATGCCTAAACACGTTATTAATATTTTTCGATATCTCTACGTTTTGATAATCACAAAATGTAAAATCATTAATCGGAAAATTATGACGTAAACAAGTATTTAGTTGTAAATATCTATTTCTACAACTCAAATCACTTAAGGTATGAATGAACTAATGCTTAATGCATTATATGATCAAAGGAACATTTTCTTAATAACTAGATTTTTTATAAAACATCAAAAACATTTTATATATTTTTGAAAAACATTTTTGGTATTAAATAAAAATGTTTAATCTTTTGTAAAAATATGAATTCAAATTTTTAACCAAAATCAGTTAAAATGTTCCAGAAAAACCTTCCCCACAAAAGGACAAAATTGGCCAACGTTCACTAGGGGCGGCCCCCTTAATGTTGCTAGGCGGCCCCCTTAATTATTAAGGGGACCGCCCCCGCTCCAGTAGGCCTCCAGCTGTCCAGTTTTTCTCCTATAAATACCAGCCTTCTCCTGGATTTTTACTCACCTTTTGCACACTAAAACTTTCTGTTCTAAATCCTTTCTAAACATTGTAAATCCTTTGATCATATTTTCTTAAGCATTGGTTTCTAAGTGATCCAAGCTTCCACCACCAAAAGTGCAAAAGAAGAACTCTACTTCAACTAGTGAAGAAGTGTTATTACTTACCTCATTCAATTGTGTTGTTGTGTAAAGTGTTGTGTAGTTGTGATAAGTAGATCTAAGTGTAATTACGTAGTGGTGTTGTAAATTAGTTGTGAAGTAGTTGTGAAGAAGTAGTCGTGAAGAAGTCGTGAAGCCGTTGTGAAGCTGTCGTGAAGAAGTCGTGATTAAGTCGTGTAGAAGTTGTGTATAAGTTGTGAGATTGGTTCTAGCTACGATTAGGACTCGACATCTAGCTTTGTGTCGTTAAGCCGGTGTAAGCTAAAGTTGTGTAAGGTTTCTCCGCCATAAGGGAGTTTGTTGACATAGTGAAGAAAACTCTCGAGTAGGTGACTCGAGGAGTGGAGTAGGGCAAGGAAGGTGTCCTTGTAGCCGAACCACTATAAATCTCCGTGTTGTGGTTTGATCTTTCCATCTCTCTCTCTCTTATTTCATTATATTTACCTTACTTATCTATATTTGTTTATATATGTTCATACTGATCAAGAGTTGAATTCACATAAGATAGAATCGAAGTTTTAAAAAGTAAACAAAAGTTTTCATAAATTAAAAAGACGTAAAACTATTCAACCCCCCTTCTAGTTTTCCATAGAGATGATTTGTATAGTTGCATAGTTCACATCTTTTCAGAGATTTTGTAGGTTTGGGTTTGGTCTTTGAGGAAGTTGGTTTTTGTTCCTTCTTGGATTGAGAAGGTTTCTCAGAAGATGCAATCTTCTCTCCCAGCTTTCTGACCATTTCAGCCAACTGATCAAATTTTGAATCAGGGCTTTGGGTTGTTACTTCAGAAGGGACTGAAGTTGATGAGTCATCAGTATTTACTGAGACATCAAGGGTTGGTCTCTTCAGGATGGTTGTTCCCTTTCCTGATCTCTCCTTTGGAGAGTGTGGTGAGAAGACCATTGGTGGGAGTAGGGGTGCAAACGAGCCGAGCTACTCGCGAGCTACTCGAGCTCGACTCGATAAAAAGCTCGAAACGAGCCGAGCCTTGTCGAGCTCGAGCCGAGCTCGAGCCTGAAAATCAACTCGTTTACTTATCGAGCCCGAGCTCGAGCTTCGCTTATCGAGCTCGAGTAGGCTCGTCGAGCCTTATCGAGCTTCGCTTATCGAGCATATTTGGACATATATTTAGATTATTAAGCCGAGCTTTGTCGAGTAGGCTCGTGAAAAACATATTTTTTAGTTACTCGAGCCGAGCTTTGTCGAGCTTTGTCGAGCTCGAGCCGAGCTCGAGCTTTGTGAAAAGTTTACGAGCCGAGCTCGAGCTCGAAAATAAAGGCTCGGATCGAGCCGAGCTCGAGCTCGAAAAAAACCTAACGAGCCGAGCTCGAGTATAGTAAAGCTCGGGCTCGGCTCGGCTCGTTTGCACCCCTAGGTGGGAGGCCTAAGTTAGGTGCAGCACCCTGAAGGGTATTCAGTGGAGGAAGTGGTGGGTATGATTCTGATTCAGACTCATTCACAGACTCAGTATTGAGTTGTTCAGTGAGTTCGAGCTTACTGAGTTGTTCAGTAAGTCCAAGCATATTTTTCAAGGCCTGACTTTCAGGAAGCAAGATTTTTCCAGTCTCAAAGTTTGGTAACTTACTGACTGGGTTGTCCCTGACAATCCAGTCATTAGACTTGGGAAGCATTTCTTGCTCAAAAGATATGCCAGCTGGAACAAAGTTTAGTTCATTGTGACACACATTTGGATCAACCATAAGAGGGTCAATTCCAATGGTTTTCTAAGAGATTAATCCCATAGTGTCAAAAACTTTGGGGTTCTTCTTGGTCCAGCTTTGGATGACAGCCTTTTCTTTGTTAAGTTCTGTTTGAAGGGCTTGGTTTTGTTTCAAAATCTCAGTGTTCTGAATTTGTAGAGTTATTGTTTCTAGTTTGGCTTGCTTTAGTACAAGTAGTTCATCTCTACATTTATTCAACTCTGACACAATATTGTTATATTTTGAAAACAGGTTAAGCCTTTGTTCCTCAACAAACTTTAGATCAACACAAATATAATTCATGTAAGACTGCCAATCAGAATCATCATCCATAGAAAGTAAAGTATTTACCTTCTTCATGGTGATGTTGACCCACTCTCCATTCCTAGCATGGCTTTTTCCCACAGCCACCTGATCCTCTTCAGAAAGTGCCATCAGTGCACTAACTCTTATTTCCTCATCTAAGGAAGCCTCTTCATCATCCCAATCATATGCTTCAGCTACTAATACCTTGTTCTTTGTCTGAATAGGTTTAGATGTTTGAGCAGCCTGAGGCAATATGGGGTTAGTTTCAAGAAGTGCAAGTTTAGCTTTGATTTTCCTGTATTTTGTTTCAAAATCCTTTTGACCCTTGTTTTGAAATTGTTGGGTGGACTGAAACATTTTAGGTTGAAACTTGCTAGTTCCTGAGAATTTGTAAGAGGGTTCTGAGATAGTTTTAGAATAACAGTCCCTAGCAAAATGACCCTTTTTACCACATTTAAAACATTAAGTGGTCTCATTTGCTTTTAGTTTTGTAAAGTTGGACTGATTTCTTTTGATGAAACGTCTAGAACTAGCAAGGAGTGCCCTTTCTTGGAATTCCAAGTTCAGGTCGTTCAGGTACTCCTCACCAGTCCTTTCATCAATTTCTTCTTCAGAATCCTCTTGAGTATCCTGCACAACACCATTAGAATAGAAAGCAGTTGTTATGGGTGTGGAGGTTAGGGCCTTTTTGGACTCAAGAGCTTTTGAGTCAGGGTATCTCCTTGAGATCAATTTGTCTTCATAGACAAACTTCCCATAAATTTCAGGGAGCTCAAGGGTCTGAATGTGGTTAGCATTCCTCAGGCCTTGTGAGAAGTTGAGCCACTTCTCAGGGAGACTGTTGACAAAGCCAACATTTGTCTCATGCTTAGACAGTACAACACCATCATTTGATAATTCATTTATCAAAGTCTTGTATCTGGTGTAGGTCTGTGAGAGACTTTCAGAGTCTTTTGCCCTGAAAGTATTATACTCAAGTTTAAGGTCCATGACCCTATTTTCCTTGGTATCTGAGGGACCCTCAAAGTTGTTTACCAAGTCATCCCAAATTTGCTTGGCTGTTAGACAGTTGATGACTGATTCCATTATATCGTCAGGAAGACATGATATAAGGATGCTTTTCAGGCGTTGGTCTTGATTGACCACCCTCCTCTCATCAATGGTCCATTGGGCCTCAGGCTTGTTTAGCCCTGCGGCTGTCTTAGGGACAAATGGGCCATCCCTGATACAGGTGATGTAGTAGGGTTCCATATCGGTAAGATAGCAAATCATACGCTTCTTCCATTTGCTAAATTTCCCAGCTTCAAGTCTGGGTGCAACAGCGGAGTAGCTGCCACCCTTTTTGTCGACTAGCTGGGGTACATTGATATCAGCCATGGTAGGATCTTGGTTTTAAAAACCTAGAGCACTCTTGGTTAGTTTAAAAAGATTTTATAAACCAGAGGCTCTGATACCACTTGTTGGTCCCTTTACACGCTTAGAGTTAACTAGAGAGTTAATCTATTTGTGTTTATGACTAATACAATGTTATGATTAATTCTAACAGTTATAAAACGTGAATATAAAAACTCAAGGTAATTTTCAACGTTTAAATTCTTATTAGAAATGAATCAAAGAATCTATACCCAAGTGTTTTGCGGAACAAACACTTGGGATTGAATAGACAAGGTATGGTGGTGTCTCCTATCTAAACTCAAGTTTTGCTTGAGTGGTAACAATGCGACCTCACTGAGCTATCTCAGGGATGCGTTACTCTTTGTAGGAGAGAAGTTGTTTTGCAAAAGTCTAAGCTTTAATTGTACAAAATACACACACAACTTCTCTCCTTCTCAATCTATTTATACACAAGTAATCTGAGTAAAAGTAATTAAAATATTACAAGTTGTTGAGCAAGCGTGTCTGACAATTACAACAGTAATTGTCATTTCCAAGAACCAATAGAAATGGCTTATTAAGTCTTTAGAAGTGGTTGGTCTGACACTCCAAGACTTTAAGCCGTCTTAGGAAGGATTTCTTCCTGACAAGATAAGATTTGATCTTATCTTAAATCCTTCCTAGATATTTCTGCCTTTCTTCTCAGGCACTTAGTTCTTCAGGACACGCTTCTCAGTTATCACTCTTAATTACTTCATTGTTGTTGAGGAGACTGGGGTTCAGTGAGTTCTTGTCCAACACTCACTGAACCATCATCTTCTTCTTTGGCTTAAGTGCTACTTCAGGGAGTACCGCCTTCCTGCGTAGTGAATCCTTCTATTTGAATTCGCCTTAAGCATCCTGAAGATGACTCACTGAGAGGCTGTTCTCTCAGTGACTTGAATTGTTCTCGGTTTAAGTTAACACTTAGTTAATTTGTGTCCAAATCATGTTTTAAGTATTCTTGGGTTTTTCATGACCCAACAGTATTAGCTTATTATTGTCTTTTAAATACTGTCATTTCCTTTTCAAAGTATTGTAATCGTATTAAAGTTTAATATAATTCAGTTTTATTTAAAGTTGTGTTCATTTACTTTTAATTCTTTAATAATGTTTTCATTTGGTTAATTAAGCTTTAATAAGCTCTTATTACTGTGACTTATACTCAAACAAGCTTCTCAATAGCTTGTTTGAGTCTGAGCAGCTTGTGGTTTGATTTTGAGAACTGTTTGGTTTAGTAAATTGATTTTAAGACATAATAAGCTAAAATGGAAGATAAGCCAGAAATGGAAGGGCTTATAGGGTCTCACCAGCTTGTCAATTGATAATTGTGACTTATACACATGTATGCTGATGGATCAACATAGGTTTTTCATAGCTTATTTTCAGCTTATTTCTGGTTCAAAGTGTCTAAAAATTGTTCCTAGGTGTTAATTAGTGGTAGATCTTAATATGTTTTAAGTTTTTTAGGTTTGATCTAACAAACAATTAAAAAAATGGGGGATTTCAACCATCCTAGTCTTCATATTCAACTTATACCTTTTAATTAATTATCAGCATCCTGATGACAAAAACCAAGCCTACTTCCCCAAATTCGTCGTCGTTTTGGGCTTATCAGTTTCCGCTCTCTCCATCCTCATGCTCCCTGCTGACGTGGCCAACAGGCAGGCGTGTCAGCACGCGCTTTATAACGGCGCGTGTAACCTCACGCTCCCGATGAAGACTTTGTGGCTTGTGGTTTATGTTGTTGACGCGGTGCTTGTGTTTTTTGTTATTCCGTTTGCTATGTTTTATTACGAAGGCGATCAGGATAAGTGCGTTGCGCTGCTCTTTTTTTATTTTTTATTATTATTATTATTATTTTTTTATTTTTAATTTTTTTATAAATTTTAGGTGAATGTTGATGTTAAGTGATTTAGGAAGCGTTTAAAGTGTCGAAATGTGTAAATTTAAACGTTAAAAGCGTTAAGTGTTTTATTACGAAGGCGATCAGGAAAAGTGCGTTAAGCATGTTGTTTTACTTTTTATAATTACGGATACTACTGCTATGTTATATTTAATTAATTAGAAGTAAATGTTACATGTTTCGGGCTTTTGCGTCGGTTTACACTTTATTATTACAGACGCAGTTAGTGTTTAGCTTTTACGTCGGATATAGCTAGTTTTGCCAAACATAGCTACGAGCGGTTATAAGTGTTTAGAAAATAGTGCTACAAAACATGTTGGTGTTTTTTGTGGTCTAGACTACATTCATAATGATGTGCACCGTGCAAGTCTTTATGGTCATCGCCAAACAGATTCGCGTAGTGCTGCCCAAAACCTGTTGGTTGAGAGTTAAGAAAATACCTTCGGCCGTCTTCCCATTTCCCCACCTCATACACACGGCCATCAATGTCTTGGACACCCACGACGTATACGTTTCTTTTTTGTATGAAAATTGCAAAAAGTCGATTGGGATCAAAAAATTCCTCTCGGCGATACAAAAACAGTCTCACATAACCATGTTCCCTATTATCTAGTACTTCTGCAATGAGAAGGAGCATGAAGTCTCCGTATGATTGCGCCCCATATTGTTCCTCGTCTAATTTATAATACATATCCTTAATGTATTTTTTGTCTGTCTCTGGGTCTACTCTGAACCTAGCTGCAGAATTGTGTTTGGGTTTGTTGGAGTATGTGGCTTTACGAAATGAAGCACTAGATCCTATCATATTTATATTGTTTGTTAGTTGGTTTTTGGGGTTTGTGAAAATGGAACTGATTGGGATTTAATTTCTGGGGTTTTATTTAGATTAGATTGTTTGTTGGTTGGTTATTTGAATTTGGACTAGCTCATCACCGGACCCAACCACGTTAAACCCTAAATCAGCCCCATTTTCATAAACCCCAAAATACAACCAACCAACAATCTAATCTAAATAAAACCCCAGAAATTAAATCCCAATCAGTTCCATTTTCACAAACCCCAAAAATCAACTAACAAACAATATAAATATGATAAGATCTAGTGCTTCATTTCGTAAAGCCACATACTCCAACAAACCCAAACACAATACATTAAGGATATGTATTATAAATTAGACGGGGAACAATATGGGGAGCTGTCATACGAAGACTTCATGCTCCTTCTCTTTGCAGAACTATTAGATAATAGGGAGCATGGTTATGTGAGACTGTTTTTGTATCGCCGAGAGGAATTTTTTGATCCCAATCGACTTTTTGCAATTTTCATACAAAAAAGAAACGTATATGTCGTGGGCGTCCAAGACATTGATGGCCGTGTGTATGAGGTGGGGAAATGGGAAGACGACCGAAGGTATTTTCTTAACTCGTTTTGGGCAGCACTACGCGGATCTGTTTGGCGATGACCATAAAGACTTGCACTACGCGGATCTGTTTGGCGATAACCTCACGCTCCCGATGAAGACTTTGTGGTTTATATTGTTGATGCGTGCCTTGTGTTTTTTGTTATTCCGTTTGCTATGTTTTATTACGAAGGCGACCAGGATAAGTGCGTTGCTGATTTTTTATTTATTTTTTTTTTTTTTTTTTTTTTTTTTTTTTTTTTTTTATAAATTTTAGGTGAATGTTGATGTTAAGTCATTTAGGAAGCGTTAAAAGTGTCGAAATGTGTAGGGTGATATTGTTGATGCGTGCCTTGTGTTTTTTGTTATTCCGTTTGCTATGTTTTATTACGAAGGCGACCAGGATAAGTGCGTTGCTGAATTTTTTTTATTTTTTTTATTTTTATTTTTTATTTTATTATTATTATTATTATTATTTTTATAAATTTTAGGTGAATGTTGATGTTAAGTCATTTAGGAAGTGTCGAAATGTGTAGGGTGATTTAGGAAGCGTTAAAAGTGTCGAAATGTGTAGGGTGATAGAGCTAGGCTATGAAGTTAAGTAAATTTAAAGTCAGTGTGTTGCGGCTTAGGAATAAGAAATATGACGCTGGTAACTGAAAGTGTTGATGAAAAGTTTCTATGTAGTGTGACTTGAAGTGTTGAAAATGTACGATATAAAGTTATTATGTTACGGTTTATGAATAGGAAATGTGCCGATGGTAGATTTTGCTGAAGTCTTAGGGGGGTGTTTGGATTTGTGTATTTTTCGGGCGTATGTGGTTATTTGAATTTGGACTAGCTCATAAGCCAACTTTTTTCGGCTTATCTACTTGTGCTATGTAAGTCTATAAGCGAGAAAAATGAGCTATGAGCTTTTCCAAATTCAAATAACCCATAAGCCCGTATAATACACCAATCCAAACAACCCCTTAATGTAGATGTCTGAAAAGGCATAGTCGTTTTTGAAGTGTTGACGTATTCGTGAGTAATTGATAAAAGTTTTCAAGGACTCTTGAACAGTTGAACATATAAGTGTATAATTAGTTTAAAGTAAAAGCTTTGTTGTTTGACCTAAAGAGCTGAAATGGTCTTCCTTTACGAAATCGAAAGACTTGTTACAGTATATTACAATTTGAATGTGTATTTTTTGTATGCTTACGATTGTTTTTATGTGCAGGACGGTTGGCAAGAGAGTTAAAAGTGCATTGCTGTGGGTGGGAACTATGGCGATTGTTTGCGGTTTAGTGCTTGGTATTTTATACGGTTAGTATTCCTACCAGAAACATATTTCATTATGATCAATTGCAACTTAAGAGGAGCAACTAGTTTAGTAGTTTTAGTCAGGAGGGGGTTTGTCTTATATCTTTGTGGTTCCTCATGCAACTAGGTATGACGTGCACTGTACAGAACTCAGAAGCATTAGGTTATGCAGGGATGTAACAAAAATTACTTTACATTTCGTTTTACTTATCATAGGATTGATGATATATTTTTATAGGTCTTATCCTATACCTTTAAATTCCCTTGAAAGTGTGCCTTGTTCTGTAGGCATATTAGCATTTAGACATTGCCTTGGTTCACTTTGTGTAAATTATTCATGTGTCATCACTCTAGTACATGTCGTGGAATTGGTGCATCATATTGCTAATTTATATTGAAATGAAGCCTGCAACAGGTTATGTTTGTACTTTGTTGAACATTTTTCGCTGAGTTCTATCAATTTCATGTGCTAGGTGTTATTGGAAAAGTTGACTTCACTGTTAGACACTTGTCTTCTTCGACAATGGCATTCCCAAATACCTTCCAGTTTTCTAGTGGTCAACCATGTGTCGTTAACGGACGCGCGAATGGAAACGTATGACGTGTTCCTTTATATATTTCCGTTGCTTTGGTGTTCTGCCCCACGCTCTTTGCTCAATTCTTCTAGTTCTTATATCTATCTTATATGAATTACAGTGTTCTGCCTATGATGCTAGTCCTTCATCAGAGACAACGTGGACCCAACGCTCTACTTTTCCAGAATATATTGTTGCTCTCACTACAATTGTTGGCTCCGTTCTTTTCGCTGTAAGTTCATTTCTTGAACTCATGATAGTTCTTAGGCTCTTACTGAGTTTAGTTCATTGTAAGTTAAGACTAGTTGGTGTTTCAGAATAGCATGTGATAATGTGTCGTTTTGCTGCATAATTCTAAAGCTTTGTCTTTTCATGATTAGATATTTGGTGGGGTTGGCATTGCTTGCCTCCCACTGGGGCTTATATTTGCATTTATAAGGCGGCCAAAAGCAGTGATTACTAGATCACAGTATATCAAGGTAGTCCATACGCTCTTCTGTTTATAAATCCCATTACTGTGCGAATGATTTTAGATAGACATTAGTGTTTTGGTCTGTTATTTTAATTGTTCAGGAAGCAACAGAACTTGGTAAAAAAGCAAGAGAATTGAAGAAGGCGGCTGATGCACTTCATCAGGAAGAAAGAAGTGGTTCAAAAGGAAGGAAATGGCGTAAAAACATGAAAGCTGTAGAAAAGGTATGTTTTCCTGAAAGTTCTATTGACTATAGGAACTAATTGCAATATAGGTGGCATGTTCTGTTTTTATGTTGCATCGAATATGTGTGCTTTTTGCATCAACTTTGTTACAGACGAAAATCCGTTAGATGTCCTCTCCTTCTGCTGTCAAAGGTAGGGGAAGGAAAGTAACTTAAAGATAGATAGGAGTGACTGTGCAGTACTCTGAGCTTGTTATATGCAAGGCCATTGGTTCGTCAATGTTTGTGGAGAAGTGGGACTATAATTTGTTTAGTAGCGTAAAGAAATATGTTGGAAAGTGATGAGCTTTTGATGATGGCACCTATTTGGAACGTATTCCAGTAACTATACAGTTGCGAGAATCATCTTCTAGAATCTTTAGATGCTGAATTCACTATGTTGGGAAGTGTTCCGGAAACAAATATGATAGCCTTATCAAATTATCTTCCTTAGGTGTCAATATACTAACAACATATAGAAAAACAAAACAGAGACATGACGCTGAGACTGTCTTATATAACCTGAGAGGAGTAGAAATAATCTAGTGCTAAAACCCTTAGCTGTGTGGAGCCTAGGAATATCTCATGGTTTATAAAATTTGATAGTATTTTACTGTTTTATTTTGTTCTAGATCTAAGTATGATCATTAGTTGATTTTCAAGGTTACGTTTCTCTATCTTTCAGGAATTGCTTCTTTTAGAGGAGGACGTGAATGCTCTAGAGGAGATGTATCCTCAAGGAGAGAAGGTAAACATGTAACATGTGTTAAGAATTACCTTGCCTGATGTCATTCACTCTTTCCTAGTTACCCAATGTAATATGTTTTAATATATTCAGGCAGAGACTACTTGGGCTATGACTGTTCTTGGCTATCTTGTAAAGCTGATACTTGGAGTGTTTGGGTAAGTGATCCTATTACCAGGCTTTTTGCTTGCCATGTTTAGTATTTAAATCTTCATCTGAACTTGTTTTTGTCATTTATTATTTAAATACGAAAAACTGAGAAGTGTTAGTGCCCTTGTGTACCAAGTTATACTTGTTGGAAAATATCCAACAAACCAAAGACATGATATAATTGATATAAAATCACCTATATTGTGATGAGCCGAACACTGTTACATAACCAAATAATTCCCCTGCAGTAAGTGATTAACATGATATAATTGATATAAAATCACCTAGTAAGACAAGAATGAGGCAAAGTTTGATTTGGGATTATATCAGTAAGCTGTCATTTTCAGATGGGTGCGATTTAACAAGTAATAAGAGTTTAAGATTTAAGGGGAAAAAATCCAGCCCTTGATTTGTAAATAATCCTGGGAAGAAAAGATTGTGAGTTTTTGAGATTTATTATCAAAATGAGGTAGTATTCTTGGTTCAACACCTACGCTTCCATGCCTAACAGCCATACATTCACTTTTCCCATATGATAATTAAATTCTAGTAGTCATTTGCAACAAAACAATATGGTTCTGCTGTTTGAAGTAGTATTATACTAATAACGAATTTTTTCCGTGCTTGGCGAAAGTCTGATTATTTAAATAAATAATAGATAAAATGATATTCTTTCGAGTAAAAGTCTCTTAAAGGGTAAAGAGACAAGTTTATTTTACTATATTATGTTTAGTTTTGCTGCAACTGACTTTGCTGCGTTTTGGAATTTAACTGATTATATGAAAGACATTGGATATTCATCTAAATCATGCATACATGCTGATTCAATTTACATTACAGATTGAGAAGTTCATGTTTCACATCCAAAAAACTGCTGATCTTTGGGCTCGGCTGTCTAAACAAGAACAGAAGTTTGCTAGGCGGTAATGGGTCATTTTTTATTCGGACTTTTAACCTACCACTGCATGATGGACATTTCTTAAAGTTAAATGTTCAAAATCTTGTGTTTCAGGTCTATTGAAGACATGAAACAGCATTTTGAACAATCTGTTTTGTCTAAGTTGCTGGAGCGTTACAACTCCCATTCGAAGCACTGAAGTCTGAACTGATTATATGTATCAGTGTGGGGGTGTCGGGGTGTATTTACATGCTCATATCGGTGTATAGTCTATATGTATGTATGTAAGCTCATCGCGTAAAAATGCTACTAACAAACAAAGAGATAATGGAATATTAAAGATATCAGCTATGGGGTTCCTTGATTCCCCTCCCCTGCATTTATTAAGATTCCGAGGCGGCAACATTGGTGGGTTGGATAACGGGTCAAAAGGGTCCACTTTAAACCGGGTAATTGTTAGGAGGTACTGTAATATGCATTTATTAAGATTCCCATGCCCTTTTAGCTAATTATTTATTTGACCCTTTTGAGGAAAAGCAAAACCCAAATCGACCAATTTATAAGTAAATGAAATTGCCTCATATGCATATAATCTCACACTTTCTTACGTGGCTGATAAGTTTGGATTCGTTTCCTCTATTTAATTTCAGTTGCCGAACCAAAACTAGATTCATTCGTCATATGCAGAACCAGGAAGTTCTTAGGAGCTCTTCCAGTCGATGACAGGCAAGTTATCTTATGTTTGTTATTGATATTATAAGAAAGAGTACTAAACTATTGTCTGACACAAACCATCTTTGATGACAGTGGAGAAGAAAACCCACTGGATATGTATGCAGGGGACATATATGCGCTGCGTTACAAGTCGATTAGAAAGCAGCCAACTTGACCTTGTTTGACCTCTTTTTTTCTTATTGTTTTAGCTCATGAATGTTATCAGTCTACTTAGTGTAATTTTCAGCTCTCTAAAAAAGTATGTGGGTGTGTTGGTGTTATAAGTCACCATGCAACCTATAACTGTATTTAATCATTAGTGTGAAATGAGGTTTTAATTTGTTTAAAACTAATGATACGTCATTAAGTATTTTCTGCTATGTTATAGTAGTAAGTTTGTGAAGCTGGTTGTTTAAACTAAAGATATCCTAAAGACTGTAAGTTGATTTCTAAGCTCCATTTATGTTGCTTATATTTTATTAACATAGTCTTAGTCCCTAATCTGTGCAAGAGCCTAGAATATTGCTCGACACTGCGACAACTTTGTTGTTCTTTTGTGTTGAAGTGTTAAATGTTTTGCATTATGAAAACCATCTATTCGTGTAACATGACATCCATAACGAAGATTTAGGGTCTTGATGGATCGGCTTGTTCTTTGGTACATGGTCATTCACAAGCTTGGATATCTGCACTAAGTTAGTCCTACTAATGTGGTGTTTGGCACTGTGTTTTGAGAGTGGTTATATGATTATTGTGGGCTGTATTTCTAGTGTTTGGGATATAGTAAAATTGGTTTTCATAGGGTGATTATTTAGGGGTCGGATACAATTATGAATAATGAGTTTAGGGAGTAGGAATAGAATAGGCTGAGGTCAGGCCGGATAGTGCCATCGCAGGCCCCAAACATTCCCTAATCCTTATTACAAAACCACTTGATGTAAGAAACACCATATCCCAACCGGTCACAATTCATGATTCCGGAAATATGAAAAACTATAATATACTAAATGACATGCTAAGCCTAATTACAGAAAGGAAGAAGAGGAAGAGAGTCTCAAACATCGTTACACACACAAATTTAGCAAAGACTGTAGTCGAAAGTGAGCATGTTCATAGGTTAGCTATTATGGTGTACTGTTTTGAAAATGTATTTTCTTTCTATGACACTATTAGAACATATTGTATGCAATTTGATTAAATCTCAAACATTTCACAATTAGAGAAAAGTTTGATCCTCCATCACGTAATTTAAACCAAACCTTGTTACTTTTAAGTTGTAACTAGCGATTTTTTTGTCAATATCTGATTTTGCACACATGGTACGCGTTGAGGCCAAAATAAATTATTAGTGTCCACATATTTTCACCACCAATAACCTCTGACATTATTTTTTTTTTCTATTTTTTGTTTTTTCGATTTCATGAGGTGAAAACAGTTTGGGCAAAGGTTGACAAAAATATTCATAAACTATAATTCAAATCTCGTTAGAGACATGTGTGATCATCGCTAAAAGAATAAGTAATTCTTTTTCCTAACACGCGCAACTGATCATTTTGAACTGTTAGAGTGAGTCCCTCAAAATGGCTTCCCTTCCCATCTTGAACGTCCTCGAAAAATCTCAAGTATCGCCTCCACGAGCCACTTTTCTGCATAAATTTTAGAACAGCTAATGATGTAACGATATTTGTTACTGTTAGATTTTGGGTTGTTAATATTTCCTATCTGTATTAAGACTACCTCATTATCATTATGAAAAATATTTTCATTTCTATCTTATATACTAATTTTCGTAGAACCATTGCTTTTAACCATGATGCATACGAAATTTACAGAAGTTTAACAATGTGCTTTCGTCTTGGCATATAAATCATTTGTAAATAACAACAGTCAGCTTCCATTTGGATCCAATTTTGATTTTAAATAAGTGGCCTTTTAGAAAACATTTACAAAATATGAGTTCTACAATCAAAATATGGAATTTAACTCAAAATAAAATTAAATAGTGTTTAGTTTGCACATAGCAAATAGCTGAATGCAGTCACAAACATCAGTTACATCAACAAAGGCACATGTGCTATCCGATGGACTTGCAGTAGCAGCAGTAGTGAGAAACGCAGCCATATACAACTGATCGAAACATATATAGCACCGTTTCAATGCACACATATAACGGAATATAAAGAGAATCATGAACACAATATTAATAAGGACAACATAATTAAAAGGCACAATAACACGTAATAGTATATATGACCGAGTATTACTTGCATTCCAGATGACCTATGCGGATTCTCTTCCTCTCTTCATCTTGTCAACTCTTAGCACCACTGCGACGTATATCTTGTCCACGGTTTCCTCAGCAAACATGAAAAGCTTATGTCTCCAATGTTTCTTGAACAACAAAACTCCAATAACACCCCAAAACCCTGCTGCAAAACCGCACATTATGTCCATATAGAACCATACCTTGTTTGATTTATGAGTAGCTGCTTTGCTGTTTTTGTGCATTGTGCATTGTTGTTTGGTCCTCATTGTTGGAGCAATTTTTGGTAATGGAGCACCACAAAGGTCTCTGTTCCCAACATATATTGATGGATCCGTAAGGGTCTGCAATTGATTTCCTGTTGGAATTTGTCCGGACAAGTTGTTGTGTGACAAATTCAAATAACTCAAAAAATTCAAAGCTGCAATACTTGGAGGGATCGGACCGGTCAACTGGTTTCCTGAGAAATCCAGAGAAATTAACGCCTTCATGTTTCCAATGTTGTCTGGAATGCCACCGTTGAGATGATTATTAGACAAATTGAGACCCAGCAATGCAGAAAGTGACATAAGCTCGACAGGTATTTCTCCGACAAGGTTATTGCTTGAAAGATCCATGTTTATGACGTATCTGTATGTTGTTGTATATTCAAGAGAGACACCTTTCATCACCTGATTCAGATTTTCTTCAGACTGTAAATCTGCAAGATCTCTTACAAAAGAGCTACGGTTAATCATACCATTCAACTTTCCTAGACAATGAGGGATAGGACCCACTAAGTTGTTGTGTGCCACATCCAAGATTTGAAGATATGAATTATTGCACAAAGATCGAGGAATACTTCCAGTGAAGTTATTTTTGTGTAACCTGAAAACTGACAAATATTCCAATTTATCTCCAATCCATTCGGGTATGTTTCCAGAAAACCCATTATCACCCAAATCTAAGATATATAATTCTTGTAAATTCCCCAATTCTTGAGGAAGCTCACCAGTGAAATGATTGTCGTTCAAGTTTAGCCAAACTAATGATTGTGGTAAGATAGAACTTGGAATGACACCAGATAATTGATTTGAGCTAAATTTCATGATATGCAAGTTTCGCATATTCCCAAGACATTCAGGAATTCTCCCAGTTAACCTATTTCTGGAAAGATCAAGATATTCCAAATCAGTCCTTCTACACAATGAAATAGGAATCGACTCATTGAAAAGATTATCTTGCAGAAATAGTTCTGCAGGAGAATAACCATCTACAGTAGGAAGGTTTGTTAAAGGTCCGCTGAGTTTATTGTGAGAGAGATCTAAGTAATCAATGACAGGCATCTTCCGCAACCATGTCGGCAGAGGTTCTGTAATGCTAGCATTAGACAACCTTAAACGTCTTAGTTTCTCTTGTGTTCGGAGCCACTGTGGAAATCCATTTATAATCTTGCTGGAACTGAGATCAGCACTTATCAACTGGAATGGAGGTTTCCACTCACGCGAAACAATGAATGTCAGATTACTGTTAGAAGCAGTAGTTAAGTACTTCAACATCGAAAGGTTAGCAAAGTGAGCTTCAGTAATTACTCCTTCTAAAGAATTTTTAGAAATATAAAGATATCTGAGTTTGGTGAGTTGCCCAATTGAAACTGGAATAGTCCCATTTAACTGATTTTCAGAAATATCAAGATATCTGAGTTTAGTAAGTTTCCCAATGAATTTCGGAATGGGACCTGTTAGCTGGTTACCAGAAAGATCCAACTCTTCCAATAATCTTAATCTTCCCAGTGATTCAGGGATTGGACCTGTTAATTCGTTGCCCCTTAAACTTAAGCCTCTTAAATTGGCCATTCTTCCCAAGGAGTCTGCAGGAAATGCACCTTTTAAACCACTCCCATCTAAGTACAGCCTCTCGAAAGCGTATTGGGAGCATTCTGATACATTTTTCGGTGATTTCAATTCAATACTAAATTGATTATACGATACAGTCAGTTCTTTCAAGTGACACTGTCTCCAGATTCCAACATCCTCAATATGCTCAAAGCTGTTATTTGAGAGATCAAGCCTTAAAAGGTTAGGCATGATAGGAACCGATGAATTCAACATGTTTGATGAAAGGTCAAGGGATAATAGAGAACTCATGTTTGTTAAAGCAGATGGAAATCTGCCTTCAATTAGGTTCCAGCTAAGATCCAGGTGTTGGATGATAGAAATTGCGGTGAAATTAAGATGATTGGGAGATAGATGCGTGTTTTGGAGCCCACAATGTGACAAACGCATCTGAGGAAAATAATGGATCGTGCTTAGAAAGTTTGTAGAATTCCATGAAAGACTAAAATTGAAGTATGAAAGGTCCAGGAATTCTAGGGATGTCATGTTCTGAAAAAAGGCTGGAAATTGACCTTTGAAATAATTGCGGCTAAGATCTAGATGCTTAATGTTGGCAAGTGTTGTACTCGAATTACTAAGAGTACCAATATCAGCATTTGTAAGCTGACATCGAGACAAACTTAACATTTCTAAGGACGGCATCATGTAAAACACCATGTCACGGTTTTGAGCCTTCAAAAGACTTACATGACTCAAGTCAAGAGACTTGAGTAATGAAAGGCCAGACATCCATGACATATCATCTGACATCAGCCAGTTGTATGGGGGTGTGCTTGATCCAAGATCAAGAACTTTTAAATTAGAAAGATTTCCAATGTGAGGAGGAATAACACCAGAAAAATAGGCATTGGAAAGATTGAGGTAACTTAGCTGTTTCAAGGATCCAATGAACTCGGGGATCCGGCTTCCTCGAAAAACATTGGCACTCAAGTCCAATAACTTTAGATTCCTCAAGTGTCGTAAAGAAGAGCTCACCTCGTTACCAATCAAGTATTGATCATATCTAATGTCGTCTTCACGTCCTCTGAGATGAAGGCCTTCAACTTTCCCAGTTACTTTGTCGCAATGAACTCTTTCCCACTGGCAACAGTCATTACCAACCCATGATGACAGCATATCACCGACATCTTCGACACTGTGTTTAAACTTGAGTAGAGCTAATCGCTCTTCCTTAGAACAAACTGCGGAGATATTTGGAGCACAATAACAAGTATGTATGTTTGCAACAAAAACGAGAAGGATTAACAAAGACTGGTGATTCGCCATTTTTGCTAGTAGTAAAATGCAAAGTGTAAAGATGGGTTCAAATGATCAACAAATTGGTTCATTTAATTTATGGTGTCATAGAAGACTTGGAAGTCATTGTAGCTTGAGGTCAATGGAAAATTTACATCCACAAAATGTATTGATTCTTATCCTGGTTACACCTATGTCTTCACACGGCAAGTTTGAAGTCAACAAAGTATATGTACTGCACAGGGCCATAGTCCAAAAGGGGCCTCAAAATTTTGTGAATTATTAATAAATCGTATTGGATTAGGTTTCTCACTTATTATTAACTGTATATTACACTTTTATAATCAGTTTTTGTTTTATATTTTTTCGTCTTTTATCAATTTTTGTTCCATGTTCTTGTCAAACTTTATAGTTTCTGTTCCGTGCTTTACATTTCATAGTTTTACACAGGATTTTTAAAAAAATAAATAAAATAAAAAATGAAAAAAGTTAGTGGGGTGGAGTCATCAATTTAGGGGTACTAATAACCAAACTCTTCTCTATATATATAGATGAGAGGGTGAAGTTTATTTGTACTTTCTTTTCATGCTCACATTTAATAAACGTTTGAGTGTAAACTAACTCGTGTGTGTTGGTGTCACTCGATATTAAGGGATCATAAACCTTTGTTGCGGTCTTGTTGGAGTTGTTTTTGATTCGTAATTCCGCGCTCGAAACCGATTTGTTGGATTTCTTTCAACAATAGAGAACTGTGCCAACTTTCTATCCACATATTATCCCACATAGGTTGAACGACGAACTTGTTGGTTACATATATACCATAGTGTACGTGTGTTACTCGTCATTAGATTAGTATCATGTTCTCAGTATGTGTTCCTTCTCATGCTTAAAAAGTTTGCAAACTAATCATAGATAGCATGAGAAAGTTCATTCAACTGTGAATTAATATGAATTCTTAAATTTTTAATATTCTTTATTATCTTGCTTTGTTCATTTTTTATTGTTTGGTGTAGTTTTATTGCAACGAATAGCAAATGGAAATAAAGTAAAGAGTTAATTTCATAAATGGTGTAACACCCCCTAATTTGGTTTGTGGCAGCGGAAAAGTAATTAGGGTGTTACGGTGAGGATCGAAGTTAAAATTTCAGAAAACGGCCCGGAAGGGGCGTTTTGAAAGTTATATGTCATTCAAAATGATATTTTTGATACAAAAGGAAATTATTTGATTTGGAAATCCCATGAAAAGATGTGATAATTTGGAAAGAATGACATATTTGATTTTACACCATTTAAGTTATCAGAGTAAAAGATGCCCGCTCCGTGTCTTGTCCTGCTCCGTTAATTTCCTGAGATAAACATGCTTAAAAACGTCAACACAATGGTTGGTGAGTTCGTGGAGTTTATAGAAAATAACTTTCTTCGAAAGGTGTATAGTGATTGTCGAAATAAATAGTAATCCTTCATGAAATAATTAATAAGTTGTGTTGTATAAAATTCACAAGTAAATCATGTATGATCACCAAAATCATAAGTTCAGGTATAAATGCAGATGAGCTACGTTGTTATACGCTCGATATAGACTGTTGGGTCAGCTTTTAAATGTATCGATATACCAAGCATTTTGGGTTGTCTTTTGTAGAGTTCTTGTTTAAATCACATATGATAACAATTAAAATTCAAGTACGGGATTCATAATCATAACACGTAGTGAAATAATAATCTAATGTCTGAAATCTATCAGTGTAAAGTGGTGGTCTTCTAAATACAGCTGTATCCTAGGATATATATGAAACATTCATATATTCATAAAGTTATATTGCCCTAAGCCTCATGACACGCAAAACGTTAACAATTGGGTGTCCCACCAGGGTTACCTGATGGGTGATTTATGGCCCTCAGTGAATAGGTGACTTGCCAATTCCTATTTTTCTCAAATATAGTGCACCACGACTAATACGACTAACCATGAGGCATTCCGTCAAAGTATTAGTGGGTAGGTCGTCAGCCTTTAACAGGTTTCGAAGCTGTTCACTATATTCGCGCTCACCGCAGTGATTAATGGCTCATGATCGAGGGACTTTATGGCAATAAAGTGTGCTTAGGCAATATAGGTGAATCATGCGTAATTTTAGTCTTGGCAATTATTTATAGTGAAATATAGAAATATCATATTAAAGTAGCAGTACATTCATTTGTCACATGAATGCATACAATGAGTTTCAGTATCATGTTACATCAAGTAGTTCAGAGATGTTATGTTTCAAGTTCCGTGTTTAAGCTAAACAGATAATTTGCACATATATTGAGCATGTTTTCCTTTCAAGTATAATTCAAATAGGTAAAGCATAGTTGATAGTTTTGAGCAATTCATGAGAGTTTTCAAGTAATATAAAACAGTTAAAGCATGTATCTCCCCCAAAAGAGTTATTAAAAACAAGTGTGAAAAGTAGGGGCCACGACTCACCTTAGCCACAGCAAGCAAAGATCACACTGACATGACTGGCATCTAGAGCATATTACAACAGTCTCATACAGCAACGACGGTACACAACCTAATATGTATACAGTTACCTCAAAACACGTCTAGCACAATAATAAAGTCTATAAAAGATAAAGTGTCATAGTTTTCGTGGATTATTCAGTTTTCCAAAACTTATCAAAAGCTTAGTTTAAATGTTTCATGTGGTGTGGTAAGATAACCTAGACTCGACAGACAACTCCCGCCAAATAGAATAGACATCAACTAACTCAAGAGGATACTGACAAGAACTCAAACCAAGGAGGACAACTTAGCAGCTATGGACAAACAAACACTTCAAATCAAATAACTAGTTTGTGCGTTTCGGCATTTACCCCGTTATCCCAAATAGTTTGTATAAAAGATAAGCGTCTTGTAAAATAGGAAAAAGTTTAACTATCAAAATCAGTTTTTCTCAAATCGTTGAGATTTGGACTAACCAAATCTGAAATTACAATAATTTATAAGTTTATGTCCCGATAATATTCCTTGTAAATATTAGTTTTAGTTTTATTGAAGATTTTGAATCCGTTTCGTGTTTAATATATCATACCGTTTCGAGTCTCAAAATGTTCAATAAGTCCGTCATCTGATATCGTAAGTCCGATAATGATCCATGATTGTCCACTGTCTAAATATAATAATCAAAGTCCGTATTCAAATCAGTGTCACAATTTCCAAGTATAATCCGAAACGTACTATTATATCGCCAAAACAAATCATCCCGTTAGTATAATTCATTTTCGACACAACCAATATAATTGAAAACACTTATTGTGCTTTATGGGCTTCGGCCCATTTTCAACAAACATACCAAGTTGGGCTAAGGCCCACACTTAAACAAACACACCTTATTATTAAGCTTTGGGCTTTGGCCCAGGACAGTAACCAAACGCACCCTGCTGGAATTAAACTCACCCAAATATGTTGCAAACCAGCAAACGTACCCTTGTGGGTGAACCTGTGAACCGAGCAAAACGCTCAACAAACAACAATGACAACAACGATGATATAGACGAGACCAGACAAACATAACGCACCCTCGTGTGTGGTTTTGGGAGCCGAACGACCCCCAACAACAACAAGAACATCAATATTGACCATAATGCTTAAAGCAAAATTTTACCAACCCAAGACCCTTAGGTCTTGACTGCCAAAGCCAAAGGAAATAAATCAAAATGAAATGCTAATTCTCACAAGACTAAAATAAGCTTCGACAATACTAGATAAAGGAACCCAAATATCACCGAGACATTAAGGATCTCGGCGGTGAATTCGACAGCCATCAAATAATCGAGTCCCAACAAAACTGAGCACACCATAAATCTTACCACACGAGTCTTAGTCAAAAACATGTTTGTATCCGGTTTTAACCACAATTCCAATAACAAGTTTTACTAGTTTATCGTCCAAATAAATTCGATTAAGAATATGTTTTAATCCACGGAGAACAAATGACAATAATAATCGATAATAATAATAAAAGAAATAATAATAATATTGACGGGTTTTCTCGGTTTTACCATGACGAGAAGGAGAAGAACAAGGTGGCGGTGTCGCGTGGTGACTGGAAAGACTCGAAGCAACAAACTCCTTAAAAATAGCGGCAGCAGTGGTGGTTTAATCGTGGTGTTTGAGTGAGTTTCTTGGCGCGTGGATTATGAGGAAATGATGGGGATGATGAGGGGATCATAGTGGTGGTGGCGGTGTAGTAAGGTGAGCGGCGGTGGGCTGGTGGTGGCCGGTTTTGTGGTCGGAAAACTTAGAGAGAGAGTGAGGTGAGAGAGATGGGATTGAAGCAGTAATGTGAAGTTAGGTATAATATAGAAGAATTATTTCACACGTTTTTCTTGACTTAAAGTCTTCGAATCAATCATTTGAGTTTACTGTGGTTTGATGGACAGCTATACATACTTCACCGACATTCAAGATATTATTTGAGGTTACTGTGGTTTGATGGACACGTTTGCATGTTTTGCTGGCACACCAAAAATATCTTAGGTAGGTAGGTATATGTAAGGGTAGCTAAAAATATTTTAGGTAGGTGTAGGAAATCTAGCATGGACGAATGGTGTATAGATATGGTAGATTCTTGGTAGATTTTTGATGTCCTATGTATACGTGGAATGAGAAGATATAAAATATGTAGGAATTGGGGTATGATATGTGAGGGAATATGTATGGGCTAAGATAACATGTCGTTCAAGTGGTTGTAGTAGGTATAGGTTGATTACATATTTTTATAAAAAGAGTCGGTTTGGTTAGTATTATCCGAAAGATTTATGTAATATTTCTATATCAAGAGGACAAATAAAAGGGTAGATCGTACATAAAAGATATAGAACCAAGTGGACACATTTTGTTTGTGAAAAGAAATTGATCGATTTATTTTGGGGTAGAATTTGCATGATCTACGTATTACATATAAGAAGAGTTTGCATACATGACTTCGTATTTTAAAATGAAGGTAAGTTGGAATTCAGTTAAATATTTAAATTGTAGAAAAGCTTGTCATTATTTGTGACGTTTGAATTTAGTGAAAATGGGGTGTCATGGTTCATTCGCGTCTCGTAGTATGTGTCGCGAAAATGTAACGTGGTAATGTTAACAACAAGAGAAAAATTTTAATTTCCCCGTAAAAATGGGTTTTATTAGACAATAACTCAAGGTTATTATTAATTAATGAGGATTATCGTAATGGATTTTCGTGGGTTAATCTTACAAATGGTCCCTGTGGTCTGTCGGGTTTAACGGCTTTAGTCCTTTACTTTTTTTAACGGATCCGGTCCCTGTGGTTGCGACCCATAATGGTTTTGGTCCCTTGACCAATATTTCCGTCAATTTCACTGTTAAGTGCTTGTGTAAACAAGTGCAATAACAAAGATACCCTCTATCTATTGCCAAAATTACAAAAAATACCAATTGAGTCAACCCTCACCTTTATTCTTATAATTTCTTTTATTTATTTATTTATATTATTATTGTTATTCAGTTTTTATTTTTCAAAAGAGTAAATTACACCGTTCGTCCCTGTGGTTTGAGGTCCATTTCATTCTCAGTCCCTGTTTTTTTTCTTGTTTTTTTTGTCCCTATATAGTTTCAATTGCACGCCAGTTGTACTTATCGTTAACTGGAGTTATCTTTTCTGTTAGCACGTGGCAACGTTAGTCCATTAACCAAACAAGCGTTTACAACGTTAGCCCTTTTACTAACGGCCGTTTTATTTTTCAATTTTTGGTCCTTGTGCTAACAATTGGAAAAAAAATTATTATTACTATAAAAATTGGAAAAAAATTTATAAAAATTCGAAAAAATATATAAAAATTTGAAAAAATTTATAAAAATTCGAAAAAACTTATAAAGATTCAAAAAAATTTATAAAAGTTCGAAAAAACTTATAAAAATTCGAAAATTTTTTAAAAATTCAAAAAAATTTTAAGAAATTCGAAAAAACTTATAAAAATTCTGAAAATTTATAAAAATTCGAAATTTTTTTAAAAATTCGCAAAAACTTATAAAAATTTTAAAAATTCGAAAAGACTAATAAAATTTTAAAAAAATTTTAAAAATTCGAAAAAGTCAAAAAAATTCGAAAAAAATTTATGAAAATTCAAAAAATTTATAAAAATTCTAAAAAATTTATAAAAATTCAAAAAATATAAAAATTCAAAAAATATAAAAAAAATTTAAAAATTAGAAAAAACTTATAATAATTAAAAAAATTTATAATAATTCGAAAAATTTATAAAAATTCAAAAAATTTATAAGAATTCGAAAAAAAATTTGAATTCGAAAAATTTGTATTTTTATACTTTTCGAATTTTTATAAATTTTTTTATATTTTTTGAATTCTTATAAATGTTTTCGAATTGGTATAAATTTTTTCGAATTTTTATAACTTTTTCAAATTTTTACATATTTTTCAAATTTTTATATGTTTTTTTGGATTTTTAAATTTTTATATTTTTTGAATTTTTATAAATTTTTTGAATTTTTATAAATTTTTCGAATTTTCATCACTTTTTCGAGTTTTAAAAAAATTTTCGAAATTTTATTTCTTTAGAATTTTTATAAATTTTCAAAATAATTATAAGTTTTTTCGAATTTTTAAATTTTTTTTGAATTCTTATAAGTTTTTTGAATTTTTATATGTTTTTTCGAATTTATAAAATTTTTGAATTTTTATAATTTTTTTTATAATTTTTGAATTTTTATATTTTTTGAATTTTTATTAATTTTTTGAATTTTTATAAAATTCTGGAATTTTTATAAATTTTTTCGAAATTTTATAACTTTTTCGAATTTTTAAAAAATTTTCGAAATTTTATAAGTTTATTTCGAATTTTTATAAATTTTCAAAAATTTTATAAATTTTTTCGAATTTCTAAATACTTTTTTGAATTTTTAAAAAATTTTCGAATTTTTATAAGTTTTTTTGAACTTTTATAAATTTTTTCGAATTTTTATAAATTTTTTTAATAATAATAATAATAATAAGCACAAGGACCAAAAATGAAAAATAAAACGACCGTTAGTAAAAGTACTAACGTTGCAAACGCTTGTTTGGTTAATGGACTAACGTTGCCACATGCTAACGGAAAAGATAATGCCAATTAATGATAAGGACCACTGGCGTGCAATTGAAACTATATAGGGACAAAAAAAGCAAGAAAAAAAATAGGGACTGAGAATGAAATGGACCCCAAACCACAGGGACGAACGGTGTAATTTACTCTTTTAAAAATTTCAAACCACAAATGTCAACTAAATCCATTTCTTATAGCAAACAAGCATTTCTTTTAACTAGCAAATAATCATCCATCATTAAACACTACTACGTAATCTTGTTATAAAAGCTAAATAACATTTTCCCCACAGTTGTAGCAGCCTCCACGTCAACCACGTCCACCACCACCACCATAACGACCACCACGCCTACCACCATGACGCCCACCACCACCAAATCCTTTAATTCCCAATTCTAAAAATTTCCAAAAGACAATCTTAACAAATTAATATTTTTTTTTTCTTTATACAGATTTACAAAAGAATCTAAATCTTATATGAAAAAAAAACAAGAAAAGTAAAAGCCTAAATCTACATACATAATCTAAACATTTTCCTTCAAGATTTTCTAACATTTTATCATCTTCAAACCCATCTACATACAGATCTATTGGCGTGTGTTGGTAAGTATGGATTTGGATCCGATTCAAACCATCGCTACCATCTTCAGATTGATGGTGATGGTGGTGCCGGTGTACACTGTGGTCGGCAGAAATAACAAAAAAAAAAAAAAAAAAAAAAAAAAAAGGTCATGGTGACTTCGAGTGGTGGTGGTTGCGTATGGTGGTGCGGGTGATGGCTGCAAGAGGTGGCGGTTGTTCGTAGGTTTGATGGCAGTTGGGTTGTGATAGATATGGGTGTTAGGTGAAGAAGATGAAAGAGGAGAGAATATGTGTGTTTGTGATGAGGTACCCAAATGGTAAATGGATAAGCAAAGTGCGGTAATGAGGATACCCAGATCTGTGTATTAAAAAATTGTTAATAGGATTTGTGTGGTAAATGGATAAAATGACGAAACTACCCTTATATGTGACTTGCACATGATGCACTTAACAGTCAAACTGACGAAAATATTGGTCAAGGGACCAAAACCGTTATGGGTCGCAACTACTGGGAGATGATCCGTTAAAAAAAATAAAGGAAGTATATCCGTTAAACCCTACAGACTACAAGGACCATTTATGAAATTAACCATTTACGTAATCGCATACTACACAGCTTTTTTTTTTTTTTTTTTTTTTTTTTGAACTTTTCATAAATTTTGCATCTGTGAAAAATGGTTGGAGCTCGGTTAAGCCCAAAATATAAAAATTAATAATAATAATAAAAAATAAAAAAAAATCATTGTTAGTCATCATTTTACCACAATGTGTTTCGTCGTTACTAATAGCAAATATAAGTTGATTACAAAACGCATTTCTTTAAGCTCATACATGAGTTTGTTTAAGACACTATAGAAAATAGAAATTATCAATCATGTTGCCGTTGGGAGCCGTTGGGAATGTTATATGGCAATGCAAAAGCAAGAATATGTCTTCAAAAGATCTAAATCAGCGGGGAAACTTGGCTTTGTGCACTCTTCTTGAGTGCCGACTGATCATACCCCAAAAGACCTAGCCCCAGGCATTAAACACATGTCCCATCGACCCTTTAGTCAGAAGTTTAGATTAAGCCAATAACCTATTTTTCTTAAGACTTTTTTTGACCGGTCAACCGTATATTTTTGACAAAGTACGTAGTGATACAAAAGCAAAAATATGTATGTGAATATTGGGTGTATCCTGAATTTTATTAAAATACAAAAATATTATGGTAATATGTTTGTTAAGGACAATTAATAATTACGTGCAAAATAAACACATAATTAATAGTACATTGTTTTCAGATCTCGACATAAGCATATCGAAACAATTAATACAATAGACATTTTACACTCTATGACTATAATAAGCCTAAAGGATTGCCAAGCTGCTTATTTGTAGATCTTGACGTAAGTGTTTGTCATAAACTTTGCCTAGCTACTTGCAAACCTAAATTTGTACATTTGAGCATTCAAAACAAGCTTACTTATCGGCATAATAAGTTTCCTAAGCAACCTAGGGCTGAAAAAAGAATCAAAACATGGACAAACTCCAACGTTCATGACCAGAAAACGTAATCCCACATTGGTTGAAAAAAGAAATTTACGAGTTTTATTTCTAGTCTGAAACCAACTCAGCTACACACTATTAAAAGTCTTGGACCACAACTTCCAAACAGATTTCGCGTATCTTTCGAGGAGCTACACTTATGACTTGAAGAAGTGTAGTTAGTGTAAACGAGTCTTATGATAACACAGGTAAGTTCCTCAATTACAAGCCCAATGGGATTTATCCCTCCTCCTGGTATTAGATTTCAATGGGCTTGGACAAGGGAGTTACTTAATTCACGAGAGTTTGAGGATCTAACTAACCTGACCGCGCTTCTATCACAACTCAGCTTATCAACGGAGGAAGAAACATGGGAATTTACAGTTGGTGCAACTAGAAAATTCACAGTCAAGGACATGAGATCACACATAACCTCTTTGTCATACCCGTCTACATCACAGCCGACTAGATGGAACAACTCAATTCCTTCGAAGGTAAACATTAATACTTGGAGAGCAATGAACTCGAGGCTGCCTACAAGAAAAAACCTCGACCTTAGAGGCATCGATTTAGATTCCCTAAGATGTCCTATATGTGATGAAGAAATTGAAACGGAAGAACACGTGTTTGTCCATTGCAAGATTGCTGTGGATATTTGGAAAGACGTCTTCAAATGGTGGAAAATCCCAAACTTACATCTCAACAACCTCTGTGATGTGATACATTTGGCGGACCAGACCTTGATTGCAGCCAAAAACACAAGGTTCTTAGATGCCGTGGTTCAGACGACTATTTGGGCCCTTTGGAAGTTTAGGAATGAGGTGACTTTCTCCTTGAAGCGCCCAAGCAAAGATCTCATTTTTAGCGACATTATACGCTTGTCATTCACTTGGATTTCTAGTAGATGTAAGAAACCAAATTTAAATTGGACAGAGTGGTTTTTTGACCCTTGTAATGCTCTATCCCAACCTTGTATTGCCTCCTAGCATCTTGCTAGTTTTCTAATCAAGTTGCCGTTCAAAAAAAAAAATGATAACACTGTCCAATTTGAGCCACTGTAAGGGTCCAACATTGGTCTTAAAGCCTTCGGGGAAAAAAGAAAATGGAGATGATCGAAGATGGCTACTAGACATTGGGCCAATAATGATCGGCATAACAAGTTTTCTAAACAATCTGCTAGTGCCACAACTGATATCATAATACTCCCTCCGTCCCAGTAAAAGTGTCCTACTTTGAATATTCAAAATCTTTGTTTTTCAACTTTGACCGTAAATATTTTTGTTTGTGTTATATAATACTTTATGAAAGTTATATGAATTGATTTAGTTTTAGATGTGTTTTCATTGGGTATACTTTTCATCAAGTATTATATAACACAAACAAAAATATTTACGGTCAAAGTTGAAAAACAAAGACTTTGAATATTCAAAGTAGGACACTTTTACTGGGACGAAGGGAGTATACAAATACTCCAACGTTCATGACCAGAAAACATAATCCCACATTGGTTGAAAAAAGAAATTTACGAGTTTTATTTCTAGTCTGAAACCAACTCAGCTACACACTATTAAAAGTCTTGGACCACAACTTCCAAACAGATTTCGCATATCTAACTTTCGAGCTAATCTTTCGAGGAGCTACACTTATGACTTGAAGAAGTGTAGTTGGTGTAAACGAGTCTTATGATAACACTGTCCAATTTGAGCCACTGTAAGGGTCCAACATTGGTCTTAAAGCCTTCGGGGAAAAAAGAAAATGGAGATGAAGAAAGATGGCTACTAGACATTGGGCCAATAATGATCGGCATAACAAGTTTTCTAAACAACCTAGTGCCACAACTGATATCATAATATACAAATCTTAAGAGGAGCTACACTTTGATGACTTGAAGAAAACTAGTTAACGTAAGCATTCGAAATTTAGAGAAAACTTGTCTTATAAGGGTCCAACTATTGGACTTGAAACCTTCAAAAAGAAGATGAAGATGACTACTAAACATGGGCCTAATAATTTGTGTTGAAATGATGCATGGTTTTTTTATGCAGGCCCAATTATCTTTTCTGTCTTGTACTCTTGTTATATGCTTCAAAATATGAGTAAATTGCACTTTTGGTCCCTATTGTTCGGCAAAATTGCAGATTGGGTCCCCAACCTTTTCGAAAAAAAATATTTTTTCAAAAAAAATTAATTTCGAAAAAAAATTAATTTCGTGACTAAGTTTGTAAAACGTGGCACAACACATGGACCATTTATGTAAGAAAGATGAAAAGAAAATAGAAAAAGAAGAAGGCGAGGGTAATTTAGTCATTTGATGTTGATCAGGGACCAAACATGTAGGCCAAACTTTAAAATAGGGATGTCCATTGCACTTTCAAAAGGTTGGGTGCCAAACATTAGGAACCAAAAATGCAATTTACTCTAAAAATATCTTTAGAAATACTTTCTCCATACAGCTCAATACGTAATTCCGTGTATATCAGAGTAATAAAAACATATGACTTATGATATCAAATTCGTATATGATAAAGGATTTATTGGCTACTTATTTTTAGTTTTAGATATAACTGCTCATCTTATAAGCATGTTTTTCGAAAACATTGCTTAGCTACATGCAAAACAAATTTGTAAATTCATAATATATGCACGTTGAGCATTAAAAAATGTGTACTGATCGCCATAATAAGTTTGCTTAACAACCCATGGCTATAACATGTAACATAATCCAAAAATACTTTAACCTTCATGACCAAAAAACGTACTTCATTCAACCATGTATAAAATTTCTTCGCGAATGATTAGATAAGTAAAAGCTAACCCATTGTCCTAAGAAAAATTCACATGTTGTTTTAGTTCAATGCTTAAACATTTCTGCCTTTCGTTTTTAGAGCACTAACAACATATACTATCATGTTATCCAAGATGTTCCCTTCATAATTCATGCTCCGATCGAAAACACAAAATAAGTTGCTTCTAAACTTGAATTTGGAGTTCCGTGTAACAAATAGTTCTTTAACCAACTATTGATAACTCTTGCATTGTATATCTCTTACTTTCCATGTTCATAAAAATATTTTCTGTGATTTGAGCTAAATTGCATTGTATATCTCTTACTTGAATTTATTCTTGTGATTGTCGTTCAAGTTTAGCCAACTTAACATTGATGATTGTGGTAAGATAGAACTTGGAATGACACCAGATAAGTGATTTGAGCTAAATTGCATGGTATTCAAGTTTCGCATATTCCCAAGACATTCAGGAATTCTCCCAGTTAACCTATTTCTGGAAAGATCAAGATATCTCAAATCAGTCCTTCTACACAATGAAAAAGGAATCGACTCATTGAAAAGATTAGCTTGCAGAAATAGTACTGCAGGATAACCATATACATGAACACTTCGTTCAGTAGGAAGGTTTGTTAAAGGACCGCTGAGTTTATTGTGAGAGAGATCTAAGTAATCAATGACAGGCATCTTCCGCAACCATGTCGGCAGAGGTCCTGTAATGCTAGCATTAGACAAGCTAAAATATTCAAGTTTCTTTTGTGTTGGGAGCCACTGTGGAAATCCATTTATAATCTTGCTGGAACTGAGATCAGCTCTTATCAATTGGAATGGAGGTTTCCACTCACGCGAAACAATGAATGTCAGATTACTGTTAGAAGCAGTAGTTAAGTACTTCAACATCGAAAGGTTAGCAAAGTGGGCTTCAGTTATTACTCCTTCTAAAGAATTGTTAGAAATATCAAGATATCTGAGTATGGTGAGTTGCCCAATTGAAACTGGAATAGTCCCAGTTAACAGATTGTCACTAAGATCCAAAAATGTTAAAGCAGTTAAACTTCCAAAGGATTCTGGGATTGAACCATTCAAGTGATTATAAGAAAGATCCAACTCTTCCAATAATCTTAATCTTCCCAGTGATTCAGGGATTGGACCTGTTAATTCGTTGCGCCGTAAACTTAAGCCTCTTAAATTGGCCATTCTTCCCAAGGAGTCTGCAGGAAATGCACCTTTTAAACTCCAATCTAAGTTCAGCCTCTCGAAAGCGTATTGGGAGCATTCTGATACATTTTTCGGTGAGTCAGTCAATTGATTATACGATACAGTCAGTTCTTTCAAGTGACACTGTCTCCAGATTCCAACATCCTCAATATGCTCAAAGTTGTTACTTGAGAGATCAAGCCTTAAAAGGTTAGGCATGATAGGAACCGATGAATTCAACATGTTATCTGCAAGGTCAAGGGATAACAGAGAACTCATGTTTGTAAAAGCAGATGGAAATCTGCCTCCAATTAAGTTCCTGCTAAGATCCAGGTGTCGGATGATAGAAATTGCGGTGAAATTAAGATGATTGGGAGATAGATGCGTGTTTTGGAGCCCACAATCTGACAAACGCATCTGAGGAAAATAATGGATTGTGCTTAGAAAGTTTGTAGAATTGCGTGAAAGACTAAAATTGAAGTATGAAAGGTCCAGGAATTCTAGGGATGTCATGTTCTGAAAAAAGCCTGGAAATTGACCTTTGAAATGATTGTAGCCAAGATCTAGATGCTTAATGTTGGCAAGTGTTGTACTCGAATTACTAAGAGTACCAAGATCAGCATTAGTAAGCTCACATCCTGACAAACTTAACATTTCTAAGGACGGCATCATGTAAAACACCATGTCACGGTTTTGAGCCTTACTAAGATCTACTTCACTCAAGTCAAGATACTTGAGTAATGAAAGGCCAGATATCCATGACATATCATCTGACATCGGCCTGTTGCGTGGGTAGTATGTGCTTGTTCCAAGATCAAGAACTTTTAAATTTGAAAGATTTCCAATGTGAGGAGGAATAACACCAGAAAAATGGGCATTGGAAAGATTGAGGTAACTTAGCTGTTTCAAGGATCCAATGAACTCGGGGATCCGGCTTCCTTGAAAATTATTAGCACTCAAGTCCAAGAATTTTAGATTCCTCAAGTGTCGTAAAGAAGAGCTCATGTTAAAGATGATAATCAGAGGTGTGAAGAGAAAAAGAGACTGAGAAATTGTTTTTGTATTTTCTTGTGTGTTTTTACATCAAATCGTACAGAGATTAAATAGCCAATACAAAAGGCCTATAAAAGGAAAAGCAATAAAATACATTGAAAAACTTTGCTGTACATTTGGCGAATTATATGGGTCTTGAGCTGGTCTTGTGCTCCAAGGGTCAAAGGTCTAAAATAGGAAATGATGGAGAACTGATCCTAAAAATCTTTAATCATATATTTCAACATTCCCCCTCAAGTTGAGTAGTGGGATTTTCAATGCTCAACTTGCCAAGACAATGATTGTAGATTTTTTCACTGACCGCCTTTGTTAGAATATCAGCGAGTTGGTTTTCAGAGCGGACAAACGGAAGTTCAATTATCCCTGCTTCAAGTTTTTCTTTAATGAAATGTCGATCAACTTCAATATGTTTTGTGCGATCATGCTGGACTGGATTCTCTGAAATTTGAATTGCTGCTTTGTTATCGCACAAAATTTTACTGGATTGGGTTGGAGAATATCCTATTTCTGTCAAGAGTTTTCGTACCCATAATATCTCTGCTAGACCACGTGCTATACCTCGAAATTCTGCCTCAGCGCTTGACAAGGCTACTACCTTCTGTTTCTTGCTTCTCCATGTGACCAGATTTCCACCAACAAGAGTGAAGTAGCCAGATGTTGATCTTCGATTTCCTTTATCTCCTGCCCAGTCTGCATCGGTATATACGTGAGTTTCAAGATGCCCATTTGTCTTGAAAAGAACTCCATGACCAGGTGTCCCTTTGAGATATCTAATAATTCTCCACACGGCTTTCATATGGGTAACTTGAGGCTGATGCATGAATTGACTCACAACTCCGACTGCCTAGGCAATGTCGGGTCTGGTATGTGAGAGATAGATTAGTTTCCCTACTATTCGCTGATACTTCCCTTTGTCAGCTAGCTTAGCATTTTCCTCCATATAGAGCTTCTGATTTGGTAGCATAGGAGTACCCATAGGTTTGCAATCAATCATCCCTGTTTCTGCCAACAAGTCAAGGATATATTTCTTTTGACAGATGAAAATCCCTTGTCTTGACCTCATGACTTCGATTCCAAGGAAGTATTTAAGTCTCCCCAGATCCTTCATTTCAAATTCTATGAATAGATTTACCTTTAACCTTGTCATCTCCTCTTTATGATCAGTTCTCCATCACAACTCTGACTGCGTAGGCAATGTCGGGTCTGGTATGTGAGAGATAGATTAGTTTCCCTACTATTCGCTGATACTTCCCTTTGTCAGCTAGCTTAGCATTTTCCTCCATATAGAGCTTCTGATTTGGTAGCATAGGAGTACCCATAGGTTTGCAATCAATCATCCCTGTTTCTGCCAACAAGTCAAGGATATATTTCTTTTGACAGATGAAAATCCCTTGTCTTGACCTCATGACTTCGATTCCAAGGAAGTATTTAAGTCTCCCCAGATCCTTCATTTCAAATTCTCTGAATAGATTTACCTTTAACCTTGTCATCTCCTCTTGATCATCACCTGTGATTATCATATCATCAACATAAATAATTAGGCATGTTACAAGTCCATTCCTCCGTTTAAGGAACAGAGTATGATCTGAATTACTCTGCTTGAAGCCATATTTTCTCATGGCCAAGGTAAATCTGCCAAACCAGGCGCGAGGAGATTGCTTTAATCCGTATAAGGATTTCTTCAAGCGACACACTTCTCTAGTATTGGGATCTTTCATGAGTCCAGGAGGGACTTCCATATAGACTTCTTCCTTGAGCTCTCCATGTAAGAAGGCATTTTTTACGTCAAATTGAAGGAGAGGCCATTCTTTGTTTGCAGCTATGGAGAATAGAACCCTGATTGTGTCGATTTTGGTCACTGGTGAAAAAGTCTCAGAATAATCAATTCCGTATGTTTGAGTGTACCCCTTTGCCACCAGTCGGGCTTTGTATCTTTCAATAGTTCCATCTGGCTTGTATTTTATGGTGAAGACCCATCGGCATCCTACTGGTTTTTTTCCAGGAGGAAGGGTACATCTCTCCCACGTGTCATTTTTGTTTAGAGCATCCATTTCGACTTCCATTGCTTCTCTCCATTCTTTAGACTCAAGGGCTTGTTCAACTGTAGTTGGAATTTCTTTAGAACATAGAGATGTGGCAAATGCTTTGGCTTCTGGAGATAAATTTCCTGCTGCCACGTTTGCCATTGGATATCGAGAGCTTCGAGCTTCCTTCTCGGGAGAGTACCTTTTTGGAGGAACTCCTCTGTTGGATCTTGGGGGTAGAACATATCTGTCTGGTTCGACCGGTGGTTATTCCTATTCTGACTCATCCTCAAGTAACTCAAGAGTTTCAACATGCTCATGTTCTTCATAGTTAGTAACCGAATCAGATGAATTATCACACTCTTGAGTTTGAGAATTACTTACCTTGGACGCCAGGTTGGGAGGAGCATCTTGGGTAGCACTGATATTGGGATCTTCAAATTGGGTTTCAAGAAAGTCACAATTCATGGTGGTGAACATATGACGTCTGTTTGGGTTGTAACATCGATACCCTTTTTGATTAACTCCATACCCTAGGAAAACACATTTTTCGGCACAAGGTCCAAGTTTGTCGCGTTCAGTTTTGGGTATATGAACAAACACAGAACAACCAAAGACACGTGGCTTTAGGGTGAGAGTTGGAGGGATTTTGGTAAACTCTGATAGGGTTTGAAGAGGAGTTTTGAATTTAAGAGCATGTGTTGGTAGCCGATTAATGAGGTAAGTAGCTGTGGCAACAGCCTCAGGCCAGAATGATTTAGGAACTTGGGAGTCAATTAAGAGAGCACGGGTTATCTCTAGGAGGATACGGTTTTTTCTTTCAACAACACCATTTTGTTCGGGGGTATGTGCACATGAAGTTTGATGAATCATTCCTTTTTCTTGAAAAAATTGTTTCATGGAATTATTCACAAATTCACTTCCATTATCTGATCGCAAAATTTGGATGGATTTTTTGAATTGTGTTTGGATCATGGCGTAAAACCAAGTGAACTTTTCGAAAACTTCAGATTTATGCCTCAAAAAATAGATCCAAGTCATACGGGTACAATCATCCACAAAGAGTAAAAAATACCTAAAGTTTTGTCCTCCAATAACAGGAGCCGGACCCCATATATCTGAGTGAATTAAAGAGAAAGGTGACTCCACTTTTGTGTTATTTGGTTTAAAAGTTGATCGATGGCTTTTAGCAAGCACACAAGATTCACAATTTATTGGTTTATTTGAAGGAAAAAGTTTAGGGAATAAAAGGTGTAGATACCGAGTGGACGGATGTCCTAGACGCCTATGCCACAACCAAGCTTCCCGTCTTGTAGTTCCATGAGCAAGCATCACAGTACCTTGTTGAGTCACCTCATCTACGTAATACAATCCTTGGCGCTCAGTGCCACGTCCAATGATCACTCCCGTCCTGATATCGTGTAAAATGCAAAAAGTGGGATGCATCAGTACCGTACAATTGAGTTCTTTTGTCACATGGCTTATTGATAATAGCTTGTGTGACAATGAGGGAACATAAAGACAATTAGATAGTTTCAAAGTTGGTGAGATCTCAATGGTTCCCCCTCTTTTTACATCCACTATCTCTCCACTCACCGTTTGGATGTGGTTTCTTCTTGGATTAGAAAATGAGCTGAAGTCTGATAAGTCATACGTCATGGTGTCAGTTGCCCCGCAATCAAATAACCATTGTTTATCTTGTTTTTCAGACCAAGTTTGAGCCATATTGGCCCTTCCAACATATTTATGGGTTATTTTGCACTTTCTAAAACTTTCCTCTAGGAAAGGATTAAATGTGGCTGTATGTGATACTTTCATTTCTTGAGGCACTGAACGCGGGTTTGGCTTCGGATATCCGGGTTCAGGCAGCGCTTGTGGATTTTTACTCGAAATGTGGGATGTTGTTGAATGCATGTATGGTGTTTGATAAAATGTCTGATAGAGATGTGGTTTTGTGGAACGCTATGATTTCTAGGTGTGTATGTTGCTTTGATTACCGGGAAGCTCTGGGTTTGTGGGTGTTTGGATGTCGGAGCCGTGGCCGGAGAGGAGACCGATCGGAGCTCCGGTATTTTTTTTTTTTTTTTTTTTTTTTTTTTTTTTTTTTTTAATTTTTGGGTTTAAATCAAAGAAATTTGGATGAACATGGAATGATTTTCAAAATCATGAACCATTCTCTGATACCATGTTAAAGATGATAATCAGAGGTGTGAAGAGAAAAAGAGACTGAGAAATTGTTTTTGTATTTTCTTGTGTGTCTTTACATCAAATCGTACAGAGATTAAATAGCCAATACAAAAGGCCTATAAAAGGAAAAGCAATAAAAGACATTGAAAAACTTTGCTGTACATTTGGCGAATTATATGGGTCTTGAGCTGGTCTTGTGCTCCAAGGGTCAAAGGTCTAAAATAGGAAATGATGGAGAACTGATCCTAAAAATCTTCAATCATATATTTCAACAGCTCACCTCGTTACCAATCAAGTATTGAGCATCACTCATTATGTCGTCTTCACGTCCTCTGAGATGAAGGCTGTCAACTTTCCCAGTTACTTGGTCGCAATGGACTCTTTCCTACTGGCAGCAGTCATTGCCAACCCACGATGACAGCATATCACCGACATCTTCGACACTGTGTTTAAACTTGAGTAGAGCTAATCGCTCTTGCTTAGAGCAAACTGCGGAGTTATTTGGAGCACAAAAACAAGTATGCATGTTTGCAACAAAATATATACTTAAAACGAGAAGGATTAACAAAGACCGGTGATTCGCCATTTTTGCTAGTAGTAAAATGCAAAGTGTAAAGATGGGTTCAAATGATCAACAAATGTATTGATTCTTATCCTGGTTACACTGTCATAAAAGACTTGGAAGTCATTGTAGCTTGAGGTCAATGGAAAATTAACATCCACAAAATGTATTGATTCTTATCCTGTTACATGTCTTCACACGGCAAGTTTCAAGTCTAACAAAGTATATGGGCCCATAGTCCAAAAAGGGCCTCAAAATTTTGTCCAATATGCTGCGTGGCCCACTTTCTCCGGACAGCTCAATACGTAATTCAGTGTATATCAGAGTAATAAAAACATACTACCTCCGTCCCAAAATAAGTGTTCAGTTTGACTTTTGAGAGTCAAACTGGTTCAACTTTGACCTTAACTATTTTTGTAGGTGTTATATAATATTTGATGCAAAATATATAAATGGATTGGGTTTTAAGTGTATTTTTCAATGGTATAATTTTTCATCAAATATTATATAACAAAATATATATATATATATATATATATATATATATATATATATATATTTAAGGTCAAAGTTGAACCAGTTTGACTCTGAAAAGTCAAACTGGACATTTATTTTGTGACGGAGGGAGTATGACTTATGTTATCAAATTCTTATATGATAAAGGATTTCTTGGGTACTTATTTTTAGTTTTAGATATAACTGCTCATCTTATAAGCATGTTTTTCGAAAACATTGCTTAGCTACTTGCAAACCAAATTTGTAAATTCATAATATATGCACGTTGAGCATTAAAAAATGTGTACTGATCGTCATAATAAGTTTGCTTAACAACCCATGGCTATAACATGTAACATAATGCAAAAATACTTTAACCTTCATGATCAAAAAACGTACTTCATTCAACCATGTATAAAATTTCTTCGCGAATGATTAGATAAGTAAAAGCTAACCCATTGTCCTAAGAAAAATTCACATGTTGTTTTAGTTCAATGCTTAAACATTTCTATCTTTCGTTTTTAGAGCACTAACAACATATACTATCATGTTATCCAAGATGTTCCCTTCATAATCCATGCTCCGAAAACACAAAATAAGTTGCTTCTAAACTTGAATTTGGAGTTTCGTGTAACAAATAGTTCTTTCACCAACTATTGATAACTCTTGCATTGTATATCTCTTACTTTCCATGTTCATAAAAATATTTTATGTAACATATATGGAGACTTTTCCTACCCTTTAATCCCACATTGGTTGAAGAAAGAACTTGTTGGTTGGTTATATACACTAGTCTATGTAGGTTATATGCGCTTGGAATAGTACAATGTTCTTAGACCATGCGTACTGGAGCGTGTTTCACCCAAACCATGCCCCAAAAACGCCCAACAACGCCCGAACACCATTACCAAGGGGCGCGGTTCATTGAAAAAACGTGTGAGGCGTTTGCCCATCTCTTTTCTCAAAAAATATAACCGTTGCACAATGAAAAAACGGATAGTTTGACCTGAAAAAAATAAAAAAATAAAATTCAACCATGCCTTCCTATATATATATCTTATATATATACATTCATACACACTCTCTTTTATAAAAACACTCTCAAACACACTCTCTTTTCTACCCAATTTTATACAAATCTTTCCCTTTATACACAATGAGTTCTCCCTCAACTTCCTTTCTTCTTGAATCTAATTCAGATGACGATTTCTCCGACCGAGAAACAGAAGCGGTGTCTCTTGCTGCTGGAGCTGTAGCTATGTTCGTCGCCCAAAACCCACCAAAACCGATCAAAAAAAGAAAAAAAAAATATCGAGACCATGCCGCGGCTAACGCTAGGTTGATGGCCGATTATTTTGACGAGGGTTGCACGTATAACGAACAAGTATTTAGACGACGTTTTAGAATGAGCAAAAGGTTATTTTTGCGTATCGCGAAAGATTTGGAGGATCGTTTCAATTACTTTAAACAAAGACCCGACGTAGTGGGTTACCCGGGGTTCACGTCGATACAAAAGTGCACAGCCGCATTGCGGGTGCTCGCTTACGGGGTTACCACCGACATCAACGACGATTATTTGAAGATGGCTGAGAAAACATGTCGGGACACGCTAGAGGCGTTTACAATAGGTAAAAAATTACATATATTTTTTTTAATCTATTTATTTTTTTTTCCTTATTTATTGTTTATATATTTGTATATATATTTATTGTTTTTCTATACGTGTTTATTGCTTATATATTTGTATGTATAGTTATTGTTTTTGTATACGTGTTTATATGTTTATATATACAGGAATAAAAGACTTGTACGAGAAGCGGTATTTAAGAAAACCAACAAAAAATGATTTGATGCGAATATATGATGTGTACCAAGAGGCGCATGGCATACCCGATATGATGGGTGGTATAGATTGCATGCATTGGGCATGGTCTAACTGTCCGACCGCTTGGCGAGGTCAATACCACGGGGGTAGCCACAAAGGTCCAACTTTAGTTCTTCAAGCCGTTTGCTCGTACGATCTATGGATATGGAATTGTAGAGACCAAGTTTCATATATTTTGTGGTTCAGGTGGCCTTGGTTGGCTGTGAAAGATGAAGGTGTTCATCTTAGAGAGAGAGTAGTGAGAGGGTGGAGAGAATATGTCAAATGTTTATCTTTATTGAAAGTAAACAAATGAATGGTACAATAATCCCACACACCCACATGGAGAGTCATGTGGGTATATATAGGCCCTTTTACATCACTAGTTTGCCTATTACACATAAGTAGTCCCTGTGTGAGCTACTTAATACAGACCTAGTCCAATTCACGTGAGTGACGACATCTTATTAAAAAAGCGAGTCTAACAATCTCCCTCCAAGATGTCGTCACAAGTGAATGGTTACAATGAGACCTATAAACAATACAAAGTAAATTACAATAATAAACTTTTCCATAAGTGCAGAGTCTCTGTAGTCTAGATCCTGAGACAGAGTTGAAGTTCTCTCTATTCCGAAAGATCGCAGCCTCGATCTTTGGTGCTGAAGGCACACATCCTTGTAGCTCTGAACTTCAACTGTAATGTACTAGCTAGGTTATTACTCCCTCCTAACTAGTGAGCCCTTTATTCTTTTCTGCTCCCTCCTGAAACGACAACTCTCTTTAGCCTTTAAGCACGCAGCGGAGACTGTAGCACAATGGTTGTCGTTCGGGAGCATTAACATATCTCACAAAGTAATTGCATCCAAGTAGGTAATAAGCCGTACTTCTCTCTCCATTTCCTTTTCCCTCATAAGGGCGTACTTCTCCCTCCTGATGATTGCGAGTCATCGTAATCATCATATAATAATGTACATGGCTTGGAGTACCTTGATCTTGAAGCAATACTAAATCCATGATAGCACGTCGACAACCCGTCGAGGCTTAATTATTGTGAGAATATGTTAAAAAAATACTCTCAATACGTCTCTCAAACCAACCGTAAAATTCACCGGCTTCTAATAAATGACCACATGTGGAGATAACCCGATATGACCATCTTGAACAAGAAGTAAACACCTCCCCTCAAATGTGACTTAATCTTGTACGATAATGTGACTAAGAACCTATACTGAGCACTACAACGTAACTCCTTAAAGCATAGGTCGTTTCATATACCCATCCATCCTTCCTTAATAGTATATGAACATCTCTTGAACTATCCACATCTTTGTGTGTCACTGAGTACTCCATCTCAGTTTTGATAGTTAACTAGGTCTTCGTCCATCCTCCCCTTGACCTATGAAAACTAGATAATCCAAGACTTAATCACTACACCCATGAGAGCCCAAACAAGTATCTCAAAAAGTCATGCATCCAACCAACCTCTAGACTTTGAGATAAATAAGTACACATGCACGAAAAATGTTACTTCAAAATCAAATCAATAATACCATTCTTCTCCCGTAGTCATTCTTCTTAACCATATTAGCCGTGAACGATGTATCCCCGTGATTGTTGCGATGGTAACCCTATATCCCTCCTTTTTTTTTTTTTTTTTTTTTTTTTTTTTTTTTTTTTTTTTTTTTGACATAATTTGAAATACACTAGGAAATGCCGTTACAAGAAGGCTAGAAAAATTTGAGTGTAACAGATTTTGACGTCAATTTTGCCGAAAAATTCAAATTTTGACCAAAAAATTTGAATTTTGGGCCAAAATTTTCACTATTATACCAAAATTTGAATCTCGCGTAAAAATTGAACGTATAATCACCTGAAAAATTAAATTTTACTCGCGTTTTCCCGCCAAAAAACTATTAATTTTTTTTTTTTTTTTTTTTTTTTGAAGGGATACTTAGATCAAGGGTATGAAAATGGAAAGGTTATAATCGGACATATTTCTCAATTTCAAAAGAACTGAATTGCGATAACATCCCAAACGAGATAACATCCCAAATGCGATAACATCCCAAATGCGATAACCCCAAGTGCGATAACCCCAACTGCGATAACCCCAACTGCGATAATCCCAACTGCGATAATCCCAACTGCGATAAATCCCATTCGCGATAAATCTCAAGTGCGATAACAGCCCAAATGCGATAGAGCTCAAACGCGATAAAGCTCAACTGCGATAATCGCAAATGCGATAAAGGCGTTGACTTTTACCGCATTTCGTCCAGAAATTGAGTCCAATAATTGAGGTCCGCTGTTCACTTTCCGACCATTTTCCGACCATCTTTTACTGCGATAATCTGACCATAAAACCCATTTTGAGCATAAAACTCAACCGTATATCCATCAGATCTACCACATATCACGGATTAAAGGACAAAACAATCTCAACCAAAACATGAATATAGAACTGTGAGCAGATCTAAGCTCGTATGAACCTGGGTTTGAGATTTTTTGACCAGCAAAGATACATACGACCAGTAATAGGACTGTTTTTATCGTATGACACGGAAATAAATTCCGATGACCGGAAAAAAATTTTCCGATGACTAAAAAGGAGATAAAAACGCAGCCTAAAACACATAAACGAACCACAAAAATCAGTAAACTCACCAAGAATCTCCCCCGGTTAGCTCTTGATACCAATTGTAGAGACCAAGTTTCATATATTTCGTGGTTCAGGTGGCCTTGGTTGGCTGTGAAAGATGAAGGTGTTCATCTTAGAGAGAGAGAGTAGTGAGAGGGTGGAGAGAATATGTCAAATGTTTATCTTTATTGAAAGTAAACAAATGAATGGTACAATAATCCCACACACCCACATGGAGAGTCATGTGGGTATATATAGGCCCTTTTACATCACTAGTTTGCCTATTACACATAAGTAGTCCCTGTGTGAGCTACTTAATACAGACCTAGTCCAATTCACGTGAGTGACGACATCTTATTAAAAAAGCGAGTCTAACAGGAATGCTTACTTTGGTATCCCCGGCTCCCTTAACGATATCAACGTTTTAGAGCAATCACCCGTCCTGGAAGATTTCATCTCAGGTTTGGTCCCGGTTCTCGGTTTTTATGCTAATAGTAACTTCCATCCACATGGCTACTATTTAGGTGACGGTATATATCCGGAGTACTCGTTCATCATGAAAACGTTCAAAGATCCGATCGATCCTAAAAAAGAAAATTGGAAAAAGTACAAGAATCGGCAAGAAAGGATATTGAAAGATGTTTCGATGTGCTCAAGAAACGTTTCTCGTTTGTGGCGAATCCTTGTCGTTTATGGACGAAGGATAAGATTAAGAATGTTATGCGTGCGTGCCTCATTCTACACAACATGATTTTAGAGGACGAAGGACGAGCTATTTGTCAAGATTATCATCCGGACGAAGTTGACGAACCACAGCCGCCACAAACACACGAACAAGCCTTACAAAACTCGGACTACATTCGAAGTCATGCGAGTCACCACGCACTATTGGCGGATTTGATCGAGGAAGCGTGGAGTAACCTTCGAATGCAGGACGAGCACGAGGAGGACGAGAATGAAAGTGAAGCCGAAGCAGAGAACGACGAGGCTGAGGATTACAATGATGTTAACGATACAAATTAGTAGTTTTTATTTTTAATTGTATGACGTTTTTTTATTTATTTATGTATGACATTTTTTTTTATTAATATTATTTAGTTTTAGTTATTAAAAAAAATAAAAATAAATAAAAATAAAAAAAAATAAAAAAGGTGCCACATGGCGCAAAACGCCCCACCCTCTCTTACACACCACTACACCACTTTTTCTACCAAGCCCCAGCATGGCCCACACTGCCACATGACGCAAAACTCCCCACCCTCTCTTACACACCACTACACATGGTCTTAGGTACTTTCTCTCTCAGAATCTTTACAAGTTCAACATTAAAGAGACTTGTAAAGATTATAGAGTATGATTTTACCCACATTGATTGAAGAAAGAATTTGTTAGTTAGTTATGTACCCTAGTCCATGTGGGTTACACGTCTGTTGAATAGTATAATGTTTTCATGTTGATGATATTCTTGACTTGTTACAAATCCAATTGGTACAAGTTACCAATGTCACCTTCATGAGAACTTATATGAACTTCAAACTTTTTTTCTGCTACTCTTTATTTTATTTTATTTTTATTTTTTATTATTAATTTTTTTAATATAAAGAAAAAATTACACGGATGGTCCTTGTGGTTTACACGGATTTCAAGTTTGGGTGCTATTTCATTTTATTTACGCCAGACATACCTAATTTGGCAAACGTTTCACGAGTTTGGTCCCTATCTTGGATGGGCATTAACTTTGACCGTTAAGTGTATAAATATTATTTGCCCGTTAGTCCCTCCGTTAGTTTTGTATACATCGTTAGTCCTATTTTTTGCATCGTTAGTCCTATATGTTGGTCAAGGGTCAACTCAAATGGTCCATTTAGATATAATTTGACCTGCCATTTCAAGGAGTTTTGGACTGGTTCAAAAATATATAAAAATACCGTTAGACTCGTTTTTTCGTGCTCTTTCGTCCGACTTTTAACTTTTTCGTCCGATTCTTTACGTTTTCGTCCGATTTTTTACGTTTTCGTCCGATTCTTTATGTTTTCGTCCGAATTTTTACGTTTTTGTCCGATTCTTTACGTTTTCGTCCAAATTTTTACGTTTTCATCCGAATTTTTACGTTTTTGTCCGAATTTTTACGTTTTCGTCTGTTTTTACGTTTTCGTAGGTTTGTTTTACGTTTTCGTCCGTTTTTTTTTGTTTTCGTCTGATTCTTTACGCTCGTCCGATTCTTTAGGTTTTCGTCCGATTCTTTATGTTTTCTTTCGATACTTTACGTTTTCGTCTGTTTTTTAAGGTTTTCATCAATATTTTTACGTTTTCGTCCGTTTTTTACATTAAATTTTGTAAAAAAAATAATTTCTAAAAAAAAATTGTAAAAAAATTAATTTCGAAAAAAAAATTAATTTTTGTAAAAAATTTAATTTTGAAAAAAAATAATTTTTCTAAAAAAAATTACTTTTTTTTTTAGAAAAAATAATTTTTTTATACAAAAATTACTTTTTTTTAGAAAAAATATTTTTTCTAAAAAAATTAATTTCGAAAAAAAATTAATTTTTATAAAAAAATTAATTTAGAAAAAATAATTTTTCTAGAAAAATTAATTTCGAAAAAAAAATTAATTTTTATAAAAAAATTAATTTCGAAAAATAATTTTTTTTTACAACGGGCGAAATATTTCAGACCAAAACCTTAAAAAACAGACGAAATCGTAAAAATATTGATGAAAACCTTAAAAAACAAACGAAAACGTAAAAAAGGACGAAATCGTAAAAAGACATACGAAAACGTAAAAATTCAGACCAAAACGTAAAAAAACAAACGAAAACGTAAAGTATCGGAAGAAAACATAAAGAATCGGACGAAAACCTAAAGAATTGGACGAGCTTAAAGAATCGGACGAAAACATAAAAAAACGGACGAAAACGTAAAAAAAACCTACGAAAACGTAAAAACATACGAAAACGTAAAAATTCGGACGAAAACGTAAAGAATCGGACGAAAACGTAAAAATTCGGACGAAAACGTAAAAATTCGGACGAAAACGTTAAAATTCGGACGAAAACGTAAAGAATTGGACGAAAACATAAAAAATCGGACGAAAACGTAAAGAATCGGACGAAAAAGTTAAAAGTCGGACGAAAACGTAAAGAATCGGACGAAAGAGCACGAAAAAACGAGTCGAGCGGTATTTTTATATATTTTTGAACCAGTCCAATACTCCTTGAAATGGCAGGTCAAATTATATCTAAATGGGCCATTTGAGTTGACCCTTGACCAACATATAGGACTAACGATGCAAAAAATAGGACTAACGATGCAAACAAAACTAACGGAGGGACTAACGGGCAAATAATATTTATACACTTAACGGTCAAAGTTAACGCCCATCCAAGATAGGGACAAAACTCGTGAAACGTTTGCCAAATTAGGTATGTCTGGCGTAAATAAAATGAAATAGCACCCAAACTTGAAATCCGTGTAAACCACAAGGACCATCCGTGTAATTTTTTCTAATATAAAACATGTTTTGGTGGAAAACATTTTAATCTTTAGTTTCACATAGCTTAAGATGTGAAAATATTTTAGAAGTCAGTTAAGAGAGAATGACTAAAAGCTGAGAAAGACTGTGAGTAACAATCATATTACTCAAGTTTGTTTTGATCATTATACATTGCAAATGAAATGAATTAAACATTTTATTTCTTAAAACATGTTTTTGAAATTGGAAAACACATCTTTCTGTACACATAAAGGGTTAGATATAAATATGGATTAATGATCTAAAATGGTTATAATGAATATGGATTATTTTTACAAATAACCAATGAAAGTGATGTAATTCATATACGTTTATGGCATTAATATATTTTCACCATTTCACAAAAAGAGTGATGTAAATTAACAATTTATGTAATCTCATACATGATATCTGATGACGTACCCTCCGCTCTACTAACGAGCGTTACCGTCACTCTGGTACGTAGCTTACCATTTGTACAAAGGGTGATGATGTACCCTCCTAAAGGACGAAGCCTACGCCTTCGTCCTACACATAATGTTGGCGTAAAGTCATTCATAATGGCTACCGCAAGGGAAGCCAATCTTCACCCAAAGCACTCATAGTGTCTAACCTCTGTCGAGGTTCAGAACCTGGCCTCCGTCACTGTTCGGAGCCTCACCTCCAACAGGGTTCGAAGCCCTGTCGAAGCCCGGCCTCCGTCAATGTTCGGAGCCTCACCTCCGACAAGGTTCGAAGCCTATAACTGCCATGACCTCCGTAACTGCCTCCACACATCCTCTGTAACTGCTCCGTCAGATTATTATGCCTATAAATAAGGAAGCCATCATAGAGGTATGCAACCTAACTTAATCCATGAGATATCATCTTCACCTCAATACTTTCATGACATAATCACTATGACTGATTCTCACACCAGAGGCGGTTCGCGGGGGCTTCCCCCGCGTTCCGTCTAACGTAGTGTCTTCTATTTCTTATTTTCAGGTTAACTTGCACTCGGCATCACCACCATCACCCCTAATTCCGTCAATCACCATTGACGGCCTGGTATGTGCATCTTTTTGCGTAATCAATATCCATTTATGAAACTTTTCATAAATGAAAACATCACTCTCTGTTTTGCATCTATGGAAAAGATTAGATCTCGATTTATACAAATGGTTACTTAAAATTTTACCATGATATGTTTGGTCGTTTACATATAGCAAACGTAAATTGATCACTTTCTATTAACTTTTTATGTAATCTGCAGGTTTTGAAATATTCGGAAACTCATATGAACTCTTAACTTTTTACTTTCATTTTGGACTTTTGGTAGTGTAAAACATGGTTTGGTGGAGACCATGTTAATCTTTAATTTCAAACTGGTTAGAATGGAAAACGAACTAATGCTTTGTGAACCCTCATGATTGGCCCTTATAAAAGGAACTCAGACCGAGGCTTAAACACCCTTGTGACCTGTCTACTTATGTTTTGACCCTATATGTAAAAGTGGGTTATATATCCACATCTACGTTTGTGAACTATGGATAGAAGAAAGATTATGCTGAATTTGTCATTCAACCAATGGAACCAAATTTCTTTCACCGCTTATTCTTGTCACTTTTATCTTTTTGATACATTTTACGGTTCGGTTAACATATAAAATTATAGGCTAGTAATTTGCACATTCTAGTTACTTATTTGCACACTCAAATTTGTGCATTCTGCAGTTGTACATTTATTATATGGTGTTTTATCAGTTTGTTCATTTAAGTGTGTAAATAACAAATGAGAGTGTGCCAACCAATTCTTAAAATCTTAATTTTTTTCGTCTTAAGATAAAGGCATAATTTCATGCATATCCTTCCCTAGATGAATAATTACATATATATCATTTCACCAGTTTTTGATGCATAAAGTACAATGATTTTAATGTATCAAAAGGATATATATGTAATTTTTGAAATTTGCAATGATATATATGTAAAAGCCCTGAAGATAAATGTTCATCTTATAATTTTTTGATGTCTACAAATAAATGTTCACTTTGAGTTTCAATCAAACAAAATAAAAATTAGCGAGTAAAATGATATTAGGTTAGAGCACAAGGTGCAGTGAAAACCATGGCTCGCCACTCCTACATGGCATCTCGCCATGGCTCTTCACCACACCGTTTGTCTTCTTCTTTTTTCGCCACTAGCAAGCTCGTCGTCTGCACGAAGAGGGTTTGCTTTGTACTTTTTTTTTTTTTTTTTTTTTTTTTTTTATGTGAGTGTAAGTTGTAAGTGGTGGGCCCAAATGAGTAAGTTGTGGTTAGTTGTTAGTGAGGGGGGTTAATTGTGGATGTTTGTTAAAGTGATGTGGCACCCGATGGGCCCCAAATGAAGAAGCAATGGTGCTCACTGCACCTTGTGCTCTTAATAGATAGTATAATTGATGTGATTTCTTAAAACATAGTACAATTTAAAATTGAACATTTATTTTGAGATAGAAAGAATATAACTAATATTATAAATATTTAATACTCACAAATTCTAATATTATTTATCGGTTGTAACGAGCAAGTTTTATAGCAGTGGCTAAGCATAGCCCAAGAGTATGAAAATGAACACTAGAATATTGTGTGAAGTAAAACAATATTATTGACTATCTAAGGAGTTAAAAACAAACACGAAAGAGTAAATTCCAAAAATCGTCCTTGTGGTTTGGCATAATTGCACGTTTGGTCCCTGTGATTCATTAAGTGCAAAAATGGTCCGGATTTGGCACTGTTTCATTCACTTTTGGTCCCCCATGTTAACCGGCGTTAAGTTAGTTCCGTTAGCACTTACATGTTAGCCCTTAAGGCTAACAATCGTTGCAGCGCCCGTCCTTTAAACTAACGGCCAAACCACAAGGACTATTTTTGCAATTTAATCTTTTTTTAGATTTTTTTTTTTTATTTTTTTTACAAAAAAAAAAAAAATCCAATTTTTTTTTTGAAAATCTTTTCAAAAAAAATTTTGAAAAAAATTTACTCTTTTATTTCGAATTTTTTTTTCTTCGATTTTTTTTTTTAAAACAATAGTACCTTTCAAGCATACATTTTTTTTTAATTTTAGAAAGACAAAAATTTTATTAAAACAAACTAGCAAGAAGTTAGAAAGTACATCGATGAAACATTTGACCAACACGACCCTATCAATACAACAACCTTAAAATAAACATCGTGAATAACCAAACAATCAAAAGAATAAACTCCACCATCTCAACCCGAAAACGCTAACCACTCAAGGGCAATCACCTTGTAAGAAGTATGGAACAAATGAAAACCACAACACGACCACGACAACGACCACAACTTTGACCCTTGTACAAAACTCACTGAAATAAAAAAATAACCCAATTTGAACCACACTATCGAACGGGGTGGTGGCATGGCGAGATGCAAAAAGAGTTGATGGAGAAATACCCTCAATTGTTCGAGAACCACAAGTTCAAATAATGGCCCTTGATCCTTGCTAAACGACCTTATCCGTACAACGAACCATAAACACGACCTCACCCCGTATACACCAAACCCGAACATCAATCCTATTGCCCGAGACATCACCATCACCACGAGCTCACAACCACCATGACCTCACCATCACCACAACCTCAACCACTAAGACCTCACAACCCCCCACGACCTCACAACCACCACAACCTCACCATCACCACGACCTCAACCACCACGACCTCACAACCAACACGACCTCAGCATCACCACAACCTCACAACCCCCACGACCTCACCATCACCACTACCTCACACCCACCACGACCTCACCATTACCACAACCTCACAACCCCCACGACCTCACCATCACCACTACCTCCCAACCCCTACGACCTCACCATCACCACTACCTCACATCCACCACGACCTCACAACCACCAAGACCTCACCATTACCACAACCTCACAACCACCAAGACCCCACCATTACCACAACCTCACCATCATCACGACTCACCATCTCCACGACCATGACCTCATAACCACCACAACCTCACCATCACCACTACCTTACAATCATTCTACATCACCATTACAGGACCTCACCATCACCACGACCTCACCATCACATGACCTCACCATCACATGACCTCGCCATCTTGAACCTCCCGATCTGAACCACATAACCACTTCGACCCTAGTACAACCAATCTGATCCACCGAACATACCGAACCAAAAGCAACCCATACTTGAAATCCGACCCCCGAGTTAAACCATCCACACAGGCAGGCCTCAAGACCCGAACCACTAGGAGAGACCTGCGAAGGGAAACCCCTAGAACTCACAGCTTCGCGCTAAGAGGAAAATCCGTATTTTCTTTGTCACTTGCGAGACTCGAACCCGGGTAAAACCCCTCCCCACTTATCTCCCATTCATAGTTGGTAATAATTGTAACAGTTCTTGATACATGCTCTTTGTGACAAACCATTTTTACTTGGTATATTATTCTGCTCCAAGATTATGCTAATGTAGGTTTTCTTTTCAGACTCGTACTTCGTACACATTTGCTACCTTTAATCAAGTCTAACTTATTGGCGAGTCTACATTTCGACTAAAGGAGGAAAAGGTGAAACCAAGCTCTGAACAATGATACATGCTTCACGATATCTATCAAACTTTTGAATCTATGAGTATGAGCTATTTATACAATCATAGCAATAGTTGTAACCATCCTAGTCTTCATATTCAACTTATACCTTTTAATCAATTATCAGCATCCCGATGACAAAAACCAAGCCTACTTCCCCAAATTCGTCGTCGTTTTCGGCTTATCAGTTTCCGCTCTCTCCATCCTCATGCTCCCTGCTGACGTGGCCAACAGGCAGGCTTGTCAGCACGCGGTTTATAACGGCGCGTGTAACCTCACGCTCCCGATGAAGAGTCTCTGGCTTGTGGTTTATATTGTTGATGCCGTGCTTGTGTTTTTTGTTATTCCGTTTGCTATGTTTTATTACGAAGGCGATCAGGATAAGTGCGTTGCTCATTTTTTTATAAATTTTAGGTGAATGTTGATGTTAAGTGATTTAGGAAGCGTTAAAAGTGTCGAAATGTGTTGGGAGATAGAGCTAGGCTATGAAGTTATTAACATGACCAAATAATTCCCCTGCAGTAAGTGATTAACATGATATAATTGATATAAAATCACCTAGTAAGACAAGAATGAGGCAAAGTTTGATTTGGGATTATATCAGTAAGCTGTCATTTTCAGATGGGATATGATTTAACAAGTAATAATTTAAGATTTAAGGGGAAAAAAATCCAGCCCTTGAATTTAAATAATGAATCAGAACCGAAGCTAAAACAGATAGTCAAAAGATTGTTAGAGTTTTTGAGATTTATTATCAAAATGAGGTAGTATTCTTGGTTCAACACCTACGCTTCCATGCCTAACAGCCATACATTCACTTTTCCCATATGATAATTAAATTCTAGTAGTCATTTGCAACAAAACAATATGGTTCTGCTGTTTGAAGTAGTATTATGCTAATAACGAATTTTTTCCGTGCTTGGCGAAAGTCTGATTATTTAAATAAATAATAGATAAAATGATATACTTTCGAGTAAAAGTCTCTTAAAGGGAAAAGAGACGAGTTTATTTTACTATATTATGTTTAGTTTTGCTGCAACTGACTTTTCTGCGTTTTGGAATTTAACTGATTATATGAAAGACATTGGATATTCATCTAAATCATGCATACATGCTGATTCAATTTACATTACAGATTGAGAAGTTCATGTTTCACATCCAAAAAACTGCTGATCTTTGGGCTCGGCTGTCTAAACAAGAATAGAAGTTTGCTAGGCGGTAATCGGTCATTTTTTATTCGGACTTTTAACCTACCACTGCATGATGGACATTTCTTAAAGTTAAATGTTCAAAATCTTGTGTTTCAGGTCTATTGAAGACATGAAACAGCATTTTGAACAATCTGTTTTGTCTAAGTTGCCGGAGCGTTACAACTCCCATTCGAAGCAATCTGTAATAAGCGAAGAGGATGACATGGGTAATTTTCTCATATCTGAAGTCTGAACTGATTATATGTATCAGTGTGGGGGTGTCGGGGTGTATTTACATGCTCATATCGGTGTATAGTCTATATGTATGTATGTAAGCTCATCGCGTAAAAATGCTACTAACAAACAAAGAGATAATGGAATATAAAAGATATCAGCTATGGGGTTCCTTGATTCCCCTCCCCTGCATTTATTAAGATTCCGAGGTGACAACATCGGTGGGTTGGATAACGGGTCAAAAGGGTCCACTTTAAACCGGGTAATTGTTAGGAGGTAATGTAATATGCATTATACATAGACTTTGTGCAACTTTGAAATCATTACCCATGCCCTTTTGGCTAATTATTTATTTGACCCTTTTGAGGAAAAGCAAAACCCAAATCGACCAATTTATAAGTAAATGAAATTACCTCATATGCATATAATCTCACACTTTCTTACGTGGCTGATAAGTTTGAATTCGTTTCCTCTATTTAATTTCAGTTGCCGAACCAAAACTAGATTCATTCGTCATATGCAGAACCAGGAAGTTCTTAGGAGCTCTTCCAGTCGATGACAGGCAAGTTATCTTATGTTTGTTATTGATATTATAAGAAAGAGTACTAAACTATTGTCTGACACAAACCATCTTTGATGACAGTGGAGAAGAAAACCCACTGGATATGTATGCAGGGGACATATATGCGCTGCGTTACAAGTCAATTAAACCACTAATTGAAAGCGGCCAACTTGATCTTGTTTGACCTCTTTCTTTCTTATTGTTTTAGCTCATGAATGTTATCAGTCCACTTAGTGTAATTTTCAGCTCTCTAAAAAAGTATGTGGGTGTGTTGTTTTAGCTGAATGCAGTCACAAACATCAGTTACATCAACAAAGGCACAGTAGCAGCAGTAGTGAGAAACGCAGCCATATACAACTGATCGAAACATATATATCACCGTTTCAATGCACACATATAACGGAATATAAACATAAATAGCAATTGTTATACAAATTTGATGATTTATTAAACTATGCATTTGAACATGTCACCCATGTGACAAATGCCTTACAAATTATAAAGAGAATCATGAACACAATATTAATAAGGACAACATAATTAAAAGGCACAATAACACGTAATAGTATATATGACCGAGTATTACTTGCATTCCAGATGACCTATGCGGATTCTCTTCCTCTCTTCATCTTGTCAACTCTTAGCACCACTGCGACGTATATCTTGTCCACGGTTTCCTCAGCAAACATGAAAAGCTTATGTCTCCAATGTTTCTTGAACAACAAAACTCCAATAACACCCCAAAACCCTGCTGCAAAACCACACATTATGTCCATATAGAACCATACCTTGTTTGATTTATGAGTAGCTGCTTTGCTATTTTTGTGCATTGTTGTTTGGTCCTCATTGTTGGAGCAATTCTTTGGTAATGGAGCACCACAAAGGTCTCTGTTCCCAACATATATTGATGGATCCGTAAGGGTCTGCAATTGATTTCCTGTTGGAATTTGTCCGGACAAGTTGTTGTGTGACAAATTCAAATAGCTCAAAAAATTCAAAGCTGCAATACTTGGAGGGATCGGACCGGTCAACTGGTTTCCTGAGAAATCCAGAGAAATTAACGCCTTCATGTTTCCAATGTTGTCTGGAATGCCACCGTTGAGATGATTATTAGACAAATTGAGACCCAGCAATGCAGAAAGTGACATAAGCTCGATAGGTATTTCTCCGACAAGGTTATTGCTTGAAAGATCCATGTTTATGACGTATCTGTATGTTGTTTTATATTCAAGAGAGACACCTTTCATCACCTGAATCATATTTTCTTCAGAACTGTAATCTACAATTGTTCTTTCAAAAGAGCTACCGGTCTTCATACCATTCAACTTTCCTAGACAATGAGGGATGGGACCCATTAAGTTGTTGTGTGCCACATCTAAGATTTTAAGATATGAATTATTGCACAAAGATCGAGGAATACTTCCAGTGAAGTTATTTTTGTGTAACCTGAAAACTGCCAATTTTGTTATGTTTTCTCCAATCCATTCGGGTATGTTCCCAGAAAACCCATTATCACCCAAATCTAAGATACTCAATTCTCGAGGAAGCTCACCAGTGAAATGATTGTCGTTCAAGTTTAGCCAATTTAACATTGATGATTGTGGTAAGATAGAACTTGGAATGACACCAGATAATTGATTTGAGCTAAATTGCATGGTAATCAAGTTTCGCATATTCCCAAGACATTCAGGAATTCTCCCAGTTAACCTATTTCTGGAAAGATCAAGAATTTCCAAATCAGTCCATCTACACAACCATGTCGGCAGAGGTCCTGTAATGCTAGCATTAGACAACCTTACTGTCTGAGACCACTGTGTACATCCAATCTTGACTTAATTTTGTAAGGCGTGGTTGGATTTGCCTTACTGTCTGATGGTAACATGGTGCTTCGTGACTCGAATGGAAGCTTTGTATGGCAGAGTTTTGATTCCCCAACTGACACCCTCTAAGTTGGCCAATCTCTAAGAGTCAATGGAGGCCCGTACAAGCTTGTGAGCCGGGATTCGGTCACTAACAATGTTGATGGTGTTTATAGTCTTGTAATAGAACCTAAAAGATTGGGTTTGTATTATAAAGACATGCTTTACTGGGCGGCCCCGTTCCCCTTCTTAAGGAGAACAAATGTGAATTTGACGGAAGCCAAGTTCCGAATTGCAGAAGCCGAATATGAAGGAAACGATTTTCACGTACTCGATTGTACTATCACGAACGGTCGACCCATTGAAACACCCTCTTTAACTATGGGGACGGTTCTATGCAATAGCACGTCATCGTATCTCCGACTCGGCATCGACGGGAACCTAAGACTCTTTACTTATCGGCCAGGTTTGCGTTCTAATGCATGGTTGGAGTTGTACACTTTGTTTGATAGAGAGGTGAGTGTAGCGGATTTGATTAGCGGGTCTGGAAGGGTTGTTGAAGACGAGTGCCAATTACAAGATCGTTGTGGGAAGTTTGGGCTTTGTGAAAACAGTCAATGTGTTGGGTGCCCGACCCCAAACGGGGTGTTTGCGTGGAGCAACGAGTGTGACTCAAAGCCACCAGGTTGTAATGCGAGTGGCTTTCGATATTATGAGCTCAAAGGAGTTGACCATTTCACGGTTAAGTACACATCTGGAAGCGGCCGGACGCCTAAGAGTAGTTGTGAGAACAGGTGCACAAAGGATTGCAAGTGCCTGGGGTATCTCTATAACACGGATAGCACGAGGTGTTGGGTCGTAAACGAGTTGAAAACATTGACGCGAGTTGGGAACTCAAGTCACTTGGCCTACATCAAAACACCCATCTAGTCACTACTTTTGTTCACGGAATAATAATTACTGGAATAAAGGTCTAGATTTGAAGAGTTTATTCTGAATATCAACCTTTCTTTCTTGTATTATATTAAATAAAGATCTAAAAATAAAATGATTTTTAAGGTCAGATGTTGAGAAGAAAGTTTGAATTAGCATAGTGTACCCTGATAAATAAAATCGTATTTGACATCCAACAAATTTAAAATGTGAAATGACAATGACATTTGTTTTTGGGAAAAAAAGTTGGATTCTCAACATTCCCTTGATGAATGGATTATGTGGGCTGTATATCCTTGAAGAACAAAAGACTTTGGAAAAACTTTTGTGACTTCTGGCCCGTGACACTTGGTTAAGTCCACGAAGACTTTTCACAGTGACTTCTTTCCGCATTCTAATCGACGTATCAACGCTACAATTCTATTCTATATGGAACAAAATGGCACCAATTAAACTCAATATCACTAATTGGCGACTGGTGCTTAATCGACTACCAACACGAGTGAACTTAGACAAAGAGGGGTTGCTGACGAACAAGAGCATGAAACCCATCTCCCAAGTTCCAAGGAGCTTTGGAGTAGTTGCTTTAACTGACGGAGTCTCCCAACATCCATGATCGACTAGCTAGGTACAAGACCTCCTCGACACCGCAAACTCTGTTCTTCTCCCGGCCTTCCAAAAGAAGTGCTTTGAGCTTGTAATATGGGCTGCTATATATATCATCTGGAAACACCGGAATAAAAGCCTCGTCGAGACCCTTCATTAATGGATGGTGTAAAATTCTGCACTTCTCTTTAATTAGATCTCCAATAGGTGTAAGCTTGTCACTTTTAAATCAGTTTGACTGGGTTTCTACTTTCTAATCTATGAACTCTTGCTCCTACTGTATAATTACGCGGAACTGGTATTTTGCTAGTTTCCCAAAAATTCCAGTATTTCTTGTGAAAAAAATGATTAAAGAACAAGCGATATATTGACTATTGTTAGAAATGAAGCTGGACGATATTTACGTGAATTGGATTAGACAACTAGTTTGCATTTAGTGCAAGGACCTATTGTGTAATACTCTAATAGTTGTCAAATTAGGCATATAAATACCCTTCAAGTTATCACTTGAAGGGTGTGGCTGTGAACTTATTATCAAAAGCAATAATATCCAAAGTTCAAAGTTTCCACCTTCTCTCTACTCTCAAACTAAAACAGCCATGGATCGATCATACTTTAGTCAACCTTGACCTCCAGAAGGTCTTAAAGAACGATTCTTGGTCATTACAAGCGATATATTGACTATCGAACACTGAAATTGGCAATAAAATTATAGACATGAAAATTTCGTTTTGGTATATAATGCGACGAGGAAATTGGTTGGAGTTACGATGACAACAAACGGTAGAAGGCGAGATGTCAAAGTTGTGCTTGCAGCTGTTAGAGTTTGTGGATATCAATTAATATTAGTATGTCCGGTTTCGAACACGAGACTTCGGGATTGCACACATTACGTATGAGTTTCAATGTTTTCACAAATAAACTACAAGAAAACAAAACAAAGTTAGTTACTACATAAAAACAAAACAAGGTTAGTTTTAACTAATCCTTGGTTGGTGGTGTAAAACAAAACATGGTTAGTTGCTAACTAATCCTTGGTTGGTGGCACACAAACCATGACTATCTAAACCCTATTTATTCATTCCTTTCAAGTATAAATAGAGAACAAGGATTTCAAATGTTTTTTGCTTTTAGAGATGATTTTTGTAGATCATGTCAATGAGGAATATGTATTGTTTGAACTTTCCATTGTTAACAAACTTATTCCTCATCTTTTGCACTTGTGGTTTTAAAAGAGTATGTAGTAGCCAAACTTTGAAGGTTGTTTTGTGTTTACACAATACAAGTATTTGGTTTATTTGTGATAAAGAACCTAGCTTTTCACATTGAAACGCTACTAATACGTGTGTACAAGAGCGAAGATCAAGCATACTTTTGCTTGTGTTATCTTGCTCATTTGACTAAGTTTTAGTCGAATTCTATAAACTCTAATTTAGAGTTTTGCTCGTTCTTGGATAATCGATTTCTTGTTTTGCTAAAAATCAAAGGTACGCATATTGTTTTATTTGGTTAATTAATTACAAGTATTATGATCCTGTTTCCGCTGCAATATGCTTTGATGTTCTTGGTTATATGTTTATAGTTGTTATGATTCATATATTCCAACAGTGGCATCAAGAGCCGTTAATACTGTGTAATTAATTACCAAAACACATAAAATTGGATTGTTAATTGATTATTGCATACTTTGTGGTTTCTAACTTTTTTTTTAATTTTTTTCCTTTTTGGTTTTGAAAATTTTTAGAAACACTAAGATCTATGCAATATTTTTTTTATGTGTTTAATTAATGAATACTTGGTGATGTCATTAATTGTATATGCGTATATATTGACTTGATTATATGTGTTACATGATAATAAGTGCAATATGTGGAATTCATGACAAAAACATGCATGTTTTGTCATGGAAAATTGATGCTAAATTGTTACATGTTCTACGTGCTAATTGGATGCAATTATTAATTAACTTGGGTTTTAGTAATATAATTGTTGAACAAGTTAAATTACTAAAAGTTAATTAATTAGGTTATTGGGGAAGACCCCATTAAATCGTGTATTTAATCAATTGTGTGTTATTGAAAATTGATTTATCTTAGCATGTTCATTATTTAAGTTGTTTATTTTTTTATTAATTGCGCATTTGTTTAAATATGTTGTTGACATGATTGTAAACAAAAGAGTAATTTTCAAAAAGGAAATAAACTTGACTTAATAATGGTGTAACATTGTTTTAAGCAAGAAAATCATAAGTGCTTAGTTGATTGATGCGACTGTACAAAAGTGGTCGAAGCGGCGGACCTAAAATTGACAAACTAGAAAGTGGGTAAAGGTTGGTTCACATTAAATTGTGACCTTAGAGGGGCACGGTTTTAACCAGCTTCGGCGGCTGTCGTCCCTCCGCTCGCCTGTGCGTCAATATTAGACTTACCTAGTACACCATGAAAAAGTACGAAGCATCTTAAGGCAATGTTGTAAGTTACTCAACGCCATCAATTAAAACTTTGATGATTTGAGCTTATTAATGTAACAAATGAGTAAAAAGTATTGTTTTTGAAAACATATATGATACAAAGATGAATGCATGACATCTTTGTACATATTTTTTTTTTTTTTTTTTTGATTTTACACATCAAAATTTATTACCCTTAAAATTTAAGTAATATGCCACCCAACTACAAAAAGGAACACTTAAGGTTACATCCTACATTGCTAGCAGCCAAAGCTGAATGCTAATGTTCAAAGGGTGGGAGTCTAAGGGTAAATTGGGTACTTTCATTACTAGCAGCCAAAGCTGAATGTGATGAAACGACGTCAATTTACAGTTTCTTAAGTTGGTTAACTTAATTGAGCACTTTCATTACTAGCAGCCAAAGTTGAATGTAATGGAACGACGTCAAGGCATAAAGATTTGGGGATGAAACATGCTTACATTTGCAACTGATGTTGGCAATATAATGTAAGTCCCATAATTCTAGGAATTGCAATTGTACATTGGCAATTGAGTGCAACTCTACCTTATTGAGTACTTTCATTGCTAGCAGCCAAAGCTGATGTAATGAAACGACGTCAATTTGGATCCTAATTTTCAATGAAAATTAAATGGTTAAATGTTTATTTACCATGGGTGTTTAATTTTCTTGAAAAGTTATTATCGAAAATACTAAAATTGAATTTTGCAAATTCTTTTAAATGTATTAATGCAACGTTAAAATCGTAAACGTGGAACATTCTTTTAGTAGTAAATTGATCTACACCCGTAGGGGTTTTGGATAGAGTCTATTTTTACTAAAAAGAATAAACCGAGACTACTTTCCATGGGAAGAGTCAGACTTAATCCTATTCTTTTTCATGAATGAGAAAGGTATAATAGAAAAATTAGAATGGTCTAAATTCTAAGAAATAACTCATGGCGAATTTCTTAAAGAAATTGCATGTGTAGGAGTTATTATAATTAGAAGCTAGACTAATTACCGCAAAATTGGTAAAAGGAAAACTAGAATGATTGATCTAGTTATTGTGCTTTAACCATTTATAGGTGCTACATACCATGATGGGGATGGTAGACCGAATTGAGGAAGAAATTGCATACCCAATTTTCTCAAGTTAATTGTATTGATGGATATTCCATCATTGACAAAGTAGAATGCATTCTTTGAGTACCTTAGTAGCTATTACGTAAGGGATTACTCAAAGGTATAGGAAAGTAAACAGCACGCTATTTGCTTTTACTAGTTTTGAAACATTTATAATGTTGTCAAATCCAGTGGGAGCATAGTGCTGAAATTACTGAATAATGAGTTCATGTAGTGATCTTTAATTCAGTGGGAGCTACAAGCATTGACATCTTGGTAGTAACCCAGATTATCTCTAGAATCTCTTGAGATAATTACTTTCCAATTATAGGCACTTGTGGTATTAAGGATAGTTATGTACATTTCCTTACTAGACGAGGTGATTCTATATCTACTTATATCTATGACACAATCATATTGATCAAATAAGCAAACTATTGACGTGTTGTTTATCTGATACGTGATGTTGTTCCATGCACAAGTGGGAGAAATCTTATTGTGTGCAAGCAACAACATAAGGGAATATGATTTAAAGGTTCTCTTGACTGTAAGGTAAGAGACTAATGTTCTAATATGTTTTAAACACATTCTAATTTATAGAACACTTGGAGTTAATATCTTCTTTCATTAATAGATATTAATGATAGGGTAAATTACATACTTTCATCATTGCAGCATCGGCTGAAATAATGAAACTATGTTAATTTACAAATTTCTAAAAATTAGATAATTATTAGGACAAGTGTCAATATGATAATAAAACTACTTCAAATGTAAATATTTATGTATTGTTGTAATGACATAAATAAATGAAGTAATCTTATACTACTTCATAATTTGAATGTGTATGTATTCTTGGAATGACATAAATATATGAAGTAAATAAATTAACTTGAAATAACTATTGAAACCAAGTTGTGGTGTTCATGATTACTTGAGTTATGCATATTTACTACTTTTGTTCACGGAATAATAATTACTGGAATAAAGGTCTAGATTTGAAGAGTTTATTCTGAATATCAACCTTTCTTTCTTGTATTATATTAAATAAAGATCTAAAAATAAAATGATTTTTAAGGTCAGATGTTGAGAAGAAAGTTTGAATTAGCATAGTGTACCCTGATAAATAAAATCGTATTTGACATCCAAAAAATTTAAAATGTGAAATGACAATGACATTTGTTTTTGGGAAAAAAAGTTGGATTCTCAACATTCCCTTGATGAATGGATTATGTGGGCTGTATATCCTTGAAGAACAAAAGACTTTGGAAAAACTTTTGTGACTTCTGGCCCGTGACACTTGGTTAAGTCCATGAAGACTTTTCACAGTGACTTCTTTCCGCATTCTAATCGACGTATCAATGCTACAATTCTATTCTATATGGAACAAAATGGCACCAATTAAACTCAATATCACTAATTGGCGACTGGTGCTTAATCGACTACCAACACGAGTGAACTTAGACAAAGAGGGGTTGCTGACGAACAAGAGCATGAAACCCATCTCCCAAGTTCCAAGGAGCTTTGGAGTAGTTGCTTTAACTGACGGAGTCTCCCAACATCCATGATCGACTAGCTAGGTACAAGACCTCCTCGACACCGCAAACTCTGTTCTTCTCCCGGCCTTCCAAAAGAAGTGCTTTGAGCTTGTAATATGGGCTGCTATATATATCATCTGGAAACACCGGAATAAAAGCCTCATCGAGACCCTTCATTAATGGATGGTGTAAAATTCTGCACTTCTCTTTAATTAGATCTCCAATAGGTGTAAGCTTGTCACTTTTAAATCAGTTTGACTGGGTTTCTACTTTCTAATCTATGAACTCTTGCTCCTACTGTATAATTACGCGGAACTGGTATTTTGCTAGTTTCCCAAAAATTCCAGTATTTCTTGTGAAAAAAATGATTAAAGAACAAGCGATATATTGACTATCGAACACTGAAATTGGCAATAAAATTATAGACATGAAAATTTCGTTTTGGTATATAATGCGACGAGGAAATTGGTTGGAGTTACGATGACAACAAACGGTAGAAGGCGAGATGTCAAAGTTGTGCTTGCAGCTGTTAGAGTTTGTGGATATCAATTAATATTAGTATGTCCGGTTTCGAACACGAGACTTCGGGATTGCACACATTACGTATGAGTTTCAATGTTTTCACAAATAAACTACAAGAAAACAAAACAAAGTTAGTTACTACATAAAAACAAAACAAGGTTAGTTTTAACTAATCCTTGGTTGGTGGTGTAAAACAAAACATGGTTAGTTGCTAACTAATCCTTGGTTGGTGGCACACAAACCATGACTATCTAAACCCTATTTATTCATTCCTTTCAAGTATAAATAGAGAACAAGGATTTCAAATGTTTTTTGCTTTTAGAGATGATTTTTGTAGATCATGTCAATGAGGAATATGTATTGTTTGAACTTTCCATGTTAACAAACTTATTCCTCATCTTTTGCACTTGTGGTTTTAAAAGAGTATGTAGTAGCCAAACTTTGAAGGTTGTTTTGTGTTTACACAATACAAGTATTTGGTTTATTTGTGATAAAGAACCTAGCTTTTCACATTGAAACGCTACTAATACGTGTGTACAAGAGCGAAGATCAAGCATACTTTTGCTTGTGTTATCTTGCTCATTTGACTAAGTTTTAGTCGAATTCTATAAACTCTAATTTAGAGTTTTGCTCGTTCTTGGATAATCGATTTCTTGTTTTGCTAAAAATCAAAGGTACGCATATTGTTTTATTTGGTTAATTAATTACAAGTATTATGATCCTGTTTCCGCTGCAATATGCTTTGATGTTCTTGGTTATATGTTTATAGTTGTTATGATTCATATATTCCAACAGTGGCATCAAGAGCCGTTAATACTGTGTAATTAATTACCAAAACACATAAAATTGGATTGTTAATTGATTATTGCATACTTTGTGGTTTCTAACTTTTTTTTTAATTTTTTTCCTTTTTGGTTTTGAAAATTTTTAGAAACACTAAGATCTATGCAATATTTTTTTTATGTGTTTAATTAATGAATACTTGGTGATGTCATTAATTGTATATGCGTATATATTGACTTGATTATATGTGTTACATGATAATAAGTGCAATATGTGGAATTCATGACAAAAACATGCATGTTTTGTCATGGAAAATTGATGCTAAATTGTTACATGTTCTACGTGCTAATTGGATGCAATTATTAATTAACTTGGGTTTTAGTAATATAATTGTTGAACAAGTTAAATTACTAAAAGTTAATTAATTAGGTTATTGGGGAAGACCCCATTAAATCGTGTATTTAATCAATTGTGTGTTATTGAAAATTGATTTATCTTAGCATGTTCATTATTTAAGTTGTTTATTTTTTTATTAATTGCGCATTTGTTTAAATATGTTGTTGACATGATTGTAAACAAAAGAGTAATTTTCAAAAAGGAAATAAACTTGACTTAATAATGGTGTAACATTGTTTTAAGCAAGAAAATCATAAGTGCTTAGTTGATTGATGCGACTGTACAAAAGTGGTCAAAGCGGCGGACCTAAAATTGACAAACTAGAAAGTGGGTAAAGGTTGGTTCACATTAAATTGTGACCTTAGAGGGGCACGGTTTTAACCAGCTTCGGCGGCTGTCGTCCCTCCGCTCGCCTGTGCGTCAATATTAGACTTACCTAGTACACCATGAAAAAGTACGAAGCATCTTAAGGCAATGTTGTAAGTTACTCAACGCCATCAATTAAAACTTTGATGATTTGAGCTTATTAATGTAACAAATGAGTAAAAAGTATTGTTTTTGAAAACATATATGATACAAAGATGAATGCATGACATCTTTGTACATTTTTTTTTTTTTTTATTTTACACATCAAAATTTATTACCCTTAAAATTTAAGTAATATGCCACCCAACTACAAAAAGGAACACTTAAGGTTACATCCTACATTGCTAGCAGCCAAAGCTGAATGCTAATGTTCAAAGGGTGGGAGTCTAAGGGTAAATTGGGTACTTTCATTACTAGCAGCCAAAGCTGAATGTGATGAAACGACGTCAATTTACAGTTTCTTAAGTTGGTTAACTTAATTGAGCACTTTCATTACTAGCAGCCAAAGTTGAATGTAATGGAACGACGTCAAGGCATAAAGATTTGGGGATGAAACATGCTTACATTTGCAACTGATGTTGGCAATATAATGTAAGTCCCATAATTCTAGGAATTGCAATTGTACATTGGCAATTGAGTGCAACTCTACCTTATTGAGTACTTTCATTGCTAGCAGCCAAAGCTGATGTAATAAAACGACGTCAATTTGGATCCTAATTTTCAATGAAAATTAAATGGTTAAATGTTTATTTACCATGGGTGTTTAATTTTCTTGAAAAGTTATTATCGAAAATACTAAAATTGAATTTTGCAAATTCTTTTAAATGTATTAATGCAACGTTAAAACCGTAAACGTGGAACATTCTTTTAGTAGTAAATTGATCTACACCCGTAGGGGTTTTGGATAGAGTCTATTTTTACTAAAAAGAATAAACCGATACTACTTTCCATGGGAAGAGTCAGACTTAATCCTATTCTTTTTCATGAATGAGAAAGGTATAATAGAAAAATTAGAATGGTCTAAATTCTAAGAAATAACTCATGGCGAATTTCTTAAAGAAATTGCATGTGTAGGAGTTATTATAATTAGAAGCTAGACTAATTACCGCAAAATTGGTAAAAGGCAAACTAGAATGATTGATCTAGTTATTGTGCTTTAACCATTTATAGGTGCTACATACCATGATGGGGATGGTAGACCTAATTGAGGAAGAAATTGCATACCCAATTTTCTCAAGTTAATTGTATTGATGGATATTCCATCATTGACAAAGTAGAATGCATTCTTTGAGTACCTTAGTAGCTATTACGTAAGGGATTACTCAAAGGTGTAGGAAAGTAAACAGCACGCTATTTGCTTTTACTAGTTTTGAAACATTTATAATGTTGTCAAATCCAGTGGGAGCATAGTGCTGAAATTACTGAATAATGAGTTCATGTAGTGATCTTTAATTCAGTGGGAGCTACAAGCATTGACATCTTGGTAGTAACCCAGATTATCTCTAGAATCTCTTGAGATAATTACTTTCCAATTATAGGCACTTGTGGTATTAAGGATAGTTATGTACATTTCCTTACTAGACGAGGTGATTCTATATCTACTTATATCTATGACACAATCATATTGATCAAATAAGCAAACTATTGACGTGTTGTTTATCTGATACGTGATGTTGTTCCATGCACAAGTGGGAGAAATCTTATTGTGTGCAAGCAACAACATAAGGGAATATGATTTAAAGGTTCTCTTGACTGTAAGGAAAGAGACTAATGTTCTAATATGTTTTAAACACATTCTAATTTATAGAACACTTGGAGTTAATATCTTCTTTCATTAATAGATATTAATGACAGGGTAAATTACATACTTTCATCATTGCAGCATCGGCTGAAATAATGAAACTATGTTAATTTACAAATTTCTAAAAATTAGATAATTATTAGGACAAGTGTCAATATGATAATAAAACTACTTCAAATGTAAATATTTATGTATTGTTGTAATGACATAAATAAATGAAGTAATCTTATACTACTTCATAATTTGAATGTTTATGTATTTTTGGAATGACATAAATATATGAAGTAAATAAATTAACTTGAAATAACTATTGAAACCAAGTTGTGGTGTTCATGATTACTTGAGTTATGCATATTTATATTTTAGTATAAAGATATAAATATGAAGTCTTTGTTGTAAGACTTATAACAAAGTAAGACGTTAACTTGATATGTTTTTTGTAATTAAGGCATATACAAGAAGTGATTGAATTAATTAATGACTGATAACGTATATTGGGATTATAACAGTTATGTCTTCTTTGTAAGACATAGACATGAAGTGACTTGGTAAATAAGTACTTATGTTATAAAGCATGCAATTGGCTTGGAAATTCTACTTTACCATTAACTTGATTTAGATGGTAAATAGGCAAGCCAAAAACGAAATATATTTATCTTACATATTGTAAGATTAATTTACAATATTAATCCTAATGAAATACATTAAGTGTATGGTATGTTCAGTTAGGAAAATCAAACTCTTACTATAATTGTTTGATTAAAGATAACTATATCTTCTTTTCTTCCTAAAGATATCAAGGTTAGAAAATTGAGTATGGATTGGATATACTCAATTAGACTCCAACCTAGAAGATTAATAAGACACCATTTATTATGGTCTGTGATGAATCACATTAAGTCTTAAAAATTGAATTTCGGAATTTGTTTAACGACTTTTAAGTAGGTTATTAACAAATTAAGGTGAGGAACTGTCAAGTTGTATCTGCAAAAGAGAACAAGTTGTGTGTTGCTCTAATTGCTAAGCATTTATAGGTAATCTATAAATTTCAAAAGGCGAGTGGGAGTTTTATCTTCAAAAGATAAAAGTTACAAGATACATAATCTTCTAAATACGCTAGCAAAATCAAAATGAGAATTTAACATGTTAGTGTTAAATCTCAAGGATGATGGAATTCTTATTCATAGATCCGCAAGGATATCTCAAATATTTGTAGAATATATTGAGGGTTATGAGTTACAGGATCGTGGTATGGCCGTTAATAAATTTGCAAATATTTAATTTGGCAAATTACTCATACTATGAATAATAAGATGCTGTCCAAGAAGATAACTAGTTTGAAAACGTAGTTGATCTTAAACTATATAGTTACAGTATAGAAGATGAGTTTCTACAAAGGTAATGAAAATCCTAGGGATTTAAATTATTGTGTAGAAATCATTATGGACAAATTTGTATACATATTTAATGTGTGAAAAGATTATCAATCACACTTAAGCAATTAAATGTGATTGAAATTTTTTCTAAGCGCATTAAATGTACAAAGATTATGATTGTTATTCTTAGTTTCATTTATATGAAATTAACAATGGAATTTCAAATCTCTTTCTTGGATAATTACTTGTGCGAGGAAGAAAAGTAATTGAAAGGAGTATTTGAAGTCAAATAATCTTTAATAGTATACAAAGTACAAATCATTTGTAAATGGATTAATGCATGCATCTTGAAGATACACTTATGTTTAGTTATTAAATCTAGTTTTGATTTATAATTAAAATAAGGTATTTCTTTATATTCCTGAAGGCTAGTGGGAGTAATGTATTTATTTTCTTATTTTATATATGTTGTATAACATATAGGAAGTGACATTCCATTAACATTGAAATGTTAAGTTTTAGTTTGGAATGCAACTTCACATGGAAATTTAGGAAATAAAACCTTGAACATTGTGTTTATTGTCATAAACATAAGCGGTAAAATAATAAATTCTAAAAGAACATGATATTCTATTAGAAGATCTAGATAGAGACATATCTTGGAAAGATATGACATGAACAAAATCTAAGTTTGACACGAGGATTTTTCATGTTCATCATGTTGCTTGTTGTATCATGCTTGAATTAAAGATGATTGACAGCATTAATATCTAATTGTAATTATTAGATAGTTAAGTGTAATGGATATGGTTTAGAATTTACATCCTCAGCATGGATTTTCTCCAAAATTCTAAATGTGAACCATATAGCATATTGTTGCAAAATTGATATAGTTGACAAATCTTGATAGATTTGGAGATATCAAAACATTACACGATGAATGTTAAAAGTTTACGGAACTTTTAAAAGAGAATATTGTTGTTTGATACAATGGTGCTAGTAAGATTGAGATGACACTCAATACTAGTCATGGCGGGAGCTCATCCTTATTAGGAGACCATGTGTACTAGTTATGCTCAATATGAGCATAGTTGCATTATACATAAAGAATAAGAATACTTTAACTACAAAGGTTTGGTAGTTTAATTGTCATAAATTCGTGTATGAGGATGACACGCATTTTATGAAGTATGTGGCAATATCTAGATAGATGAATGCACACATACAAGTATTTCATTATTGAAATAAGTATTCTCAAAATTCCGATAGATCAAATTAATTGATTTATGCCTTGTCAACAAGTATGGTAGTCATGACTTGTGGCATAATTAATTAATGGAAATTATCATGCATTGATCTAGTTAGTATTTGAATAAGGGACATGTAAACAATTATTATTTTAATAAAATAAAGTGCGGATAACGTTTATTCTCATTATTAATATTTGTGTCCTATATATGCATGTTTAAATCCATGAATAACTAATGTTATTCTAAATAGTCCGTTGTCGATCAATAATATGGGAGTATTATTGAATTAAGACAAATGTGAGGATTGGTAGAATGTACTGTAAGGTTGAGATACCAATATCACATGATATTCAATATTGGATAAATTGAATATAGGACTTATCCCAACTACATGATTATACTTTATGGATCGTCGTCATTAAGTAAATCATGAATATTTATCCTCAGACTTGAGATACCAGGTGACTGCCAAGGATGTAGCTCATTTTCTGTAAGGTAGTCTAACGCTATCCGTAAAAGGTGGTTATAAGGGCTATTTTCGGAGGTGATGCAAAGTTTGAGGGTCACGCTCGTAGTCAAGAAAGAATATGTTCCTTCAAATTTGTTTTGAAGTTTAATACTGCTGGGCCCCTCGTAGGGTTGTCAAGATGTTTGTATGGCCATACCCAAAGTCTATCTGGAATACGTTCAGATGTTTTGGTAATCTTGATCAATCAATAAATAACGAGAAACAGAATAGTTAATTATGGAATGACTTAGTTCCATATTCATATTAACGCGGTATTAGAAACAAAAGGATAAGTATGATGATTAAATTCATCACGTGGTTTTTCCCAGGAAAACCATACTCGGTTCGATCTGGGGGCACTGGGATCTGTTAAGCTAGACTAGCCCATGTCATTACGATATTAATGAATATCCAAGTGGGAGCTGTTAGAGTTTGTGGATATCAATTAATATTAGTATGTCCGGTTTCGAACACGAGACTTCGGGATTGCACACATTACGTATGAGTTTCAATGTTTTCACAAATAAACTACAAGAAAACAAAACAAAGTTAGTTACTACATAAAAATAAAACAAGGTTAGTTTTAACTAATCCTTGGTTGGTGGTGTAAAACAAAACATGGTTAGTTGCTAACTAATCCTTGGTTGGTGGCACACAAACCATGACTATCTAAACCCTATTTATTCATTCCTTTCAAGTATAAATAGAGAAAAAGGATTTCAAATGTTTTGTGCTTTTAGAGATGATTTTTGTGGATCATGTCAATGAGGAATATGTATTGTTTGAACTTTCCATGTTAACAAACTTATTCCTCATCTTTTGCACTTGTGGTTTTAAAAGAGTATGTAGTAGCCAAACTTTGAAGGTTGTTTTGTGTTTACACAATACAAGTATTTGGTTTATTTGTGATAAAGAACCTAGCTTTTCACATTGAAACGCTACTAATACGTGTGTACAAGAACGAAGATCAAGCATACTTTTGCTTGTGTTATCTTGCTCATTTGACTAAGTTTTAGTCGAATTCTATTAACTCTAATTTAGAGTTTTGCTCGTTCTTGGATAATCGATTTCTTGTTTTGCTAAAAATCAAAGGTACGCATATTGTTTTATTTGGTTAATTAATTACAAGTATTATGATCCTGTTTCCGCTGCAATATGCTTTGATGTTATTGGTTATATGTTTATAGTTATTATGATTCATATATTCCAACAGCAGCATCATGTCCATTATTTGCTTTAGATGAAAAACAAAATTAATTAAGTAAAACAAAAGAGAGCTGCATGTAATCGGACAAATAATACTAGTATAATTTTTTTTTAACAGTTGAGATATTTTTAAGAAAAAATTACATATTTGGTCCCCCAAGTTGGCATGATTTAGAAATATCACGCTAAAGTCGAGAAATAGCAACAACAAAAAAAAACCCCTGAAGTTGGTCATTTTTTTCACTTATCACCCGCGACCAGGTGCCGTCTTTTTTTGGCCGTTAAGTGCCCCACATGACAAACACGTGAGGGAATTATCATCTTTTCAGTTTTCCCACCGTTTCTTTCCCTCTTTCTCTTTTATTTATATATGTATATGTATACATATAACCCTAAACACTCATTACTCTCTTATGCTTCATTAAAAAAAAAAAAAAAAAAAACCCATTTTTCTTCACCAAAACCCCAAAAAACCTCCATGGTTGTTCGCTGTTATTGTGGCATTATAGATTTATAGCCAATGTCCGTTGTTCCTGGATTGACACCAACCTTGGGAGACGGTTTTATTGTTGTTCACAGGTAAGTAGGGGTGTTCATCGGTTCGGTTTTCGGGTTACTCGGACTATTGGGTTCGGTTTTTGGGGTTTTTTTAGTTTTTTTCAAAACCGAACAAAAACCTAATTCAAAATAGAAAAACCGAACTAAAAACCGAATTATTCGTTTCGGTTTCAGTTAAAAACCGTGAAAACCAAATATTGTAAACACAAATGCATCACATTTGTCTAAGCTTCAATTCAACCAAAACATGTTCATAGTTTCAAAATTTTTTACCAAAGTAGTAAATTTAAACGAAATTTCAAGCACAAAATAGATAATTAAGTAACATAGTCATCACAAAAAATGATTTCATTAAACAACTTAAGACTATTGGATAAACCTGACAATAATAAGTGTTTTCACAATTACGTCTTTCTTGGTTCGAAGTTCAATCATGGCATTTAATATCACGAGTTCGAAAATGATTTCATTAAACAAATTAAGATTATTGGATAATAATTAATATACATGAGAATATGGGAAATATAGTTTACCTTGTTGAGGCCGTATGTGATGTATGGGAATATGAGAACAATGATTAGAGTTTTGTATATATAGCATAATATAGGGACTTAGGTAAACATAAATATTAATTATATTCATATATATAATAATAATATAAGTTATTCGACTTTTCCGGTTTAACCGAATTCAATATGTTATATCCATAACCGAACCAAAAACCGAATATATAATTCGGTTTCGGTTATAAACCGGATCGAAAACCGTATTTAGAAACAGTTTATTTTTTTCGGTTTTTTAAACGGTTCGGTTTATGGTTTATTCGAGTTGAAACCAAACAATGAACACCCCTACAAGAAAGTGAAATAAAGCCCTAATTTTGAGTTTGTATATATTGTAAGGGCAATAAAAACCCCTAATTTTCAGGCTGTTAGATGTGGGTTTTTTTGCATGGTTTGACCCACCTATGTGCCAACGAGCTCTGGATATCATACCTAGATTGTTAAGGACAAGAAACAAATTGGAAGGATGATTAAGATCCTTGCTTCCAGGTATCTAGATTGTATGCACTATGTACCCAATCCTCAACTATCCCTTCATCATAGCTATACTTGTCCATCTTCCAAATAACAACAACTACATGCTTGCAAGGTATTCCTGTCAACTAATACTTTCTGCAAGAACATTGTCTAATTGTCATATCAACCTCACATTGCTCATTCCATGGGTCACTAACCCGGTACCTAGTTTCCCCATTCCAAATGACATTGAACTTAGATGCCTCCTCCTTATTTGCCTCAAGGATTTGTGTAGTTGTTGGAGTAAGTAGACCCTCACATGTGTCAATGACTTCTTGTACTATAACTATCCTCTTCATAAGATACTCCCGTATGAACTCCAAACAAGTGATCATTGGTTTATCTCTGCCCTTAACTAGCTTACTATTGAATGACTCACAAATGTTGTTCAACAATATCACATTTTGCTCTCCCTGTATCAATATAGGCTACCAATAAGATAATTGCAGACTTAATTGTTATAACAATTTAACTGATTCATTCAACTTAAGTACATTACCTGAGAAGTGAGCTCTTGCCCAAGATTTTTGTGGTAATTTGATTAACCATTCTTAAGCTCCAGTATGTTGCTTCTGTATTTCAGACATTGCAGACTCAAACTCAGCCTCAGTGGTCCTAGTGGCTGCAAACCAAAGGGGTTCTCTTAACCCACCATCTTTGAATCTTATCTTCATATTCTCATGGATATGCCTCAAACAGAATATGTGTTCAGCACTAGGGAAGATATTGTTGATAGCTTGAAGAATACCCTATAACAAGAACACACTAAACAGTTACATCATAACTAACTAAAATATATAAGAATTAGAAATTCTCAAATTTAGTTACCTTCTGCCTATCAGATATGAAAGTGAAGTTAACGGACAAAAAAAGAGACGCAGGAAAACTAAAAAGATGATAATGCCCTCACGTGTTTGTCACGTGGGGCAGTTAATTGCCAAAAAGAGACGACATCTGGTCGCGAAGTGATAAGTGAAAAAAATGACCAACTTAGGGGTTGTTTTTTGCTGTTTCTCTACTTTAGTGTGATATCACTAAATCTGGCCAACTTGATGGACCAAACATGTAATTTTCTCTATTTCTAATTATATCAGGTTGAAGAAAATTCAACCAAAAAAACAATAATTACATCTTAATGAATGAATTTTATCCACTCATCTCAAGCATAGGAATTTGTTCCTATTTACAAACCAAACCTTTTTCCCTATTTATTGATGAACCAAAAACTTGACTATTTCAGAATCTCCAAATGATCCACCATGCCGCAAAATTGATTGCTTCCAATAACTATTTCTTCATAGGAGGCCAAGCCATTGAATCCAAGTGTTTGTACAAATTTACTTTGCACAAATTTATCCTTAAGTTTTTTTAACCTATTATTTGATAACTAATTTTAGGATGATCGTCTGCTAGCCCAGAATCATCAGAGTTGAACTTCCATGGCCACAAATGATATATCTTTTAGTACCTACCTAAGATTTGAACTTGAAAGTTTCAAATATTTTCATCCTTAAAAATTAATCATTTACCATTATGCCTATATCCTTTGTTCATAATGCTTCTCACTTGTTCAGAATTGTTCTCGTGAAAAATTGATATCATCTAAGATCGGTTAGCTAGGTCTCTCTGTATCTGTGGTTGTTTGCAACAAGTGTTTGGGGAGGATTTAAAGTGTTCGTTTGTGTGTGGCCATTATGTGTCTCTTTTTCTTGTCTTTTTCATAGTCGTTAGCTGGCATCATTCTCAGCTCTTTTGGGTCTTGTATGTTTATGTCTTTAGGGATTGTGGTTTGAGTTTAGTCGTATATGTTATAGTTTTGGCTTGTCTCTTTCTAGCCTTTTTTAATAATATTACTGCAGTTCAAAAAAAATAATGCTTCTCACTTGTCACTTCGCTTTCTAGTACATATATCCATCCAAGTTGCTAATTTGTACACATATTTACTTCGCCTTTTGTTGCAATATACAGTTATTATATCTGTCCATAGCTATCAAAATCTAATAATATGGTATTCAATTTAGTGGGTCTTCCTTGATCAACGTGTTTTGATCAACTTGGACACGCCATGATATGGCCCCTTAAAGTTTGGCAACGTTTAAAACTTATAGCCTGAAACAAAACAAAAAAAAAAATCTAAAGTTTGGTACATTCGTTAACTAAAAGACATAGGTTATTATGGGTATTTTTGGTAATGAGCTTTTAAGAGCTTAAAGCTATAATATGTTAACGGTTGGTAGCAATAGGAACAAAATCCTCAAAATCTACCAAGTCTACCAAAGTCACGTGAATCGTTATGTTGAACAACACCTTCAAAAATTTTGCTAGTATTCGTCAAGAACATAACGACTTCAAGATTTTGGGACAAAATCTAGATGGTCTTACTAGGCAAACAGTCGAGGTGATGAAAGCACTAAGGCCGCTCCTAACAATTAACACTGATGTGCTTCTTCGTTACGTTTCAAAACTTTTAAAATTACAAGGATATACTTTCCTACTACATACACACTTACGGGCAGAGAACCCGGTCAGGTGTTGTATAGCAAGTAGGTAAGTCTAGAATCGTTCTTAAAGGCGCTTGTAGCAAATAGAAAATATGTAATTCTAGCGGTTGGAGGTTGTCACGAATTTAATTAAACTAAATAACATAAAAAGTAAAGATTAATTATAAGGCCTCAACAGTTGGCATACAGGAGTTCTGCCTAGTTAATCAGTTAATTTAGTGAAAACAGAAATAATAACAAAAACATATTTGTTTGGGATCACATCACATGTAGACAGATAATTAGTTATTTAAATGTGGATTGTTGAACGAATCGACACGACTGGGATTCTCGCTAGATTCACCCAAGTCAATATGGTTAGGATTTTTGCTAAATTCACCCAACCCTTTAATTAAGATTAAGCTTTAAGCCTTTAATTATGATTTAATCTTTATGTAAACTAGGATTCTCATTAGATACACCTAGTTATTAGATATTCAAAGTGACAAGGATTCTCCCTAGCTAGATTCACCATGCACTAAGAACAACTTGTTATAATCACAATCTTTTAATTATGTTACTTCCACACTCGCTCGCTAGAGTAGAGTGATCATTACAATTAATTATAGACACATTAATTGATTTCATATCATGTTGCTAATCTAGGGATTATTTATAGACCGGTTAATCTAAAATAAATTAACAAACAATCAATATAGAATTGACAATAATATTCAAGATCTAAAAAATCATAGATATATGATTAAACATAAAAACGGTTCAACAATCACATAATAAATAACGCATAAGAGTCTACATGATCACATCATCCAAACAAGTATTATAACACTAGCCAGACATTATTAAATTGATGATAACAAAGTCAGTAAAATAAAAAGACATATTGTACCGACAATAAATAATAAAAGTCTGAATGAAAAGATAGATGATCCGGCAATCTCTTGGTTGAATCTCTGAAGATCAAAGGATGTTTAGTGGCCTAAAATCCCTTAGAAAAGCTCTAAAATTCGTCCTCGAGACTGTAGGGTCGGAGGTTGGCAGTGTTATGAGGTATATTTTAAGGGCTTTAAAGAGTATTTATAGTCAAACACCCGCTTGACCTAAACCGACCTAGAAAGCGGCACTTCGTGCATGATCAGGATCGGGGCTTGGCTACTGCCTAGCTTAAAGCGGCGCTTCATATATCTGGGAACGGCGCTCCCAGCTCCAGATTGTGTATTTTGCGTTTTCGCTTGCTAGTATTCGTCTTCAATCACTTTAAGCTCTTATGAACTCTTGTTAAGTTGTTTTATGGCGTTTACCCTCATTTCCACGCGTTGTGAACCTATGTAAACATTTTATCTATTAAGCTTCTATGTTCACTACAACAACTCATATTTCTTTGAAAAACGGCCATAAGACGTGTGGGGAAAGTCTCAAATAAATCACTCATCAAACACCCTCTTTCTTCATCATCCCTGACAGCGGCACATCACCCAAGAATACCCCCTACCATCAATGAACATTCTCTCTCTTCATCCTCCATTTTTTTGTAATTTCCATTTTATTTTAACACAAAATTAAATAAAACTATTATTTTTATAAATTTAAAACATTACATTATCAAAAATAAAACATTACTTTAATATAAATAAAACGTTACATTAATAAAAATAGAATATTACACTACTAATTAAAACGGCATTACGATAATAATAATAATAAAACTAGTCTTGATCGCTATTACCGTCGGCGGCGTAAAACTCTTTTCCAAACTCTTTTTGTAAATATTTTCAATACGCCATATGAGTCTTTATATCTTCTCTCGACAAACCTGTGGGAACCGGTTTCGCCAAAAACTTCATCGCATCCCTAATTTTAAAATCATGTCAACGCCTCCGATTGTTGTTTAACAAAGTTTCTAATACTTTGGGTCGTTTCCGAACCTATTGATCGGTTGGAAGTTGCATCGGATGAACTTGACAACCTACGACTGACGTTGCGGCCCGATCCTCTCCTAATGGGGTCGTCACGAAATAATGCATCCATACTCGGGTTCAGCTCATTGTCCGTCAAATTTATTGCAAATGGAGTCGATCGCTTTCCCATGACACCGTGGTTATCCGAAAACTTGGGATAACCTTTGACAATTTGATAACACGACTTGTAAGTGAACCTTTTTCCCCTGTTTTATTTTATGTACCTTTTATGAGCGTCATGGTACACTTGTTTTTGTCGGCACCGCTTTGTCGGACTTGTTCCATAAACTTTTTCACAACTCCCCTGAACTCTTTTGTGTCTTTTTTTTTTTGTTCCATTTTCGTTTGAGTTGGTTGTTTATACGGGGTGGCTCGGTCATTTCCAAGTTGAACAACTTACAAACTTTACCCCCGAAAAACCCCGTCCGTTTGAGAGATACCGACGATGGAGTCTTCGGAAGCTGAGACCCAACTTCCTGCCAACAACACATTATCGTTCTCGCAGGTGATTTAATAGTTTAAAAATTAATTCTATCGAGACCCTTTATTAATCGATGATGTAAAGTTGTTCCTTTTTTTTAGATCTTCAATAGGTGTAATCATGTAACTTTAAATTGGTTTGAATGGGTTTCTAATCCATGAACTCTTGTTCCTCAGTACTGTTTAATTACGTAGAACTGGCATCTTGCTAGTTTCCCTTATAAAGAAAAGTTCCGCACACAAAAAAATTCCCGTCCTTTGTGGGAAAAAAATGAATATAGAATAAGCGATATATTAACTATCAAACTCTTGAATTGGCAAAACTTATACACATGAAAAGTGGGGTGAAAATCAACTTCAACATTGTTAAATTAACTTTAAACAACTAATTCCACCATGCATGCCAAAGTCAATTGAGTACAAAAATGGTAATTACTGGCATCATTACTGAATGTACACCAAACCGTGTATAGTAAATTGACTTTGCTTGGAGCTCCTTTAAGGTGAGATAAGGGAGGTGTTTGTGACTTGTTGGTGATTCCCAATTGGTAGGGAAGTGTCACTTTACGCCTCAAAGTCTGAGTGTTTATGTGTCGGTCGTATCTCTCTGGTGTGATACAATCCGTCCTTTTTATAAGGGTTTGTATCTTGTTCTCCAAGATGGGGGATTGAGATGAATTCATTTTAGTTCGGGTTATCAAGGATATACATGGTATCCGATTTAGTTGCCCCTTTTATTGCTGATGTAGATATGCATGAATCTTCATTTTAGTTAGGAAGGATTAATTATGAGAAGATCTTTTCTGATTTTATGTATATCTTTTAGACTCCATCTTGAAAGAGGGACAACTAGCCTTCGTTGGAGGCTGCGTATCTACGACCCTTCGTGTGGAGGGGTATATTATCAATTGCTATGTGCTATTGACTTACTTAATTACCCTTAATAGTTAATACAACAACAACAACCACCGTACCCAATCCTTGCACGGGGTATGGAGGAGATGAGGTGTAGACAGTCTTGCATCTACCCAAAGGTACAGAGACTGCTTCCATAAGGACTTCCGGCCAACAGGAAAAGGAACAGATAAGAGTAGGAGGTAAGTAACCATACCTGTCTGCCGCGTATCACATGTCTGCATTAATAATAGACGAGAAATAGCAAAAACATATCTAACAAACATACCATATAAGAACTCATTTGGAGATATTAGACAACAACATAAACGCATAATAAACATAACTACATGCATAAAACCAAGCATGCGAGAAAAATTCCCCTTATCCCCCACCCAACCAGACATAAGGGCAAAAAAGAAGGTATCAAGCAAGGCATACATACATATGCAGAGAAATTAACGCAAGAGGCATAAACAACCTATGTTACTTAGTAGGTTTGGCCACCTAGCTGGCAAGAAAACTGCCCCTAAAACCCGTAAAAGGGATACTTACCTACCATATTCCTCTACACTAGCCCTATTCCTCCAAGTATCCTTTCATAGGTCATGTCCTCCGACAGGCAAAGCTCCTTTGGGTCAAGACGCTAGAGTAACCTCCCTCCCATGGTTTAGGCCAACTTCTTCTCCTGGCCAAACCATCTCAAGCATCATTCGGTAACCTAAAAAAAGACAGAGGTCAAACAAAACCAAAAACAAAATCTAAGTAAAAATCTAAGTAACATTTTCCCATATGCCTTCCCTCCCAGGCCATGTCCTCCGACAGGCAAAACTCCTTTTGGACATTCGATAATCTATCCTCTATCCCTTCTCCTGGCCAAAAACCCTCTCCAGCATCGAGTCACCATAGTTTGGACCTACTTTTCTCCTGGCCAAACCATCACGAGCGTCCTTCGGCAGGGCAATATGGGAACAAACCTACCCTATCTTATTCTTCTATTCTAATCCTAGTTCTCCAAGTAGTCCTATCATAAGTCATGTCCCCTGACAAGCCAAGCTCATTTAGGTCATTCGCTAGTCTATCCTCCCACCTCATTTTAGTCCTACCCCTTCTCCTCACACCGTCTACCTAAATTGTTTCCGCTCTCCTTTGCGGTGTTGTTTGGTCTCTTCTCTTGACATGGCCGAACCATCTCAAACGTCCTTCCCTGAGCTTGTTAATGATGGTCCTTACTTCGAGTTCGGCACTAAAAACTCCCGTCAGGATCCTGTTGTAATTAATAGTTAATAGTTAATAGCATCATAATATGTTTTTCCTAGCTACTTGTAACAATCCTACTAGGATTTTGTTGTAAATGTTTAGCCGTCGCATAAGACCAAATAAGCTTCTTGTATGCATATGGTGTTTTGTATTGGCTTCTTATATTTATAAATTTCATTATTATTCAATAATAAAGTAATAAAGCCATCTTTGTAGTGTTCCCATGATATTATTACTTTGCAATGATAAAAGGAAATGATGACGTATAGTCCGCATCCGGGTCACGAGCCCGACCAATGGATGCCACTAACACACGAGCCCATCACGAATGGGCTCAAACCCATCACGGATGGGCCATAACAATAACGGGTTGGGCTTACAAAAGCCCAAGCCCGAAGTTATTTACAAACCGGATATACCATATCTCTTATTTATGGATATGTATCAAACAAGCCGATTTAGGCGGGATACGCCGAGAAGTGGGGAACACGAAACCCACAAAGATCTCGTGTGTATATAAAGAAGATATCGGCTCTCATTAAGGTACGATCAACAAAAACCCTAACTCTTCAACTAAACCCTAAAAACCGATTACTTACTCTCACGCCGGAGGATAATCGTGGGAGACAATCCCACGATAAGCCTAACGGTGTTGTTTGCTTTCTTAGTGCGCAGGTCTCAAGCATCAAGAACCAATTGATACGGGAATAGGAATCCAAACAGGGAACGCCCAACTTTTGTATCAACAAGTGGCGCCATCCGTGGGACCCTACGCTAAGAACTTTACCAAAAGCTAGAATGACGAAGCACGGAAACCAAAGTCAGCGGACTCCGCTGACGAAGAAAACGCATGGTGACCCACATGGGCAGAAGCAACCAACTGTTTCAACTCCCAAACAGGCCTCTGGGACAACCAGTGCGCCCAAAAGCCTAGGGTCATACTCTGACCCGGTCTTTACTACTACGGAATCGCTCGCGGGGACTACTCATACTACTGTCACACCCGCCAGCACGAAAGATTTACAACATACCCCATTCACCATGCCAGAGATAGACCTCACTAGGCCGCCAAACGCGCCTACCCGAAACAAGGATATTGTTTTGGAAACAGACACTCTCGCGCTGGAAGGGGTCACACCTGAACTAGCGCCAAGTGATTTTGTGTCTCAGAACTATGAAACCTTGGCTGCGCTTATGAGGGAAGAAGCAAAAAAGAGGTCAAGTCAGAGTCTGCACGCCAGGCTCAACTTTGACCCTGAACATGAAACATCCCCACCGCGCTACCAAAGGGAGAGGCGCGAGAAGGATAGCGGCCGACACCCAGTGTTCACTAGGATTGGGAGAAAGGTTACGGAGGATGAAGCAACCGGCTCGCAGTATAGGGAGGAGCAGGAAGACGAGGGATGGCGCACCAATGTCCACGCTAGGCTGGGTGGTCGCAGGGTTCATGATAGACTCGGACGACGGTGCTCCCCAAGTGAAAGCCCTTCAAGCTCGGATTCCGAGGATAGTCGGCGCAAGCGCCGCAAAAGAGCAAACTCATCCTCAAGTGACTCCTCGGACAACGAGGACAAAGAAACAGGACACTGGAAGTCCAAGGGAAGACATCGCGACCAGGGAGATGAAGACATGTCTCGTCCCTGGCGTTGCCAAAAGGTTGACTCGTTCACCCGGCGCATCAGTGACTTCTCAGAGGACAAGAAAAGGCGCATGCCCGCTAATGTCAAAACCTATGATGGGACAGGTGATCCTGACGATCACCTAAAAATTTTCGAATCAGCAGCTACCATCGAAAATTGGCCACAACCTGTGTGGTGCCACATGTTTAATTCCACATTAGTCGGGAATGCGCGAAACTGGTTTAGTAAGCTTCCACGTAGAAGCATCAATGGTTTTGAAGAGTTAAGAAAGGCGTTTCGCTTAAACTTTACTCAGCGGAAGAAGTGATCCAAGAACCCTGTTGAACTCGCAAGGGTAAAACAGCGCCAAGGGGAATCCACAAGCGCATTTATGGAGCGTTATAAGGACGAATGCATACATGTCAAAGCGTGCCCAGAAATACTAAAAATCTCCGGATTCAAGAATGGAATCAATAACCCGGAGCTTATCAAAAAATTAAATGATAGGTTCCCCAAACCTTTGATGAGCTTATGAAGCGCACGAGGTCCTTCATCCAAGGGGAAGCTGCTGCTGCAGACAGCAAGAGAAGCTATTCAAACTATAGGTCACAAGAACAGCCTAGGAGACAATCCAATGACCAGAATAGCAATCGTAACAAGAGCTACCGCAGTCAGGGAGGCGGGAATGACAAGTACACTCCACAAACGAAGACTCCAAAGGAGATACTTGCGACAGAAGGCGCGAACTTCCCAAGACCTCCACCAATGCGCACTCCAGAAGATCGGCGCGTAGGGAATGGATACTGCGACTATAACGGACAGAAGGGCCACACTACCAATGAATGCGTCCAACTGCGCCAACTAATTGAGAAGCTAGTAAAAGAAGGCAGATTGGACCATTTAGTTAAAAGCATTAAGGAAGGAAAAGATAAGCAGAAGACTGGGGGCAAGAAAGAAGCACCTAAAGACAAGGCTGACACAATTTACATGATACAGTCATGGCAGCGAAATACTAGGCGGAAGGTCAGCCAAAAATTTTCTCATGGAAGCGAAATTTCTTTTCCCACCCTGACTGCGGACAACGCAGTGGCGGAACCACTCACCATCGAGATACATACGGGGGGTCACGATATCCACCGCATGTATATTGATGGAGGAGCATCCGCAGATATAATGTATGAGCATTGTTTCAAAAGGTTGCGACCTGAGATACAAAGACAGCTAAGCCCGGCCACGACGCCATTAACTGGATTCACGGGAGAAAAGATATGGCCTATGGGGCAATTGCGATTACAGGTCGTCATTGGTAATAAGGAGCACTCTACGAGAGCTTGGATGAATTTTATGGTGATCAAGTCTCCCTCGCCGTACAATGGCATCATTGAAAGAACCAGGAATTTTGGCAATCCATGCGGTACCATCCACAGCGCATGGGATGCTCAAATTCCCGGTAGAAGGCGGCATTGTAACCATCTACAATAACACCATACCGCCTAGAGAATGTAACACGATTACATGTGGGACAATGCACACACCAGAACAGAGCGCAGCTAAAGTACCAAACCTGAAGGTCGCGATTCATCCTGATTACCTAGAGCAAGAAGTATCGATCGTAGGATCGCTGTCTGACAAAGGCAGAGCTGCTGTGTGTGCACTCTTGCAAAAGAACCTGGATATCTTCGCATGGGAACCAAAGCACATGACGGGCGTACCACGCTCGATTGCAGAGCACAAGTTGAACATCCGACAAGGATACTCCCCAGTACGGCAGAAAAAGCGCGGCCAAGCCCCAGAACGCGCAAAAGCCATTCTAGAGGAAGTTCACAAACTTGTTGACGCAGGTATCATGCGAGAGGTCTATTACCATGACTGGCTCTCCAACCCAGTAATGGTAAGAAAGAGTGATGGCAGTTGGCGGATGTGCGTAGACTTCACTGATCTCAATAAAGCATGTCCACAGGACTGCTACCCGCTACCAGAGATAGACTGGAAGGTAGAATCCTTATGTGGATACCCCTTCAAATGTTTCTTAGACGCATACAAAGGGTACCACCAAATCCAGATGGCTATAAACGACGAGGAAAAAACAGCCTTCCACACAAGCCAAGGCGTTTTTTGTTACACTAAGATGCCTTTTGGCTTAAAGAATGCGGGCGCCACTTACCAGCGATTGGTAGATAACGCATTTGAGAAACAAGTGGGCCGCAACCTAGAAGTCTATGTTGACGACCTCGTCATAAAGAGCCATAACGAAGATGAGTTGGCCCGCGACATCGAAGAAACATTTAGAACGCTTCGAAGGATAAATATGAAGTTAAACCCTAAGAAGTGCACTTTCGGCGCTACGGAAGGCATGTTCCTGGGGTACTTGATAGAACCTGACGGCATCAGACCATGCCCAGAGAATACAGAGGCTGTCCTCCAACTCCCTTCACCACGCACGTTGAAAGAGGTGCAGTCTCTGAATGGAAAATTAGCCGGCCTAAATAGATTTCTATTCAAATCAGCTGATAAGTCACTCCCCCTCTTTAAAACACTCAAGAAGTGTACAAAGAAGGGAGACTTTTGTTGGACTGCAGAAGCGGAAGAAGCTTTTCAACAGTTTAAGCAACACATAGCAGCGCTTCCCAAGCTAGTGGCACCCCGACCAGGGGAGGAGTTAATCATGTACCTGTCCGCGACTCATGTAGCAGTCAGCGCAGTGCTACTAACAGATAGGAATGCTGTCCAGACACCAGTATACTTCGTAAGCAAAGCGCTCAAAAAGACAGAGATTAACTATAGCCCAATGGAAAAATTGGTCTTAGCACTAGTGTTTGCCGCCAAAAGGCTGCGCAGATATTTTCAAGCGCACCCGATAGTGGTGATCACGGACCAACCAATCAAGCATGTTATCTCCAAACCTGACGCATCAGGGCGATTACAAAAGTGGAGTGTACTGCTAGGTGAGCATAACATCTCTTATAGGCCGCGCACTGCTGTTAAGGGACAGATACTAGCAGATTTCATTAGCGAAAAACCAGAGACTGACGCTGCACCTTCACAGAACGAGGTAAAACTACAGGAACCATGGGTCTTGTTTACGGATGGATCCTCATGCGTGGATGGGTCGGGCGCAGGCCTTATCCTCACCAACCCAGAAGGAATGGAATTCACTTACGCACTGCGTTTTGAATTCACGGCCACAAACAACGAGGCAGAATACGAAGCCCTAATTGCTGGATTACGTATTGCAACGCGAATGGGTGTACGCAACCTAGAAGCACATGTGGATTCACGACTGGTAGCCAACCATGTGCTGGGAGAATATGTGGCTAAAGAGGATAACATGGTTCAATACCTCGAGAAAACCAAGTCACTAATCCAAGGCTTTGACAGGTTCACCATCAAACAAGTTCCTAGAGGGGAAAACAAGAAGGCAGATGCGCTAAGCAAGATCGCATCTACAAGCTTTGCTCACCTGTCAAAACAAGTATTGGTGGAGATTCTGAAGAATAAATCCATCTCAGAAATGGAGGTATCCACGGTGATAGAGGAGCAGGATCCTACGTGGATGACCCCTATTATTGAATACATAAGCAAGGGCATATTGCCACAGGAGCAGAACGAAGCTCGACGGATACGGCGCACAGCGCAAAGGTTTGAACTTCGGGACGGTATCCTATATCGGCGTTCATTCCTACAGCCATGGCTTCGGTGCGTGGGACCTCTTCAAGCAGATTACGTACTTCGAGAGATCCACAGCGGTTCATGCAGTATGCATTCAGGACCACGATCCGTTGTGGCACGAGCTTTGCGGTCAGGGTACTACTGGCCCACTATGCATAGCGACGCGCGTGATATGATAAGGAAATGCAGTGACTGCCAAGTTCACAGACCAATCCCGCGCCAACCACAGCAAGAGCTAACGCCTATCACTTCACCATGGCCATTCTATAAGTGGGGTATCGACATTGCCGGTCCTTTTCCTGCTGCAGCAGGAGGACTGAAGTTCCTTATTGTGGCTATAGACTACTTCACTAAGTGGATTGAGGCAAAAGCAGTCGCGACAATCACAGGTAACCAAGTAAAGTGATTCGTTTAGGACAATATTGTATGTCGCTTTGGATTACCTGGAGAGATCATCTCGGACAACGGAAAAAAATTCCGCGACAACCCGTTCAAAGACTGGTGCGAAAAACTAAATATCACACAACACTTTGCATCAGTTAAGCACCCACAAACCAACGGCTTAGTCGAGCGCGCAAACAGTAGCCTAGGAGAAGGGATCAAAGCGCATCTGGACAAACATAAAGGAAGATGGGTGGAAGAATTGTTGCATGTCTTGTGGGCGCACCGCACGGAAATTAAAGTGAGCAATGGGGACACCCCCTTTTCTCTTATCTATGGGATAGAAGCTGTTATACCAGCTGAAATTGGAATGCCAACTATCCGCACAGCGGAAGTTAATGTTGCAACCAATGACGAGGAAAGGCGTATAGACTTGGACCTATTGGAAGAAAGGCGTGAACGCGCAACTATACGTGAAGCGAAAGCCAAGTCAAAGATGAAGGGATACTACGATGCTAAGGTTCGAAGCACCTCATTCAGGCCAGGCGATTTTGTATATCGCGCTAATGACGCAAGCCACGCAGAAGATACAGGTAAACTTGGACCAAAGTGGGAAGGACCTTATGAAGTCACGGAGGCACTGGGAAACGGCTCGTACAAGCTACGCGACATGGATGGTAGTGAGCTACCACGCACATGGAACATCTGCAATCTCAAGAGATGCTACTTTTAGGCTTTACGTAGGAGCACGACTCCCCACGGACCCTACTGCACTTTAGTAAGTGCTCAATAAATATCCGTGTATTTACATTGTTTAGGCTAATGTCTTTCTTTTTTCAAAAACTTGCAAGTATTAATAAAATATCGCGGTTTCTAGCTAACTCCGCGACAAACTTTACTTTATTGTTTACATACTATTTATATCTCAATATTGTTGACATATTATCTTTTGCCTACATGGCGTGCATGCACTTATTAAAACCCACGATGGTATAGGATGAGTAAACCTACTAAATAACTCGTTGAGTAAGAGGGTTGCAAACCCATCAACATTGGATCACGCATCCTTGTTAAACACCTTATTTTCAAGACGTTGGAATAAGTTTAATGTGCATCTCACGACGGATACACAACAATGCACACTGTGCGCGTTTAACAAATTAGGAGTTAAGACTCTTAACCCCTTGATATGGCATTCGCAGTACGCTGCATACACTTGTGAATTTCACTCACACTTGACAGTAAATCATGAATTTCATACACGACTATGTTATACGTGACTACGGATTTTTTTTAACGCGTCTATATTGTGATTTGATTCTTAGATATCTTGTATAAAAAGACAAGTACAAATATTATAAATACAATCACACACAATGGGCGTATAATCAAAATACCACTTCATTATAAACTACGAGTTTATACAAGACATAGACTTAACACGCACAAGTGCAACAAAATGTTAATCTATAACAAAAAAAAAACTACCAAGATACAAATCTACAAACTATGGGTGCGTCTGAGCCCCGAACTACCAACATGGCCTGCGGCACGACCAGCTTCCTCAAGCTCCTTCAACAAGCTACTATCCCTAGGCGAAACTGTCGGCACGCTCACAGGTACCCCATCAGACCTGGGAATATGCGCAGCACCGACACCGCAGAGGATGGCCTTCCCCTTCACTCCCTGCTTCTTTGCGAGCCTTGTAGCATGAGCCTCTAAGGCTTCTTTCAAGGAGACCTCCTTCTCAAGAGCAAAAGGGTTCAAGGCACTGCAAGGGCGAGCGAAAACAGGCACCTGTAGCTGCGACACATCCGGCTTGAGAAAATAATCAGCCTCCGCCTCTGCGTCCTCGCCTGCGTGCCTGGCCAGGGTTAAACCCTCCATGATTACACTGATAGGGTAATCCTGGTCACGCTCAAGTTGAGCAATATGGGGAAGGTCCAGCAGCTTCATCTTCTCCATGGCCGCGACAAGCTCATCAAAAGTATTAGGGTTGTAGCCAGGAACTTGCGCAGCAGGCACCTTCAACAGTCCGCTCTCAGAAAGCTCCTCCACAGCTTCTGCCTTGCCACATGCCAACGCACGCTCCACCACCTCTCCAAAATATTCCCGCACCTCTTGAGACTCCAAAGTACTCAAGGCGGCAAGGCGTAGCCCGTGACTGACAAGCCACCCGCGCTCAGCAATGACATATAAAAGATGAGGGTTAATAACATACCTTTTGCAAGTATAAATAAAATATCGCGGTTTCAAATACTTTCAAGTATTAATAAATTACCTGCGCTCAGCAACAGCAGATAGGAGATGAGGGTACAGCTCCTCGTCGTATTCAATGCTGAGCTTCCGCAACTTGGACTCTTGTGATGCGTGGTTTTGCGACCTTACAACAGGTTTTACCTCTCGAGGGATCTCAAGAGGCTTACAACCCCATCAGGCAGTGTACCTGACCGATGTAGTATAGTGTAGTGGTAAGTACGGGGGATTGATCGTTCTCCACAGGGAATAGTGTCGTTAGGATTGAAAAACTATTCTAATAGGTCTAAGGGTGAGGGAAGATTCTTTTTGTATTTTTATATTTTATGAAAGCAAGTAAAATCTCGGGTTTGAAAGAGTGGGCGGAATTAGTTGCTAGTCAACTAACCCAAATAACTACAAATGCAAATAAAATAAAATAACGAAAATGAAAAGGTTGTGAAACTTATATGGAGAGAAATGTGTTTACTTAGATTTCCTTACTCCCTAACTATCTTTTACCGGTTGATTAGTGTGTATTAATTGCGTGGATGACGGGTGTATTCCTTAATACCAATTGTGGGGTGGCGTACGTACTTCCCCAACTCTACAAGCTCCTACTTCACTCCTATGTCGAGCCGGCTAAGAAGCTCCTAACATGGGATCACTAGAATTCGCTCATGCATTAAATACAACCATAAAAACCTTAGTAAGCATTGGTTCATGTTTCTTAAGACGTTCAAGCAAGTTACCGTATAGGAAGTTAGCCAGTTTTCTTAAGCCTAACATCGATAAACAATCATCCAATACAATTAATAACACACCAATAACCAATAATCAATAGTTAGGTTTCATTAGATCTAAGCAAACACAAGATAAATCTAGCCTAGCATGTTAATTAAAAGACAAGAACAAGATATAATCAAACAACACATAGACATATTGATTGATTAAATGAATACGTATCTTCAATTAAACATGGGAGATCCAAGGGTATAAAACCCTTAAAAAATGGCAGAAATTCGTCTTAGGGTTTCTCCTCACAAAGTTGCACACTATGAATAAAAATTGCAAAACTATATATAGAGTTTAGTGGCTGACGGCGTCACGTTGTAGATCTTGACGCCGTCACCTCGCCGTGTCTAGGGTTCCCGGATGGCCTTCCTGACGCCGTCCCTCTTTAGTCCTCCAAAATCCGCTCTGGCCTATCAAAGGTTGACGCCGTCAGAAATGGGCTTGACGCCGTCTCTCTTTAACTTAAACCGTGATGGCCTTGATCATCTTAAAGGGTGACGCCGTCAGACTTTCCATTGCAAAACTCTCTGGCGCGTCTCGTGTATTTTTCATATCCACCTCTTTTGCCAAGCCATGACGCCGTCTAGAACAATCCCTGACGCCGTCAAAGGTACTTTTCCAACCGATTTTGAGACTTTGTCGTTTTCTTCACTTTTATGCTCCAAAAACGTCCAAAATGCTTCCTTTTCCAGATTTCTTCTCCAAAGTACCTAAAATGAAAAAAGGAACGATTTAGGGCAATATTTGATCAAATAAATACGATTTAGGGCTTAAATGACCCCCTAAAAGCGGTACACTTTTCGATTCATCAAATACCCTTACACTTGAGATTTGCTTGTCCTCAAGCAAATGCGCTTTTATTCTAATCAAAATACAAGTTAGGGGTCATTTAATGCTAATATAAAAGTAATTACAACAAATAGTCGTTCCACTTTAATCATAATAAGCACGGAGATTACAAACTAGCACCTCACAAGTAGTGTTTAGATACTCACATCTCTCAGGTGTCATAAAAGTATATCTCATAAATGAAAACGGATAATATCTCTCACTACCTGTCATAGCAAATAGACTACCATAGGCTTGGGAAAGGATCAAAAACCTTCTCCACTAGGCGTAAGCACCTAAGATAAACTATCAAAGAGGGCTTTTAAATGGGTTATAACGTGAGGTGTAGGGATATGATAAACACGGATTTGTTGGATAAGGGATATTTTACTGATAAGTTAAAGATCTTGATTAATTACATGTACAATATGGCGTTGCTAAGCCAAGACTAGACTCGACTTAAGCTAATAACAAAAACATAAAATAAACATAAAATGAAACGGGATGGTAGTCCGTATTTTTTTTTTCTACTTTTCTTTTTCTCATTTTTTTTGTATTTTTCTTGATTTTTTTCGATTTTTTTTTTTTTTTTTTTTTTTTTTTTGACATACACTTTTGCCCTACCATCCAAAATAATACATCATAGGGGCCTCGGTTCTCCCCTTACACATGAACTTTTACATAACCTTACAAATAATTATTCTAATGACTCGAATTAAGATAATCGAAACACTTGGAGTACTTTTTAAAATATTTAGCACATATGGGGGTAATAATGTTGTTCTTCCCCATTACTCCATTACAGTAGTACTTTACCCATGAGTCCCAATCGTCCCAAAACAATATGTACAAGGATATGACTCGACTTAGCAACCATGTAATCAATTAGATAATTAACTTGGGTTTAAACAAATGTTGTCACAATAATGCACTAAAGATGAGTGCATACAAGGTAGGCTAAGGCGATTTGGGTGTACATTTAAGTGAGGTGTAAACAAATTCTTCCTTTAAGTAAAATGCTTAAAGGTCAAAATGAAAAGATAGGCTCTGAGGGGTGTACTAGGGGTATCGTGTACTAAAAATGAGTACAACGCAAAGGGTGTGGGAGAATTACTTGACCAATGTAGCCAACGTAATTATAACAAAAACACAGGTGTAAAACAATGGGTTAATCCTAATGCCTCTTATCATGTAGTAAATCTAACTACACGAATGTAGTCTCACTTGTGGCCTCGGAATGGTCCTAACGCAAGTTCTAGAATCTAAGTGCTACCGGTACACACATCATAGCATAAATGCTTTTCCTACCAATTCTAGGGGCGAACCTCACATATTTGGGGGTGGAAAAATTTTTAGTGGTACGGTTTTGTGCTAGTCATATAACTCCTATCCATGAGACGCTCATTAAGATCAAAGTTTCACTCCTATATGTTGTAAAAAAATTTAAATTTGGCACTAAAATTGCCCTAACAGGTATTTCTCTCAGTTTTATTACACATCTACCATTAAACAAACAAAAATCAAGCGTAATTGCATTCTCTAAAGTATCGTACTTTACCCCCCCCCCTCCCTTACACTTAAGATGAACATTGTCCCCAATGTTCAAATAACAAGATGTAAAAGTAATAAGGTAAAAGAATGAAATCAAATACTCCCCTGATTCGTTTGGTGGATAATGTGGCAACATGGTTAGATCTTCTTCCAAGAGAATGTAGAGGCTCCAAGACTAATGCATCGCCATAAGCTTGATTCCACATACATCTCCTTGTCCAAAATAACCTGTTAAACCTGAGAAAACAAACACGAAAACCTGCATAACATCGGCGGGATAAATTCTATATAAGGATATAATGCTTGTAGAATGATAATTTTGCAGATTCCTGGAGTTTATAAGTTAGAGATTTAATAAAAACTTTTTATGAAAACAAAACTTTCAAAAAATTCAGAAAATTAAAACCTGACGCCGTCAGGTTGTAATGCCCGACGCCGTCAGAAATGATCTGACAGAATTCTCATGTTAAATTTCCGGAAAATTTTTGGAAAAACCTATACCTTACTTCCTGGAATTCCTGCAAAACATCATTATGACTCGATACAAGCATTTGACTCAAACAAATACTAATATGTATGTTAATTTATTATTGTTATGATTCATGTTCATTTGTTCTAATAAACCGATTTGGATTTCCCTTACACTTATCTTTTGCAAAATACCTTTATATGTAGTTAAGACGAAGTTAAAAACAAGATAAAGCATTTTCACAATTTAGTTTTGAACATGAATCAATAATAATAAAAATTAAACATACATACGGAAACAAATAAAATCAAACAAACAAATAAATAAACAAACACACAAAGCAAATAAAGCTTGGGTTGCCTCCCTAGAAGCGCTTTTCTTTATTAACGAGTCTTGTAGCTAGACTCAAAGTCACGTACATTACGTGACTCCATCATTGGTCACGGTTCCTAGGCCATTCTCATTTCCGGTTTTATATTCCGGTCCTAATTTCAAACAATCCTTGTAGAAACCAGATATCCTTTCCATAACATAGTCTACTCCTTTATTTCTATCCTCATCATTCCTATAGTAGACCGCTTGCTTAAGCTCCTTCTCAACATTTGACAAGTGTTGGAATTGCTCTATCTTATATGGCATTTGGTAGTTTACCTCATCGGTCTCATCCTTAAATCTAACTATCCCTAAGGAAGGTTCATAAGTCATTCTAGAGACCTCAACAAATGGTTTTCCAAAAACTACTTGAGTTAAGGATGCATCGACTATTGGGCGGATATCTTCTACAATTACAAATTCGGTGATATAGGTGAAGTTTCCTACATAAACCGGTAATCCCTTAACTCTTCCCGTGAAGTTACTCATCCAACCCTTATCAGGGAACATCCTATACCCAAGTTGATTTTTCATTATTAAGTTGTAGTGGGCTCTAGTCATGATGTTTATGGGCGATCTAAGGTCGATGTAAGCTTTCCACACATGCAAATGTCCGATGTTGCATGGTATGTTGAGATTAGAAGGATCGCCTATTTTTATAATTGGTCTACCTAGGAAGTATGGTGTCTCGGGATCATCGAATAAGTCTGTATGATATGTGCGCTCTTCCTTAGTGGGTAGCCTATTGAAGTAGTCCTCATCATCATCTACTTCTTCAATCTCACTTTTCCTAACTTCTTTATCAACCTCGACTTTCTTAACCTCATCCTCAGGTTCACTATTATCCTCATTTCTATCAATTGGTTTGATAGTGACAATGTTGACGAAGTGGACGTGTTTGGATGAAGAGGGGTCTTTTACTTGGGGTCCGCTATTTGTGTTCCTAGCGTCCTTATGTGGAGGTGATAGCACTTGGTTATTGAGGGCTTTCAATAAGTTGTCAATTTTATTGGTCATCTCCGTTTGTTGTTGATTGAATTCGGATTCAAACTTGGCCAAACGAGCTTCTTGAGATGCCATAAATTGGGACATCAATCCTTCAAAGTTATTGGTACTACCATTGCTGGAAGGATTGTTGTTGAAAGTACGGTTCGAGTTGGAACCGCTTGATTGGAAACGATTAGGTGGGTTGGAAGAATTGGTTTGTTGTGCGTTTTGGTTTTGTTTCCACCTAAGGTTTGGGTGATTTTTCCATGAGGGGTTGTATGAATCACCGTAGGGGTTTGGCTCGGGTTTGAAAGTGTACCACTTGTCTCCCGCTCCGTCGGTATGCGAGGATGCGTAGTCCGCAAAAGCTTGTTCGGGGTGTTCCACGCAATCACGAGTGTCGTGGGGACCACTACATAATTCACATGAAGAAGTGATTTTGTTCACTTGGCTTGAAGGTTTAGGAGCCTCGTAGGATTTCATAAGAAACTTGACTTGGTCTTCAAGTTCTATGATCCTACGGTCGGAAGTGTTTGAATTGTTCGAAGGCAAAGATATTGCCTTGACCGTTTTATTCAAATCACGGGGATCACTCCAACTTTCATTGTCATAAAGAGCAAGATCTTCAAGGAGAGCCCATGATTGTTCCGCACTTAGATCACGTAGCTTACCACCGGCCGATTGGTCAATGGTTTGCCTCGTGGAGAGATTGATATGGTCATAGAAGATTTGGACTTGGAGCCAAAGTTCTATGCCATGGTGAGGGACTTTTTGGAGTAAGTCCTTGAATCGAGTCCATGCCTCGTAGAGGGTTTCGCCTTGACGTTGTTGGAACATCAAGATATCATTCCTTAGCTTGGTAGTTCTTCCTGGTGGGAAAAACTGAGCAAGGAAACGAGTGGTGAGATCATCCCAAGAGGTGATGGATCCTGCGGGTAGACGCTCTAGCCATTGACTAGCTTGGTCCCGCAGAGAGAATTGAAAGAGACGCAATCGGGTCGTCTCTCGAGTGGCAACATCAAGGTCTATAGAATCAACGATTTTGAGAAAGTCCTTGAGATGTTGATTAGGATCTTCGGAACGAAGTCCATGGAATGCGCATCCGCTTTGCACCAACCGGATGGTGTCGGATCGCAAGGGAGTGACATTGGCTCCTTGAGTGAGCTCAATGGTGTTTCGATAGCCATGGTGGCTAGGATGGGAGTAGTCTCCTAAGGTATGGGCTCTAGGAGGTGGGTGTTGTTGTGGTGGTGGGTTGTTGGGATCAAGGATATTACCACCTTCCATGATGTCGGATGGTAATAGTTACGAACAAAGAAACGAAGAAAAAAGATAGACTAAAGAAATCCTAGAAAAATAAAATAAAAATCTCACTAGAAAGGAATCTAGTGAGTAGACCTAATAAAATAAAAATTCAACCTAAACAATAACTATTCCCCGGCAACGGCGCCAAAAACTTGATGCGTGGTTTTGCGACCTTACAACAGGTTTTACCTCTCGAGGGATCTCAAGAGGCTTACAACCCCACCAGGCAGTGTACCTGACCGATGTAGTATAGTGTAGTGGTAAGTACGGGGGATTGATCGTTCTCCACAGGGAATAGTGTCGTTAGGATTGAAAAACTATTCTAATAGGTCTAAGGGTGAGGGAAGATTCTTTTTGTATTTTTATATTTTATGAAAGCAAGTAAAATCTCGGGTTTGAAAGAGTGGGCGGAATTAGTTGCTAGTCAACTAACCCAAATAACTACAAATGCAAATAAAATAAAATAACGAAAATGAAAAGGTTGTGAAACTTATATGGAGAGAAATGTGTTTACTTAGATTTCCTTACTCCCTAACTATCTTTTACCGGTTGATTAGTGTGTATTAATTGCGTGGATGATGGGTGTATTCCTTAATACCAATCGTGGGGTGGCGTACGTACTTCCCCAACTCTACAAGCTCCTACTTCACTCCTATGTCGAGCCGGCTAAGAAGCTCCTAACATGGGATCACTAGAATTCGCTCATGCATTAAATACAACCATAAAAACCTTAGTACGCATTGGTTCATGTTTCTTAAGACGTTCAAGCAAGTTACCGTATAGGAAGTTAGCCAATTTTCTTAAGCCTAACATCGATAAACAATCATCCAATACAATTAATAACACACCAATAACCAATAATCAATAGTTAGGTTTCATTAGATCTAAGCAAACACAAGATAAATCTAGCCTAGCATGTTAATTAAAAGACAAGAACAAGATATAATCAAACAACACATAGACATATTGATTGATTAAATGAATACTTATCTTCAATTAAACATGGGAGATCCAAGGGTATAAAACCCTTAAAAAATGGCAGAAATTCTTCTTAGGGTTTCTCCTCACAAAGTTGCACACTATGAATAAAAATTGCAAAACTATATATAGAGTTTAGTGGCTGACGGCGTCACGTTGTAGATCTTGACGCTGTCACCTCGCCGTGTCTAGGGTTCCCGAATGGCCTTCCTGACGCCGTCCCTCTTTAGTCCTCCAAAATCCGCTCTGGCCGATCAAAGGTTGACGCCGTCAGAAATGGGCTTGACGCCGTCTCTCTTTAACTTAAACCGTGATGGCCTTGATCATCTTAAAGGGTGACGCCGTCAGACTTTCCATTGCAAAACTCTCTGGCGCGTCTCGTGTATTTTTCATATCCACCTCTTTTGCCAAGCCATGACGCCGTCTAGAACAATCCCTGACGCCGTCAAAGGTACTTTTCCAGCCGATTTTGAGACTTTGTCGTTTTCTTCACTTTTATGCTCCAAAAACGTCCAAAATGCTTCCTTTTCCAGATTTCTTCTCCAAAGTACCTAAAATGACAAAAGGAACGATTTAGGGCAATATTTGATCAAATAAATACGATTTAGGGCTTAAATGACCCCCAAAAAGCGGTACACTTTTCGCTTCATCATCTTGCTTCTCCAGCAGCGCCTCCACAGTCTTGCGGAAATCGTCCAGTTTAGCGAAGTGGGCGCTCTTGTTCAGATCCATGTATCTTAGGGCCCAAAGGCAGTTGGCCTTGTATTCTTTCGCGCCAGCACGCTCTCTGTTCAACTGGGCCATGAGCGACATCCTATCTTCAGCAACTTTCTGGGCGTACACACCAGATGCCCTCGCCTCAGCCTGCGCATCAGCCAACTGCGCCTTCAAGAGCTCAATCTCTCGATCCTTCTGAGCAACCTGGCTACTCTCACCAGCATATCGCGCATGTAGCTGCGCAACCAACGAAGCCTGGTGCGCAGCAGCCAACCCCAACTCCTCTATCAGGTGGTCCGTCGGCGCATCTTCAACTGACTTTCCCTCACCCGCTGGACTCTCATGCGCAAACTCGACAGCATACGCGAAACCAATCTGGGGTTGCGAACCCCCGATGTGTGCATCATCATTGCCAACAGCCTCAAACCTGCGAAGTAATAACGAAAAGTCAAACACTACTCAACAGTTATCAATGCGGAATAAGAATATATAGACACAAGTTTTAGTACTTTGTAAAGACCAAGAATCGTGTTTTAAACACCTTCCGGAGGTCGAGGTGATGCAAAGTATGATCGATCCATGGCTGTTTTAGTGAGAAGTTAGAGAGAAGGAGGAGTGTTAAACTTTGGATATTATTTCTGTGTTGAAAGTTTATCACAGCCACACCCTTCAAGTGATAACTTGAAGGGTATTTATATGCCAACTTTGACAACTATAAGAGTATTACACAATAGGTCCTTGCACTAAATGCAAGCTAGTTGTCTAATTCCAATTCACGTAAATATCGTCCAGCTTCATTTCTAACAATCTCCCTCCAGCTGGAGATATACGTGAATTGGTTACAATGATTCCTAACAATTACATAACAATGATAAAAGCAATGCTGAAGTAGAGCAGTCTCCTTTTGAGGATATCTTCACAGCTCTTGATCTTCTCGTATCTTTCTCAGCTTGCTTGACTTACTTGTAGAATCACTGTAATGACCTAATTGGGTATTACTCCCTCCCAATTAGTGAGGCATATTCTTTACATGCTCCCTCCCAAAATGACAACCCGTTTGATATAGCCTTGATGCTTGTAGAAGAAGTTTCTCTTAATTCTGCCCAGATTGTCTTCAGTCTCTTGCACAGCGGAAAATGGATTATAGACTGATGACTTGTAACTTCTTCACAGGTTTCTTTGGGGAGCATCATATCGACATCTTCATCTCACTTAGAATGCTTCCAGTTCTTCAATAAACAGCCCCGATGTACACCTTTCTCCCTCCAGGATGATGACGATCTTTCGGACTCATCCTACATATGTGTACATAGACATATCAACTAGAAGCAACAAACAAATCAATACCCCATGAGTGGATGTCGATAACTATTCTCTCTACAATTCTCTTAAGATCAATCTCTTCTCAAACCTCTTGTATCAAATCAACGGCTTTTTGTAGTGACTGCTGATGGAGAAACCCACTATGACGAACTTGAGACTGAAGTAAAATAACCCAGACTTGTGACTTAAGCTTGCACGATAGTGTGACTAAGAACCTATACTGAGCACTACAACGTAACTCCTTAAAGCATATAGGTCGTTTCATATACCCATCCATCCTTCCTTATCTGTATATGAACCTCTCTTGAATTATCCACATCTTTGTGTGACACTGAGTACTACAACGTATCTCCTTTAAGTGATAGTTAACTAGGTCTTCGTCCATCCTCCCCTTGACCTATGAAAACTAGATAACCCAAGACTTAATCACTATTCTATAAATGCTCAAACAAGGATCTCGAAGAATCATGCATCCAACCAACCCCGATATCTTCAAGATACTAAGTACACGCACCCGTGATATTCCACTTCAACTTCAAATAAGTAATAATGAATCATCCTTGTAGTCACAGTTGATAATTTAGCCATTGTCATTTGATTGCGATTCTTGATCAGGATCTTTTCGGCAAAACGTGGTGATGTTGAAGGTTAAGTTTGGTTGTTGTTGCGAGTTGTTACGGTGGAATTTTGGTCTGGAAACTTAAAACCTCAATAACTTCATTCTGGAGCGTTTTCAGGCCTCGAAACTTGGGTTGAATGAATAAATTTATTCAACGTGTCCTTCTCCTCGGTCTCACGGTCGTTTTGACAGGTCGTGGACTGAAAACGGAGTTACGGTTCAAAAGTTATAACCGTTTGAAGTTTTGACGTAAAAAAGACAACTTTGAAATCGTTTCACAGAAGTACGAGGGCTAAAACTGCCAAATCTGAAAACTTGCACCAATTGCGAGTCCAAAATGTGAATTGCGAGACCAAATGCGATAGCCTAGCACCAATTTCGAAACCCAATTGCGAGAAAACTGCACCAATTGCGATACTGCACATGAATTGCGAAAGAGTCTGAATTGCGAGACAAATGCTGAATTGCGAGACCCAATTGCGACAGAAGTATCAATTGCGAGACTCAATTGCGACAAAAGTATCAATTGCGAGACCCAATTGCGACAGAATCAATTGCGAGACAGTAGTTGAATTGCGACAGAATTCGTCAATTGCGAGAAGGATGCCAATTGCGAGATTTTTCTGCAATTCCGAAAGATTTCAGATATTTGCCACTTTTGTTGACTTTAGAGTACTATGCCCACGTGAAGCCTTACACCTTTTCACCAACTAGCAACCTTTACTGACAATATTCACCAACTTGGACAATAATCAAATAATTCACTCAACAAACCAAAAACACAAATCTTTATACAAGATTTTGATTCTAGTCGATTTGAAGAAACAAAGAACACACCAATCTTTTGATCTTCCAAACCAATAAATGAGTGAAAAACTAGTAATCTTCACAGCCAAGTCGATTGAACCCAAAATAACCATTAACTTAGCACATGATTTTTGTATGAATCGAAAAGAAAGTAAAACACAAATTGTCACTTTTCTATAAAAAAGAAAGAATGACAATGGATGTTTTATTTTCTAAGATCAAACAAAAAATACTTCATTTTGTTCTTGAGACTTGCGTACAGTAGCAGCACAACACACAAATGGTTGTGTTTCACAGAAAAACAACACGCAAGATTATGAATGAACCGAACAAAAAAGTTAAAACACACCACGATTCACCTTGAATCTCCCAAGTTTGCTCTTGATACCAATTGTAACGACCAAGAATCGTGTTTTTAACACCTTCCGGTGGTCGAGGTGATGCAAAGTATGATCGATCCATGTTTATTTTAGTGAGAAGTTAGAGAGAAGGAGGAGTGTTAAACTTTGGATATTATTTTTGTGTTGAAAGTTACACACAGCCACACCCTTCAAGTGACAACTTGAAGGGTATTTATATGCCTATTTTGACAACTATAAGAGTATTACACAATAGGTCCTTGCACTAAATGCAAACAAGTTGTCTAATTCCAATTCACGTAAATATCGTCCAGCTTCATTTCTAACATACTTACTGGGGGGAAGGAGGCCTAACAAATGTCGCATCCTCCTCAGATAGGGGTTCCTCAACAGATATAAGGTGGCGCCTCCTGATGCGTGCGATGTGTCGTTGCGGTTTAGTAGTATTAATGCCTACTCAAGTTTTAAATTTATATTTAGCCGACTTATCAATAACACACACACTTAACGAGCAGTGTACCCGGTCAGTATGAATATAATGGTAAGTAGAGTGTCGATCACTAAGAGTGGAACGTATTATCTAGTTATTCTAATCAGTATTTTAATATACTAAATTAGCTATACAACCTAATCTAACGCAAGGGGGTTCAGCCTGAGAGACTGGCACGATTTGGTTGCAATTAAATAATAAACTAAACCAATAGGCACGAATCAGCGAATAGCACACACGTACACAGATAAATACTTGAGACAATAAGAAGATCTGTCCTGATGATTAAGTAGATTGTCACTTGTTTTATTGATAGTTTTATATGAAGTGTATGTAGTTAATCCTTTCTCGTTGGTCCTATTCTTATCGGCGAGTAAACCCTTAATGATTACTTATGTCTAAAAGTTATTCCTAAGTGATCAATTTAGTAACAACCGTGGGAGCCACATTCTCTTCCGTAGTCAAATGTGCAGGCCACTAATAAACACAGAGGTTATCAATGCACTAATAAGTAGTAACCAAAGACATCAACATATAAACTTTAATTGATGGGAAAGCAGTTTTAAGGGAGTGCAATCTTTCCGTTGTCACATTACACAAGCCATCAATCCTGATGAATTAAAGTTTACTAACACAATAAAACAAAACTACTTAATGAATTAAACACATGCAGCACCCTCTTACAGCTCTTGTATCTTCGTTCGGGTGTGTCTTGTGCTGCCTACTCGTCAGAATTCGGCCTTAGGTTTCTGTGGTCTTCGTACCTCGTATATTATATATGCTCTCAAATTCGTCTGGTCTTGGGGTATTTATAGTTTCTGTCTGAGGGTAAGATGCGGCGCATCTAGTAAGTAGATGCGGCGCATTGACTTAACTTCGCGTGGGGTCCAAGATTAATATATTCAGGAATATTCGTACACCGCCAGAAGATGCGGCGTAACTCCATAGATAGATGCGGCGCATGTCCTCTTGTATCTTGGATCGTATCTGGTGAAATCTTGATAGTGATACGCCGTATGTAATAAGTGAGATGCGGCGCATCTGGAGCAGATTTGTCTTGATCTTGTACATTTCAGTAGACTCTTGACTTCTTGCATGTTTTGCTCCATAATTAGTCTAAAATCGCCAAGTTTCACCAAATGCTTGTTTTTACCTGAGAATTACAAAAGTAAACGATTAAGTATCAATCCTCATACATAATATAATAAAACAAGTCAAATTATTAGGATAAATGATAGTAATAAAATGTACTTATTTGAGTTCATCAAATATCCCCCCACTTGAACTTTACTTGTCCCCAAGTAAACCTTAGAATTAATCTTATGAAAATGTATCCTAAAAGATATTAGGATTTATTTTTATATTTAAGCATGTATTCATTTTTGTCATAATCACACAACCAAACACTTAACGAATTAGAAGTTAAATAAAATAATTTGATAAAAGCAAATCTAATCGTTTAACTGTCCAGTCGTGACGAATACTCTATCATAAGCTTGGCAAGTATACACATCTCCCCCACTAAAGCCAAGGAATAACAAGTCTAAAGCGGTAAAAAGGGTTTTTAGGTTTAAGGGTTAATTATTCTCCTTAATCTCTATCGATCTCAAATTCCAGAAAAGGCGACAAAATCACAAATACATGATCGAATCCACGAACACGATACTTGCAATTGCTCAAATCCTTAACTCGAATAGGCTAAAGATAGGTCCAAACTTTACCAATAATATTACATCAAAAAGGGCGACAAAATCATAAATACATAGCCGAATCCACGACTACGATACTTAAGATTGCTCAAATCCCTAATCTCAATAAATCAAAGGTTTGGTTGGATAAAGAATAATACAGGGTATGGATAATATTTGGGATATAAATTGGTGTAAAATGAAAAATAAACAAAACAAATAAATTAAAATCCTAAGTGTGGTTAATCACTATCCCAACCATCCCATAAATAAGACTCATATCATTGAATAACTCACGCTTTAACACTTGAAACACACGCTTTAGGTAGACACGAATTATACTCAACAAGATCTCAATCAAAGAATAAACCTTAGTTGGCGTTCCCATAACTGCCAACTCCCATTCAATCCATAGATATAATATACAACAATTAGTGGTGATATCGCCCACTTAATACAAAACTTTACATAAGTTGGTTAAAACAAACATCCAACTCTTTTTTTTTTTTTTCTTTTTCTTTTCTATTTTTTCGATTTTTTTTTTTTTTTTTTTTTTTTTTTTTTAATTTTTTTTTTATGAAACATAAACATAGATGTGTAAAATTTCACCACATCACTATAATGATAATTCTGGATAATTTTTCCATACTTTTCATGACTTCAGAAATAACGGTAATAGTGAAAGTAGTAAACACACGAAAAATAAACTCAAAGATATACAATATTTACTTTCACTCCAATTGCATTATGCAATTTCCCGACCTAACCATAGATAATGAATTACGCACGCGAACACAGGTAATGTAAGGAAACACACTTTGCCTAAAGCAATTAACCAACCACGGATTTTAATCTATAGGGTAGGCTAAGGTGTAAGGGTGTAACGAAACATTTTAACAATGGTGTAAGAAACGAAAGGAATGGCTCTGAGTGTTTTTTAGGGGTATCCTACTCTAAAAGTGAGAGTAACAAAAGGGTTTATACGGGGGTTAACTAACCAGTGTAGTTAGCTAATAACACATAACATATAAAGGCTATTTGGGTGTAATCCTAGAATTTTACCAATTTAGACAAGTCATTCCAATTATATAAATAATACTTATTATGGTGGTCTCGAATAGTATACAAGCCAAGTTCTAAAGTTTACAAGTCACCGGCACACTCATAGATTTGTGAATTTTGAAAAATCACAATTTTTTGAAAATAACGTCATGTGTGCAGCAATGCAACTTAGACTTTAAACAAAAACATGCTAAAAAAAATTTAATTTTGATATATTAAGCACATTTTAAGCATATTTTGAAAAGTTTAGGACAAGTAAGTGTTAAGTGTTCTAATTCTCCAATCCCCCCCACTTAAGTTAAACAACGTCCTCGTTTTTTGTATAAAAGGTTAAAAACTGGAAAATAAAAGAATTAGAACAGAAAAACTCCCCTGAGATTTGCTCGGTATGATCCTCCATTTGTATAAGAGCAAAAATCATCTTCTTGTGGATTAGAACGTTTAAGCTTCATATTTGATGTATCCACAGGAAATGCAGGAATCTATAATACCACCAAGGCTTTAAAACACCTAAGTTAAGAAAGGTTCAAACTTGCATAATACATTAGTAGTTAGTTAAAATAAAACTTAAAAATTAAAAATGAAAATCATCAGGTCAGTCGATGCGCCGTATCTTATGGAAGAAGATACGCCGTATCGAGCCTGGAATAAATACGGATCAGAATAGAAGATGCGTCGCATCCTTAACCAGGGATGCGCCGCATTAAAATAAACTGATAAAAAGTTTTAAAGTCGAAAATAAAAAATGCAGAAAAATAAAGTAAGATATGACCAGTGCAGGAGATGCGTCGCATCTCAGGATTGAGATCCGCCGTATCCTCTGCGGCCTGACTGACTCGACACAAAAACAGAATAATAAAAATTTCTCCGGGTTGTCTCCCGGCCAGCACTTGTCTTTATTCCAGAGTCTTCAAGTTAGACTCACGTTCAGCTCTTCATTCTGTTTGATTGATTCTCACATTGCCACGTAGGATCCATTTAGCAACTTATTCGTCACGTATATATTCAGGTCCCAACTTCAACACTCCTTTGTAGAATCCTTCCATCATTTGATATGGGTACTCAATCCCTCTCTTCATGTCATCGTTACTAATAAAAAGGAATGGAGAAAATTTGTAGAAGAACCTATTAGTAGCATGCTTAAATCCAGGGTGTGTTCGGGGCATCATATAAGTGATGACGTCGCTTCCACATTGAAAGGTGATCTTTCCTTCAAATCGTTTTGCATTAATAGTGATCTCCCTACAAAATGGTTTTCCAACAATCACGTCACCCATATCGCTGTCACGATAGGCATTCATGTCTTCAACAACGGCGAACTCAGTAACAATAGTAAAACATCCAACGAAGATCGGGACATTAATGAAGGCCCCAACTACATTCTTTCCCTTATACTCCACTTTATTTCTCATAATAGAATTGTAAAAGCTTCTTGACATGACATTGATTGGTAAAATAGGAAAGAAATTGGCGTCAATACACTTGTACCCAATCATGCATGGGAATTGCAAATTGTAAGCACAATCGGCGTGGATCCTTCTACCGTAATCCCAAGAACCATCATATCCCACAAATTCATCGTAATTTCTAGTATTAATAACGTTGACTTTTGGACTATCCAGAATTTCTCCTTCTTCTAACTCAGATTCCGCATCATCTATGAACAGGTCATTGGATTCTAATGGTCCATCAAGGTCATTAAGTTCAATGTAGTCCCCATCGTAACGTTCGGGTGATTTATCTTGTACTAATATTTCATTAATAAAATTGGCTTCGAAGTCGAAGTCAATCAGTTTTCCGAATCCGACCATTTTCCTTCTGAGATAATCATGAACGCATCAGTAGGATTTGTTCAAGAAAGTAATATATCAGAAAATTAAAAACGAAAACGGAATACGAAAAAAAATAAAAGTTACTGATATCTGCAGACGATGCGCCGTATCCAAAAAGTTGGATACGCCGTATCTTATAATCTTTAAAATCAAATCAGACTTTTATTCAGAAAATAGATACGCCGCTTAAAAATTTGAATGCGCCGTATCAATTTTAATTATCAAAAATCGATATTTATTAAAATTAAATGCGTCGTATTAACAAAAGTTAATGCGCCGTATTTTCGTTACGTTTCAAAATATAAGATTTTTGATTCAGAAGATACGCCGTATCGATAAAAATCGATACGCCGTATCTGTTTAATAATTCGAAAACTGTTTTTAATTAAAATAATAGATACGCCGTATCTGCTAAAGCAGATGCGTCGTATCGCGTTAACGTTTAGAAAAAAATTTTATCAAAAACAGATACGCCGTATCTTGGGGAAAAGATGCGTCGTATCGAATTAATTAAACGCGTTGTATTTTATATAAAATTAAACGCAATACGCCGTATCTGAGAGATCAGATGCGCCGTATCGTTCGATTAAGCTCAGTACAACGATAGCAGAATACAAAAAATACGAAAAATAAAAACAAATAAAAACACAAACGAAAATAAACACAAATAAAAGCAAACAAATAACACACAAAACAGAAAATATGCAAAATAGTACAATGAATGCAAATTAATCTAATACACAACAGAATTAGCGGTTAGATAAAAAAAATAAAAACCTAATTAAAATACTAATCAAATTAACAGATAATAACAATTCACTCCCCGGCAGCGGCGCCAAAAACTTGATGCGTGCGATGTGTCGTTGCGGTTTAGCAGTATTAATGCCTACTCAAGTATTAAATTTATATTTAGCCGACTTATCAATAACACACACACTTAACGAGCAGTGTGCCCGGTCAGTATGAATATAATGGTAAGTAGAGTGTCGATCACTAAAGTGGAACGTATTATCTAGTTATTCTAATCAGTATTTTAATATACTAAATTAGCTATACAACCTAATCTAACGCAAGGGGGTTCAGCCTGAGAGACTGGCACGATTTGGTTGCAATTAAATAATAAACTAAACCAATAGGCACGAATCAGCGAATAGCACACACGTACACAGATAAATACTTGAGACAATAAGAAGATCTGTTCTGATGATTAAGTAGATTGTCACTTGTTTTATTGATAGTTTTATATGAAGTGTATGTAGTTAATCCTTTCTCGTTGATCCTATTCTTATCGGCGAGTAAACCCTTAATAATTACTTATGTCTAAAAGTTATTCCTAAGTGATCAATTTAGTAACAACCGTGGGAGCCACATTCTCTTCCGTAGTCAAATGCGCAGGCCACTAATAAACACAGAGGTTATCAATGCACTAATAAGTAGTAACCAAAGACATCAACATATAAACTTTAATTGATGGGAAAGCAGTTTTAAGGGAGTGCAATCTTTCCGTTGTCACATTACACAAGCCATCAATCCTGATGAATTAAAGTTTACTAACACAATAAAACAAAACTACTTAATGAATTAAACACATGCAGCACCCTCTTACAGCTCTTGTATCTTTGTTCGGGTGTGTCTTGTGCTGCCTACTCGTCTGAATTCGGCCTTAGGTTTCTGTGGTCTTCGTACCTCGTATATTATATATGCTCTCAAATTCGTCTGGTCTTGGGGTATTTATAGTTTCTGTCTGAGGGTAAGATGCGGCGCATCTAGTAAGTAGATGCGGCGCATTGACTTAACTTCGCGTGGGGTCCAAGATTAATATATTCAGGAATATTCGTACACCGCCAGAAGATGCGGCGTAACTCCATAGATAGATGCGGCGCATGTCCTCTTGTATCTTGGATCGTATCTGGTGAAATCTTGATAGTGATGCGCCGTATGTAATAAGTGAGATGCGGCGCATCTGGAGCAGATTTGTCTTGATCTTGTACATTTCAGTAGACTCTTGACTTCTTGCATGTTTTGCTCCATAATTAGTCTAAAATCGCCAAGTTTCACCAAATGCTTGTTTTTACCTGAGAATTACAAAAGTAAACGATTAAGTATCAATCCTCATACATAATATAATAAAACAAGTCAAATTATTAGGATAAATGATAGTAATAAAATGTACTTATTTGAGTTCATCACCTCCTCTTAGAGGTACTCGCGCCCTCACCACTAGCAACATCCTTGCGCTTCAACCCCTGGGTCGATCCCTCAGCAACCGAGACCCCCACGCTCTCTGATGACTCGGTATGCGCTAAGTCTACCACAGGAATTACCACAGGAATTACCGTGTCCGGATCGGGATAGCTGCGCAAAGGAGCGGCTTGAGTAATAACCGCAGGAACCTCCTCTGACTCTTCCTGGGCGATCTCCACGATGCGCCCCGCAGTAGCCTGCATAATAGGCTCCTCACCCTCTCTCAAGGGGTGCACCCCCACAACCACCTGTTTTGGCTGCTTCAAACGCACTACGCTGAACAGGTCCATCTCTGCGCAACAAACAGCAAACAAACACAAAAAAACGTTATAAGCAATATAAAAGGATAGAGTGCTTACGCTAATAAAGGAAGGAAGGACAAGCACCCACCCCGGCTATTATCATCCAGAAAGGTTGGCACCTCGTCAGGACCTCCGAAGTAATTGCGACTGATGCCCATGTGCATCAAAAACTCCTCTGGGTAAGCGCTGATCGGGATGCGATTGGCATTAATCGTCTCCACATCATCCGCGCTATAAAACTCGGGGGGGGGGGGGGGCGCTCATCCATCGGTAAAGACCCTTTAGTATAAAACCCAAAATCCCACGGAAAAAATGCGCAATCCACCCAAAAGAATTTTTCCCTCCAATTTCTGAGCGCATCTAATTTTTCCGTATAGCACTGCAGTGGCCCTGCGCGCTTGGAAAAGGAGATCCACCCGTTCGACCACGTTGAGTGATAAAACGCGCGGAAGAGATGAATCGTGGGATTAATCGCCAGTAAGCGACAATTTACTTCAAAATTGGTTATTTTAGCTGCACCTATGCAGTGCAGCTGGGAAATGTGGAGGCGGTAGTAACTCAAAATATCATTCAGGAACAAAGAAATGGGCACACGTTGATTCGCGAATTCGAAAAAACGTGTGTAAACCCCTACCTTCCCCTCAGGGAAGTCCGCTATAGTCGCAGTCGCTACCGGAACCTCCGGGTGCAACGCGAACGGAATAAAATAATCTGAGGAGAACTGACGAAGTTCGTCCTCGGTTATATCAGAAGTACAGTCGGACAATTGAAGCACCATGGTTAAACCGCAATGAATATAGAAGCGCACGCGCTATTACCTTAGATCTCGTTGATTTTGATCGCTGTTTGAAGGCTTGGCAATGGTGGGAATGGATGCTTTTTTTTTACTGTGATAACCACAGTGAAACGGTGACAACTCTTTATAGGGTTACCTACAATTGTGGATGATTGACATGTGTCCCCACTTGCCCTAATCGTGTGGCTGGGAGTTCAAAAGGTGAAGCACCTTTTCACCCACCACTCACGTTTTACGAGGGGGTTTAAAATTTATGTGGACCAGATTCATTGTATTCTTTTAGGCGGGAAACACTGAAGACGCATTCTAGAATATTCCTCGGTCCATTTGTGAGTCTAGCATCCGCAGTCTCGCACTGCGCACACTAGACTGGGGGGACATGATGACGTATAGTCCGCATCCGGGTCACGAGCCCGACCAATGGACGCCATTAACACACGAGCCCATCACGAATGGGCTCAAACCCATCACGGATGGGCCATATTGATAACGGGTTGGGCTTACAAAAGCCCAAGCCCGAAGTTATTTACAAACCGGATATACCATATCTCTTATTAATGGATATGTATCAAACAAGCCGATTTAGGCGGGATACGCCGAGAAGTGGGGAACACGAAACCCACAAAGATCTCGTGTGTATATAAAGAAGATATCGGCTCTCATTAAGGTACGATCAACAAAAACCCTAACTCTTCAACTAAACCCTAAAAACCGATTACTTACTCTCACGCCGGAGGATAATTGTGGGAGACAATCCCACGATAAGCCTAACGGTGTTGTTTGCTTTTGATTGAACAAATATTCGTCAACCAAGCCTTCGATGGTGATCAAAGGAATTATGGGGTGTTGAGATTGCACCAAGCTTGTTCTTAACCTGAAAATAAGAAATACAAAGACACTACGTTAAGTGATTGGGCAGGGGTTGGACCCTGCGAACCACCTCCGGCGTGCGAGTAAGTATGTGTGATGGTAATGTAGGTCGTAAATTTAGAGAGTGAAGTTAACTTGTGGATTAACTCGAGATTACTTACATTGTTCTTGGCCCGACTATGCTATTTATAGGGGAGAAATAGGACATAGTGGGCGGTTGCACATAGTTCGGAGATCATGGGGGCGTCCCATGGAAAGTGGTAACCGCTAGGGCTTTGTAGCCCATGATCTCTGTTTTGGTGGGAAGCCAAAGGATAGAGGAGACGTGGGTTTGACCAGGTCTGGATGATCCTTCGTGTTAGTCCCTTCGTCAGGAATACCCCGAAGGGCTTAGGGCTTCGATTGGCGGATTCCCACATGGTAACCATTCGCAAGCGAATGGTTTTACGCCAATGAAACGTATTAGAAGGTTAACCTGGGCCTCCGAAGGGAGGGCTTTCTACAGGCTCGAAGGGGAGTCCTTCGACCCGTTCGGAGGGTACATCATCAAGCCCCCCAGTCGAAAGTGATATATACGTACGAGTATAAATTGCATTCGACTCAAAAAACCTGCTACACTCTATCCCATCTGTCACAAGTTCGGACGAGATAAAGATAAGTGTTTAAACAAATTATGCGCAATAAATGCGGCTAATAATTCTCCAACTACTACACCCTAGAATGCAGCAGCTACTATATCGGTAACTCCAAACTTCTTTTCAAAATTGAAAAGATGGTTTGAAATCCGTATACTACTCAAAGTCTCAAACTATGAGTACACGTGGACGGTTAGGGTAAATTGTCAATAGATATGCATAAACTCTTTCTAGTTCCTACCTGATCATACTTTTTCTTTACGCCCAAAATACACATACACAGTACTGTGCTTTGTGCTTCTTCAGAGATTTAAGGTAATTATCCCTCTTCGATCTCATTGTTACAAATACAAGATGAGTATGGCAGCGAAAAGGATTATCAAGCAGCAAAAATGTACCTTATCAGAACAGGCTTTAATAGAGTTTCTAAGAAAATACCCTATGCCCAAAGAAGTTAAAATTATGCTACCAAACAAAAACCAAAATATCTTTGATGCCCCTGCTGGATATGTTGGGTTGTATGTTCATGCTTTTATGGAATCCAACTTTAGGATTCCTATTCATCCACTAATCTTAGAATTTTTACAGTATTATCAAGTACATATCTCCAGGTTGAACCCGTTTGGCTTAGCCAAACTAACCACCTACATTGTTATATGCAAAGCTTATGGTTATGAGCCCACGCTTAACGTGCTTAGAGGCTTTATCAACCTTTGCCCTGGTGGTGATTGGTTAACTTTAGGCAAAAGAAGTGAACCTGATGTTCCCTGTTTAATAACAAAACCTTTTGCCAACATAAGAAAATGGAAAGGTTTGTTTTTCTATGTGCAAGACACTATCATACCTCCCAAATATCCAGCGTTGCTAGACAAAGATTTTCGTTTTGACGAGAAACGTTTTGATGATCCTTTGCCACACTTCGTCAGAAGCTATCCCCTTTACCAACGTCTTGAACGTCACCCATTTGACGTGCAAACATTTCCTGAGCCGATACTGTTTATGGCGGGGATTGTAGATCATTGGGAAGGCTCTCCACTGGAACCTGCGATAATCTGCAATGGGAAAAGTATGTACATACCTATTAAAATAAAGTAAATGACTTATCTGATGATATTTATTTCTTCTTTTTGTATTTCTGCAGGGATGGCGTTCAGGAACTTCGTCGTGGCTCGTGGTGTTAGAGAAGTTAGTTTTGTCCCTAAAGAGCCAGAAGACATAAGCTATGGGGTAGGTTCTCCATCCATGTCAATTGAGAATGACAAAACCCCGCAGTTCGTGGAAACTGTTGCAGATTCCGATGACCCCCTGATCAAGGAATTTCAAACGAGGCTCGCAAGGTCTTCCGGTGTTTCATACAAGAAAAGTAGTAAAGCAAAGGCTGCCATGTCTGTAAGGAGCCCTCCAAAGAGGAAATTAGCCCTTCACACTCTTCCAACGAGAGTTGTGAAGGCCAAAGGATCACACTCTAAAACTTTTATACCCACTCCTCTAACGATCCCTGATGATCCTACTCCAAGTAAGCTAGCATCTTTCATGCGTATCAAATGCCATGCATCATATAACTTGTTTTCCTTTCTTTTTCAGTCCTTCCCGATGTTGTGGAACTTCCTAATGCACATGCCTGTCGACAATTGGTTGACAAAATGACGCCTATCAGCTGGAAAGGAGTCTTGAATGACATGTCTATTGAAGAACTTTGCGACTTTCACTCCAAAAGTTACGCTAGGCAGGCTGTATTGGATAATCATCTTAATTCGCGAACAAGGGAATTAATGCAAACGTTGTTGGATGTGAGGGTAAAAATGGATGATATTTTAGCTAAAGAAAAAGCTAGGGATCAGGAATATGATAAGTTGGAGGCTAAGTGTAAAGAAGTGATGGAGGACTTTGAGAAGAACCCCTTCGTACGAGATATGCGAGTCAAAATTAACAGACTCGAAAGCCAACTGAAAGAATCCCAGGAGAGGTGTAATAAATTGAAGGTTGAGGAGTCCAAAGTTTCCATCTATAGAGCCCAAATTGCCGCGCTTGAGTCTAAATGTACAAGCCTGGAGGTCGAAAGGTCTAGGCTGGCTGAGCAGGAGGTTAACCTTGTCGATGAGCTCCATGATCTTAAGTCCCAGCTGCAAATCTTGGAGAGGGACCGAGCTGAGGTAGTTTCGAGAGTTATTCCTCATGTGGCGATGGAATTGTACCGTAGCGATGAGGTAGGGGAAGTTATTGGGAGTCTTGTGAACGCAGCCATCTTCTACGGAACGTGCACCGCCCTGGAAGAAGTTGCCAAGACAAAGAAACCCGTTGTTTTGTCGGAGGTGTCTTACTATCGCCCCGATTCGGAGCGAGAGTTTAATGAAGCTGGTGATGCGTTTATTTCAACAAAGTACCCATATCTTTCCGAGGTGACCAAAGATCCATTGGCTTCAATAGAGGAGCTGTTGGCAAAGAAGCCTATGAAGATCCAACCTTCATCCTCAACAAGGAAGTCCAACTCTGCTCTACCTTGAAATGATTCCCCATCATGCTATAATTTATCTTTTATTCCTGTTTGAACAATTTATCTTTTGTGTCGCTGGGCTTCGACCAGTAACTTTAGACAATTGTCCTTTTTGTGATTAAGACTTTACGTAGTCTTTGTTTGTGCTAATTTAGTGGAATATGTCCCACTCTTATTGTCATGTTTATCTTCTCTTACGCTCACTTCAAGAGCGTACACATACAACCTAAGGTTATAACCTTATTGTGTGTATTTTGGACCAAGATTTTAAGCAATCATATAATTTGATTGCGACAGAGGGTCGCGACCCACTCCGTCTTTATCCTTAAGTAGCAGAGGGCTTTTAATACCCTAAGACTTCATAGGAAAGTTAATGTGAATTATACTGGATGTTATTTATACACAAGGTTTGTGCCTTGCAACATCCTTCGACATTGAAACTTTTACACTACTTGGCTGGACAAATCTTTGTTGTAAAGAACGAAACAAGAGATTTGAGGGAAATGCGTTATATCATTAATTGGGTAGGGAGGATTACATCATTTTAAGAAATGAATACTAGGACACCTACCATTAATGCTTCTTTCCCCAGATGAGAAGAATGCGTTACATGAAATTGTAAAAACAAAATGAGTGTTTTTTGTAGTAAGTTTTATATGTAAAACTTACGAAGGTTAGTACCGTTCCAAGTTCTATCCATGACTTCTCCTTTAAGCGTTGCGAGCTTGTACGCGCCATTGCCGTAGGCTTCTGATATAACGTAGGGTCCTTCCCATGTTGGCCCTAGTTTTCCCTCGTATTCGGCCTTGCTTGCACTATTCAGACGAAGGACATATTCACCTGGCTTGAGCGTGGAGGGTCGAACTCGATTGTTATAGTACTTTTCGATCTTCTGTTTGTGGGCAGCCTCCCTGATCGAAGCTATTTCTCTTCTTTCTTCCAGAAGATCAAGATTTTCTCGAATCTTTTCATCATTTGTCTTTTCTTCAAAGTTCACGATGCGTTCCGTTTCGATGCTTATTTCAGAGGGTATAACAGCTTCCGTTCCGTAAGTGAGGCTAAAAGGAGTCTCCCCGTGGCTTGACTTAGGGTGCGTCCTATGTGCCCACAGAACTTGGGGTAACTCGTCTACCCACCCATGATGGCTTCGTCCCAATCTCTTTTCAATTCCTTCTATGATATCCCGGTTTGTGACTTCTACTTGCCCATTACCTTGGGGATGATAAACGGAAGTGAATGACTGTTTGATCTTCAGGCCTTCGCAGAAGGTTGGGAATACCCCTTCGGCGAACTGCTTTCCATTGTCGGAGATGATAATGTGAGGGACACCGAAACGACAGATTATGTGTTCCCATACGAATTTCTCCATATGCCTTCCTGTTACTGATGCCAAGGGCTTCGCCTCAACCCATTTGGTAAAGTAGTCTATGGCTACAACCAAAAACTTTACTCCCCCTGGAGCAACTGGAAGGGGTCCGACTATGTCAATTCCCCATTGGCAGAAAGGCCATGCTGACGTAACGGAGGTCATGTCTTGTTTAGGCATTCTCGGGACCTTGGAGTGGATCTGACACGCTTCGCACTTTTGTATTATTTCTATTGCATCCCTATGCATGGATGGCCAATAATACCCAAGCTTCATCACTTTTGAGACAACGGAGCGAGGGCCTGCATGCAACCCGCAAGAGCCTTCGTGAACCTCGTATATGATATTCGAAGCCTGTTTTGGTCCCACACAACGAAGCCACGGGGATAAGCAGGATTTCCTGTATAGATTATCCCCAATAAGTCTATATTGGGGAGCTTTGACCCGGACCTTTCGAGCTAGTTTAGGGTCTTCTGGCAAGATACCGCTGATCAAATATTCCCTAATCGGTGTCATCCAGTTGGTGCCTTCCTCGGTTACGATGTCGGAAACTTCGCCCCGCTCGATTGACCTATCAGCCAATACTTCTACCAAAACCTCCTTCGTTAAATGAGCAAATGCCATTGACGCCAACTTGCTTAGGGCATCTGCTTTCTTGTTTTGATTTTTGCGGACACGTACTATATCATAGGTTTCGAAACCTTGGAGAAGTTCCTTAGCCTTTTCCAAATACTGCTTGATGGTGGGCTGTCTTGCTTCATAGGCGCCCTTGACTTGATTAGCAACCAGTTGGGAATCTACGAAAATGGACAGATTCTGAACTTCCATTTCTTTTGCTAGCCGAAGCCCGGCTAACAGTGCTTCGTATTCAGCTTCGTTGTTGGTGGCTTCGAACTCAAAGCGTAATGCATAAGTATACTCTTTTCCTTCCGGGTTAACCAACATTAAACCTGCTCCCGAACCATCGGAACTTGAGGCTCCATCTGTGTACAGCTTCCATCCTTCGATCGTCTTCGAAGGCTGTTGCTTAGGAACCTCTTTATCTTGGCTAGGTCTGGAAGGCGTTTCGGCTAGGAAATCCACAAGTACCTGGCCCTTGACGGAGTTTCGACCCTTATATTCTATTTCATGCTCTCCCAATTCGATAGCCCATTTGGCTACTCTTCCTGATTTCTCGGGTTTCGACAATATCTATCTGATAGGCTTGTCAGTCAAGACTGTGATGGGATGAGCCTGAAAGTATCTTCGAAGGCGTCTCGCAGCGTAAACAAAAGCAAGGATTAGCTTTTCCAACTCCGGATAGTTTAGCTCAGCTCCTTGTAGAACCCTGCTAACAAAGTATATTGGGACTTATTTCTTTTCCCTTTCGGCTAAAAGCACCACACTGATGCTTTCGAAGGAAGCCGCAATGTACATGAACAACACTTCGCCTTTGATTGGGGCCGTTAGTGTTGGCAAAATTTCTATGAATTCCTTTAGCTTTTTGAAAGCTGCTTCCGCCTCGCAGCTCCATTGGAAAGTCTTTCTATCTGTGCACCCTTTGAGTGTTTTGAAGAATGGTAAAGACCGATCTGCCCCCTTCAAAAGGAACCTGCTAAGTGCCGCAAGCTTCCCGTTGAGGCTTTGGACTTCCTTTAATGACTTTGGAGCTTAAAGATCAGTGATGGCTTTAACCTTCGAAGGATTAGCTTTAATCCCTTGCTTCGTTATCAAATGCCCCAAGAATTTCCCTTCCTCCATGCCAAAGGAACACTTCTTGGGGTTAAGTTTCATATTGATTGCCCGTAATTGATCGAAGGTCTCTTGAATGTCAGAGAGGAGGTCCTTTTCGGTTCTGCTTTTGATTACCATGTCATCGACGTAGGCTTCCAAGTTCCTTCCGATTTGCTTATGGAAGGCCTTGTCTACTAAACGCTGATAAGTAGCCCCTGCGTTCTTTAAGCCGAAGGGCATCTTCTTGTAACAATAGACACCTTTTCCTGTGTAAAAGGTTGTTTTCTCTTCGTCCTCCTTTGCCATTTGTATTTGGTGATACCCTTTGTAGGCATCCAGAAAGCATTTCAAACGGAACCCCGAGAGGGATTCGACCTTCCAATCAATTTCAGGTAGAGGGTAGCAGTCCTTCGGACAGGCTTTGTTGATGTCGGTGAAGTCAACACACATACGCCACCCTCCATCACTTTTCTTTACCATAACTGGATTAGCAACCCAAGTTTGGTATTTCACTTCCCTGAGAATTCCTGCTTGTACAAGCTCATCTACCTCTTTACAGGCGGCTGCACTTCTTTCTGGTGCTAGGCTTCGTCGCTTTTGCTTAATTGGTTCAATGTGCTTGAACTCGTTAAGCTTATGTTCTGTACCGAAAGGCTTGCCGTCGATCATGAGAGTCCTGGGGACCCCGGTCATATCTGAATACTTCCATGCGAATACGTCTTTGTTGGCTCTGAGTAGCTTCTCCAAGTCTGCTTTGAAGTTAGCAGGGAGTTGCTTTCCGATTACCACCGTTTGCTCTGGATAGAGCTCATTCACCACGATACGTTCTTCGGCATCTGTACAACTTAGGATGACCTTCGGAGGCTCCTCTGGACTTTCTTTAATCTTTTTACCGTTGTCTCCCGTATGTTCTTGATTGTAAGTGGAGAGGACGGTGCCTATCCCATAGGGTGTATGGAATTTTACTGCTGCGTGTATGGTAGAGACTACGATCCCCATTTTTTGCATGGCGGTCCTTCCTATCAACAAGTTGTAAGGAGAGCTGGACCTTACGATAGCGAACATGAGGGTTTCTGTCCTTGTGAGCTTGCCTTCTCCAATCGTTATTTCCAACGGAACTTCTCCCAGAGGCCATGAATGTTCGCCAGAAAATCCTACCAAGGGTATCTTCGAATCAATTCGCTGTGACCTGATCGAAGGATTAAGCTTGAGAAAACAGTGCTCGTAGATGATTTCGCAGGAGCTTCCACAGTCCATATAGGCTTTATTCACTTCTCGGTTGGAAATGAGGACTTTGATTACCACCGGATCGTTTGAAGGGATTTGACCTGCGAGAGGAGGAAAAGTTACCTCCCCTACTTCGTTACCCTTCGTTACCTTTCTTTTCAAGCTGGCTTCGCCCCAGCGGACCATGAGTATTGGGGCTTCGAGAGGAGTGGTGTCGGTCGTCTCTTCCTTTTCCTTCTTTATACCCTTAACCAAATGTGCCAATTTCCCGGACTTCACAGCTTCCTCTATCTGTTTCTTTAGTTCTCTACAACTGTTTGTGTCGTGACCGTAATTTTCGTGGAAGTGACAGTATTTACTGGCATCCCTGTTTTTTCTCTTACTTGTCATACGGGGAGGCGCTTCGAAGGCTTTGGTTGCCCTCTCCGTAGCAAGTATTTCCTTTGGAGACTTCGTTAGACTGCTTAACAAACCATGGTTGGGGCCTTTGTTGTACGGAGAAAACCTATCTCTGCTCTTGTTCTTGTTCTTGGACCCCTCCCACGAAGAATGCTTCGAAAACTTGTTGTTGCTATCTTTATCTATCGGAGCTCCATTAGTGGACACCTCTTTTGCTTCAATCCAAGTATATGTCTTTTCGGTCAACCCCTTGTAAGTTGTCGGAAGGTCAGTGGACAAGAATTCCACCAAACTCCGATTCCGAAGGCCGTGTACGAAACCAGAAATACGCTGATCTTCATGAAGACCTAGAATTTGCAAAGTCTCATCGATGTATCTAGTAACGAAGGCCCTGGTGCTTTCATTGTCTTTTTGTTTGATGTTGTGCACCGTTAAATGAGTCCTTGTGAATTTCTTTTGCTGACTGAAGTGTGACCGGAACTTGGTTTTGAGATCATCAAGGTTGACGATGCTACCGGGCTTTTGCCCATTCCACCAAATACGAGCAGAGTCCCATAGGGTGTATGTGAACATGTGACAGGCCACCGGCATAACCCACTTTTTCATTTTGATAGCCCCTTCGAACAAGTGTAAAAAATTGTCCGGATCCCCCTTCCCATCATAAGTCCCGACATGTGAAGGCATTTTCAACCCATCAGGCAATGGGTAATCTTCTATCCATCTAACGAAGGGTGTAGCTGAACCCATAGGGTCTGAATATAGAAAATTATAAGGTGGTGCGTACATGGGGACAGTATTGTATGGATTGCTGTTTGGGGGCATTCCCATAGGAGTTTGGCCTGGGTAGGACTGATAAGGTGTATTCATGGCAAACGGGTAACTGTTTCCTAAGGCGTACGGAGGGTACGCCATAGGGTGGCCGAAGGGCATGTTCCCATAATTTTGAGGGAAGCTTGGGTTATTAGGCTGTCCATTTACTGGAGGATATAAATTTTGAGGATAAGACTGAGTTTGGAACGAGGGGTACATACCATTGGGAGGAAGATTTCCTCCCATATTGATTGTAGACGGATTTCCTTCTACGCCTGATGCGTGAGAAGGCTGCAACGGAACCCCAGCTTCAGTCCTTCCAAGATGGGCAGCTAGCAATGGAGGCAAAGTCACCCCCCTTTCTTCCCTAAGCTGACTCCTACCGTTAGAGCCTTCGGTAACCGCCCCTTCTCTTCTTGTCGGAGCCCTCTCGGGGACTCCTTCGAAACCAACGGACCTTTTGCTTAGCCTTCGACCAATTGGGGACCCAATTCTTAAGGCCGATAGGGTTGGCCCTTGGGTCGGAGGCCTAGGTTCCATCTCCATTTCTTCATCATACTCATCACTCGAGTATTCCAACTCCCTTCGCACCTCAGCATTCCTGACTTGTCGGTTACGAGCCCTTAAAAGGGTTTCCAACACTTCGTGGTTGGCTTCGACAAAGGCTGGGCTAATGACAGGTTCTGGGTTGGCTGATGTCGAAGCATGATTGTTGGTTGTGATTTCTGGGTGAGAACGTGTTGTGAAGGTGGAGGCGGTTATTGGGGGAAGGTTGTTAGGGTCGTCGGTTGGTATTGGTGTTAAGGTAGAGAAACCCGGTGGAGAAGTATCTTCTCTCCCTTGATCCATGCCGGAATAATAGTGAAATTGGTTGGTAGGTTAAAAGCTCGGAATTAACGAGACCAATTGTAGCGGTCCCACGGATGGCGCCACTGATTGAACAAATATTCGTCAACCAAGCCTTCGATGGTGATCAAAGGAATTATGGGGTGTTGAGATTGCGCCAAGCTTGTTCTTAACCTGAAAATAAGAAATACAAAGACACTACGTTAAGTGATTGCGCAGGGGTTGGACCCTGCGAACCACCTCCGGCGTGCGAGTAAGTATGTGTGATGGTAATGTAGGTCATAAATTTAGAGAGTGAAGTTAACTTGTGGATTAACTCGAGATTACTTACATTGTTCTTGGCCCGACTATGCTATTTATAGGGGAGAAATAGGACATAGTGGGCGGTTGCACATAGTTCGGAGATCATGGGGGCGTCCCATGGGAAGTGGTAACCGCTAGGGCTTTGTAGCCCACGATCTCTGTTTTGGCGGGAAGCCAAAGGATAGAGGAGACGTGGGTTTGACCAGGTCTGGATGATCCTTCGTGTTAGTCCCTTCGTCAGGAATACCCCGAAGGGCTTAGGGCTTCGATTGGCGGATTCCCACATGGTAACCATTCGCAGGCGAATGGTTTTACGCCAATGAAACGTATTAGAAGGTTAACCTGGGCCTCCGAAGGGAGGGCTTTCTACAGGCTCGAAGGGGAGTCCTTCGACCCGTTCGGAGGGTACATCATCAGCTTTCTTAGTGCGTTGGTCTCAAGCATCAAGAACCAATTGATACGGGAATAGGAATCCAAACAGGGAACGCCCAACTTTTGTATCAACAAGTGGCGCCATCCGTGGGACCCTACGCTAAGAACTTTACCAAAAGCTAGAATGACGAAGCACGGAAACCAAAGTCAGCGGACTCCGCTGACGAAGAAAACGCATGGTGACCCACATGGGCAGAAGCAACCAACTGTTTCAGCTCCCAAACAGGCCTCTGGGACAACCAGTGCGCCCAAAAGCCTAGGGTTATACTCTGACCCGGTCTTTACTACTACGGAATCGCTCGCGGGGACTACTCATACTACTGTCACACCCGCCAGCATGAAAGATTTGCAACATACCCCATTCACCATGCCAGAGACAGACCTCACTAGGCCGCCAAACGCGCCTACCCGAAACAAGGATATTGTTTTGGAAACAGACACTCTCGCGCTGGAAGGGGTCACACCTGAACTAGCGCCAAGTGATTTTGTGTCTCAGAACTATGAAACCTTGGCTGCGCTTATGAGGGAATAAGCAAAAAAGAGGTCAAGTCAGAGTCTGCACGCCAGGCTCAACTTTGACCCTGAACATGAAACATCCCCACCGCGCTACCAAAGGGAGAGGCGCGAGAAGGATAGCGGCCGACACCCAGTGTTCACTAGGATTGGGAGAAAGGTTACAGAGGATGAAGCAACCAGCTCACAGTATAGGGAGGAGCAGGAAGACGAGGGATGGCGCACCAATGTCCACGCTAGGCTGGGTGGTCGCAGGGTTCATGATAGACTCGTACGACGGTGCTCCCCAAGTGAAAGCCCTTCAGGCTTGGATTCCGAGGTTTCATTTTAGGCCTACCCCTTCTCCTCACACCGTCTACCTGAATTGCTTCCGCTCTCCTTTGCGGTGTTGTTTGGTCTCTTCTCTTGACATGGCCGAACCATCTCAAACGTCCTTCCCTGAGCTTGTTAATGATGGTCCTTACTTCGAGTTCGACACTAAAAACTCCCGTCAGGATCCTGTTGTAATTAATAGTTAATAGTTAATAGCATAATAATATGTTTTTCCTAGCTACTAGTAACAATCCTACTAGGATTTTGTTGTAAATGTTTAGCCGTCGCATAAGACCAAAGAAGCTTCTTGTATGCATATGGTGTTTTGTATTGGCTTCTTATATTTATAAATTTCATTATTATTCAATGAGTTGAGATCTGTGACAATCAGCTACCATCTAAAGAACAAATCCGTAGATCTCAGCCATACAACCTGCTTTCATCCAACGGCAGAGATGAAAACATAAAATAACAAACAAGGGCAAAAAAGTAATTTCCACTCCCTCAGTAAAAGCAGAAAAATATCTTCATTCCCATCTCATTTAATATTCCAGTTTCTCTCTCATAAAAAACACAGGCATCCAATTTTCTCTCTAATCACAAAACAAACCTGATAACCTTCTAAACCACCGGAAAAACTTCCGATTAACCGCAAAATCACCGTAAAACTTACGATTAAACACCGATCTGTTGTTCGACCTGTTGTTCCACCGTCGGCATGTTGTTCCGCGGCCGATCTGTTGTTCCGCCGCCGCTGATCTGTTGTTCTGCCGCCGCCGAGCTGCTCGAGAAGGATGCTTTCCTATAAATGACTATTCATGTCACTGAATGTATACTTTCGATGTTTTTTTAATTACATCATAATCTACTTGTTTGGTGATGCGTGGTTTTGCGACCTTACAACAGGTTCTACCTCTCGAGGGGTCTCAAGAGGCTTGCAATCCCCACCAGGCAGTGTACCTGACCGATGTAGTATAGTGAAGTGGCAAGTACCGGGGGATTGATCGTTCTCTAGGGGAATAGTGTTGTTAGGATTGAAAAACTACTCTAATAAGGATGAGGGTAGATTCTTTTTTTTTGTATTTTTATATTTTTTTATGAAAGCAAGTAAAATCACGGGTTTGAAGGAGTGGGCGGAATTATTTGCTAGTCAACTAACCCAAATAGTACAAATGCAAATAAAATAAAATAACTGAAAATGAAAAGGGTTGTGAAACTTATATGGAGAGAAATGTGTTTACTTAGATTTCCTTACTCCCTAACTATCTTTTACCGGTTGATTAGTGTGTATTAATTGCGTGGATGATGAAGCGAAAAGTGTACCGCTTTTAAGGGGTCATTTAAGCCCTAAATCGTATTTATTTGATCAAATATTGCCCTAAATCGTTCCTTTTGTCATTTTAGGTACTTTTGAGGAGAAATCTGGAAAAGGAGGCATTTTGGACGTTTTTGGAGCATAAAAGTGAAGAAAACGACAAAGTCTCAAAAATCGGCTAAAAGTTACCTTTGACGGCGTCAGATTTTACTCTGGACGGCGTCATGCCTTGGCAAGAAAAGGTGGACGTGAAATTTACTCATGATAAGCCAGTGAAAATTGCATGTGAATTCTGACGGCGTCACGCTTTGACCTGATCAAGGGCGTCACGGCTTAATTCAAAGAGGGACGGCGTCACGTTCAGGGTCTGACGGCGTCAAGCCTTGATAAGCCAGAACGGATTTTGGAGAGCTAAAGAGGGACGGCGTCAAGGAGGCCATCCGGGAACCCTAGAAGCGGCGAGGTGACGGCGTCACAATCCATAAGGTGACGCCGTCAGATGTAAAAGTCTATATATAGTTTTCTAATTTTTTGTCATTAAGGGGGGAACTTAGTGTGGAATTTTTGGGAGAAAACCCTAAGACGATTTTAGCTTCTTTTTCAAGGCTTTTTGCCTTGAGATCTTCCATGTTACATTGAAGATAAGTTATCAATTAATCATTCAATATGTCTATGTGTTGTTTGATTCTATCTTATTCTTGTCTTTTGATTAACATGTTAGGCTAGATTTATCTTGTGTTTGCTTAGATCTAATGAAACCTGGCTATTGATTATTGGTTATTAGTGTGTTATTAGTTGTATTGGATGATTGTTTATCTATGTTAGGCTTAAGAAAACTGGCTAACTTCCTATTCGGTAACTTGCTTGAACGTCTTAAGAAACATGAACCAAATGCGTACTAAAGGTTTTTATGGTTGTATTTAATGCACAAGCGAATTCTAGTGATCCCATGTTAGGAGCTTCCTAGCCGGCTCGACATAGGAGTGAAGTAGGAGCTTGTAGAGTTGGGGAAGTACGTACGCCACCCCACGATTGGTATTAAGGAATACACCCGTCATCCACGCAACTAATACACACTAATCAACCGGTAAAAGATAGTTAGGGAGTAAGGAAATCTAAGTGAACACATTTCTCTACACATAAGTTTCTCACCACATTTTCATTTTTGTTATTTATTTTATTTGCATTCGTAGTAATTTGGGTTAGTTGACTAGCAACTAATTCCGCCCACTCTTTCAAACCCGAGATTTTACTTGCTTTCATAAAAATTATAAAAACATAAAAAGAATCTTCCTCAACCCTTAGACCTAATTAGAGTAGTCTTTCATACCTAACGAACACTATTCCCTGTGGAGAACGATCAATCCCCCGTACTTACCACTACACTATACTACATCGGTCAGGTACACTGCCTGGTGGGGTTGTAAGCCTCTTGAGATCCCTCGAGAGGTAAAACCTGTTGTAAGGTTGCAAAACCCACGCATCAAGTTTTTGGCGCCGCTGCCGGGGAATAGTTATTGTGTAGGTTGAATTTTTATTTCTATTAGGTCTACTTGCTAGATTCCTTTCTAGTAAGATTTTATTTTTATTTTTAGGTTTTCTTTAGTCTATCTTTTTCTTTGTGTGTTTGTTCGTAATTTCCATTGACTCTTCCGTTCACCATTATGGAGTACGCGAATCCACCATACCACCAACCACAAAGGCCATTCTACCCTATTGACATCTCGAATTTCAAACAATATCGAGATGAACCCATATATGATGCATGGACTCGTTTTAGAAATTTACTCCGAAAATTCCCTCATCATAGTTTCGCTTTAGCATCCCTAACCCGAACCTTTTACTATCGTGTTGGCCAATATGACCAAATGCGCATTGAGGATTTTGCCAATGGGGACTTTAGGGAATTAAGTGCTGAAGAAGCATGGGATGCCATAGAAGATTGTGCCCAATATTATTATAGGGTAGACAACCCAACAAACGTTAGTACAAGTCAATTGAATATAAATTTCCTGGATCATGAAACAAGTTTGTTTGGGGATGAATACATTAGTGTTGAGATACCTAAGTGGTTGTCATGTAATGCCATAGTACAAAACAAACACATAGGTGACCTTGATGTGATGGAGGATTTAGCCGAACATGATCACATTGATCAAAAAGACCTAGGTTTTATGATTGATGACGTTGAATCTCAAGAAACACATGATGAATCTTTTAGGCAATTTGAATATAGCAGTCAGAATATTGAGGATGATCCTTATGATTCGAACATAGAAGTTGAGATGCCTAGAGAAGCACTTGAGATACTTGGGAAAATGTTAGGGTTAGATCCTACTAAAACATATGATGAGGATATAGGTGATCTTGACATAAGGAATGATGAGGTAAGTAACATAAGCCCACCAAGTACCCCACAAGTCCTACCAACATTTGAGGCACACACACCACCCATAACTTACCCGGAAGAAGTAGAAGAGACTATAGGAACCCCAATAGAAGTAGAACCTTTGGAAGAAACAAAACTACAAGAAATAGGTTTGAATACTTGTAGTCATAACCTTTCTTTTAGTTCTATGGAAGTTCCTAGTTTTGATGAACCGGAGCCTAAACCAAAACCGTTACCTAATCTTCCATCCTTAGATGTGAACTTAGGAATTGAATTAGGTACCGATCCACCCATCAAACCATGTAGTCCGGGTAATGTTAAGATTAAGGTAGTAGACTCTAGGCCTTGTAGAGAGGAAGCTAACATAGGAGTGAACCATGACCTTACATACTTACATTACCCATTTATGATTGATCACAAGAAACATTATGGGTTTAAACCGGGTTTATTAGGTCAAAGTGGATTCTTAACTTGGAGTCTCTCGAAGTTGATAGAAGATGATCCCTTTCTAGGAGAAAATCTTAATCCGCCCACTAACCCAATTGAATTAGGTAAGGTTATGATGATAGGATCCCGCACCTTTGAGCATATAATTCACCCGTCACTCTTTCCTCACGTGGCATATTTCCACCCTAAGGGTGTGTATCGCTACTTTCACCCACACTTAATCCTAAGTGTAGGGAAAACCTCCCCTATTTCCGTTAAATAAGGGTAGAGTCAGGCTCGTGACTCGAACAAAAACAAGCGCTTCTTGGGAGGCAACCCAAGCTTTATTTGCTTTGTGTGTTTATTTATTTGTTTGTTTGATTTTATTTGCTTCCGTATGTATGTTTAATTAGTATTATTATTAATTCATGTTCAAAAGTAAATTGTGAAAATGCTTTATCTTGTTTTTAACTTCGTCTTAACTACATATAAAGGTATTTTGCAAAAGATAAGTGTAAGGGAAAGTCAAATCGGTTTATTAGAACACAAATGAACATGAATCATAATAATAATAAATTAACATACATATTCGTATTTGTTTGAGTCAAATGCTTGTATCGAGTCATAATGATGTTTTGCAGGATTTCCAGGAAGTAAGGTAAAGGTTTTTCCAGAAATTTTCCGGAAACTTAACATGAGAATTTTTGTCAGGTCATTTCTGACGGCGTCAGGGTTTATAACCTGACGGCGTCAGATTTAATTTTCAGAAATTTTTGAAAGTTTTGTTTTCATAAAAAGTTTTTATTAAATCTCCAACTTATAATCTCCAGGAATTTGCAAAATTATCATTCCACAAGCATTATATCCATATATATAGAGTTTATCCCGCCGATGTTATGCAGGTTTTCGTGTTTGTTTTCTCAGGTTTAACAGGTTATTTTGGACAAGGAGATGTTTATGGAATCAAGCTTATGGCGATGCATTAGTCATGGGGCTTCAACATTACCTTGGAGGAAGATCTAACCGTGTAACTTCATTATCCACCGAGCGAATCAGGGGAGTATTTGATTTCATTCTTTTACTTTATGCTTTTACATCTTGTTATTTGAACATTGGGGACAATGTTCATCTTAAGTGTAAGGGGGGGGGGGTAAAAGTACGATTTTTGAGAATACAATTGCGCTTGATTTTTGTTTGTTTAATAGTAGATGTGTAATAAAACTGAGAGAAATACCTGTTAGGGCAATTTTAGTGCCAAATTTAAAATTTTTTAAAACATATAGGAGTGAAACTTTGATCTTAATGAGCGTCTCACGGATAGGAGTTATATGACTAGCACAAAACCGTACCACTAAAAAATTTTCCACCCCCAAATATGTGAGGTTCGCCCCTAGAATTGGTAGGAAAAGCATTTATGCTATGATGTGTGTACCGATAGCACTTAGATTCTAGAACTTGCGTTAGGACCATTCCGAGGCCACAAGTGAGACTACATTCGTGTAGTTAGATTTACTACATGATAAGAGGCATTAGGATTAACCCATTGTTTTACACCTGTGTTTTTGTTATAATTACATTGGCTACATTAGTCAAGTAATTCTCCCACACCCTTTGCGTTGTACTCATTTTTAGTACACGATACCCCTAGTACACCCCTCAGAGCCTATCTTTTCGTTTCGACCTTTAAGCATTTTACTTAAAGGAAGAATTTGTTACACCCCACTAAAATGTAAACCCAAATCGCCTTAGCCTACCTTGTATGCACTCATTTTTAGTGCATTATTGTTACAACATTTGTTTAAACCCAAGTTAATTATCTAGTTGATTACATGGTTGCTAAGTCGAGTCATATCCTTGTACATATTGTTTTGGGACGATTGGGACTCATGGGTAAAGTACTAGTGTAATGGAGTAATGGGGAAGAACATCATTTATTACCCCCATTTGTGCTAAATGTTTTAAAAGTACTCCAAGTTTTTTCAATTATCTTAATTCGAGTCATTAGATTAGTATTTGTAAAGTTATGTAAAAGTTCAAGTGTAAGGGGGATGCAATGCCCCTATGATGTATTATTTTGGATGGTAGGGCAAAAGTGTATGCAAAAAAAAATCGAAAAATCAAGAAAAATACAAAAAAAATGAGAAAATGAAAAATAGAAAAAAACATACGGACTACCATCCCGTTTTATTTTATGTTTATTTTATGTTTTTGTTATTTTCTTTCATTAGCTTAAGATCGAGTCTAGTCTTGGCTTAGCAACATTGTATAGTACATGTAATTGATCAAGATCTTTAACTCGCCACCAGTAAAATATCCTTTATCCAACAAAACCGTGTTTTCCTTTTCCCTACACCTAACGTTATAACCCATTTAAAAGCCCTCTTTGATAGTTTATCTTTGGTGCTTACGCCTAGTGGAGGAGGTTTTCGATCCTTTCCCAAGCCTATGGTAATCTATTTGCTATGACAGGTAGTGAGAGATATTATCCGTTTTCATTTATGAGATTTGTTTTGATGACACTTGAGAGATGTGAGTATCTAAACACTACTTGTGAGGTGCTAGTATGTAATCTCCGTGCTTATTATGATTAAAGTGGAACGAATATTTGTTGTAATTACTTTTATGTTAGCATTAAATGACCCCTAACTTGTATTTTGATTAGAATAAAAGCGCATTTGCTTGAGGACAAGCAAATCTCAAGTGTAAGGGTATTTGATGAAGCGAAAAGTGTACCGCTTTTAAGGGGTCATTTAAGCCCTAAATCGTATTTATTTGATCAAATATTGCCCTAAATCGTTCCTTTTGTCATTTTAGGTACTTTTGAGGAGAAATCTGGAAAAGGAGGCATTTTGGACGTTTTTGGAGCATAAAAGTGAAGAAAACGACAAAGTCTCAAAAATCGGCTAAAAGTTACCTTTGACGGCGTCAGATTTTACTCTGGACGGCGTCATGGCTTGGCAAGAAAAGATGGACGTGAAATTTACTCATGATAAGCCAGTGAAAATAGCATGTGAATTCTGACGGCGTCACGCTTTAACCTGATCAAGGGCGTCACGGCTTAATTCAAAGAGGGACGGCGTCACGTTCAGGGTCTGACGGCGTCAAGCCTTGATAAGCCAGAACGGATTTTGGAGAGCTAAAGAGGGACGGCGTCAAGGAGGCCATCCGGGAACCCTAGAAGCGGCGAGGTGACGGCGTCACAATCCATAAGGTGACGCCGTCAGATGTAAAAGTCTATATATAGTTTTCTAATTTTTTGTCATTAAGGGGGGAACTTAGTGTGGAATTTTTGGGAGAAAACCCTAAGACGATTTTAGCTTCTTTTTCAAGGCTTTTTGCCTTGAGATCTTCCATGTTACATTGAAGATAAGTTATGAATTAATCATTCAATATGTCTATGTGTTGTTTGATTCTATCTTATTCTTGTCTTTTGATTAACATGTTAGGCTAGATTTATCTTGTGTTTGCTTAGATCTAATGAAACCTAGCTATTGATTATTGGTTATTAGTGTGTTATTAGTTGTATTGGATGATTGTTTATCTATGTTAGGCTTAAGAAAACTGGCTAACTTCCTATTCGGTAACTTGCTTGAACGTCTTAAGAAACATGAACCAAATGCGTACTAAAGGTTTTTATGGTTGTATTTAATGCACAAGCGAATTCTAGTGATCCCATGTTAGGAGCTTCCTAGCCGGCTCGACATAGGAGTGAAGTAGGAGCTTGTAGAGTTGGGGAAGTACGTACGCCACCCCACGATTGGTATTAAGGAATACACCCGTCATCCACGCAACTAATACACACTAATCAACCGGTAAAAGATAGTTAGGGAGTAAGGAAATCTAAGTGAACACATTTCTCTACACATAAGTTTCTCACCACATTTTCATTTTTGTTATTTTATTTTATTTGCATTTGTAGTTATTTGGGTTAGTTGACTAGCAACTAATTCCGCCCACTCTTTCAAACCCAAGATTTTACTTGCTTTCATAAAAATTATAAAAACATAAAAAGAATCTTCCTCAACCCTTAGACCTAATTAGAGTAGTCTTTCATACCTAACGAACACTATTCCCTGTGGAGAACGATCAATCCCCCGTACTTACCACTACACTATACTACATCGGTCAGGTACACTGCTTGGTGGGGTTGTAAGCCTCTTGAGATCCCTCGAGAGGTAAAACCTGCTGTAAGTTTGCAAAACCACGCATCAGTGGATGACGGGTGTATTCCTTAATACCAATTGTAAGGTAGCGTACGTACTTCCCCAACTCTATAGGCTCCTACTTCACTCCTATGTCGAGCCGGCTAAGAAGCTCCTAACATGGGATCACTAGAATTCGCTCATGTATTAAATACAACCATAATAACCTTAGTACGCATTGGTTCATGTTTCTTAAGACGTTCAAGAAAGTTACCGTATAGGAGGTTAGCCAGTTTTCTTAAGCCTAACATCGATAAACAATCATCCAATACAATTAATAACACACTAATAACCAATAATCAATAGTTAGGTTTCATTAGATCTAAGCAAACACAAGATAAATCTAGCCTAGCATGTTAATTAAAAGACAAGAACAAGATATAATCAAACAACACATAGACATATTGATTGATTAAATGATTACTTATCTTCAATTAAACATGGGAGATCAAAGGGTATAAAACCCTTAAAAATGGCAAAAAAATTCGTCTTAGGGTTTCTCCTCACAAAGTTGCACACTAATGACTAAAAATTGCAAAACTATATATAGAGTTTAGTGGCTGACGGCGTCACGTTGTAGGAGGTGACGCCGTCACCTCGCCGTGGCTAGGGTTCCCGGATGGTCTTCCTGACGCCGTCCCTTTTTAATCCTCCAAAATCCGCTCTGGCCTATCAAGGGTTGACGCCGTCAGAAATGTGCTTGACGCCGTCTCTCTTTAACTTAAACCGTGATGGCCTTGATCACCTTAAAGGGTGACGCCGTCAGATTTTTCATTGCAAAACTCTCTGGCGCGTCACGTGTATTTTTCATATCCACCTCTTTTGCCAAGCTGTGACGCCGTCAGGAGCAATCCTTGACGCCGTCACATGTACTTTTCCAGCAGCTCTGCAGACTTTGTCGTTTTCTTCACTTTTATGCTCCAAAAACGTCCAAAATGCTTCCTTTTCCAGATTTCTTCTCCAAAGTACCTAAAATGACAAAATGAACGATTTATGGCAATATTTGATCAAATAAATACGATTTAGGGCTTAAATGACCCCCTAAAAGCGGTACACTTTTCGCTTCATCAAATACCCTTACACTTGAGATTTGCTTGTCCTCAAGCAAATGCGCTTTTATTCTATTCAAAATACAAGTTAGGGGTCATTTAATGCTAATATAAAAGTAATTACAACAAATAGTCGTTCCACTTTAATCATAATAAGCACGGAGATTACACACTAGCACCTCACAAGTAGTGTTTAGATACTCACATCTCTCAGGTGTCATCAAAATAAATCTCATAAATGAAAACGGATAATATCTCTCACTACCTGTCATAGCAAATAGATTACCATAGGCTTGGGAAATGATCAAAAACCTTTTCCACTAGGCGTAAGCACCTAAGATAAACTATCAAAGAGGGCTTTTACATGGGTTATAACGTGAGGTGTAGGGATATGATAAACACGGTTTTGTTGGATAAAGGATATTTTACTGGTGGCGAGTTAAAGATCTTGATTAATTACATGTACAATATGGCGTTGCTAAGCCAAGACTAGACTCGACTTAAGCTAAAAACAAAATAACAAAAACATAAAATAAACATAAAATGAAACGGGATGGTAGTCCGTATGCTTTTTTCTACTTTTCTTTTTCTCATTTTTTAGTATTTTTTTTTTTCATACACTCTTGCCCTACCATCCAAAATAATACATCATAGGGGCGTTGCATTCCCCTTACACTTGAACTTTTACATAACTTTACAAATAACTATTCTAATGACTCGAATTAAGATAATCGAAACACTTGGAGTACTTTTTAAAAATATTTAGCACATATGGGGGTAATAATGTTGTTCCTCCCCATTACTCCATTACACTAGTACTTTACCCATGAGTCCCAATCGTCCCAAAACAATATGTACAAGGATATGACTCAACTTAGCAACCATGTAATCAATTAGATAATTAACTAAGGGTTTAAACAAATGTTGTCACAATAATGCACTAAAGATGAGTGCATACAAGGTAGGCTAAGGCGATTTGGGTGTACATTTAAGTGGGGTGTAAACAAATTCTTCCCTTAAGTAAAATGCTTAAAGTTAGAAACGAAAAGATATGCTCTGAGGGGTGTACTAGGGGTATCGTGTACTAAAAATGAGTACAACGCAAAGGGTGTGGGAGAATTACTTGACCAATGTAGCCAACGTAATTATAACAAAAACAAAGGTGTAAAACAATGGGTTAATCCTAATGCCTCTTATCATGTAGTAAATCTAACTACACGAATGTAGTCTCACTTGTGGCCTCGGAATGGTCCTAACGCAAGTTCTAGAATCTAAGTGCTACCGGTACACACATCATAGCATAAATGCTTTTCCTACCAATTCTAGGGGCGAACCTCACATATTTGTGGGTGGAAAATTTTTTAGTGGTACGGTTTTTGTGCTAGTCATATAACTCCTATCCGTGAGACGCTCATTAAGACCAAAGTTTCACTCCTATATGTTGTAAAAAATTTTAAATTTGGCACTAAAATTGCCCTAACAAGTATTTCTCTCAGTTTTATTACATATCTACCATTAAACAAACAAAAATCAAGTGCAATTGCATTCTCTAAAGTATCGTACTTTTACCCCCCCTTACACTTAAGATGAACATTGTCCCCAATGTTCAAATAACAAGATGTAAAAGTATATAAGGTAAAAGAATGAAATCAAATACTCCCCTGATTCGTTTGGTGGATAAAGAGGTAACATGGTTTGATCTTCTTCCAAGAGAATGTAGAAGCTCCAAGACTAAAGCATCGCCAAAAGCTTGATTCCACATACATCTCCTTGTCCAAAATAACCTGTTAAACCTGAGAAAACAAACACGAAAACCTGCGTAACATCGGCGGGATAAATCAATATAAGGATATAATGCTTGTGGAATGATTATTTTGCAGATTCCTGGAGTTTATAAGTTAGAGATTTACTAAAAACTTTTTATGAAAACAAAACTTTCAAAAATTTCTGAAAATTAAAACCTGACGCCGTCAGGTTGTAATGCCTGACACCGTCAGAAATGATCTGACAGAATTCTCATGTTAAGTTTCCGGAAAATTTCTGGAAAAACCTATACCTTACTTCCTGGAATTCCTGCAAAATATCATTATGACTCGATACAAGCATTTGACTCAAACAAATACTAATATGTATGTTCATTTATTATTGTTATGATTCATGTTCATTTGTTCTAATAAACCGATTTGGATTTCCCTTACACTTAACTTTTGCAAAATACCTTTATATGTAGTTAAGACGAAGTTAAAAACAAGATAAAGCATTTTCACAATTTACTTTTGAACATGAATCAATAATAATAAAAATTAAACACACATACGGAAGCAAATAAAATCAAACAAACAAATAAATAAACACACAAAGCAAATAAAGCTTGGGTTGCCTCCCAAGAAGCGCTTTTCTTTATTAACGAGTCTTGTAGCTAGACTCAAAGTCACGTACATTACGTGATTCCATCGTTGGTCACGGTTTCTAGGCCATTCTCATTTGATTCTCTATCAGAATCACTTTCATAGTAAAGGTATTTCGGGTCCTCGAGATCAAAAGGATTGTTTTGGTATTTAGAACTAAGCTCCTTAACCTGCTTAAAGAATCCACTCGACAGGTCAAAAGTGTCCTTACATCCTCTTCTCACATCATCATCACATAACACGGGTTGGGAACTTAACCCATCGAGCCCTCCATAATCAATCTCCTTGAATTCTCTCATCTTGTAAGGCGTTTGGTATGAGATTTCCCTAATCCCATTGGTAAAAGTCATGATCCCATTGAGCTCGTCCACAACCAAGCTTGTGGCCTTGCAAAAAGGTGCCCCAAGAACAACTTGTGATAACCTGGGATCGATGTACTTTTTGATATTATCGACGATTACGAAGCTCATAGTGAATGTCATATTTCCTACAAACACCCGTACATCATCATCTATGCCGATGTCATCCTTCCCTTTATGAATCATCCCCCATCTGCAAATGTTGTTATAATGAAACAAGGACATCACATTTTTGGGTAAACATGTGTCAATGTAAACATTATAAAAATGCTTGTGACCAATCATGCAAGGTATTTTGAGATTATTCGGATCACGTCACTTAATTCGGCCAGGCCTTCTACCGTGTAGCCCCCATGTGTTGCAAATTGCTGATGGTTGATACTCATACACTTCTTTACTGCCATCCCGAAAAATCACTTTCCTGACACCATCGGTAAATAATGCACTACTATCATCCTCATCGAGTATCACTCCCGTTGCTTTTATGAATGGTTTGCCTAGAACAAGGCTAGTTAAGGATGGGCTGATGATCGAGTTCATGTTATTAAATACAGTTAGCTCGATATGAAAGAGGAACTTTTCTATCACAATTGGTACCCTTTCTATTACCCCGATGATATTAAACCCTTCATATTTGACCTGTTTGGTGAAGGCTTCGTTATATAGAGAAAGGGATATTGCATTCATAGAAGAGTTGGGGTTTATGTAGGCATCTTTTATAAACTTTTTCCTAGTGGTGCAAGATATCTTAAAGACCCTGGGAGAGCCATCCTCTATTCTCTCTCCAAATCCCATAGGCAACTTTGCCGTGCCCCTCTCAAGTTCCTCCACCAGGGGGTGGTCTAGCAGTCCTGGGAGCCCATGAGGCATTTCGGATTTCTCTTCCGAGCCCTCCTCATTGCTCACCTCTCTTGTACTAGAGTTCTTTGGTGAGTCTAGATAGTCGCCGGGCGCCTCGGGGTTCTTTTCGGGAACTTCACCCTCCATTTCATTGTCCACATTCTCGGTTGATTTTTGGTCCAGGTTGGGTTTAGGAATAGGTATTGTTGTAATGGTGTTCACGAAGTGAAGTGGTTTTGAAGGGGTATGAGTATCTCTAGTTTCTTTTCCGTTTTGTGATATGTGTTTGAAGAGTTTACTAGGGTGCTTGATTTTTACAGGAGGAGGTGTTTGGTGAGTCACCGTGACAGATTTGATCTCATTAACTCGTGCCAACTCACAAGTTGACCTACCAGCAATGCGATCATTGATAACCTTTAACAGGTTATCAACCTTGTTGTTCATATCAACTTGCTGTTGTCTAAATTGATTCTCAAGTTTGGATAGCTGTGTTTCTTGAGAGAGAATGAATTTTTGCAGTGATTCCTCGCGATTTTGTTGTTTATGCGTATATTGATGAGGATAATGTTCAGACCAGGTGAGTGGGGGAGAGTCATTGAATGATACGCTTCGAGTTTGGTTCCAACTAAAGTTTGGCTTACTCTTCCATGCCTCATACCTATCTTCGGAATTCTTGGGTCCATAATTAGTGGTGAGCCAATTATCTCCCGCCTTATCGATTCGCGAGGATGGGAATTCTTTGAAAGCCTGTTTGGGGAGTTCCATGCAATCATGAGTGTCGTGGGGACCACTACATAATTTACACGAAGAAGTGATTTTTTTCATGATGCGTGGTTTTGCGACCTTACAACAGGTTTTACCTCTCGAGGGATCTCAAGAGGCTTACATCCCCACCAGGCAGTGTACCTGACCGATGTAGTATAGTGTAGTGGTAAGTACGGGGGATTGATCGTTCTCCACAGGGAATAGTGTCGGTAGGATTGAAAAACTATTCTAATAGGTCTAAGGGTGAGGGAAGATTCTTTTTGTATTTTTATATTTTATGAAAGCAAGTAAAATCTCGGGTTTGAAAGAGTGGGCGGAATTAGTTGCTAGTCAACTAACCCAAATAACTACAAATGCAAATGAAATAAAATAACGAAAATGAAAAGGTTGTGAAACTTATATGGAGAGAAATGTGTTTACTTAGATTTCCTTACTCCCTAACTATCTTTTACCGGTTGATTAGTGTGTATTAATTGCGTGGATGACGGGTGTATTCCTTAATACCAATCGTGGGGTGGCGTACGTACTTCCCCAACTCTACAAGCTCCTACTTCACTCCTATGTCGAGCCGGCTAAGAAGCTCCTAACATGGGATCACTAGAATTCGCTCATGCATTAAATACAACCACAAAAACCTTAGTACGCATTGGTTCATGTTTCTTAAGACGTTCAAGCAAGTTACCGTATAGGAGGTTAGCTAGTTTTCTTAAGCCTAACATGGATAAACAATCATCCAATACAATTAATAACACACTAATAACCAATAATCAATAGTTAGGTTTCATTAGATCAAAGCAAACACAAGATAAATCTAGCCTAGCATGTTAATTAAAAGACAAGAACAAGATATAATCAAACAACACATAGACATATTGATTGACTAAATGAATACTTATCTTCAATTAAACATGGGAGATCCAAGGGTATGAAAACCCTTAAAAATGGCAGAAATTCGTCTTAGGATTTCTCCTCACAAAGTTGCACACTAATGACAAAAAATTGCAAAACTATATATAGAACTTAGTGGCTGACGGCGTCACGTTATAGATCTTGACGCCGTCACCTCGCCGTGTCTAGGGTTCCCGGATGGCCTTCTTGACGCCGTCCCTCTTTAGTGCTCCAAAATCCGCTCTGGCTTATCAAAGGTTGACGCCGTCAGAAATGAGCTTGACGCCGTCTCTCTTAAGTTAAACCGTGATGTCCTTGATCACCTTAAAGGGTGACACCGTCAGACTTTCCATTGCAAAACTCTCTGGCGCGTCACGTGTATTTTTCATATCCACCTCTTTTGCCAAGCCATGACGCCGTCTGGAACAATCCCTGACGCCGTCAAAGGTACTTTTCCAGCCAATTTTGAGACTTTGTCGTTTTCTTCACTTTTATGCTCCAAAAACGTCCAAAATGCTTCCTTTTCCAGATTTCTTCTCCAAAGTACCTAAAATGACAAAAGGAACGATTTAGGGCAATATTTGATCAAATAAATACGATTTAGGGCTTAAATGACCCCCTAAAAGTGGTACAGTTTTCGCTTCATCAAATACCCTTACACTTGAGATTTGCTTGTCCTCAAGCAAATGCGCTTTTATTCTAATCAAAATACAAGTTAGGGGTCATTTAACGCTAATATAAAAGTAATTACAACAAATAGTCGTTCCACTTTAATCATAATAAGCACGGAGATTACAAACTAGCACCTCACAAGTAGTGTTTAGATACTCACATCTCACAGGTGTCATCAAAATAAATCTCATAAATGAAAACGGATAATATCTCTCACTACCTGTCATAGAAAATAGATTACCATAGGCTTGGGAAAGGATCGAAAACCTCCTCCACTAGGCGTAAGCACCTAAGATAAACTATCAAAGATGGCTTTTAAACGGGTTATAACGTGAGGTGTAGGGATATGATAAACACGGATTTGTTGGATAAGGGATATTTTACTGGTGGCGAGTTAAAGATCTTGATTAATTACATGTACAATATGGCGTTGCTAAGCCAAGACTAGACTCGAATTAAGCTAAAAACAAAATAACAAAAACATATAATAAACATAAAATGAAACGGGATGGTAGTCCGTATGTTTTTTTCTACTTTTCTTTTTCTCTTTTTTTTTTTTTTTTTTTTGTATTTTTCTTGATTTTTTTTTTTTTTTTTCATACACTCTTGCCCTACCATCCAAAATAATACATCATAGGGGCGTTGCATCCCCTTACACTTGAACTTTTACATAACTTTACAAATAATTATTCTAATGACTCGAATTAAGATAATCGAAACACTTGGAGTACTTTAAAATATTAACGTACATATGGTGGTAATAAATGATGTTCTTCCCCATTACTCCATTACACTAGTACTTTACCCATAAGTCTCAATCGTCCCAAAACAATATGTACAAGGATATGACTCGACTTAGCAACCATGTAATCAATTAGATAATTAACTTGGGGTTTAAACAAATGTTGTCACAATAATGCACTAAAGATGAGTGCATACAAGGTAGGCTAAGGCGATTTGGGTGTACATTTAAGTGGGGTGTAAACAAATTCTTCCTTTAAGTAAAATGCTTAAAGGTCGAAACGAAAAGATAGGCTCTGAGGGGTGTACTAGGGGTATCGTGTACTAAAAATGAGTACAACGCAAAGGGTGTGGGAGAATTACTTGACCAATGTAGCCAAAGTAATTATAACAAAAACACAGGTGTAAAACAATGGGTTAATCCTAATGCCTCTTATCATGTAGTAAATCTAACTACACGAATGTAGTCTCACTTGTGGCCTCGGAATGGTCCTAACGCAAGTTCTAGAATCTAAGTGCTACCGGTACACACATCATAGCATAAATGCTTTTCCTACCAATTCTAGGGGCGAACCTCACATATTTGGGGTGGAAAATTTTTTTAGTGGTACGGTTTTTGTGCTAGTCATATAACTCCTATCCGTGAGACGCTCATTAAGATCAAAGTTTCACTCCTATATGTTGTAAAAAATTTTAAATTTGGCACTAAAATTGCCCTAACAGGTATTTCTCTCAGTGATGCGTGGGTTTTGCAACCTTACAACAGGTTTTACCTCTCGAGGGATCTTAAGAGGCTTACAACCCCACCAGGCAATGTACCTGACCGATGTAGTATAGTGTAGTGGTAAGTACGGGGGATTGATCGTTCTCCACAGAGAATAGTGTTCGTTAGGTATGAAAGACTACTCTAATAGGTCTAAGGGTTGAGGAAGATTCTTTTTATGTTTTTATATTTTTTTATGAAAGCAAGTAAAATCTCGGGTTTGAAAGAGTGGGCGGAATTAGTTGCTAGTCAACTAACCCAAATTACTACGAATGCAAATAAAATAAATAACTGAAAATAAAAAGTTGGTGAGAAACTTATGTGTAGAGAAATGTGTTCACTTAGATTTCCTTACTCCCTAACTATCTTTTACCGGTTGATTAGTGTGTATTAGTTGCGTGGATGACGGGTGTATTCCTTAATACCAATCGTGGGGTGGCGTACGTACTTCCCCAACTCTACAAGCTCCTACTTCACTCCTATGTCGAGCCGGCTAGGAAGCTCCTAACATGGGATCACTAGAATTCGCTTGTGCATTAAATACAACCATAAAAACCTTTAGTACGCATTTGGTTCATGTTTCTTAAGACGTTCAAGCAAGTTACCGAATAGGAAGTTAGCCAGTTTTCTTAAGCCTAACATAGATAAACAATCATCCAATACAACTAATAACACACTAATAACCAATAATCAATAGCTAGGTTTCATTAGATCTAAGCAAACACAAGATAAATTTAGCCTAACATGTTAATCAAAAGACAAGAATAAGATAAAATCAAACAACACATAGACATATTGAATGATTAATTGATAACTTATCTTCAATGTAACATGGAAGATCTCAAGGCAAAAAGCCTTGAAAAAGATGCTAAAATCGTCTTAGGGTTTTCTCCCAAAATTCCACACACTAAGTTCTCCCCTAATGACAAAAAATTAGAAAACTATATATAGACTTTTGGATCTGACGGCGTCGCCTTATGGATTGTGACGCCGTCACCTCGCCGCTTTTAGGGTTCCCGGATGACCTTCTTGACGCCGTCCCTCTTTAGCTCTCCAAAAATCCATTCTGGCTTATCAAGGGTTGACGCCGTCAGACCTTGAACGTGACGCCGTCCCTCTTTGAATTAAGCCGTGACGCCCTTGATCAGGTTAAAGCGTGACGCCGTCAGAATTCACATGCTATTTTCACTGGCTTATCATGAGTAAATTTCACGTCCACTTTTTCTTGCCAAGGCATGACGCCGTCCAGAGTGAAATGTGACGCCGTCAAAGGTAACTTTCAGCACAATTTTGAGACTTTGTCGTTTTCTTCACTTTTATGCTCCAAAAACGTCCAAAATGCCTCCTTTTCCAGATTTCTCCTCAAAAGTACCTAAAATGACAAAAGGAACGATTTAGGGCAATATTTGATCAAATAAATACGATTTAGGGCTTAAATGACCCCTTAAAAGCGGTACACTTTTCGCTTCATCACTCAGTTTTATTACACATCTACCATTAAACAAACAAAAATCAAATGAAATTGTATTCTTTGAAGTATCGTACTTTTAAACCCCCCCCCCCCTGCTTACACTTAAGATGAACATTGTCCCCAATGTTCAAATAACAAGATGTAAAAGTAATAAGGTAAAAGAATGAAATCAAATACTCCCCTGATTCGTTTGGTGGATAATGTGGCAACATGGTTAGATCTTCTTCCAAGAGAAAGTAGAAGCTCCATGACTAATGCATCGCCAAAAGCTAGATTCCACATACATCTCCTTGTCCAAAATAACCTGTTAAACCTGAGAAAACAAACACGAAAACCTGCATAACATCGGCGGGATAAATTCTATATATAAGGATATAATGCTTGTGGAATGATAATTTTGCAGATTCCTGGAGATTATAAGTTAGAGATTTAATAAAAACTTTTTATGAAAACAAAACTTTCAAAAATTTCAGAAAATTAAAACCTGACGCCGTCAGGTTGTAAATCCTGACGCCGTCAGAAACCCTTACACTTGAGATTTGCTTGTCCTCAAGCAAATGTGCTTTTATTCTAATCAAAATACAAGTTAGGGGTCATTTAATGCAAACATAAAAGTAATTACAATAAATAATCGTTCCACTTTAATCATAATAAGCACGGAGATTACATACTAGCACCTCACAAGTAGTGTTTAGATACTCACATCTCTCAAGTGTCATCAAAATAAATCTCATAAATGAAAACGGATAATATCTCTCACTACCTGTCATAGCAAATAGATTACCATAGGCTTGGGAAAGGATCGAAAACCTCCTCCACTAGGCGTAAGCACCTAAGATAAACTATCAAAGAGGGCTTTTAAATGGGTTATAACGTTAGGTGTAGGGAAAAGGAAAACACGGTTTTGTTGGATAAGGGATATTTTACTGGTGGCGAGTTAAAGATCTTGATCAATTACATGTACTATACAATGTTGCTAAGCCAAGACTCGACTCGATCTTAAGCTAGAAACGAAATAACAAAAACATAAAATAAACATAAAATGAAACGGGATGGTAGTCCGTATGTTTTTTCTATTTTTCATTTTCACATATGGGGGTAATAAATGATGTTCTTCCCCATTACTCCATTACACTAGTACTTTACCCATGAGTCCCAATCGTCCCAAAACAATATGTACAAGGATATGACTCGACTTAGCAACCATGTAATCAACTAGATAATTAACTTGGGTTTAAACAAATGTTGTAACAATAATGCACTAAAAATGAGTGCATACAAGGTAGGCTAAGGCGATTTGGGTGTACATTTTAGTGGGGTGTAACAAATTCTTCCTTTAAGTAAAATGCTTAAAGGTCGAAACGAAAAGATAGGCTCTGAGGGGTGTACTAGGGGTATCGTGTACTAAAAATGAGTACAACGCAAAGGGTGTGGGAGAATTACTTGACTAATGTAGCCAATGTAATTATAACAAAATCACAGGTGTAAAACAATGGGTTAATCCTAATGCCTCTTATCATGTAGTAAATCTAACTACACGAATGTAGTCTCACTTGTGGCCTTGGAATGGTCCTAACGCAAGTTCTAGAATCTAAGTGCTACCGGTACACACATCATAGCATAAATGCTTTTCCTACCAATTCTAGGGGCGAACCTCACATATTTGGGGGTGGAAAATTTTTTAGTGGTACGGTTTTTGTGCTAGTCATATAACTCCTATCCGTGAGACGCTCATTAGGATCAAAGTTTCACTCCTATATGTTGTAAAAAAATTTTAAATTTGGCACTAAAATTGCCCTAACAGGTATTTATCTCAGTTTTATTACACATCTACCATTAAACAAACAAAAATCAAGCGCAATTGTATTCTCTAAAATCGTACTTTTACCCCCCCCCCTTACACTTAAGATGAACATTGTCCCCAATGTTCAAATAACAAGATGTAAAAGAAAAAAGAAAAAAAGTAAAAGAATGAAATCAAATACTCCCCTGATTCGCTCGGTGGATAATGAAATTACACGGTTAGATCTTCCTCCAAGGTAATGTTGAAGCTCCATGACTAATGCATCACCATAAGCTTGATCCAAAACATTTCCTTGTCCAAAATAACCTGTTAAACCTGAGAAAACAAACACGAAAACCTGCATAACATCGGCGGGATAAATCTATATATAAGGATATAATGCTTGTGGAATGATAATTTTGCAGATTCCTGGAGATTATAAGTTGGAGATTTTAATAAAAACTTTTTATGAAAACAAAACTTTCAAAAATTTCTGAAAATTAAATCTGACGCCGTCAGGTTATAAACCCTGACGCCGTCAGAAATGACCTGACAAAAATTCTCATTTTAAGTTTCCGAAAAATTTCTGGAAAAACCTTTACCTTACTTCCTGGAAATCCTGCAAAATATCATTATGACTCGATACAAGCATTTGACTCAAACAAATACTAATATGTATGTTCATTTAATATTATTACGATTCATGTTCATTTGGTCTAATAAACCGATTTAGATTTCCCTTACACTTATCTTTTGCAAAATACCTTTATATGTAGTTAAGACGAAGTTAAAAACAAGATAAAGCATTTTCACAATTTACTTTCGAACATGAATCAATAATAATAAAAATTAAACATACATACGGAAGCAAATAAAATCAAACAACCAAACAAATAAATAAACACACAAAGCAAATAAAGCTTGGGTTGCCTCCCAAGAAGCGCTTGTTTTTGTTCGAGTCATGAGCCTGACTCTACCCTTATTTAACGGATAAAGGAGAGGTTTTTCCTACACTTAGGATTAAGTGCGGGTGATAGTAGCGATACACACCATCTCGGTGGAAGTATGTCGCGTGAGGAAAGAGTGGTGGATGAATTATATGCTCAAAGATGTGGGATCCAATCATCATAACCTTACTTAGTTCAATTGGGTCAATGGGTGAATTGAAGTTTTCTCCTAGAAAGGGATCATCTTCTATCAACTTCGAGAGATTCCTAGTTGAGAATCCACTTTGACCTAATAAACCCGGTTTAAACCCATAATATTTCTTGTGATCAATCATAAATGGGTGATGTAAGTATGTAAGGTCATGGTTCACTCCTATATTAGCTTCCTCTCTACAAGGCTTAGAGTCTACTACCTTCAACATAAAACTACCCGGACTATATGGTTTGATGGGTGGGTCGGGACCTAATTCAATTCCTAAGTTCACATCTAAGGATGGAAGATTAGGTAACGGTTTTGGTTTAGGCTCCGGTTCATCAAAACTAGGAACTTCCATAGAACTAAAAGAAAGGTTGTGACTACAAGTATTCAAACCTATTTCTTCTAGTTGTGTTTGGTCCAAGGGCTCTACCTCTATTGGGGTTCCTATAGTCTCTTCTACTTTTTCCGGGTAAGTTACGGGCGTTGTGTTAACCTCAAATGATGGTAGGATTTGTGGGGTATTTAGTGGTCTTGCATTTCTAACCTCATCATTCCTTGTGTCAAGATCACCTATATCCTCATCATGTGTTTTAGTAGGATCTAACCCTAACATTTTCCCAAGTATCTCAAGTGCTTCTCTAGGCATCTCAACTTCTATGTCCGAATCATAAGGATCATCCTCAATATTCCGACTGCTATATTCAAACTGCCTAAAAGATTCATCATGTGTTTCTTGAGATTCGACGTCATCAATCACAAAACCTAGGTCTTTTTGATCAATGTGATCATGTTCGGCTAAATCCTCCATCACATCAAGGTCACCTATGTGTTTGTTTTGTACTATGGCATTACATGACAACCACTTAGGTATCTCAACACTAATGTATTCATCCCCAAACAAACTTGTTTCATGATCCAGGAAATTTATATTCAATTGACTTGTACTAACGTTTGTTGGGTTGTCTACCCTATAATAATATTGGGCACAATCTTCTATGGCATCCCATGCTTCTTCAGCACTTAATTCCCTAAAGTCCCCATTGGCAAAATCCTCAATGCGCATTTGGTCATATTGGCCAACACGATAGTAAAAGGTTCGGGTTAGGGATGCTAAAGCGAAACTATGATGAGGGAATTTTCGGAGTAAATTTCTAAAACGAGTCCATGCATCATATATGGGTTCATCTCGATATTGTTTGAAATTCGAGATGTCAATAGGGTAGAATGGCCTTTGTGGTTGGTGGTATGGTGGATTCGCGTACTCCATAATGGTGAACGGAAGAGTCAATGGAAATTACGAACAAACACACAAAGAAAAAGATAGACTAAGGAAAACCTAAAAATAAAAATAAAATCTTACTAGAAAGGAATCTAGTGAGTAGACCTAATAGAAATAACAATTCAACCTAAACAATAACTATTCCCCGGCAGCGGCGCCAAAAACTTGATGCGTGGGTTTTGCAACCTTACAACAGGTTTTACCTCTCGAGGGATCTCAAGAGGCTTACAACCCCACCAGGCAGTGTACCTGACCGATGTAGTATAGTGTAGTGGTAAGTACGGGGGATTGATCGTTCTCCACAGGGAATAGTGTTCGTTAGGTATGAAAGACTACTCTAATAGGTCTAAGGGTTGAGGAAGATTCTTTTTATGTTTTTATATTTTTTTATGAAAGCAAGTAAAATCTCGGGTTTGAAAGAGTGGGCGGAATTAGTTGCTAGTCAACTAACTCAAATTACTACGAATGCAAATAAAATAAATAACTGAAAATAAAAAGTTGGTGAGAAACTTATGTGTAGAGAAATGTGTTCACTTAGATTTCCTTACTCCCTAACTATCTTTTACCGGTTGATTAGTGTGTATTAGTTGCGTGGATGACGGGTGTATTCCTTAATACCAATCGTGGGGTGGCGTACGTACTTCCCCAACTCTACAAGCTCCTACTTCACTCCTATGTCGAGCCGGCTAGGAAGCTCCTAACATGGGATCACTAGAATTCGCTTGTGCATTAAATACAACCATAAAAACCTTTAGTACGCATTTGGTTCATGTTTCTTAAGACGTTCAAGCAAGTTACCGAATAGGAAGTTAGCCAGTTTTCTTAAGCCTAACATAGATAAACAATCATCCAATACAACTAATAACACACTAATAACCAATAATCAATAGCTAGGTTTCATTAGATCTAAGCAAACACAAGATAAATTTAGCCTAACATGTTAATCAAAAGACAAGAATAAGATAAAATCAAACAACACATAGACATATTGAATGATTAATTGATAACTTATCTTCAATGTAACATGGAAGATCTCAAGGCAAAAAGCCTTGAAAAAGATGCTAAAATCGTCTTAGGGTTTTCTCCCAAAATTCCACACACTAAGTTCTCCCCTAATGACAAAAAATTAGAAAACTATATATAGACTTTTGGATCTGACGGCGTCGCCTTATGGATTGTGACGCCGTCACCTCGCCGCTTTTAGGGTTCCCGGATGACCTTCTTGACGCCGTCCCTCTTTAGCTCTCCAAAAATCCATTCTGGCTTATCAAGGGTTGACGCCGTCAGACCTTGAACGTGACGCCGTCCCTCTTTGAATTAAGCCGTGACGCCCTTGATCAGGTTAAAGCGTGACGCCGTCAGAATTCACATGCTATTTTCACTGGCTTATCATGAGTAAATTTCACGTCCACTTTTTCTTGCCAAGGCATGACGCCGTCCAGAGTGAAATGTGACGCCGTCAAAGGTAACTTTCAGCACAATTTTGAGACTTTGTCGTTTTCTTCACTTTTATGCTCCAAAAACGTCCAAAATGCCTCCTTTTCCAGATTTCTCCTCAAAAGTACCTAAAATGACAAAAGGAACGATTTAGGGCAATATTTGATCAAATAAATACGATTTAGGGCTTAAATGACCCCTTAAAAGCGGTACACTTTTCGCTTCATCACTCAGTTTTATTACACATCTACCATTAAACAAACAAAAATCAAATGAAATTGTATTCTTTGAAGTATCGTACTTTTAACCCCCCCCCCCCCCCCCTTACACTTAAGATGAACATTGTCCCCAATGTTCAAATAACAAGATGTAAAAGTAATAAGGTAAAAGAATGAAATCAAATACTCCCCTGATTCGTTTGGTGGATAATGTGGCAACATGGTTAGATCTTCTTCCAAGAGAAAGTAGAAGCTCCAAGACTAATGCATCGCCAAAAGCTTGATTCCACATACATCTCCTTGTCCAAAATAACCTGTTAAACCTGAGAAAACAAATACGAAAACCTGCATAACATCGGCGGGATAAATTCTATATATAAGGATATAATGCTTGTGGAATGATAATTTTGCAGATTCCTGGAGATTATAAGTTAGAGATTTAATAAAAACTTTTTATGAAAACAAAACTTTCAAAAATTTCAGAAAATTAAAACCTGACGCCGTCAGGTTGTAAATCCTGACGCCGTCAGAAAATGATCTGACAGAATTTTCATGTTAAGTTTCCGAAAAATTTCTGGAAAAACCTATACCTTACTTCCTGGAATTCCTGCAAAACATCACTATGACTCGATACAAGCATTTGACTCAAACAATTACTAATATGTATGTTAATTTATTATTATTACGATTCATGTTCATTTGTTCTAATAAACCGATTTGGATTTCCTTTACACTTAACTTTTGCAAAATACCTTTATATGTAGTTAAGACGAAGTTAAAAACAAGGTAAAGCATTTTCACAATTTTATTTTGAACATGAATCAATAATAATAAAAATTAAACATACATACGGAAGCAAATAAAATCACACAAACAAATAAATAAACACACAAAGCAAATAAAGCTTGGGTTGCCTCCCAAGAAGCGCTTTTCTTTATTAACGAGTCTTGTAGCTAGACTCAAAGTCACGTACATTACGTGACATCTTCATCAAAAGTTATGTCTTCCTCATTGATCATTTCATTACCACTCTCTTGATAATGCTTGACTCGTTGTATATTCACAGTGAATTCTCTATCCTCGTCGTCAATCAACACAACGGCTCCGGTTTTAGAGGAGCTCCTTACGGTAAAAGGTCCATACCATCTAGATTTAAGTTTCCCAGGAAATAGCCTTAAGCGAGAATTATATAATAAGACCTTGTCTCCTTCTGAAAACTCCTTGGGTCTCTTAATCCGTTGGTCATGCCATCTTTTTGCCCTTTCTTTGTACGTAATGGAAGATTCATAGGCCTCTAATCTCAATTCATCGAGCTCTTGGAGCTGTAAGAATCTATTTGTTCCCGCAACCGTATAATCCAAATTACAAGCCTTAAGTGCCCAATATGCCTTGTGTTCCAGTTCTACTGGAAGGTGGCATGCCTTGCCATATACCATACGGAACGGGGTTGTCCCGATTGGTGTCTTATAAGCGGTTCGAAATGCCCACAAAGCTTCATCGAGCTTAAAAGACCAATCTTTTCTGTTTTGATTGACCGTTTTCTCTAATATTCTCTTTATGGCTCTATTAGTGTTTTCGACTTGACCGTTGGTTTGAGGATGGTAAGCGGTGGAGAATCGGTGAGAGACTCCATATCTTTTCATAACTTTCTCCATTTGCGAATTGCAAAAATGGGTTCCCCTGTCACTAATAAGAGCTTTTGGAATTCCGAACCTAGCGAACAATTTTTTTAAGAAATGAATTACTACCCTAGCGTCGTTAGTCCTAAGGGCTTGTGCTTCCACCCATTTCGAAACATAATCAATGGCCACTAAGATGTATTCATTCCCTCCTGGAGATGGGAAGGGTCCCATGAAATCAATTCCCCAAACATCGAAAACCTCGCAAACTTGTACATAATTCTGCGGGGCTTCATCCCTCCTAGAGATATTCCCCGCTCTTTGACACGCATCACAGGTCTGTATCATTCCCTTCACATCACGAAATATTGTAGGCCAATAGAATCCTGCGTCGAAGACCTTTTGTGCAGTAGTATTCATTCCGTGATGCCCTCCAGATGGACCTGCATGACACTCTTTCATAATTCTGATAGCCTCCTTTTCCGAAACACAATGTCTGATTACTTGATCCGGACATCTTCGGAATAAGAAAGGTTCATCCCAAAAGTAGTACTTTAATTGATTGAAGAACCTCTTTTTTTCATGCCTGCTCATATGCTCAGGAATGACTCTACTTGCCAGGTAGTTAGCATAATCCGCATACCATGGTTCAGAATCATTTATTGACATGAGCTGCTCTTCAGGAAATGACTCCCGAATCTCACTCTTGTCAGATTCAGCGAGGCTTGGGTTTTCGAGACGAGAGAGATGATCAGCCGCAAGATTCTCTGCTCCTTTCTTATCACGAATCTCTACATCGAACTCCTGCAATAGTAAGATCCAACGAAGTAACCGCGGTTTAGCATCCTGTTTAACGAAAAGATATCGAATAGCTGAATGGTCCGTACAGACAACCGTTTTAGAAAGGACAAGATACTGGCGAAACTTATCAAAAGCAAATACCACGGCTAGCAATTCCTTTTCAGTGGTAGTGTAGTTTTCTTGAGCAGGATTCATGGTTTTGCTAGCGTAGTATATTGGCTGAAAGTGTTTGTTAAGCCTTTGGCCTAATACTGCTCCAACAGCATAATCGCTAGCATCGCACGTGATTTCAAAGGGTAACTTCCAGTTAGGGGTGACCATAATTGGAGCTTGGGTAAGTTCCTGCTTCAGTCGATCGAATGCATCCTTGCACTCTTGAGAGAAGTCGAACGGGGCATCCTTCATGAGCAACTGAGTCATTGGTTTAGCTACCTTTGAGAAATCTTTAATGAATCTCCTATAGAAGCCAGCATGACCCAAAAAGCTACGGATTGCCTTGACAGTTGTTGGATAGGGAAGTTTGGATATAGCTTCAATTTTTGCCCGGTCTACTTCAATTCCACTTCCTGAAATTTTGTGCCCTAGCACAATCCCTTCTTTTACCATAAAGTGGCACTTTTCCCAGTTTAGTACCAAGTTAGTCTCCTCACAACGTTTGAGCATTTTCTCAAGGTTAGCAAGACAGCGATCAAAAGAGTTTCCAAAGACAGAAAAATCATCCATGAAGACCTCCATGCTGTCTTCCATTAACTCATGGAAGATTGCTGTCATGCAGCGCTGGAAAGTGGCGGGGGCATTACATAGTCCAAAGGGCATTCGCTTGTAGGCGAAGGTGCCATAAGGGCATGTAAACGTAGTCTTTTCTTGGTCCTCAGGAGCGATAGGGATTTGGAAATACCCTGAGAACCCATCTAGGAAGCAGTAGTACTCATGCCCTGCTAACCTTTCCAACATTTGGTCGATAAATGGGAGAGGGAAATGATCCTTTCGGGTTGCATCATTCAACTTCCTATAATCGATGCACACACGCCATCCAGTTACTGTTCGTTGAGGCACTAACTCATCCTTATCGTTCTTAACCACCGTCATTCCTCCCTTTTTTGGTACAACCTGTACAGGACTTACCCATGGACTGTCTGAGATTGGGTAAATTAGTCCCGCATCTAGGAGCTTAACGACTTTGATGCGTGCGATGTGTCGTTGCGGTTTAGCAGTATTAATGCCTACTCAAGTTTTAAATTTATATTTAGCCGACTTATCAATAACACACACACTTAACGAGCAGTGTACCCGGTCAATATGAATATAATGGTAAGTAGAGTGTCGATCACTAAGAGTGGAACGTATTATCTAGTTATTCTAATCAGTATTTTAATATATTAAGTTAGCTATACAATCTAATCTAACGCAAGGGGGTTCAGCCTGAGAGACTGGCACGATTTGGTTGCAATTAAATAATAAACTAAACCAATAGGCATGAATCAGCAAGTAGCACACACGTACACAGATAAATACTTGAGACAATAAGAGGGCTGTCCTGATAGATAAGTAGTTTGTCACTTGTTTTATTGCTAGTGTTATATGAAGTGTATAGTTCGATGCAACGCACCGAGATTAAGTCCTTTCTCGTTGGTTCTAATCTTATCGGCGAGTAAACCCTTAATGATTACTTATGACTATCCTATTTATCTTTCTCCTACTTTTCTACAGACCATAGAATGCATAGGCGATCTAATAAATAGGCGAGGGCAGAGGCATGGCGACCCGATCAACGCTCAGCTAGCCACAGAGGTTATCAATGCACTAATAAAAGTCACCAAAGACATCAACATATAAACTTTAATTGATGAGAAAGCAGTTTTAAGGGAGTGCAATCTTTCCATTGTCACATTACACAAGCCACCAATCTTGATGAATTAAAGTTTACTAACACAATAAAACAAAACTACTTAATGAATTAAACACATGCAGCACCTTCTTACAGCTCTTGTATCTTTGATTTGAGTGTGTCTTGTGCTCGCTATTCGACTGAATTCGTCCTTGGTTTCTGTACTTCGGTCTTCGTATATAATATATATATTATATGTCTCTCGAATTCGTCTGGTCTTGGGGTATTTATAGTTTCTGTCTGAGGGTAAGATGCGGCGCATCTAGTAAGTAGATGCGGCGCATTTACTTAACTTCGCGTGGGGTCCAAGATTATAATATTCAGGAATATTCGTACACCGCCAGAAGATGCGGCGTATCTTTATTTTTGGATGCGGCGCATGTCCTCTTGTATCTTGGATCGTATCTGGTGAGATCTTGATAGCGATGCGCCGTATGTGATAAGCAAGATGCGGCGCATCTGGAGCAGATTAGTCTTGATCTTGTCCATTTCAGTAGACTCTTAACTTCTTGCATGTTTTGCCCCATAATTAGTCCAAAATCGCCAAGTTTCACCAAATGCTTGTTTTCAACTGAGAATTACAAGAGTAAATGATTAAGTATCAATCCTCATACATAATATAATAAAACAAGTCAAATTAATAGGATAAATGATGGTAATAAAATGTACTTATTTGAGTTCATCAAATATCCCCCCACTTGAACTTTACTTGTCCCCAAGTAAACCTTAGAATTAATCTTATGAAAATGTATCCTAAAAGATATTAGGATTTATTTTTATATTTAAGCATGTATTCATTTTTGTCATAATCACACAACTAAACACTTAACGAATTAGAAGTAAAATAAAATAATTTGATAAAAGCAAATCTAATCGTTTAATTGTCCAGTCGCGACGAATATTCTATCATAAGCTTGGCAAGTATACACATCTCCACCACTAAAGCCAAGGAATAGCAAGTCTAAAGCGGTAAAAAGGGTTTTTAGGCTTAAGGGTTAATTATTCTTAATCTCTATCGATCTCAAATTCCAGAAAAGGCGACAAAATCACAAATACATGATCGAATCCACGAACACGATACTTGCAATTGCTCAAATCCTTAACTCGAATAGGCTAAAGATAGGTCCAAACTTCACCAATAATAATATATCAAAAAGGGCGACAAAATCATAAATACATAGCCGAATCCACGACTACGATACTTAAGATTGCTCAAATCCCTAATCTCAATAAATCAAAGGTTTGGTTGGATAAAGAATAATACAGGGCATGGATAACATTTGGGATATAAATGGGTGTAAAATGAAAAATAAACAAAACAAATAAATTAAAATCCTAAGTGTGGTTAATCATTATCCCAACCATCCCATGAATAAGACTCATATAATTGAATAACTCACGCTTTAACACTTGAAACACACGCTTTAGGTAGACACGAATTATACTCAACAAGATCTTAATCAAAGAATAAACCTTAGTTGACGTTCCCATAACTGCCAACTCCCCATTTCAATCCATAAATATAATACAACAATTAGTGGTGATATCGACCACTTAATACAAAACTTTACATCGTTGGTTTAAAACAAACATCCAACTTTTCTATTTTTCTTTTTCTTTTTCTATTTTTTCGATTTTTTTTTTTTTTTTAACATAAACATAGATGTGTAAAATTTCACCACATCACTATAATGATAATTCTGGATAATTTTTCCATACTTTTCATAACTTCAGAAATAACGGTAATAGTGAAAGTAGTAAACACACGAAAAATAAACTCAAAGATACAATATTTACTTTCACTCCAATTGCATTGTGCAATTTCCCGACCTAACCATAGATAATGAATTACGCACGCGAACACAGGTAATGTAAGGAAACACACTTTGCCTATAGCAATTAACCAACCACGGATTCTAATCTACAGGGTAGGCTAAGGTGTAAGGGTGTAACGAAACATTTTAACAAAGGTGTAAGAAACGAAAGGAATGGCTCTGAGTGTTTTTTCTAGGGGTATCTTACTCTAAAAATGAGAGTAACAAAAGGGTTTATACGGGGGTTAACTAACCAGTGTAGTTAGCTAATAACACATAACATATAATAGGCTATTTGGGTGTAATCCTAGAAATTTACCAATTTAGACAAGTCATTTCAATTATATAAATAATACTTATTATGGTGGTCTCGAATAGTATACAAGCCAAGTTCTAAAGTTTACAAGTCACCGGCACACTCATAGATTTGTAAATTTTGAAAAATCACAATTTTTGAAAATAACGTCATGTGTGCAGCTATGCAACTTAGACTTTAAACAAAAACATGCTAAAAATTTTTAAATTTTGATATATTAAGCACATTTCAAGCATATTTTGAAAAGTTTAGGACAAGTAAATGTTAAGTGTTCTAATTCTCCAATCCCCCCACTTAAGTTAAACAACGTCCTCGTTGTTTGTATAAAAGGTTAAAAACTGGAAAATAAAAGAATTAGAACAGAAAAACTCCCCTGAGATTTGCTCGGTATGATCCTCCATTTGTATAAGAGCAAAAATCATCTTTCTTGTGGATTAGAACGTTTAAGCTTCATATTCGATGTATCCACAGGAAATGCAGGAATCTATAATACCACCAAGGCTTCAAAACACACCTAAGGTAAGAAAGGTTCAAACTTGCATAACACATTAGTAGTTAGATAAAAATAAAACATAAAAATAAAAATGAAAATCATCAGGTCAGTCGATGCGCCGTATCTTATGGAAGAAGATACGCCGTATCGAGCCTGGAATAAATACGGATCAGAATAGAAGATGCGTCGCATCCTTAACCAGGGATGCGCCGCATTAAAATAAACTGATAAAAAGTTTTAAATTCGAAAGTAAAAATGCAGAAAAATAAAGTAAGATATGACCATTGCAGGAGATGCGTCGCATCTCAGGATTGAGATGCGCCGTATCTGCTGCGGGCCTGACTGACTCGACACAAAATCAGAAAATAAAATAAAAGATAAGCATGGGTTGCCTCCCACGAAGCGCTTGTTTTTGTTCGAGTCACGAGCCTGACTCCACCCTTATTTACTGTGTAATAGGGTGTTGTTCCCCCCACTTGGGATCAAGTGCGGGTGAAAGTAGCAATAAACACAAAAAGAGTGTAAATTTGCTAGTAAAGATGGAAGAAATAAATAAAGATCATACCTTGGCAATATATGAACATCTTCCCTATTCTTACCCGGTTTGGTTGATAAATTGGATGACTTGACCATTTTATCTGAAAGAATAGTATGTTGAGGAAAAATGAGTCTCCTTTCTTCTTGGTTAGTCTCTTTGGTAGTAAGGCGTCCCTTGACTTCCGCAGAAGATGAGAAAGGGTCTTTAGCAAGTAAAAGTTCGAGTTCCTCAATAACCTTCATAGGGTCGAAATCATCATCTTCATCAATCATAGCAATGTTTAAGAGCTTACCACCGGCCGATTGGTCAATGGTTTGCCTCGTGGAGAGATTGATATGGTCATAGAAGATTTGGACTTGGAGCCAAAGTTCTATGCCATGGTGAGGGACTGCACAAGAGCATCAATAAAAGGAATGTTAATGTGTAATTGCTTAAACTGTTCCAAAAACTTCTTTTGTTGAGCTTCCTCTTTCTCTTTTCTAAGCCTATTTGGGAATGGAATTGGGGGACGGTAAGGTTCAACAAATGTAGGTTCTTTCGGTTGCCCTTGAACTTTAGGAAGTTCAATGTTAACAGTCTCCTCCTCAGGTTTTTCTTGCTCATCTGGTTGCACTTTATCCTTAATTGCTTCCTTAGTACTAGGAATTGTGTCCATTGTATTCTTTCCTCCTCTTGTAGTAACACCCTTAACATCTTGTATATAAAGAGCATTTTTCAGATTCCTAGCAAGCTCATGTACCTCTATTGCTAATCCAGTAATCATGTTCGAAGTTTCTTTTAATAATACTTCGTTGGTATTGCGGAAATCTTTAATGAATATCTCTGTATTTTCATGTTCATCCAATTGAACTTTGATTAGCTTTTCCAATATATCGTTGATTCTCCATTCGTCATATTCATATGTTGCATTCATGAATCTATTTCCAGCCATCATAACTGAAAGTAAAGGTAGAATTATTAGTAGTATATGCTCAAACAAGAAGTAATAACTAAAACGAAAAAAAAATATAATAAATAAAAAAAAAAAAAAAAAAAAAAAAAAAGAATAAAGTGTTCTGTTACAGACAGTCGATACGGCGTATGCAGTAAACTGATACGGCGTATTGGTTCCGGACTGGATACTTCGTACTCACAAAGGTGAATGCGGCGTATGTAGATTGTAAACAGAATACGACAGACACAAACAAGAAGTAAATAACAGATACGATACAGCGTATTCACCAAGTGGATACGTCGTATTGATTCTAACAGATAGAAAAACAACTAAAATAACTAAAACACACAAAAACAAATAAAAACAACTAAACTAAAATACCAATAAATCAAATTAAAACAATCACTCCCCGGCAGCGGCGCCAAAAACTTGATGTGTTTTTTATAGTCTATAATTTTTAACCAAGTTTTAAATTTATAATTGCCGAACTAACCTATAGACTAAAACACTAACGAGCAGTGTACCCGATCAATGTGTATAGTTTTTAGGTAAGCAAGGGTCGTTCACTAGGAGCGAAGCTAAAGTGATCTAAAGGTATTCTAATTATTAAACTAACTAACCTAGAAAGCAAGTAAATACTTTTGGGGTTTTAGCCTGAGAGGCTATCACGATTTTGTGTGTTTAATTAAACTAAATACGAGAAAATAAATATTAAACTAATTAAAAGCAAATGTGAATTCAATGATAGAAGAACATGCTAGCCAAGTCTAATCCATCTTATAGTTATATATGTGCTAATGTCTACTTGTTTTACTTCATTCAAAAGTTAAGGCAAAGATCCAATCACTAAACCCTGTCACGATTTAATAACTTGCTATACGGAGCGGGAAATTGGCCAAGATCATAGTGACCTATCTAGCATCAATACTAACTTATTGCATAATCACCATCTAACCTAGTTTGGCATTACGCGCTACTAGTCCTAATAGTGGCATAAGGCACGGTTCCGATGTGTTCCATCTAAGCCCGTCTATATAGGATTCGGATTACTACACTTATGATTCAATTAAAGTAACCACAGTTTCAGATAGCTAAATTACACCAATTAAACCAATAAGATCATAACCTAGTTACATAGACTTCTACTAGTGATAAGCAATAAACGAGTTTTTAACGATAAGCACCCAATCCAATAACAAAGCAAACATGTAATCAAGAACACAAATAAACTAAATAGACTTCATAAACTTGGCTAACACCTAAGGGTGTTAGCCCATAATCTCAGTAACAATACACAATGTTTGAATCATAGCATTAAAGATAGAAATCATAATGAAAACTACACGCTAACCGAATGATTTAAACAAAGTAAATTGGCTCGAGATGTTCTTCGTGGGTGGAATGGATCTTCAATGTCGTCTTCTGCTGTTTTGGGATGTTTTCAGACGTCTGGGAATGATCCCGAGGGTCCCCAATGATGCCCAAATTCGTTAATGAGTTCGGTATTTATAGATTCTGAAATCTGGGTCGATACGGCGCATCTATAGAGTTAGATGCGCCGCATCTATAAGTAAACGTAGCCTCCAATTCTGAAACTGACCCAATACGGCGCATCTAAATACCAGATGTGCCTCATCTCCCAATACGGCGCATCTAAGGACCAGATGCGCCGCATCTCCTTCAGATACAGGTAGATCTCCTTTTTCTCTTTCCGTGGCCGCTTGAATCACCTAAAACGGAGTCCGGATGAAGATTTTATGGCCAAAATACGAAAGCATCTTCAAGTGTCGACTTGTAATCTTGACTTCTTCATTAAGCTTCTAATCTTCACTTGATCTCTTGAATTCTTGGTAAGGATTGTATATGGCCGATACGGCGCATCGGATTAGTCCGATGCGGCGTATCAAGGTAACTTCGCGTGGGGTCCAAGATAATATTCTGGAATATTCGTACACCGTATTCAGATGCGGCGTATCTTGAATATTATATGCGGCGCATGTCCTTCAATATCTTGGATAATCTTTGGTGAAGTCTTGAGAGTGATATGCCGTATGTCAGAAATGTAATGCGGCGTATCTGGAGTGGAACAAGTTGGTTCTTCGTTGACCAAAGTTTCATATGCGGCGCATGGTATAATTACATGCGGCGCATTCTTCAAAGTCAGGCAATGGTCTTCGAATTCATCTAAGTATGATGATACGGCGTATCTGTCTAGAATGATACGGCGTATCTCCTTGAGTTCAGTAGACTTTTTCCATCTTGATCATTTATCTCCATATTTCGTCCAAAATCACTAACTTTCACCAAATGCTTGTTTATAACTAAGAATTACAAAAGTAAACGATTAAGTATCAATTCTCATATAAAGTGATATAAAACAAGTCAATAATATAGGATAAATGATGCTAATAATATGTCGTTATTTGATGTCATCAAATATCCCCCCACTTGAACTTTACTTGTCCTCAAGTAAACCTTAGATTAAACTTATGAAAATGTATCCTAAATAGGATGTATTTTTATAATTAAGCACTTATTCGTTTTATCATAATTGCACAACCAAACACTTAACGAATTAGAAATAAAATAAAATATTTTGATAAAAGCAAATCTAATCGTTTAACTGTCCAGTCGTGACGAATATTCTATCATAAGCTTGGCAAGTATACGCATCTCCCCCACTAAAGCCAAGGAATAACAAGTCTAAAGCGGTAAAAAGGGTTTGTTGGTTAAGGGTTAATCATCCTTTATAATCTCTATCGATCTCATATTCCAGAAAAGGCGACAAAATCACAAATACATGATCGAATCCACGAACACGATACTTGCAATTGCTCAAATCCTTAACTCGAATAGGCTAAAGATAGGTCCAAACTTCACCAATAATAATATATCAAAAAGGGCGACAAAATCATAAATACATAGCCGAATCCACGACTACGATACTTAAGATTGCTCAAATCCCTAATCTCAATAAATCAAAGGTTTGGTTGGATAAAGAATAATACAGGGTATGGATAATATTTGGGATATAAATTGGTGTAAAAAATGAAAAATAAACAAAACAAATAAATTAAAATCCTAAGTGTGGTTAATCACTATCCCAACCATCCCATGAATAAGACTCATATCATAGAATAACTCACGCTTTAACACTTGAAACACACGCTTTAGGTAGACACGAATTATACTCAACAAGATCTCAATCAAAGAATATCCTTAGTTGGCGTTCCCATAACTGCCAACTCCCATTCAATCCATAGATATAATATACAACAAATAGTGGTGATATCGACCACTTAATACAAAACTTTACATAAGTTGGTAAAATCAAACATCCAACTTTCTTCTTTTTTTCTTTTTCTTTTCTTTTTTTTTTCGATTTTTTTTTTTTTTTTTTTTTTTTTTTTTAACTTGAAACATAAACATAGATGTGTAAAATTTCACCACATCACTATAATGATAATTCTGGATAATTTTTCCATACTTTTCATAACTTCAGAAATAACGGAAATAGTGAAAGTAGTAAACACACGAAAAATAAACTCAAAGATATACAATATTTACTTTCACTCCAATTGCATTGTGCAATTTCCCGACCTAACCATAGATAATGAATTACGCACGCGAACACAGGTAATGTAAGGAAACACACTTTGCCTATAGCAATTAACCAACCACGGATTTTAATCTACAGGGTAGGCTAAGGTGTAAGGGTGTAACGAAACATTTTAAACATTGGTGTAAGAAACGAAAGGAATGGCTCTGAGTGTTTTTCTAGGGGTATCTTACTCTAAAAGTGAGAGTAACAAAAGGGTTTATACGGGGGTTAACTAACCAGTGTAGTTAGCTAATAACACATAACATATAATAGGCGTTTTGGGTGAAATCCTAGAAATTTACCAAGTTAGACAAGTCACTCCAATTATATCAATAATACTCATTATGGTGGTCTCGAATAGTATACAAGCCAAGTTCTAAAGTTTACAAGTCACCGACACACTCATAGATTTGTGAATTTTGATAAGTTCACAATTTTTGAAAATAAGGTTATGTGTGCAGCTATGCAACTTAGATTAAACAAAAACACGCTAAAAAATTTTAAATTTTTATAATTAAGCATAGATTAAAGCATATTTTTGAAAAATTAAGGACAAGTAACGTTCTAATTCTCCATCCCCCCACTTAAGTTAAACAACGTCCTCGTTGTTTGTATTTGAAATTAAAAACAAGAGATAGAAAGAATTAGAACGGAGAACTCCCCTGAGATTTGCTCGGTATGATCTTCCAATGTAAGTGTGCGAGCGTATAAAATGCGGGAGTCCATCAACATCTTCAATATTCCGGACCTGTAAAAATATAGAGACCACAGGAAAAACAAATCTCGAGAAACATCTCATTAATCATCGGTTAGAAAACGATAAACAAAAGAAAAACAAAGAACTGTATTCAATTCTGGCAGGTCGATACGCCGTATCTAAAAAGATAGATACGCCGCATTGATGTCAGCAAAACAGTTCGGACTAAAGTATTCCAGATGATTCGATACGCCGTATCCATAGGGGTTGGATACGCCGCATCGAAGGCCTGGGACAGACTCGACAAAAAATTAAATGGATAGATTTCCGGGTTGTCTCCCGGCAAGCACTTTTGTTTATTGGGGAGTCTTTAAGTTCGACTCCCTTCAGCTCTACGTTGCTTCAATCAATTCAACAACCTCCTTATCATCATTGCCGTGAAGTTCATAGTACTTTTTAAGACGTTGCCCATTGACCTTGAAACTTACACCACCTTTATTTGCAATTTCTACTGCTCCATACGGGTAAACCGTTTTAACGATATACGGCCCATACCATTTTGATTTAAGCTTTCCTGGATACAATTTCAATTTTGAGTTATATAATAATACCTTATCTCCTACGCGAAAATCTTTATTATCACGGATTCTTGCATCATGCCATTTCTTTGTCCGTTCTTTATAGATGATGTTATTATCATAAGCCGAATCCCTCAATTCAGAAAGTTCATTCATATGCATAAAACGATTCGTACCTGCTCTCATCAAATCAATGTTACATTGTTTCAAAGCCCAATATGCCTTATGTTCAATTTCGACCGGTAAATGGCATGCCTTACCATACACCAATCGAAATGGTGTACATCCCGTGGGTGTCTTGTAGGCAGTTCTAAATGCCCACAAAGCATCTGTAAGTTTTTCGGACCAATCTCTAGGATTATACCCAACTGACCTTTCCAGAATCCTTTTAATCGCTCTATTAGTTACCTCAGTTTGTCCATTTGATTGAGGGTGATATGCTGTAGCTAACCTATGTGTTACTCCATATTTTAATAGAGTCTTTTCCATTAAAGCATTACAAAAATGTGTTCCCCTATCACTAATCAAGGCTTTAGGTACACCAAATCTGGAGAACAATTCCCTTAAAAACTTAATCACTACTCGAGCATCATTTGTTGGTAAAGCTTTGGCTTCAACCCACTTTGACACATAATCAACAGCTACAAGTATATATTTATTCCCTTTACTATTAGGAAATGGTCCCATAAAATCTAGCCCCCATATATCAAAAACTTCACATACCTGAATATTCGATTGAGGCATCTCATTGCGAGCTGAAATATTTCCTGATCTTTGACATTCATCACATCTCTTCACATATTCTGCAGCATCATTAAAAATTTTAGGCCAATAGAATCCAGCTTCGTAAACTTTCTTTGCTGTAATATTAGCACCATGATGTCCTCCAGTAGGCCCAGAATGACAATGTTTCAAAACATCCAACTTTTCAAGTCCATCAACACATCTCCTGATTATATTATCGGCACAACGTTTGAATGCGTACGGTTCATCCCACAAGTAGCTTCTAGCTTGGTATAAGAATCTTTTCCTTTCCGCATACTTCATATTTGAGGGTACAATTTTTCCTACAACGAAATTAATATAATCTGCATACCAAGGTTGTCCTTCATCAATTGTTCCTAACATTTTTAGGTGCTCATCTGGAAATGTGTCAATTATCTCTTCATCTTTTAAAATTTCCGTGTCAGGATTCTCTAACCTAGACAAATGATCTGCAGCTAAATTTTCAGCTCCCTTTTTATCTTTGATTTCGATGTTGAACTCTTGTAACAACAAGACCCAACGTATAAGCCTAGCTTTAGCATCCTGTTTATTAAATAAGTACTTCAAAGCAGAATGATCAGTGTACACAATAGTTTTTGATAAAATAAGATATGAACGAAATTTATCAAAAGCAAAAATCACAGCAAGAAGTTCTTTTTCAGTAGTAGTGTAATGCTCTTGAGCATTATTTAATGTTTTACTAGCATAGTAAATAGGCTTAAATTTACCATCTACTCTTTGCCCTAACACTGCTCCCACAGCGTAATCACTAGCATCACACATAAGTTCAAAAGATGAATCCCAATTAGGCGAGATTAAGATAGGAGCAGTAGTTAATTTCTCTTTTAAAATGTTAAAGGCCTTTTTACATTCGCTAGAAAAATCAAATTTGGCATCTTTTAATAAAAGCTGGGTCATAGGTCTAGAAATAATGGAAAAATCTTTGATAAATCTACGATAGAATCCAGCATGTCCTAAAAAACTTCTAACTCCTTTAACATTAGTAGGATAAGGTAGTTTCCCAATTACGTCAATTTTAGCTCTATCTACCTCAATTCCTGCTTTAGAAATTTTATGTCCTAAAACTATACCTTCTTTAACCATAAAATGACATTTTTCCCAATTAAGTGCAAGGTTAGTTTCTTCACATCTAGCAAGCATTTTATCTAAATTTCCTAAGCATCTATTAAAAGAGTTACCGAATACAGAGAAGTCGTCCATGAAAACCTCCATGAAATCCTCCACCATATCATGAAAGATTGCGGTCATACAACGTTGGAAGGTTGCAGGGGCATTGCATAGTCCAAATGGCATTCTTCTGTAAGCAAACGTCCCATATGGACAAGTAAACGTAGTCTTCTCCTGATCTTCAGGTGCTATGGGAATCTGAAAATATCCTGAAAAACCATCAAGAAAACAGTAATATTCATTTCCAGCTAATCTTTCCAACATTTGGTCAATGAATGGAAGAGGGAAATGATCCTTTCGAGTAGCATCATTAAGTTTACGATAGTCAATACAAACACGCCATCCAGTAACAGTTCTAGTAGGGATAAGCTCATTATTTTCATTTAAAACAACGGTTGTCCCACCTTTCTTTGGGACAACATGAATAGGGCTAACCCAAGGACTGTCAGAAATAGGATATATTAATCCAGAGTCAAGTAGTTTGATAATTTCATTTTTTACCACATCTTGTACTTTAGGATTTAAACGTCTTTGCGGTTGAATGACAGGTTTGAAATTATCTTCCATAAGAATTTTATGAGTACAAAATGATGGACTTATACCCTGAATATCAGACATTTTCCAAGCAAATGCCCCTTTATGTTTTTCTAAAACTTGTACCAGCATTTTCTTCTCATTTTTAGTTAACTTAGAAGAGATAACTACCGGAAAATTCTTGTCATCATTTAAATATGCATACTCTAAATGAGGGGGCAATTCTTTTAATTCAGTTTTAGTTTTATTTTCTTTAACAAAATTTTCCTCATCATTAAGTAAAATTTTCTGATTAATAGAATAAGCCGTATTAAAAATTTCGGTAATTTGTATAGACTCAAATTCCTTATTAGGTTCTTCTTCATAAGCCTCATCTGTCTCTCTAATTTCTCTTTCTAAATCGTGCACTAAAAAGGAATCTAAGTGATCATTTTCTAATGACTTAACAGCTTCTTCAGTATTTATCTCATTTAATGCATCAATATTGTAACATTCGTCCTTCTTATCTAAAAGTTTTTTAATTGAATTTTCCATATCAAATGTTACTTTTTCATTCCCTACCTGAAGAGTAATTTTTTTATTAAATACATCAATTAACGCACGAGTAGTAGCTAAAAAGGGCCTTCCTAAAATTATAGGAATCCTAGAATCTTCAGGCATATCTAAAATAACAAAATCCACAGGAATAACAAACTTATCAATCTGAATAGGTACATTTTCTATTATTCCTCTTGGATACTGTATTGATCTATCAGCAAGTTCTAAACTCATTCTAGTAGGTTTAGGTTCACCTAATTTTAATCTTTCAAACATAGTAAATGGCATCAAGCTAATACTAGCACCTAAGTCAGCTAAAGCATTAGGAATAAATAAATCGTCAATTTGACAAGGGATAGTGAAACTTCCTGGATCCTTTTCTTTTGATGGCCATTTGTTGAGTAGAACTGCGGAACATTTTTCATTCATCATGACGGTTGATGCTTCTACCAGCTTTGCTTTATTTGATAGCAAATCCTTAAAATATTTAGCATATGTCGGCATCTGCACAAGAGCATCAATAAAAGGAATGTTAATGTGTAATTGCTTAAACTGTTCCAAAAACTTCTTTTGTTGAGCTTCCTCTTTCTCTTTTCTAAGCCTATTTGGGAATGGAATTGGGGGACGGTAAGGTTCAACAAATGTAGGTTCTTTCGGTTGCCCTTGAACTTTAGGAAGTTCAATGTTAACAGTCTCCTCCTCAGGTTTTTCTTGCTCATCTGGTTGCACTTTATCCTTAATTGCTTCCTTAGTACTAGGAATTGTGTCCATTGTATTCTTTCCTCCTCTTGTAGTAACACCCTTAACATCTTGTATATAAAGAGCATTTTTCAGATTCCTAGCAAGCTCTTGTACCTCTATTGCTAATCCAGTAATCATGTTCGAAGTTTCTTTTAATAATACTTCGTTGGTATTGCGGAAATCTTTAATGAATATCTCTGTATTTTCATGTTCATCCAATTGAACCTTGATTAGCTTTTCCAATATATCGTTGATTCTCCATTCGTCATATTCATATGTTGCATTCATGAATCTATTTCCAGCCATCATAACTGAAAGTAAAGGTAGAATTATTAGTAGTATATGCTCAAACAAGAAGTAATAACTAAAACGAAAAAAAAATATAATAAAAAAAAAAAAAAAAAAAAAAAAAAAAAAAAGAATAAAGTGTTCTGTTACAGACAGTCGATACGGCGTATGCAGTAAACTGATACGGCGTATTGGTTCCGGACTGGATACTTCGTACTCACAAAGGTGAATGCGGCGTATGTAGATTGTAAACAGAATACGACAGACACAAACAAGAAGTAAATAACAGATACGATACAGCGTATTCACCAAGTGGATACGTCGTATTGATTCTAACAGATAGAAAAACAACTAAAATAACTAAAACACACAAAAACAAATAAAAACAACTAAACTAAAATACCAATAAATCAAATTAAAACAATCACTCCCCGGCAGCGGCGCCAAAAACTTGATGTGTTTTTTATAGTCTATAATTTTTAACCAAGTTTTAAATTTATAATTGCCGAACTAACCTATAGACTAAAACACTAACGAGCAGTGTACCCGATCAATGTGTATAGTTTTTAGGTAAGCAAGGGTCGTTCACTAGGAGCGAAGCTAAAGTGATCTAAAGGTATTCTAATTATTAAACTAACTAACCTAGAAAGCAAGTAAATACTTTTGGGGTTTTAGCCTGAGAGGCTATCACGATTTTGTGTGTTTAATTAAACTAAATACGAGAAAATAAATATTAAACTAATTAAAAGCAAATGTGAATTCAATGATAGAAGAACATGCTAGCCAAGTCTAATCCATCTTATAGTTATATATGTGCTAATGTCTACTTGTTTTACTTCATTCAAAAGTTAAGGCAAAGATCCAATCACTAAACCCTGTCACGATTTAATAACTTGCTATACGGAGCGGGAAATTGGCCAAGATCATAGTGACCTATCTAGCATCAATACTAACTTATTGCATAATCACCATCTAACCTAGTTTGGCATTACGCGCTACTAGTCCTAATAGTGGCATAAGGCACGGTTCCGATGTGTTCCATCTAAGCCCGTCTATATAGGATTCGGATTACTACACTTATGATTCAATTAAAGTAACCACAGTTTCAGATAGCTAAATTACACCAATTAAACCAATAAGATCATAACCTAGTTACATAGACTTCTACTAGTGATAAGCAATAAACGAGTTTTTAACGATAAGCACCCAATCCAATAACAAAGCAAACATGTAATCAAGAACACAAATAAACTAAATAGACTTCATAAACTTGGCTAACACCTAAGGGTGTTAGCCCATAATCTCAGTAACAATACACAATGTTTGAATCATAGCATTAAAGATAGAAATCATAATGAAAACTACACGCTAACCGAATGATTTAAACAAAGTAAATTGGCTCGAGATGTTCTTCGTGGGTGGAATGGATCT